>CM060685.1:49373074-50616148 GCA_030686995.1 Artemisia argyi
CATTCGGTTCTTAAGTACCTTATGGCAAAGCAAGATGCTAAGCCACGCTTGATGCGGTGGGTTCTACTCCTTCAAGAATTCAATGTTGAAATTCGAGATAAAAAGGGAGCTGAGAACCTTGCTGCTGATCACCTATCACGTTTAGAGAATCTCCACCAAAGTGTTTTCGAGAAAAAGGAGATTAATGACGCGTTTCCTCTCGAGACACTGGGGAGTTTATCACATTGTGATTCTAGTATCCCATGGTTCGCCGACTTTGCGAATTACCATGCGGGGAATTTTATCCGGAAAGGGATGTCGTTCTAGCAGAAGAAAAAATTCTTCAAAGATGTTAAGCATTATTTCTGGGACGACCCCTACTTGTTTAAGATATGTGCGGATCAAGTGTTCCGGTGGTGCGTTCACGGCAAAGAAGCCGCTGAAATTCTTATGGCATGCCACAATGGACCCACGGGGGGACATCATGGTGCCAACTTCACCGCTAAGAAAGTTTTTGATTCCGGCTTCTATTGGCCGGCGATTTACCGGGATGCTCATGAGTTGGTTAAATCATGTGATTCCTGCCAGCGTCAAGGAAAAATTTCTCAGAAGGACGAGATGCCTCAAAATGCCATCCAAGTCTGTGAGATTTTTGACGTCTGGGGCATCGATTTCATGGGTCCATTCCCGTCTTCTCGTGGTAACAAATATATACTCGTGGCCATCGACTACTTGTCTAAATAGGTCAAAGCGAAGGCGCTGCCTACCAATGACGCCCGAGTTGTAGTGAAATTTCTTAAAAGTCTCTTCGTCCGATTTGGTGCACCTCGTGCTATTATAAGTGATCGTGGGACCCATTTCTGTAACGATCAATTTGCTAAAGTTATGCTCAAATATGGTGTCACACATCGTCTTTCTACGGCATATCATCCACAAACTGGTGGTCAAGTTGATGTCTCCAATCGTGGCTTGAAACGAATTTTAGAAAGGACCGTAGGTGAACATCGTGCTTCATGGGCCGATAAGTTAGATGATGCACTTTGGGCCTTCCGTACAGCTTACAAAACACCCATTGGGTGTACTCCTTACAAGCTGATTTACGGGAAGGCCTGCCATTTGCCCTTTGAACTTGAGCACAAGGCCTACTGGGGCTTGAAACATGCTAATTTTGATCTTCAAACCGCGGGTGATCACCGTAAAGTTCAATTGAATGAATTAGTCGAGCTTCGTGATCAGGCCTATGAGAATTCTTTGATCTACAAAGAGAAGACAAAGAGGATTCATGATGCTAAAATTAAAGATCGCGTCTTCAATGTTGGTGACCGAGTCCTTCTTTTCAATTCTCGAATGAAGATTTTCTCGGGCAAGTTAAAAACCCGTTGGTCTGGACCATTCACCATTACCCAAGTATTTCCTTATGGAACCATTGAGCTTGCTCAACCTAATGGTCCCAATTTTAAGGTGAATGGTCATCGTATTAAACATCATTTCGGAGGGGACATACCACCCATGGTTGTCCCGGATCTCCAAACTTTCCCCAAGGACGATTAAATTCGGGGATCGAGTCAAGCTCATGTGACTCGGTAATCAAAAACAAGCGCTTCGTGGGAGGCACCTCATGCTTATCCATTTCATTTTCTCTATTTTCTATTTTCTTTAATAACGTGACGTGAGGGGGGCGACCCTTTCCAAACTCGTGTTTTCGTGGTTGTTTATGAATGTTCAGGAATTTCCCCCAAGTTTGAGGACTCTCGTGCTCGTGGTTTGTCGTTCTCTCCATTCGAGTCTCATTCTTCGCTGCTCTTTCAGAAATTCACCATATCCAAAATCTTATCGACTAACGTTTATCTCTTGGCATACTTAGTAAACAGCCTTAGATTTTACGTAGGATTACCCGTACCCTTAAAACATTGAGGAGAATGTTTCACTTTAGTCTGGGGGGTGAATCTTCGATTCGATTTGACCTGTACCATCGTCTGAGCTGTTAACTTACGCAACTCCGTTTTCCACCAAAAATTTTAATTTTTGTCACCGCTTTATGATCTTAATATATGTACTTGTGGCATCCTTGTTCCCACAAGCTTGCACACCAATAATAATAGATCTCTAGGATTAATTAAGGGTATACGGTTTGGGCAATACTTAGTTTTTTCTCGTTCCCAAAAAAATCTCTGCATATGGAGGTTTGGTACACATAGGGGTATTGCCAGTGTTACGGTAAAATAGACTATTGCATCTTGCCGGTTCGCAGCCGATGTTGTGATCTTTGTAAAAACCGTAGGACTCGGGGTTTGGCATATGATTATGAATATCAATAATAATAGTCCAAAGCCAAATAAAAAGGCAGAGGAATCCAAAGCTATAAAAAAGCAGCGGATAGAAATCCAAAGTCATAATAAAACTCTTACATCTTGGCGGCTCATAAACCGTTGATTGTAAAAGAAATAAAGGACTAAGGACCAAAGTATTATTAAAGTGCTTATGATTATGCAAAAATGCCAAGCTTTGACTCCGGGGGTTTCCCTAATAAAAAGCTTCCGTTTCGGGTATCAAACATGGTATGTCTCGGTCGTAAATAAAATAAATAAATAAATAAATACATTTCAATTTAGTTTTTACAGTTAAATTTAGTTTCATTTAAATTGTTTCTATTTTCACAAACTTAATTCAAGTACTGTTTCATAAGTTTTTCTCAAAAATACCAAAGTCAAACAAAGTCAACTCTCAGCTTATTTCAATAAGCTCAACCTAATTTGGGAATCAAGGCAGCCAAGAGGTGTCACTTGGCCTGTCAAAAGACAGGCAAGCTTAGTGAACCCCCTCTTTTCATGCTGAGGGGGAATGAGTTTGTAAGTCGATTTCATTACTGTTGCATCAATTGCTTTTTAGTAGTTTAAGTTCTGATTGCTACTTATTTACTTTTCCTGCAGTATTAGTAGTATTACTTAGATTTAATTGTGTTTTATTTGCTTCTGTTTTATTCTCTTTCAATTGTATTAAACCTGAGTTGTTTTTGGTTTCTGAGTTAGCAGTGCATTCTGAGATCTGTGTGTGTTATTGGTGTATGATTCTATAGTCATGTACTGAGTTTGAATTATGAAATCATAAATGGAGATATGAGGTTGAGTTTTGAATATCATTAGATTGGATTTGAGTAAGAAATTTGTGTAGACAGTCATAACAGGGGTGTTTGGATTAGAGTATCTTGGTAGTAGTAAGTGTGTTTCAGAGGTTTAAATTAGTTTAAGTAGTTTATATCTGCAGTATTTAGGCTATATAGAACATAAAATTCATAAGTTACTTTATTAGAAGTCAAAATCATTCTTTGTTTCTTCATTTTGCATATCAGAAGGTTCATATAGCTTGCATAGTCATTCAAGTAGTTGCATAAGTTTTTGATTTAGCTTATTTCACTTATACACTAGGTTAATATCATATTTTCAGTAAGATTTCAACATTTAAAATTCATTTTAGTCAAAGTCTCAATCAAATCAAAAAGTCAAAAATATTTTGAAAAACAGTTTTTAGTCAAACTTTGAGATCCTTTCTAGGGTTCATCTCTGATTGGAAATTTATTTTAAAAGTGGATTTATAGAGTTTACCAGTAAGAAAAGCAAAATCAAAAAGAAATTTGAGTTTTGGAAATCATTTGCTTATTGGAAAAGTCGGTTTTAGTTATCTGTTTGAACCATAAGTTCCCCTGCACCATCAGTTCCTAGTATTCTTCCAAGGATCATTTAAGTTTGTCAATAAGCTTCTAAGTCAAAACTGTTGGTATATTCTTAATCTCAGATTGTTAGCAAGCCTTTTTGCCACATCACTTTTAACCTTTAAGCTTATTTGGTGATTTGAATATAAGCTGCAAGTTGAAGGTTTGAGCTAGTAATCTGTTTGGGCTTCTATTGTGTTTGGTGACTCATAAGCTGAGTATTATTGCTTATTCAAGTTCATTTTTGCTTATAGAAGCTTTATTCATTGAGTGGTATCTATTGCTTATTCTGTTTTGGATTTTTACTTATTCATTATTGCTTATTAACATCTGTTTGAGCCTTATCTGTATTTCTGAGTGACTTTTGGTTTTAATTCTGTCCCAACAAGCTAATTAGAGTCTTAAAATCATTGGGTCAAAGTTTTGGTCAAACTGGTCAAACAGTGCTTATAAATAAGCATTTTGAATAAGCTGTTTTTGCCCATTAAGCACTTCCAGTGCTTATTTTTCAATTTTTATATTTTTCCTAGTTTCAAAATATTATTTTAGAATTTCCTTGAATTTTTCATATTTTTCCTAGTTGATTTGCTATTTTTCTTATTTTATTTTCATTTTTATTCATTTTTTAAATACAATTTAATTACTGAAAAATCCAAAAAAATCAGAAAAACCCCAGAAAAATCCAAAAAAATATTAGAAAATTATTTTTAGTTATTTTAGAATTTTAGAAATTTATTTTGCATTTTTCTCACTTTATTTGCATTTTCTTTTAATTTTTAATTAGTTAAATTAGTTTTTAATTCATAAAAAATAAATAAAAAGTCAAAAAAATATTTTTCTTTTTCTCAAAATTTTCTTTTATCATTTTTAACTTTTGAAAATTATTTCCAAGTCCATAGGAGTAGCGTAGCTTAAAAGTCGCGTTTTATTTCGTACGTTTACGTTTTATTTACGTTTTAGCGTACGGTTTTGATTTTACGTTTCGTTTCTAGTTGCATTACTTGGATTACGTGTTTAGTTGATTATTTGTGCTTCATTTACTATTTCTTTAGTGTTATCCCATCATTCACTTTTTACCACTTTCACGACACGTTTCACGAATCGGGAATTCAAAATTCCATTCATCCTTCACACGGACTACGACCTCGGGTTATCCGTATTTCTTTGCGGATCTCTTGAGTAATACTATACTATATATAACTTGATTTTCAACGAACCAATAAGATTTACAATTTATGTGCATGAAAGAGTTGAATAGGCCAATGTGAGTGTGAGTCAACTTGGAGTTGACGGATAAATGATGGATTGCATTATGGAATGCAAGTATAATAAAGTTGGCAAGTGTCATATACAAACTTGTCTAAATGGAAATAAACATGGTAGCGAATGTTAAGATTGCTTAAGGCAATATGAATTGAGAAAATGATAGTGTGTACTTAATGATAGAAGTACATGAAAGATAAGTGAGTAAAGATGTTATTGTAAGTATAGCTTGGATCCAATGCTCCAGTTTTGGCATCCTTCGGGATGGCCTAGCTTGCCTTTTATGGCATGGTTGTTAGCTTGCCGTTATGGCATGGTTGTTAGCTTGCCTTTTATGGCATGGTTGTTAGCTTGCCGTTATGGCATGGTTGTCAGCTTGCCGTTATGGCATGGTTGTTAGCTTGCCTTTCATGGCATGGTTGTACATCTTGCCTTATGGCATGGATGATAGTTTTGGCATCTTTCGGGATGGCCTAGCTTGCCGCGAGGGCATGCATATTTTGGCATCCTTCTGGGTGGCCCAGCTTGCCGCAAGGGCATGGATATTACGGTATCCTTCGGGATAGCCAGCTTGTCTTTATGACATGGATGGAAAATTAGAGAGATTGGATCCAGGGCTAGAAAAGATGGAAAGTAAAGAAAGTATGATTGTTGTTTCAGAAGTACGTGAGTAGGATGATTTATAATCTCTTTATTTAAATGGATTGGGACGCCTCTTCATTTAGATAAAGAAATTGTAAATCGCCGAACCATAAGTTTATAATTCCTTACTTACATAGATTGGGACGCCTTTTTATGTGAATAAAGAGTTATAAACGAGTGGGCTTATGTGTAACCGACATGGCATGAATACGGGTAGAGAAATGAGAAAGTGAAAACTAAAACATGTTAGACGTAGATAGAAATGAATAAAACTTATAGTGGCGTTAAGGTCATGTGTGAAACCTTAAGATAGACGCCTAGGATGATTTGTGTATTAAGTTGATAAGTAATTGGTGAGTATTCCTACGATTGATAGGAAAGATTGCTTAAGTGATGCGTGTGTAAGATTTTTGGAAGGTGCCGTTTGTATGGTACTTTGTATAATTTGAAATAAATTGGTCGGTATATGATGTTATTTCATGTTGGTGCATGGGCGTATAAAGTCAAAATAGTAAAATTTTCCATATGACTAGTCGTCAATCATGGGGAATTTTAGTTAAATTGTGGTGAGAAGTGTGTTTTAGCGGATTATAAGTTATGATTGTGTATAGTGAGTTTAGAATTTGCAAGATCATTTAGATCGTTGCAAGGTAATAGCCTAAAGAACATGACAATAAGGACATGTATATGTTGAGAATTGGGTTTTGGATTAATAGATGAGAGATCTCGGGGACGAAATCTAAATAAGGGGAAGAATTGTTAGACCCGTTTCCCGGGTGTTGGGACCCCACCCTAGATGAAAGAGGACTAAAGACTTTACGTGATTGATTAGTCAAAGAATGTTACGTGGAAGTCAAACCCAATAGTCAAAGAATGTGTAATGTGGTTTAGAAAGTATTATGAGTCACCAATATAAAGGAAAAGAACTTGAGGGACCTAAGTTGACAGAATCTGAAAATAGTACTAGAACCAACTTGTTCTAGTACTAGAACCAACTTGTTCTAGCCTGCAGGGATTAATCTTGCCAATTCCTCAAACTAGTACTAGAACCAACTTGTTCTAGTACTAAGAATGAATTATGGTACTGCCAAAGGGACTAAAGTTGCCATTGAGGTAAATGAGTTATGAGTAGGATGTGGCCAAAGTAAAAAGAAAGAGACTAGAAGGACCAATCTTGCCATTTTGCCAAATATGCCACCTAACTAGTATATCTAGGAAATTCTAGACTTTTCTCTCATTATGGAGATAAGTGATGGTCCGGTTTTAGAAGAGAGAAAAGGGAGGGAAGAAAAGCTAGATGATGGCTTGAAATGAAGAAGGTGAAGATCAAGTGTTAATAGTCTTCCTTAGCTATGATCATCACAAGTAAGTATCTATGTTCTTAATGATGATGAAGCTTTAGATTATGGATTAAGTGGGTTTTCATCATATGATCAAGATATGATCATATGATGATGTAGAATGAAAGATAAGTATGTTTTATGGGTTATGTTAACCCTTGTTTATATTATTGGTTATAATGTTATTAGGTTTTGAGATATTGTAAAGGATGATGATGAAGAAGGAAGATTGTGATGATGATGATGTCTTGTTATTTAGCTTGGATTAAGGTAAGTAAAATGATAGTAACATGTGTTATATGGGTTTCTAACACACGTGTATTATGTATGTTGGTGTCTAGTATATGGACTTGGAATATGCTTATGTGATGCCATGAATATGGCTTATGTGATGCGTTGATGCTATGGAATATGTTGGTGTTAGGTGTTAGATGAGACTTGTGTAGTAAGCCCGTAAAGTAAGTGTTTTATGTATATGATGCTTATGTGTGGGTTGAAGTATAATGATATGTTATGGTCATTTTACTTACTAAGCCTTTGTGCTTACGGTTTAGTTGTCTAACCGTTTTGTAGGTTGACATGTTTATATGGATGGCTTGGAATGATGGAATAAGGATTTGGTTAGGCGAGGATGAAGGTAGTTTGTATTTAGGAGCTTAGGTAGAATACCGAGCTCAAGTATAAAGTTTATACCCCCGTTGGTCTTTTATGGAGTTATAAAGTGTAGTCGTGTGTCAAATTGTATGCTAAGAGTTGTATAACGATTTGGTAGTCATTTGGTATGTCAAAGTATGTTTTATGTGTTTAGAGTCAAAGTTAAAGGGGTGTTTGGCAAACGTTTAAAAGTACCCATTTTGGGTGGTAAACGGGTCAAGTGTATATGGATCATGTTTTATATGTCAAAGTAATGATAATGGTCAAGTTTGGTGAGAAACTAAAGTGGTATAAGTGATTTATAGTGTAAATGGGTCAAAATGGGTTTAATGCATAACCCGTCAAGTTCTAAAGTACTATTTTGGAAGGTCAAACGGAAGATGTTCTTATATGAAAATGAACCCAATGATAAAAGAAGTAAATCTGGGAAGTTTCGTTAATTTTCGGGTCATAGAAGTTGTCTTTCCCAAAAATGGGTCAAAAAGATGTATAAAACGGTTATGCAGTTAAATGGGTGTTTGGGTTAAGTGTGTTTCTACCCATTTTGGGTAGTAAATGAGTTGATTAATTATGTAAATGATTTAGTATGAGATGTTAATGGCTTTGAGTTTGGTGTGAAAATAAGGTAGTATGGGTTGTTTATGGTGAAAAAGGGTGAAATTTCGGTTTGTACCGAAATTTGGACAGATTTTGGTAAACTTTGAAAAATCATATCTTTTAATTCGTAAGTCTTCACGAGTTGTGCCACCCGTTGTTTTGAAGGTAATTGAGTCTAGTTTCGTTTAAAAATAGTCTCAAGGTATGAATATTTATAGATTTTTGTCAGTGGTCAAAAGAGTAACCAAATGTCCATAAAAGTCAAGCGTTTTCGCGTAAAAAGTTTTAGTTTTTGGTCTAAGCGGGCATGGGGTGTTACAAATAGCAATAGGGTAAGAATGGTAAGCATGTGTTTTGGGAGAGTTATTGCCATTGTTTAGGCTTTAGAGTGAAAGAGAAAGTATAGTGGAAATGTGGAATGAGGAATGTGGATAATTGGTGGTATTTTGGTCTTAGTTATAAAGGGGGAAAAAGGCTAGGTGCGTGGAAAATGGCATGAAAATTGATAAATCATGCACTTTATAATGAGAAAAGAAAAGTGTGAAGAAATTAAGGGAAGATTTTCTAAGTTTTAGTGGAAACGTTTCATTTAAATACTAGCATTTTCTATTGATATAGATCTTACTTTATTAGTGCCCATAACTTTTCTGTTTTATTTCTATGTTTTTTTTTCTTTACTAGTAGTGTAAAGAGACGATGTATAGCGGCAAACAATTATACTTGCAAAATCGTGATTCTAGTTCGACCTTTAATGCAAAGCGTATGTAATTTAAAATACCAAACATGTGTTTTTTTTAAATTAAAATAGTGTATGTTTTTTAAAAGTTACGAAGTTTAGAATTGATAAAGAAGACACATAATTTAAATTGTCAAGTTTTTAAAAAGTTATCAAGTTTAATAGGTACTTAAGGGTAATTTAAGTAAACTAAATTAATTTAAGTTTTAAGATTCAAGATTTGAATAAAAAAAATAAACTCATTTATAAGTAGTAGAGACAAGATACTACTAATTTATGGGTTGCTGAATATGGATACTCTTATGAATGAGAATACACATATCCACTTATTTTATGGACGTAAATTCTCTCTACTTTTTTTTTTTTTTTTTGACAGGTAAACTTCCAACTTAGGTTTTACCACCCCCGAGACAGGGGCCCTAACCGCCACTTTGCCCAGACTATGTTGTCTTAACCGGGTCCACTTAGGTTTTACCACCCCCGAGACAGGGGCCCTAACCGCCACTTTGCCCAGACTATGTTGTCTTAACCGGGTCCACGCTGGCGCAAAGTGAGGCTCAGACGGTGTCGCGAGGAAACCGTACCGCCTCCACACAAGTTTCCTTGCTGAAGTAACGGCCGGATGAAAACCCCGACGTTGCTCAGGTTCGAACCCCCAGCGACTAGGTCTAAGAGATTCTTACCATCATCGCAAATATCAACAGCGCATGTGGCCCGCTCCCATGTGAGAACTTCCCGGTTGGTCACCCAACTGGGCTGCTCCCACAAAAAACTCCTTAACCACATACCACCTTACCACTAGACCACTCATGATTTATTGCACGATATGTATATAACTAAGAACCTTATGCTACCAATACTTTTTAGCCAAATTATAGGAGGCATGATACCTTACTTTATCTTACAAATTACATCTACATGTTGTTTCAACTTTCAACTAGAAAGAACCTGCCTAAACCCTTTTTTTATTTTATTTTATTTTATTTTTGTTTATTTATTTATTTTCGGCAACTAACTATTTCAAATTATCTCACAAGTTATAAACAGGACTTGAACACATAATCATTTTAATTGGAGATCTTCTCACACAATAAGGGGTACCACTGAAACACAAGCCTTTTGGTCCTGCCAAAATTGTTACGCTTAGTAAATTTCTATTGAATTTAAGTTGCATACGTGCTAAATGGGGTGGATAGAAAAACAAGTCAAAATGTGTCAAAAGTTCACGGCAAGATATTGTTCATTTTTCTTAAATATTGGAAATGACTGCGACTCTTATTAGATATGATTACAACGAAGAATATATCGAAGCATAAGTGCCAATTTTCAAATGAGAAAAATATGAAGTAATTGTAAGACTAGATTAGAAGTAATTGTCACGCCGGCTCATTTTTTCTATCAGTGTCACCTCAGCTTTATCCCTTCTTTCACACTTTCTCATTTTTCATCCGTAATAGTCACCACTTCCCTTACATTTCATTAAAATATCAATTTTTATACAAACATATCCTACAAAATACCTTACACACACTTACAAACCAAATAAGTAACAATAAAAACACCACGAGAGACCCACGACAGATCACCTTTATTCCTTTTTTTGTGTTATGTCAAGTGTGAGATACTAGATGGGTAATGGGCACACGAGTAAGAAAACCCCACCACTAGACTAAAGTCAGTGATCATACCATTTTATCTTTCACATCAGCACCACATCTGTTTTCTCTCTTATCTCACTTCATCTCACACCCTCTCACCTTTCAACCCTAATAGTCACAACACCTCACCATTTTACCCATTTTTTTAATTAAACTTTTTATTCATTAACTAAAAGTATTATATAGATTATTAGAAACGTAAACGTGCGAAGTTAAAAACAATACATAAATAGTTAAAAACTTAAACGTACTAAATTAAAAACATATACTAATATTAAACATCATATGGAAGGTGTTCGACCAAATCGGCATGAAGGTTTTGATGCGCTTGTGCCGATTTGATTTGTCTGATAACTCTATGTGTTTGTTATTGGGATTGTATGAGGTCGTCCGGTTGATGTGCTTCTTCTGGATACTAATCAGGAGATGTTGCCTTCCCTTTGTGTTTTCGAATTATATTATGTAATATGATGCATGCATACATTATATTCATTATTCTCTCTTTATTTGTCGGTCATGCGGAATTGGCTAATTTAGCCCATTTTTCATTCTGAATACTAACGCTCATTCCACATCTTTCATTGTCGCTTCATGCTTTCGCTTGTGGTCATCATCAGCTAGATCTGGAATCGACTTAATGAATGTCACCCATTCCGGATATATCCTGACAACAAATAGTATCCCCATGGGTAAGTTACCTTGTTAGTCGCAAACGAGTCCTGGTGCTTTTCCGTCATTGAAATCTTTGAATAAAGGGGATCGACGTATAACATTTATGTTGTTGTTCGCCCTAGAAACACCAAAGAAAGCATGACATATCCATAAGTTTTGTGACGAACAGCTTCCAGCAAAATGAATGGATTCAGACCATGATCATGTCTACAATATTGCCCTTTATACCGGTTCAGACAACAAAACTATTCCCAATCTGTACAATCAATGCTTTCTAACATTCTTGAAAACCAGTGCTTTTCTTCATGAAACCGATATCAACATCAGTGATAGTGACTTTTCGCAAATACTCGATTCCAAAATTTCCACTACATACGTACAAAAATGATCAAGAGATAGATAAGAAGTTCTCTCGCCCATTTGCAAATATTCATCTAGGGCGTCAAGAACGGTGTCGTATGCCAATTGACGAATTGCGAAGGTGCATTTCATCAATGGGGAAATGTCTTCTCTTCTAGTATAGTCAATATTATCACAAAAGAATGAATAGTTACTTCTTCAACTATCCTTGTGAATAGTCCTCGACTCATTCGAAACCTCTTCCGGAAAACATATGCATCGTACATCAGATTCGCACTAAAATAGGCGGCGACTGAACGATCATCAGCCCCATAACGATCTCGATGTACAGGGTTTCTCATTGGTCGATTTGCTCATCGTCTATTCTTAATAAAAGACAACGCTCTTCTAAAAAAATTCAAGTCACGACTAACAATTCCTTCTTCTTTCGATAAGTCGGTGAACATGAACGTTTCGGAATCCATTTGAATAATGAGGAATGATAGATATTTTATTTGAGTTGCGTGTATATTGAGTAAGATTATGAGAAGTTGTATTTAAAAACGTCAAAGTTTAGTGGCATTTATAGGTAAACAATGGTACTATACTTTTGTTTATTATTTATTTATTTATTTTAACTATATAACTCCGGGGGCACATTTTGCACGTGAACCACGATGCACCGGCCTCACCATTATCCTCTTTTCTTTGAAGACCACATGCATGACTTTTGGCTTGGATAAAGGGGTGCCGCGTGATCCTGGTGTAAGGGTGATGGGCTCACGCCCATGTCTTACCTCTAGTCTAAGCATTTGTTTAAACTTAAATTTTCGACGAATTCTTCAACTGAAGGAAGTAAGACAGTTGTGAATGGCCATTACATTACAATTTTAATTTACTTCATGAAATGCAATATTATCAAACCGATAATCAGTAACAGATTTTGACTATTTGATAGTAAATAAATAGTTAGCCCACTTCAAAGCCCGCTATAAATTTTTATGATTAATACGTAACATGCTCCTGTTGTCTAATGCGTTTGCTTATTTGCCCTAAAATTCGGAGTTTCTTAATTTAGACCGGGCAATTGGGCACCTCGACCCATATGATGACAAGTGTCCGCCAGTTGCCCAAAAAATACATAAGTTGCCCAAAAAATAATCCGAAAAGTGACACTTGTCACTTGCAGATTTCATTTGCCGAAAAACTACAGGTTGCTCTGGTGTAAGTTAAGAAACTCCGAATTCTGAGGCAAATAAGCAAACGCATTGTGCAACTTGGGTATATTATGAATTATCCCAAAATTTTATATTCCCCAATCCCCACTTATGCTAGAAAGATACATGCCGCATACTCATAATACGATAGTCGCACTTTCTACATGGTCATTCAATAACATTAAGCTTTTGATTTGTTCATATTTATTAATGGCTATGTTAGGTTGTTAAAGAAAGAGGAGTAGAAACACAAGCATTTTATTAGTACTGAGACATACATGAAAGAACTAAAAATGGATGCTTCAACTCAATTTCATGACACTCAAGGAAAAAACTTAATAAGAGCAACAGTGTACGTCCCATGATATACTATTATTATTTGAAGACACGATATCAATAATGTAGGACGTAAACATTATACTCAACACTAGCGTCACCATTGCTTGCATTGAAAGAAGCAGTCTTTAGAAGAACATAACCACGCGCAAATCGGAAAATCCCCGTCCCACCGACAATAGGCATCTCTCTCAGTGGCAACGTAACGTCATTTCTCCCCAGTATACTCAAAGTGCTACCATTATACTTACCTTCCAAAAAAACAAAATTTACAGCCATCGTAAATCCAAATACATTTAAGTCAGCAGATGCGTACATCCCTTGTGCTCTTCCAATGATCTTGGAGGTCCTATTGGGCCCTTCCGTCAATGGGTCATCTATTATGATTGTTGCTCCAAATCCGGTCTTTGATGTATTGGTCGTGGGAGCCTCAGCCACACGTAAAGCGGTGGGGTGGTCACCCCCGGCTATGTCTTGGAAGTAGAAGTGAAGGTGTGTTAGTTTTCGTTTCTTAAAAGCATGGGATTTTGGTGATAATTTTCTTGAAAACTGATGGCATTGTACTTGAAGAATAAGTGAGAATATGAGAATGCTAAGAATTGTATGCTTGTGTTTGTGTAGAAATTGAGCCATGTTAATAGTAGAATTTGAGATGTGGAGTAGTGGTGTTATTGTTTCCTGACTTTCTTCTTATAGAGATTGATAAATGGTAGGTTTTTGGGGGAGTGCAATACTAACCTAATAATCCAATAATATATCATAGTTATATTGCAATTATTTGACTAATTACCCTATTTTAAGTTTATTACGTGCCACATTGTCTAATAAATGTGCAATTGCGTACATATATATCTTTAAAAGCTTGTCAATGCATAACACTGATTTATGGGGGTGATGAGTGATTACTTCTTACGCCATGACTTTTGTTTACACATAAGCCTAAAAGGAGTGGTGGTGACGGGTCACCGTCCACGTCAGCTTTTTCTCTCCTCTCACTTCCCCTCACTCTTTTTCACCATTCATCTGTTTTGGTCGATCATCCTCCCGCACCTTTTATACCCATTTCTTTTATTATATTCTTTATATTTATAAACTAAAAACGTACATGTACGAAATTAAAATCTTTATTTATAAATTAATATATTACATAAATTATTAAAAACTTAAATCTACGGAATTAAAACATTGCATAATTATTAAAAACTTAGCCTATAGAATTAAAACATTACATAAATTATTAAAAACATAAACATACAGAATAAAAAACGTAAGCTAAAGTTACAAATCCCACTTCGATTTGATCCCCGCCCTTATCTCTTCCATGACCCTGAGTGCATCCTCAGTCAAGTGATCATATGCATGCATATAAAACATTAAATCCTTTTGTTATGATTTACATTCCTGCATTTTCACCTCCTTCTTTTTTATCTCCAAAAATTCTAAGCGTTCTTTCTTCGTCATTTCCATGGCACGTTCGCTATACTCTGTCAACTCAGAGATCATCATCCTAGCCAATTCTTCGTCATTCGTATTTGCTAACGTTTCCGATGATCCTGCTCCTTTCTTATTCGTTGCTTTTGATTTGTCCCTGCCTACTGGTCGTCTCTCTTCATGCACCTCATCTTCTTCGTCGTCTCTAGCTAGCATCATTATTCAGATTAAAACTAGCATCCCCGGACTCTGGGTTGAACGAACTAAACCTACATGACTTGTATCGTTTGGGCAATGTTCTTATTTGGACACTTTCTTTAAAATTTGGAACTTTAATGCCGTTCCATTTAGGACACTTTCTTAAAATCTCCCAATAATGACGAAGCGTAAACTGTACTCATATTCAGCTTCATAGTTAAGCATTGTCGTGTTGTAGTAATATTCGTTTCCAACTTCTACGATTGAGGTTATTGTACACTCCACAAAACCGAGCCATGTTCCAGCGCACCATCTTCCATTTCCCGTTCAGCATGTCGTACGTTCGACGAACGTATGCCTTTGTTTTGCTCTATTTGTATTTTATAACATCATTCCCAAATCCCTGCTCCCTCCTCGCGTTACACACGACGTTATTTTCTAATTCAACAATCCAACCTTTGCACAACGTAATCTTTTCTCACTGGTCAATGGAAGGCACCGGGGTGCTTCCTCGTTTCGAGTTATCCTCTTTGTGCGTCTCTTGGGCTTAGGTTTGGCCGGTGTTGGTGTTTGGGCCGTAACTTCGACGGGAGAGTCCTCACGAGTGGTGTTTTCATAAAAAGTGTATGAAAATGTAGGCTTGTACATGTCTTCATTTGAAAATAAAGAAATGGGAGACATGAGTGTTTGTGATGACAAACCACCCATATAGGTTTGTGACGGGTAGTTGGGGTCATCGAATGGGAACACGTTTAGTTGTGAGGAGAATTGGCTAAACGCGTTCGTTTGTGAGTGTTGATAAAAGTTTGGTTGTGAGAGTGGGTTTCGGTGTGGTAGGTTTGGGTATATGGATAGTATGGTTGTGGTCGGATGTTAACTTGTTGGTTTGATAGTAGAGTATTTTCGAGAACAAATGTTTCGTCGGATGTCGGGGGAGTGCTTTAGGTAGTTCTTCAATGTCGATTTTGGGGAGTGTTTTCTTGAGACATTTTTGGAGTTTAAATAAGAAGTTAATTGTTGAGAGTATGAGAGTATAAAAAATATTGAAGTTGGGTTTAAAACTTGTAAATTTATTGGGTATTTATAAGTAAAATATTGGGTAGTAGGATTTATTATTATTATTATTATTAATGTATGAAACGGTAACTTACACATGGGGCCTACTTTTATTCCTTGCAAACAATGACCGGCTCACCAAACTTGTTGCTTTATTCTCCCTGTCATGCGTGACCGAGCATGGTGGTTTTAGAGGTGGCGCGTGACTTGGGCTGTCACGATACCCTTGTCACGTCTACTCCGTCTAGTCAAAGAGCATCAACAATGATGGACTTTTTTTTATTTAATAAATCTTATTGCACAATATATAAACTTTTTCAAGTTTATAAAATCCTTAACAATTACGTATGCATTAAATTATGAAAATGTTTAAGATTTCAAACTTTTTCATTCTACATGGACATAAAATATCAACTCACTATTGTTAAAATAAATTATAAACATTTTCATGTGTTTTAGACATTTTTTTGAAATAGCCATAGTAGATACACTAAGAGTAACAACTCTTTTAATATATTTTTATATTATCAGGTTTTGTGATGTAAAAAGTTAAATTATTTTTCTTAATAATTTCACCTAAGTTCTCCTCAGACCCTTGAGTTTGACACAACAAAGTTGATAACATGATCCCTTCCTTGGGTGCCACCAGATGATCGATCTTGAATTAAGATATCCATATTTGTCTTGAACTAGAATTAAGGGCAATAAATTATTATTATTTATTAATTTTTTTTAGAACCGCAGGCAATAAATTATTTTAGTTGAGTCTTCAAAAGCTAACATACGGTAACTTGGACCACGTTCGATCGGTGGTGTGGTTGACCCAATAAAGAAAAAGTTTCTGTTTTTGAAGACAAAACAAATAATGAGATAGTCCAATAAAAAGAAATACTGAAACATTACGAGTATATTAAATTGTTCCTGTGTATATACAATATCAATTTGCAATAGACAAAAGCAATAGAGCCATTAATAACAAATAAATGATGAAGTTACTTAAACACACTCCAAAGTCTAAACAAACACTACGTGCATGTAAGCTTGTAAAACTTTTGGTTTGCATCTGAATATAATATGATCAATAATGAAGGACATAAACATTTGCATCTGAATATAATATGATCAATAATGAAGGACATAAACATTGTACTCCACAACAGCGTCACCATTGGTTGTATTTAAGAAATACGTTTTTGCTAGGGCATAACCACGCGCAAATCTGAAAAGGCCACTCCCACCAACGATCGGCATCTCTCTAACAGGTGACATCACCGAATTCCTCGCTAATATACTTAACGTGCTACCATTGTATATTCCCTCAGTGAAAACATAGTTTAAAGCCATTAGCAACCCAAAATTATTTAAGTCAGCAAATGCATATATCCCTTGTGCTCTTCCAAGAAGTTTGGAAGTCTTTTCAGGGCCTATTGTCAAAGGGTCATCGAACATGACCGTGGCTCCAAATGAGGTTTCGGATGTATTGGTCATAGTGGCTTCAGCTACACGGACGGCAGTTGGGTTTTTACCGCTTGGTATGTCATGGAGGTAGAAGTGAAGGTGGCTTAGTTTCTCATTTCTTAAACCAAGTGATTTTGGTGACAATTCATTAGAAAATTGTTGGGATTGTGATTGAAGGATTAGTGAGAACAGAAGAATGGTGATAATGGTATGCATGTGTTTTTGGAGACTTACTGCCATGGTAGAGATATATCAAGAGATTGTGGTGATGTTTCTTCTTATAAAGAGGAAAAAGGCCGGCAAGTGTTCTATTAAAATACTTAAATATTGCATCGATAATCAATCCAATTGCATCTGTTTATTTTTATGTACGTACAACTTTCATTAACTCTTGTTTTTACTCTTTTTCTCTTAGAGCATGTGCATCAGTAACGTGAAGTGGAGCGTTAAGGCTAGATTAACGCACGTTAAGGTGCGTTAATCGTTGCAGCATGTGGCGTTAAGGCTGTGTTAACGCGAAACGTTAACTCCTTAATGCCACGTTAAGGCTGGTTTTCTTTAAAAGAAAAAAAATTTTTTTTGACACTTTTCACCCCTCTGAACTTTTATATATTTTGAAATTAAGATATTGAAAATTACAAAATACCCCCTTATTTCTTAAACGGTATAGTAAAATAACGATACGATTCATTAAATTTCAAATACAATACACGAAAGTGAAAACATACGAAACGTAAAATAACGATACAATTTATATATATTTGTAATTGTCGATTAGATCTGACTTCTTTTCCCACATTTGCAACACTTGTTCCCTAACCATTTGTTCCCTAACCATTTTCAAGGCGATTTGAAGTTGCAGATCCGTTTCATCATTTCTTAATAGAGTTTCAAGCCCGACACTGATAATTGGATGGTCTTGAGGAAGCTCACGTAACCTTTCAACCTCAGGAGCTCGATTATGCATCTGCATTATAAAACGAGTTATCTCACCTAGCAAATTGTTAACCAACTTGAGTTCATTCTCTTGTTCTTTGCGTAATCGGGAAAGAATTGATGTTTGCACCTCAGCTAGTTCGTTTGCCATTTTATGTGTGTGTTAACAGTATTGCTATGTTTGTGAGGAAATATCGTTTGGATAAACTGGCATTTATAGGGGGAAAAGCAGCCGTTAAGCAAAATAGCTGTTGGAAAAGTAGCCGTTAAGCAAAATAGCTGTTGGAAAAGTAGCCGTTAAGCCTTTTATTCAATTTCAAATTTAAAGCAACATTACACCAAATTACAAACGATACAGGAAACAAATACACACGATACGGAAAATAGAAAGACACGATACGGATGTACTTAACATAAAACACCATTACACAGAGTCTCTGTCCTATGCCCACGTGTTTCTCAGAATGAACCACATATGTTGATAATATATCCCTCTCCTATAGCGTTCATGATAAATTCGGTTTGCATTGCTGAGACGAACTAGGGTCTTCACTTGTAAGCAACAACTCTTTGTAAATATCGTTATACCTACGACATTCAATGTTGATTCTACTCCAGTGAGCCGTAATACTATTTTTATTACGGTGCTCACCATCAGTCTGAACGTTGAACCTTTGTGTAACTTCATTCCAAAAAGAATGTCCATTCACAAGGTCTCTAGAATCATGAACTTCAAGCCATACGTTACCTAGCAACTCCTCTTCTTCCATTGTCTAACGATTATTCATTGTGAAATACTTTAGGAGTTTGTGAAGAATAATATTGTATGGTGTGTTATTTATAGGGGATGATAGAATTTTCAAATTTGAAAAATTAAAATTCAAATTTGAAAACGAGCGGGATAAAAATCAAATTTCAAAATTCAAATTTGAAAACCGAGCGGGATCTTTCAAACATTTAAAATTCAAAAGTTGGTGGCGGGATTGTAGTTTGTTTAATGTATGTTTAAATTTTAAGTATTAATATAAGTTTTATTTTATTAGTTAGTTAAATGAAATATTAGTTTTAGTTGAAGGTTGAATTTGAAAATAGTTGAGTTAAAGTTGAGTTAAGTTGAGTTATTGTTGTGGGTGTTTTTTTGTGAGTTAAAGTTAAAGTGGTAAAGCTGATGTGGCGCTGAGTTAAGTTATAACTCACGTTATTGATGTAGATGCTATTAGAGCATCTACGATGGACATTATAATCATCAAATCTTTCTTGCAATGCCTAATTTTTTTTCAAAAGCTTTTTATGTGCTCAATATACTAAGTAGTATATTTTATGAGAAATAATTTGTGCACCATTTTTTTTGCAATACACCACTAAATCACATCAGTGATGCATACAGTACAACACTGCTATGTATAATTTAGTAGTCATTTCTTTAAAGACTTGAAGATAATCAAGTCTTTCAAAGCAAAAAGCTTTTGATCAAATGTACAAAGGTTTTTAAATAAATTATAATATATTCTAAAAATGAACTTGGTTACTGTAGCAACTGTAAAATGCAAGTTTCAGGTTTGCCCAATTTTAATCCCTGAGGTTAGTGACCAATTACGAAGTTAGTCTTTAACGGCCGTTATCTAACAAGCGTAGGGACTAACTGTGCAACAGGACACAACGTTAGAGGACTAAAATTGAAAATCCAATTGCTACAGTGCCAAACAGTTCAGCACAGTGCTGCTACAGTGAAAACAGTGCCAAATAGTACCGTGCACTGTTACTAACTAATTTACAATTTCAGTCCCTCAGTTAGCTGTAAATTCCACCGTTAGTCACCCGTTAGCGATCTTTTGCAAATTTAGTCCTTACTTTAAAAAAAAAAAAAAAAAACGATCGTTTTATTTCTAGTTTATATTAAACAGAACAATCCCGCAGCAACGCGCGGATGCCCGAGCTCGTTTTATATAAAAAAAAAGTCTTTATGAAGCATGCATTAATTAGAGATGCCCTTTGATTATTTATAGTTTTTCAACATTTCTCTTTCATATATAACTATTTTGATATCAGAATCAAATAAATTAGAGTAAAATGCAACATACAATCTTTTGGTTTTAAATTTTCAGAGTTTACACCTTGTCAGATACTTTGAGCTATTTACATTCTTATTGGATACACCTTAGCAAATAATAGAAAAAACATTTACATCGTTATTACCTGTTATTACGATGTAAATTGTTTGACTTTTAATAACAGATGAACGTAAATTGTTTGACTTTTACTGATGAAAATTTTTACTTAGCTCAACGTTTCTGACAATAATGTCAACTATGAAAACATGCAAACCGGCCATAATCATGAATATGTCAGTTTACTAAGAAAATTATATAAATGCTTTTTACTTTGTCAATTTGAAAGTTAAATATTAAAATATTTTATGTGACATAACATATGCTAATGTTGATAAATGTTAGACTTGGCCTTATGTTGTCACATTCTATATGATAAAGCTCATCATAAAATTTAGACTTGGTTTATGTTGTCACATTCAATTTAAACGAGAATACACGTACAGAGAGATCATAAACTATCTTATCAATATTGTTAATGTACTAAACTCTTTGGAAGTGTTTTCTAAGTCACCATATATGAATATGTATTCCGTATATGATTAAGATTATACAAATCCTGGAAATTTTTTTGAATCGTCATAACTTTTTAAATCGTCAAAATTTGAGGAAGATTTTGGTTTGTTTTTAAGAAAAAAGTATTGGTAATTATAATAAAAGTTATTGGATACGTTTTATATGCGACAATGAACTTTCCTACAAAGTCAACGGTGATCGACGACAAAAGTTTTACGACATACAAGTGAGGTTCCATGCGGCCGCTTTTGATAACGACCGAAACTACTGATTCATATGTATATATAACTTCCTTCTAAATAAAAAGCAATTTCTTGAATAATTTGACCAGATTTTATAATTAAATTATGTGGTTAGTACGTAGCTAGTAGCTTAAAATTAAAAAAAAAAAAAAAATGTAAAAAAAATGCATGTCTCAATATATTCAATGAAATCTATATATTTGTTTATGACATTATTTGTAAGAGCGACGGGTCTCGTGGTGCCATTGGTGATCACCACCAGCCCAAAATAGCCATGGCGCTCCACACCACGGTTGGCGCCATCACCACCAGCCAATGTAGTCGGCATTTTTTTTTTTTTTTTTTTTTTTTTTTTTTTTTTTTTTTTTTGAACTTTAACGTTGGAATACTGCTAGTTTAAATTTCGTTTTGTAATTTTTTTCAATGAACTTCAAATTCAAATTCATAAATCATAATTTAATACAACAGAAGCAATACAGAAAACATAAACACGGTACGGGAAAACAAAACATAAAACACCGTTAAACATTGCCTCTATTCATGGGGTGTTTCTCAAAATGTACCACACGTGAAAATATGGGAAGGCTCTCCCACCAAAGCGTTATTTATAAATGTTGTATGCGGCCTCGAGACGATTAGTGTCCTGGCTTGTACACAGCAAATGCTTGTAAATTTCATCGAACTTTTTACATTCACAGCTAAGTCTTGCCCACTTACTTGTGATCATATTTTATCTACGATGATCACCGTCAGACTGAAGGTTGAACCTTTGTTCAACCTCATTACAAAAAGAGCATTTATTGGCGATGTCTCTGTCTCGAGAAACTTCAAGCAACATGTCAGCTAGCAAGTTTTCTTCTTCAATTGACCAACGATTAGTCATTGTAAAATATTTTACAAAGTGAAGTGTGTGCAAAATAGTATGGTATGTTATGTTTTATATAAGAGTGTTTAAAAATTCAAATTTCAAAAAATGAGCTGGATAAATTTAAAATTCAAATTCAAATTGATAGGGCCGGATAAACTTAAAATTCAAATTCAATTTAGAAGGGCGGGATAAACATAAAATTCAAATTCAAATTTTAAATTTTAAACATTTACCTATATATAGGCTTATTCCCTGGCTTGTTGTTACACTCACAACACATACAAACACACATAAAATTTGTCAACTCTCTCTACAACAATGTCTCGCAAAGACTTCTCCCAACAATTCTCAACTCACCGTGACTTGTCCCAACAATTCCAACGTCACCGTAACTTCTCCCAGCAATTCCTAAGTCACCATGACTTTTTCCAGTAATTCCCAAGCTCCAGCATGATTCCAAATGCACCGGTGAACACTCCACTGAAAGACATCTTTCTGATATTCACATCGGAAAATAAATCGGTGCCCAATCCACCGGTTGTCCAACAACAACCCGATCAACCGGTGAACAATTCACCGGCGGAAAACCAACCCATTTGGAATCGGTTGACTGATGAAGAACTCTTCGAGCAAGATATACAAGTCTTGCGAGAGGTTGAAGAAGCCGAAGAACGTGAGGCACGTGCTCGTACGGATTAGGAAAATGCTCGTAGGGAGCGGCTAAATAGAGAAGCACCATACCGCTGGGCCTTGGGGTTAGGCCCTGTTCTATTAGAGTCTGAGGCTTCGAGTGACGAGGGCTATATCTGGCAAGATTCGTTTTTTTAATTCGTAGTTTAATGTTTTAAATCGTAGTTTCTATTAATGTAATGTGTTTATTTTAAATTATTTTTTATTTTTTATTTTTTTTTAGTTTAGTTTTAGTTTCTATTGTGTATACTTTATTTTGTGTAAAAGGAAGAAATTTTTTTTTTGACTGACAACACCAGAACTTCTGATGCCAATAGTTACGGGCAAAATATAGTGCCGTAGAGATTTTTGCTCATATAGCAGCACTTTTTATGCCACGGCTTGAGGGCATGGCGGCACCACACCTAATCCTCTAAGCAAATGAACATATATGGTGAAATACTAGTTCGGTTTGTTCTCATTATTGCATATGATTCCGAGTTTATTTCATTTCTCTAATTTGGTTTCATTAAAGTTTCGTTCTAATTCATTTGTAGTTCTAGTTAACTCAAACATTTGATTGAAGAATAAATTTAATATAAATACATACCTATGGTATTAATTAGTTGCTCAATTATTTTTTGTTAAACTTTTATCTTGCTAAAACTAGAATTCAGTATTCGTATATTCACAAATCAAATGATTAATTTACGTTTTCAAGTACACTACATAATTGTATATTTCCTCCGTCTCATTCTAAATGTTCACCTTGCTATCTCGGTTTTTACAAATTATTCATTTGCAAAAATAAAATTATTACTAGTAATTCATCAGTCTATCTATAATACCCCCTTAAATACTTTTATATCACAGGCAATGTTGCAAAAAAAAGGTTTACAAGGCTGATTAATCGCCGCCCAGGCGCTACAGGGGCACCAACCTTGCTGATTTATGTAACTGGGTCAAACAAATAGGTTAACGGCGATCAACAGCGGTCAATGGTGGTCAAACTTTCCAGAAACCGTCAAATCTTGCCGGAAGTACACAAAACTCACTGTAAACTTATTTTGATAACTTATAGTAACCGTTTAAATATATTACAAGTTATTTTTTTAGAAAAAACATTAACGATGATACTTAAAACTTGCCGAAAATACACAAAACTTGCCGTAAATATCTAAAATTTGCCAGAAATGCAATTCCGATTAATTCCGCCTTAACCAATTACAAGCTACAACGTGTTCGATCACCCGATTACCGATTCACGATTTTTGCAACCTTGATCACATGTAAGTATCCGTGTATAGTGACAAGATTTTATAACTGCAAATAATTAGAATTGTCATATTTTGTTTAAGTTTTCCGTGTAATATTTATTTATACAACGTAAATTGTTAAAATATAATGTTTGTGACAACACACAAATAGTGACCTAAAAAGGGATAGAGAAGTACAAGACCGGAATTTGAATGAGACTATTGGGATGAGATAGGGTAGGATATCCAAGATGTTCATATTTATAGTAGCAACATTAGGCAATTTTGCTAAAACATAAGTCAAAGGTTTAAAACTTAAAGGGAAATTTTAGTTATATATTATTCATTTTTAAGAATTAACATTTTCGGTTTATAAATAGTATAAATACAAAGAAGGTATGCATTTATTAATGCATAAGATGTAGGGGTGAGCATCGAATGCTTAAAACCGAACCGGACCGACGGCCCGTCGGTTCGGTTTCGGTTTTGGGTTTTCATGGTTTTCGGTTTCGGTTCGGTTCGGTTCGGCCCAAAACCGACAAAAACACACACAAAAACACGTGAACCGGACCGAACCGATGGACCCGACATAAAACCGAACCGAACCGACCATATTCGGTTCGGTTTCGGTTCGGCCCAAACATGATTTTCGGTTTTCGGTTTTGTCAGGTCGGGTCGGTTTTGAACCGATGCTCTGCCCTAATAAGATGTATGGCAACAAATGACATTTTGTTACTGTTCCATTTTTTACTTTTGTAGTCAACAAAGTACTCTTCTCAAATGAGTTTCCAATTTGGGTTTTGTGTTACCGCTAAACTGTGCGACTCTACCCATTTTTTGTCAACTATCTTGAGGGTATGCGGATTTTTTATGTTTGACTGAACTGACACTTCGTGCGACCATGTTGTTTTTTGCTCGATTGATGTGATGTTTGATTAATAATTTTTGTTTTATACGAAAAGTGAGGCTTATGGTTGACTTTATTTATTTATTAATTTATTTTTTGTGCAACTGACGGATGTACTTTTGCTTGACCGGCGGCTGAGGAAATTTTTTGTGCGACCGTTTTGCCTTTTTTCGCTAAAAACAAAAATTTTGTTTTTTTTTCCTTTTTTCAAAAACAGTGATTAATTTGCTCGACTAATAGCTATTGATCCCAGTTGAACACTTGATCGAATTCCTTAGTTATATTAGATAAATTTAACACAGCTAGAGTAGAAACTGTGCATGAGTGTATTAAAGATTATGCGAAATCTTATCTTTAATATTAAAAAGAATTTTCAATGAAATAGTAAACAATGAACATAAAATTCACTAAACAGTAAGCCTCAATATTATTAATGTAGAATACAAATAATCAACAGTATTAGGGTAACAAATACCTTGAAGCTATAAACTTTTCTGTAAAAATCATGTATTGTATATTTAACTCTATGCCCTATGACCTTCTTTTATACACCAAGGAGTTCTATATGGCTTACAATTCTTTCTCTCCAAGAAAAATCTTTTCTAAATCTTTTCTGTAACTGTCTAAGCATATCACACGATTTGCAATGCTTATCTAATAAGCAGTACTAACTAAAACATCTAACAGTAATAACTTAAGCCTAACAGTTGTAACTTTACTCTGGCAGCATTAACTTTGTCAACAGTTTTAACTTTGTACAGACAATAGTAACTTTGTTACAGCAGTCTTAACACACTTAGAATATTTTCCTTGAAGTTCTTCAGCAACATTAACTAGTACTAGCAATTGTAACTTTAACACTAGCAGTTGTAAACACTTAACATATTCTTCACTGAAGTTAAAGAGCAGTCTTAAATCCATAGAGCAGCAGTAATATCATTATGAGCAACAGTAACATCAAGAAGGCTTTTAATCCCAACAATATCTTTATGCGACTTACAACTCCTTTCATGTTTTCTACTTAACTTGTACTTGTTTTTGTAGGTCTCCATGTAATTGGTTCTGAAAAGCGTATATAATTACACAACTTTCTATGAAGGCTTAACCCATATTTAACCAAACTTAACACACACCTAACCAACACTTAACAAAACTTAGTCACACTCCTACTCACAAATACTAACAAATCAAAACTTAAAACACACACACTAAACTTTAACCCTTCAAACACACATGACATACTTAAACCTAAAACACATAACCCATAAACATATCTCATTTTCTGCTAGTATTCTGGTAATGTCTTCCAATGGAGATGTTATTAATGTAATCGATCTATATTTCATTTATTTACTTATTTTTATTGCTTAGCATTTTTTTGTTAATTGTGTATGGTTTATTCGATTTAAAAAATAATTGATCTGGATGCATGGTCTTTTTTGTTAATTGGTTAGGGTTTATTTGTTAATTTCAAAAATTGTTTATTGTTGTAAAGTTTGTTATTTCTTTGCAATTTTCTTGGACTCTTATGAAAGGGAATGTAGTTATGTTGTTAATAAATATCGATGGAGTCTCAATGAAATGTGTTACACGTTTTTGGAGGAAAATATCATCTTCTGTAAACTAAAATGTATGCATTGAATGCATGTCATTTTTGCATATGTATTTCACATATGATAATTATTATATATTATATGTTTTTGAATGAGAAACAACATAATGTAAACACATTCGCATGTTACATTGTTTGGTGTTATGGTGTGTGATTGTGTGGACAAAACTGTTAGGCCATTGGCCATGGTGTATTGTTGCTTGAGTAATTTGTATGAGGTAAGTACTAAGTCAGGATTCACCTAAAATAAATACTTATTCATGTTTTTAACATGTAATGTTCCTGATTTTATTGTTATAAGTGAAGTGATGTTCTTAACATGCAATGCTAATCTTTTTATTATACAAATTGATGTAGTTAAAATAAACTTTCAGTTATATTTAATTTTTATTGTTTATTTGTTAATTTAGGTATGTGATGCCAAAGTGTTGTCCTATAATTATAACTAATACATGATAAATCAAGAGAGAATGTAGTCCCTAAGTTGATCAACTAACACACTAATCTAGGTTGGTGAAGAGGGTGTAGGGCGTGGTGTAGAGGAGAGAAAGAAAGACAATATTAGTTCACTACACCTCCAACAGAGACCATTTAGAGGTATTTATACTTCATACTCATGCCACTATAGGCCTTGGAATGGACTATGGATTAGGCTTACATTGGTGGACTTGGTTTTACACTTTAGATAAGCCTAGATAACATACTAACTACTTAGTGACTTAACCAAGTTCCACGAGCCCATTAACTAACTATTACATATTCTAAAAACAACATTACAAAGTTCCTAATCGGTAATGACCACCACATTTCTTTACTGCTAACACACACATACACAAAAAGAGAGAGAGAGAGAGAGAGAGAGAGAGAGAGAGAGAGAGAGAGAGAGAGAGAGAGGGGGGGGGGGGTAGATGGAAAGAGAAAGGGAGAGGGGGAGAGGAAGAGAGAGAGAGAGAGAGAAAGGGAGAGAGAGAGAGAGAGAGAGAGAGAGAGAGATATCAGTAACCAAACATTTACAAAACAACTATTAAACAACTGTTGTGCCTTTAACTATTAAAATAATACAAGATAAGATCCTAGGTAATGATATACACTTTTTCTATCATCATAATCTCCCCCCAAGGGTAGATTATTAGGGTCTTCTCCTATATGGAAAGTTATTCGGATAAGTTCAAGCTCTAATGTATTGTTCCATGCATTTCCAAGACTCTAAAATTTCAGCCTTTCTTTAATCATCTGCAGAACTCTCCCAAGAATCACTCGTCGATCATCATCCAACTGTTTCTGCATGTAGGAGTCCTCTCTTCATATTGTATTTATTTTTTCTATGACCCACTTGAGCATCCCTATGATAAACTTTGCAATTCGTTCATTCCCATAAACATCTTCTGCTTCATGTTTGTCACGTATACAATAACAAGACCAAGTTTTGGTCTTTCTACACATGACCATGACTTGATTCTTTAAATTCATGGGAATACGAGTGTGGGAGCTATAAGATTTAACCTTTTCTTGAAACTCTCTACTATTATTTGAAAGTCTTCGACATGTACCATAATTAACCTTGACCTCATAAATATCTTTGAAGATTCCACAATGTCTTGGTCAAGTTCATTCTTTTTCCAGAAGCTTACTCGTCTATTATACATGTCTTCAATATCGTGAGGATGAAAATCGATAATCTAATTTTCAGCTCTATGTATTAGGTATTCGATAAAATTATGATCCTTGAATCTTTCTGAAACCATATTTAAGTAGTGCACTATTCGTTAACAAGTGTAAAATTCACCATGATGTTTTATCTTTTCTTTGTCTTACTCTTAAGAAACTTCCTGTGACTTTATCTAAGTGAATGACTCCTAGAGTTGCATCTACATTGTACTTGAGTGGTGAAAATTGCCATTTCCTAAACTTCTTTGCACAAATCCCTTCTTCCAAAAACGTGTCAAGATATTCCTCAAGCGATGGACTTATTTGATTCGATGGTCGGTATTTGTCTTCTCCGGATGTAAGGTTACACATGCACGGTTTTCAAATGCTCATTAAAAAAAACCATGGCTAAATTGCGATTACCCAGCTCATATAACATTTTAACCAAATTCTTTAAAAACGCCTAAAAAAGGCGGCATGCCTCCCGCCTTATCACGCATTTCCACTCATCATCTCATGCCACGCCAAGAGCCGACACATAGATCTATTTCTTAATGTAGAGGTCACGCCTCGCGCTTTAGCAATTTCATGGCACGCCTTTTAGAACCCTGATCCATTGTCATGAAGCAGAATAGATAGGATTTTACCAATTCCATACGGAGCCTTATACAAACATATGTGAGTTGAGCAATCACATAAAATCTTGAAATTGTAGGGACCAAAACGTATACCATGTTTTGTATCTAGGGTCACAAAATTCATTTCCAACAAAACATGCTAACGAAATATAACTTTATGCTCTATATATGTTTTACAATTAAAGTTAGATTGTTAGAATACTAATTACCTATTTGTATCAATAATTGATTTGATATATTTTTCATCGTTACTTTAGTTATCTTATCTATAAACATATAAGATTGAGTCCTAAAATTTAAGGGGAGTATTAATGACACCAATTTTTTGAGGAGCATTGATGACATAGTTTTTAGAAGTGAAAAATGTAGCCATGCGAGAATCAAGATTAATGCCACGTCCATGTCAAGCGTCCATGTTTATGAGGGGCATACGAAGTGTTCATGTATTCATTGAGGCACTTATGATTGTAGAGATTACATGGAATAAGGCATTTGGAGAGTCTATTTTAATTATTAGAGTATGCATTACTTGATCTTTAATAGGAAAATTAATTAGGTAACTCTTTCAACTACTTCTTTTGAGTATAAATAGCAAAATTTAGCAACCCACAACAAATTATTCCACCGCCACATCCACCGGAACCGACCAACATCAACTGTTTTCGCCACCGACACCATGTTCAACCAAACTCATTTTAGTCATCGTAGCGTGCATGAGTCATTGATGAAGAAGGTTATTGAAAAATGGTTGTGATGTATATTTATTTATTTGAATTGTTTCTTTTGGTAATGTGATATGATACTAAGTTTAGTTTTGGTTGTTGTCGTGTGTAATGAGCAGCTCCAAAATGATTAATAACGTTGGCAAACATGTTGACATATGGGTATTTGTTTGTGATTGTATTGTTAATGATTGATTTTTAGTAATCTTATATGTGTTGTTTTTGCATGATAGGTTTGGGCAAGAAGATGGTATAGGAGATGATATCTTCACCAACAACCGTATGTCTTTTTTTTTTCCCTTTTACAAAATATATTTATACACGTAAAATGTATTTGATTTTATACAAAATATATGTGTTGTTAATGATTCATTCATTTCGTTTTCTTAAAAAAAGTATTCGTGGGGGATAAAGTTAAGTTCTATTGTTATATGTATTATTGATTTTCCAAATGTCAGGGAATGGATGAAGGAAAAAAAAAAAAGAATTAGAATAAAAAGAAGAGGAAGAAAGCAAAACAACTAACTCAACTCGAGTTGCAACAACAAAAATATGACGAAGAGAAACTTAAAGTCCACTTGGAGAAAGACGAAAAGATTAAACAATAGACCGATCACTACCGAGAAACAATTATGTTCATGCAAAGCTTTTCTCACAAGAAAGATGCCAACAGCAATCGTCTTCGAGCTTAGGATTGTCGAAAACATGCTCAACCAATGGAATGCAAAGATATTCATCGAGGCAAACTCGGTTGGCTGTTTGGTCCTTTAGGTTTCGGTTGTGTACAATATATGAAGCTGAATCATCCTCTAATTAGTCTCATTATCATAAATTTTATTGATGATTCCATTGCGACACTCAATAGTTGGATGGATTTGAATGTTAATATTTTGCGTTTAATCTTTTTGACTCTTTGATATCCATATATGTATATACTGAATTGTTGGAGGATTAATTAACCTGAGCTTTAATTTTGTAATCTCATGATGTGAAAGTTATATTTTTTTTAACCTTTTTATCATCATGATCATGCTAAAATATAAAATTCAAACTCTATTAAATAAAAAAATATGAATGAATGTTCGTCATATAATAAACTTTCACGTTATAAGCATATACGCCATGTCATTGTTAGGCAATAATTTTTTATACTCAATCATTTTTTCAAGAAAATTAAAAAGTAGAACAAAAAATATTGGTTTTGTTATTTGTTTTTGGAATCATTAAAGGACAATGTCATTTGTGTTTATACTGATTTATAGGGTATTTGGAGGGTGCTTTTAAAGTGATTTTAACAACTAAGAGAAACTTCTAATACAATGAATCATAACCATGCAATAAAGTATGAAAAAAGAATAGCAATCATCTTTGTAATTAAGCTATTCTCAATTTATTGATCAATTACTTGCGAAGTGCAAGTGTGTTTATTGAGAGGCAAAATTAAACACATATTAAACTATGACCAATTAGATATAAGCCGAGTGCTTCATATTACCAAGTAAAAACCGTCTAATAGACAAGTATCGTAGAGCAATGTAATAGACCAAAAGAAACAAAGGCATATTTTTTATCATTCAATTAAGTAATAGGCCAAAAGAAACAAAGCCATCACAACTTAATAACTAAAAGCCCATATATAAAATACAATACCACAAAACAAAAACAACATCAAACATTTTTAAAATTTTATACAACAAAGTTAAAACATTTCATACAACGTACTAAACAATACTTAAGTATACACTCGCCAATATACAGAAAGAGTACACGATTAACAATTAGATTCTCAGCCCGTGCGTAGCACGGGTTCTGCAATGCTCGTATACTAAAAACTTACGTTGTCTTATAAATGCAAAGTGCTCACAATAAATGTTTCATGAATTAAAAGTGAAATATGGAGGATTCATGTGTTAGTACATTTATTTAATAGTCATGCATAAGGGTAAGTACATAAGATTAGTGATTCGAGCAATTGAAAAAATTTGTACGGTACAAGGTAGTTTAAGCAACATCAAAAGTATATCAATTACACAATATTGGGTGACTTAATTTAATGTGCAAGAGGATTTGTGCACAAATTGTAGTACAGTACAAGATAGTTTAAGCAACATGAAAAGTATATCTTCTATATTATCTAAAGATTGGAGTGCTTAATTTAATGCGCAAGAGGCATTGTGCACAAAAATTTATACAGTACAATATGTTTTGCATGAGGAATCGTGCACAAAAGTTTGTACGGTACAACATGTTTCAATCCATCTGTAAACCTCAAAGAATACAAACCAAAAATGTCATGAATGCATAAATTAAACACACCAATTAGTGGTTAGTCTTTTTACCTTCCCGTCCATGAGTTACAAATATTTTATCAACTATATAATGTGTCAAAAATCACACACAACAAACCACAACTTCCTCCACACTGCGTGCACATTGGGCTACAACTTATTATGGTGGTAAAGTAAGCATCATATCGTCTTACTTATTTAGCATATTGATTTATATTATTTTATGTAAATTTCATGTGTGTTTTGTGTGTGTAAGAATGTAGGACATAAAGATGGTGCTTAGGAGGTTTTGTAGTAACATCATCTTCTATAATGGTTTAAGAGATCTTACACATCATTGTCTTATCAATTAAGTGGAACATGCACGAATATTTTTACCTTGATAAAAAATGCAATATATTGATTAACTATATTTAAGTTACTAATGATCAACTATATCTAATTGTTTTTTGTACCACGTCAAGAAGCATTAAAGAAAGAGATTGAGAAGTCACAAAAATTGTATCAAGAACAAAACATGCAAAAGGCCAATGAACAACAACGACAAAGAAAACAACAACAAGAACAACAACAACAACGCCACAGCAACCGATGGAATGAATACTTATCATTCATATTAATAGTACGTTACAAATTAAACATGCAATATTTTACTTCATGTAATACCGCTAAACGGGCTAATACTATTGATTCGTTAGCAAGTAATTTTATTGAAAATAATGTGACGAGCATTCAATTTTTAGTCAATAATTATTACTACACTTTGTTGGTGCATTTCAATATTTTTGCTCTTAATGTAGCGTGACTTTGATATTTCATATGACTGTGTAAATTATGTTGATGTTACATATTGAAAATGGTAGTATATAATAAAAATATCTTCACACTATCATTTTAACAATAAGAATCTTCTAAATCGAAGAAGTATATAAAGGAGAAGAAAATTGTATTTTAAATGTTATTCTACACCTATCACGAGGTAAGCATTATTCATTTGAGTTTGATATCATGTGATTCATGTCGTCATACTGTAAATACTTAGAGTGAGTTACTAATTAATGCTTCAAATTTAATATTATAGTTTATGGAAAAATGTTGTAATAATGCATTAATTAAAAAATAATTTATGTAACTTACTCATATTAAAAGATTATATAAAAAGCCTCATTTAAGTATAACATTTTACAAAAAAACCTCTTCACATTAAAGAAAGAGATCGAGAAGTCACAAAAATTGTATCAAGAACAAAACATGCAAAATGCCAATGAACAACAACAAGAAGAACAGCAACAAGAAAAACGCCATGGCTACCGGTGTCAATATAGATGAATACTTAGCATTCATATTAATAGTACGTTACAAATTAAACATGCAATATTTTATTATACGAATTATAATTTATTATACGAATTATAATTTATACTCTTGAATATACTAATTACTTTAATTAGTTTTGTTAAAAAAGAAATTTGTTTTATAGTTCGCTTTTAATAATGTAATTTATTTGAACAACGAAATCCGTCTTTCACAAAAAATGAGATTTTCAAACTTGAACCGAAAATTAGTCCCGAACATTACGAAAAAAACAATTAGATCTAACCTGTGTGCATCGCATGGGTCCTGAGGCAGTCCAAACCTGTGTGCATCGCATGGGGATGAATATAAAAGGTCTCCAACATTAATGTCATCGCTTTATATTTAAAATAATTTATGTAACTTATACATATTATAATATTACATGTAAAGAGACTCTTTTCAATGTAACATCTTGAAAAAATCTCTTCACATATACTCCTTTAATGTCAATAAACTATTTTAAATGTGTGACATGCTTGAAAATATGATACCATCACAACTTAGATATATAATGACGAAAATAAGTGTCGAAGATTACGCTATAAAAACTTATATAAAACCCATGTGCAACTCAATAAAGTATTTTAAATACGTATAAAGCTTAGCAAATGTGTGACACCATGACAACTTAAATATAAAATGACGAAAATAAATGCCGAATATTACGCTATGAAAACTTCTATACAGCCCATGTGCATCGCACGTATTTTAAATCTACGAAAACTTCTATACAACCCATGTGCATCGCACGGGCATTGTTGACTATCATAAGAAATAGTTATAACTTAGCCGGATGTGTTAATATTAGTTAGTTCCTATAAAAAAACGATAGAGTCAATACCAAAATAAATAGACAAAAAATATTATGTAAAAAATACATCTTAAAAGATTACTTGTCAATAACCTATTTTAAATACGTACCATGCTTACAAAATATATGCTACCATGACAACTTATATATATATAATGACAAAAATACGTCTCGAATATAAAATAAAGAAAATAAAAGACGGATATTAAACTATGAAAACTTCTATACAGCCCATGTGCTTCACACGGGCTTTCATGATTATGAACATTTAGATCGAGCCCGTGTGCGTCGCACGGGTCTGAATACCTAGTTATATAAAATTTTGCACATTGTCTCCGTTAACTAACCTATAAAGCCCTGAATCTCAGTGTCATAGCTGAGTTAGTGGAGGCTCCGTGCAAAAGTTTATATGATATCTAAACATGTCGATAAAATTATATTGTAACGATTTAGCATTAATTTTTTTGTGATTCCTTCATCGTTCTCGACCACTTGAAAAAGAGTTTAACAAATATTTAAAACATATTTCGTATATCGTTAACATTTTGACGTTGAAAGTAAATTTTGAAGCCTCAAAATATGTAAAAGGATATATATTTTGAGGCCTTTAAAACTTTGAGGATTTCTGCAGCCGCACACCCACGACATTGCTATTCTATCAAAGACTTTTAAAAGGAATTTTTTTTTCAGTAAAAGGTCAACGACCCGGTAAATATATTACTCCAAAAAGCATTTAAGTACAACGGATATGGGTGAATCCCATATCTCAGCCCGTTAGATAGGCGAAAAGCTTACATAACAAGATACTTCCTATTTAGAACAAGAAAACAAACCACTAACCACATGATAACAAAAGAATTTGACAAACATATAAACTACTTCCTACGACCTTGGAGATTAAAGCCATAAATGGCATTAAGAGCATCCAAATTTCCTGGAAGATCCTAAATTTGCTTCGAATAATCATCATAGTCATCAAACTCATCCTCACGCTCATGACCACCACCAAAAAGATTTGCTGATTCATCGAACGTATTAAGAACCTCATCATCATCACTATAAGAAACCACATCTCACCCACCATTGAAAATGGGTTAGCCTTCTTAGTGGAAGAGGTAAACGAAATAGGAAGACCATCATCATCCACAAGAGTAGCTTTCCTATCAATAAGTAGCTTTTCAAGCTTCCCAATTTTCTCAATATAGGAGTAGAACCAACTTCCTTTGTTCTCATTGAATCACTCACAAACGGTTCTTGTGATGCATTACCGTTTAACGACTCATCCTTATTAACTTCCATTGTACTACCAGAATCCACATCCTTGTAGGTGTCAATAGTAGGAATACCAAAAGCATCCGTATCATCCATATTAAGAGCATCAAACTGGTTAGATGTAGAAATCTTTGTTCCACTAGAACTAGCCACATCAGAAGTCTTCTTCTTAGTGCCACCAACTTTCTTAGCTTCAGGAGGAGTCTCTTTGGGTTGATAATGAAACTGCTTACCCACAACAGGTTTAAAAGGAAATTTTAGAAAGGTGTATTAAGTATTAACCACCTAAAATGGCATACAAGTCATATATGGTTCTGTAATTATCAGTTTATCGATCTACACCCTGAAATTTTAATTATCTTATTATGCATTAAAAAAAATGTCAGATTATGCATAAGATGATAGTTTTCTGTATCCTTTGGAACGAACCGTCTTTTATATAGGAGAACATAATTTACAACCCACGCAATACAAGTAAAATTTGGCTTATTGATGTACCATTTCGTGAAATCTTTGGCAGTGGATATTTTAGAAGTTTCGAATTACCAAAATAGGAAATCGACCTGATACGACCCGGTTAGGGGTTGTATCGGGATAGGGCACCACTTCAAGCGGGCCAAGCTCTTTAAGAATATTAGAGAAGAAAAACTAGAGATATTTTTATTAGACAAATCATACCTTTCATTAATGAATGACGCGATATATAAATATCGAATAAACCCTAACTTGTATCACAAGTCGATACAAGATAAACTTACAAAACAAAAGATATTTTCCTAGATAATGATTCACATGACTCCTTCCTAATATGACTCGAATACGACTAACTAAAAGATAGTTATCCAAAGGCGTATCATTCCCCTCTCCTTCGGAAATCACCTTGTCCTCAAGGTGTTGCTTCAAAATCTCGCCTCATGTAGTTCCGGGATCCCACACCTTCACTTGTAGTTCACCCTTTTTGGATTATAAGAAAACGGCATAAAGTGCATCAAAAAGCTTTGCCAAGGTTGTCCATAATTTACATGACTGATGTCCAAATTCAGCCCACTATATACAACTTTATTCTGCCCAACTTGAATCACAACATAAAACTTTGATTCCATCCACATGAGAGGCACCTCATCTCTTTTCTTTCTCTTAATGGTTTCCAGTGGAGGTGTTCAACAGTAGTTTTAGGGGGCATTGTCAACAAAGGCAGTTTAACGACAGTTGTAGGTTTCTGGTTTTGTGATCCGTTGTTGCTACTACTCACTTAATTTGTTGCTGAAAGAAGACGATCGTTGATCCTCAAAACGTGCTTCTATTATGCGGGCCAAGGGTAAGGCTTCTACCAAAGTTGTAGGATGCAACCTTAAAAGTTCCCAAAGTTGTAGGTCCGTGAAGTGAGCTTCCGTTGCATGTGCTAATGAAAAAGCTTTGCCTAAAGTTGTGGGTTTTACCTTAAGAGTGCGCATTGTAGTGTTGGTTTAAGTCCAGAGATATAAAACGTTTTAAGTAAGTTTTCAGAGATCCCCGTTACTTCATTTATAAATACCTCAAACTCATTCTAATATTCGGCCACGGTACCCATTTGCAAGAGCTTAGATAGTGCGTCCTAAGGGGGGTGGCAATGTTGCCTAACCAGGCCTAAAACTAAATTGTATTTAGCCAATAGAATTAATCCAACACATTTCATGCCTAATCATGCCTAAGTACTTATTTTTAGTGGCAATGTAATGCCTAACCATGCCTAAACTTTATATTTTTTTATTTTTAAAATTCATAATTATATTTACAATTTAATTAAACACATCAAATGTACTTAAAGATTGATTTGGGCCTTCAGTGTCTAAGAATTATTGGACTCAGCCACTGCGTATGACATTAACTGGGCCACCTAAAGACATTATTTTAATTTTGACCTACTTTAAAACATCATTTTCTCCTTCTTCTTCGTTAGAAACATGCCGCTGTCTTCATCAAAATAACCATAAATGCTTTTTCTTCTCCTTAGTTTTTTTTCTTTGATTAGGGTGTGCACTCAAAAATTTCCTCTATTTCAGAGGGTATGCACTCAAAAGTTTTTAGTGTATTTTGTTGTTACTTTTGAAAAAATACAAATTTTTTACACTACAAAAAATTTACGCATTGATGGCTAGATCTGCCCCTTCAAGCATTGATGGCCAACGTTTAAAAATTATGGGAAAGGGTGCATACCAAATCGGTAATGGATACCGATATTCATGCCGAATCGTCCATGCCGAACAAGTGGTTTTGGTTGATGCCGATCGGCATCGTTTGCCGATGGTCCATACCGCATGGGTTGCCAGTGCCCTGATGCTGCTGCTGCCCGATGCCATGAACAATATCTCGAAGAAGAAAAAAAATCTGATGAACAGTACTGATAAACAGTAAATCGTGAACAGTAATCGATGAACAGTACTCCGGGATGAATGTGTCGATGAACAGTAATTTTTTTTTTTTAATTTAATTGGAACCCTAATTTGGTAGCTCTCTCAACGAGGACTCTCAATGAAAGCACCAATTGATACGACCCGGTTAGGGGTTGTATCGGGATAAGGTACAACTCAAGCGGGCGCAAGCTCCTTAAGAATATTAGAGAAGAAAAACTAGAAATATTTTTATTAGACAAATCATACATTTCATTAATGAATGACGCGGTATATAAATACCGAATAAACCCTAACTTGTATCACAAGTCGATACAAGATAAACTCACAAAATAAAAGATATTTTCCTAGATTATGATTCACATGACTCTTTCATAATATGACTCGAATACGACTAACTAAAAGATAGTTATCGAAAGGCGTATCACGAACTCACAAAATCTTACAAACACACTTCGAAAATTAAACATTATATTTCCGTTGTTAACGTCCGTAACAATATTCAGTAATGTAGGACATAAACATTGTATTCAACGACAGCATCACCAGTGCTAATGTTTAGAAAATGTGTCTTTGCAAGTGCATAACCACGTGCAAATCGAAAAAGCCCGCTTCCACCAACAATTGGCATCTCCCTCACCTTTGATGTCACCAAGTTTCTCCCTAATATACTCAAAGTGCTACCATTATACTTTCCCTCGACAAAAACGTAATTTAGCACCATTATAATAGAAAGTTCATTTAAGTCATCAGCTGCATATATCCCTTGAGCTCTTCCAACAATCTTGGAGTTTTGTTCTGGACCAACTGTCAATGGGTCATCAATCATGACCGTAAAACCAAATCCGGTACTAGAGGTGTTGGTCGTAGCGGCTTGAGCAATACGGACCGCGGTGGGATGTTTACCGCTAACTATGTCGTGGAAGTAGAAGTGGAGGTGGCTCAACTTTTCTTTCATTAAACCAAGTGATTTGTGTGGCAATTTTCTTGAAAATTGATGAGATTGTGCATGAACTATTAATGAGAATAGCAATAGGGTAAGAATGGTAAGCAGGGTTTTTGGGAGAGTTTGTGCCATGGTTTAGACTTTAGAGTGAAAGAGAAAGTATAGTGGAAATGTGGAATGAGGAATGTGGACAATATTTGGTGGTATTTTGGTCTTAGTTATAAGGGGTAAAAAGGCTAGGCGTGTGGAAAATGACATGACGAATCATGCACTTTGTAAAGAGAAAAGAAAAGTATATGAAGAAATTGAGGGAAGCTTTTCTAAGTTTCAATGGAAACTTTTCATTTAAATAGCATTTTCCATGGATACAGATCTTTCTTTTTTAGTGCGTATAACCTTCTTGTTTTGTATATTTGTTTTTATCTTTACTAGATATAAATTTAAGGCTTGCTGAATATGCCTATACTTTTATGACCGAAATAAAGTAATAAACCATAGAATGCACATCCATTTTTTAGAGACGATAATTCTTTACTTCATGATTTAGTGCACGATATGTATATTAGAACCTTATGCTACCAATACTTTTAGCCAAATTAAAGGAGGCATGATACCTTACTTAATCTTATGAATTTTATCTACCTAAAACTTTCAACTAGAAAGAACCCGCCTAAGCTCTCACGTGTAATAATTTTCTATTGAAGTTGCATACGTGCTAAAACGGTGGATAGAAAAACAAGTCAAAATGTGTTAACGTTCTCGTCAACATTTTGTTCATTTTTCTTAAATAATGGAAATGACTAGTACTCTTAGTAGATACGATTACAATGAAGAATATATGGAAACATAAGTGTTAACAATTTTCAGATGAAAATAATATCAAGTAATTGTAAGCATTTGTTTAAACTTGAGTAATTTTCAACGAAATCCTTCAACTGAAGGAAATAAGAGAGTTGTGAATGGCCATTACGTTATATTTTAATTTACTTCAAGAAATGCCATGTTATCAAACCCATAATTAGTAGCAGATTTGACTATTTAAAATAAATAGTTAGCCCACTTCAAAGGCCAATACAATTTTTATATTCCCCGATCCCCACTGATGCTAGAAAGATGCATGTCACATACGCATAATCAGATATATAGTAGCACTTTTTAAAGACCATATATTGATAAAGCCTCTTATAATATCATTTTATTAATCCTCTTACACACAATAATATTATATTTCTTTTTACTCATTATCTCTCAACATATAAACCGTCAGTTCTGACACTTATCTGGATACTGTTAGTAGAATATAAGTAAAAACAAGTAGTAGGAGGATATACCATTTCTCCTTTCTAAATGGTTATTCAATAACATTAAGCTTTTTATTTGTTCATACTTATTAATGCCTATGTAGGTTGTTAAAGAAAAAAGAGTAGAAACACGGACATTCTATTAGTATTGAGACTTAAGTGAAAGAACTAAAAAAGGATGCTTCTAACTCAATTTCATGACACTCAAGGAAAAAACTTAGGGTTGGGTACCATAGCATGTCAAGACCTATTATTGAGTGTTATTTGAGTGTTATCTCATCCTCCTCACTTTTAATACTCACATGCCAAAATACTATTTCATTTATAAGTTATAACACCCCTTGCACATGACAAAAGAGCCCCACTCACTATTTTTTGTCCTTTTCCCACTTTCACACATGCCAAAAAATTGGCGTTTGCTATTTGGCAGAGGGGTGTTTGTGTCGTGGCATTGCTTCGGCGGCGCCAAAAATGGATCGACATCAGATTGATTGATTGATTGATTTTGGGGGGGCGGGCTTATGGTAGTCAACCCTAGCAAGATTGCACATCCCATGATTATTATTTGAAAACACGATATCAACAATGTAGGACGAAAACATTTGCATTGAAAGAAGCGTTTTTTACAAGAGCATAACCATATGCAAATCGGAAAAGCCCAGTCACACACCAAAAATAGCCATCTCTCTCAGTGGCAACGTAATGTTATTCCTCCCTAATATACTCAAAGTTCTGCCATTGTATTTTCGTTCCAAAAAATAAAAATTTATAGCCATCATAAAGCCAAATGCATTTAAGTCAGCAGATGCATACATCCTTTGTGCTAATGATCTGGGAGGTTCTATTGGGCCCTTCCGTCAATGGGTCATCTATCAAGATTGTAGCTCTAAATCCAGTTTTGGAGGAATTGGTTGTGGGAGCCACATGAGCCATACGTAAAGCGGTGGATCATCATGGCAATGTCTTAGAAGTAGAAGTGAAGGTGTGTGAGTTTCTGTTTCTTAAAAGCATTAGCTTTTGGTGATAATTTTCCGGAAAACAGATGGCATTGTACTTGAAGAATAAATGAGAATATGAGAATGTTAAGAATAGTATGCTTGTGTTGTAGAGAAATTAAGCCATGTTAAATTATTAATAGAAATGAGAATTTGAGATGTAGAGTAGCGGTGTTGTTTTCTGACTTTCTTCTTATAGAGATCGATATGGGAGATCAGAATACTAACCTAACAAATAATAATCCAATATTATATCTTTAGTTATATACCAATTATTTGTTTGACTGGTTTATTTTAAGTTTATAACATGACTTAATTATACATCATTCAGAAAGTGTTAAAAGCGAAGTTAACAGAGAACACTACAAGAAAATCAGCCTTTTGTGACGAAAAGAGTTTGGTCACCCACAGTGCAAAAAGTCGTCACAAAGCTGTTTAGTGACTGATGCGATTTGGATTGTCACACAAAAGTTTTACTTCTCAAGGGATCTTGAGAAGCTTACAATCCCTGCCAGGCAAGTACACCTGACCGATGTAGTATAGTGTAGTGGTAAGAACCAGGGAATTGATCGTTCTCCACAGGGAATAGTGTTCGTTAGGATTGAAAATGATCTAATTAAACTAGGTCTAGAGGTGAGGGATGATTCTTTTTGTATTTTTATATTTAATGGAAAGCAAGTAAAATCTCGGTTTTTGAAAGAGTGGGCGGAATTAGTTGCTAGTCAACTAACCCAATTAACTACAAATGCAATAAAATATAATAACAAAAAAATAAATGTGTGTAAAACTAATATGGAGAAAAACGTGTTTACTTAGGCTTCATTACTCCCTAGCTATCTTTCATTGATTGATAGATTTGTTACAATTGCGTGGATGACGGGTTGTATTCCTTAATACCATTCGTGGGGGCGTGGACGTCCTTCCTCAACTCTATAAGATCCTATCTTTTCCTATGACGACACATTTAGTATCCTATTATGGCCTCATTAATATTCTCTTATACATTAAACACAACCAATTAATCGTAGTACACATCCGATTCATGTTTCTTAAGACATCAAGCAAGTTACCAATAGAAGATTAGCCAGTTTTCTTAAGCCTAACATTGATATCATTCATACAACAACAATTAATAACAAACCATCAATCAATAATCAATAGCTAAGTTTCATTACATCTAAGCAAACACAAACAAACCTAGCCTAGCATGTTAAAAGAAAGATAAGTGTAAGATAAAATCAAACAATACAAAGACATATTAAATGATTGATAGAATACTTATCTTCAATTAATCATGGAAGAAAAAAGGTTTAGAAATCTCAATAGCTGCAAAAGTCGACTAGGGTTCGCACCCTAAGTTTCTCCAAAGTTCCACATATAATGAATGAAAATTAAAAGAGTATATATATATATATATATATATATATATATATATATATATATATATATATATATATATATATATATATATATATATATATATATATATATATATATATATATATATACATATTACAACTTTGACTGCGTCACCTTATGGGACGTGACGCCGTCACCTTGTAAAGTTTTCTGGGCTGTCTCCTTTTACTTTAATACGTGCTGGCCTTGGTGAATTATAACGTGACGCCGTCACCCTTTAACTTTCAAATTCCTTTCTGGCGCGTCTAGTGTAAAATAATTATCCACCTCTTTGTCAACAAGTGATGCCATCACCAAGTAATGTATGACGCCGTCAGGTACTGTTTCCAGCATAATTTGAGACTTTGTCGAATTCTTCACTTTTATGCTCCAAAAACGTTCAAAATGCTTCCTTTTTCATAATTCCTCTCAAAAGTACCTAAAATGACAAAATGAATGATTTAAGACAATATTTGATCATATAATCATGATTTAAGGCTTAAATGACCCCTTAAAAACGTAACACTTTTCGTCCATCAAATACCCTTACACTTGGGATTTGGTTGTCCTCAAGCAAATGACTTTTTATTCTAATCAAAATACAAGTTAGGGGTCATTTAACATTAATATAAAAGTAACTACAACAAATAATCGCTCCACCTTAATTAAAATAAGCACGGAAATCATGCACTAGCACCTCACAAATAGTGTTTGGATACTCTTATCTCTCAGGTGTTATAAACCTATATAACTAATGGAAATGAAAAAATATCACTCATGATGTGCGTAGGGTTGCACCAAGCTTTACCTCTCGAGGGATCTCGAGAAGCTTACAACCCCCACCGGGCAGTGTACCTGATCGATGTAGTATAGTATAATGACAAGTACCGGGAGATTGATCGTTCAGCTAGGAATAATGTCGCTAGGATTAGAAAACCTAAAGACTAGGTCTAGAGATGAGGGATGATTCTTTTTGTATTTTTATATTTTTAGGAAAGCAAATTAAAATCTCGGGTTTTAAGGATTTGGGCGGAATTAGTTGCTAGTCAACTAACCCAATACTAAAGATGCAATCAAAATAAAATACTAAAAATGAAAATAAACTATATTAAACTATGGTTGTGAACAATATGTGGGAAAAATGTGTTTACTTAGATTTCACTACTCCCTAGATATCTTTTACACGTTAATTACTTGTTATAGTTGCGTGGATGACAGATTGTATTCCTTAATACCATTCATGGGGTGGCGTACTTACTTCCCCAATCCTATGAGTGCTTACTTCACTCCTATGTCGAGCCGGCTAAGAAGCTCCTAACATGAGATCATTAAAATTTACTCATGCATTAAATACAACCAATAAAACCTAGTACACATCGGTTCATGTTTCCTAAGACGTTCAAGCATGTTACCAATTGGAGATCTGCCAGTTTTCTTAAGCCTAACATTGAAATCATTCATCCAATACAACCATAAACAAGTAATCAACACATAATTAACATCTAGGTTTCATTAGATCTAAGCAAACACAAGATAAATCTAGCCTAGCATGTTGAAATCAAGACAAGTAAAAGATATAATCAACCAACACATAGACATATTGATTGAATTAAGAGAAGACTTATCTTAATAGCACATGAAAGGGTTCAAGGGGTTAAAACCCTTGAAAAAGCTGTAAAATACGTACAAGGTTCGGCCCTAGGGTTTCTCCACACAAGTTCCTCCCAATGAATGAAAATTAGAAAATTATATATAGATTTTGGAAGGTGACGGCGTCAAGAACAAAGGGCTGACGCCGTCATCTCGCCGCCTAATAATTCCTCGGACTGCCTAGATTTGGATCTGACGCCGTCATGTGTACTCCTTATGCAGGCCGTCATGATTTTAACTCTTGACGCTCTTTATGTGACGCCTTCAGGTTTCTTCTGGGCCGTCATGGACTTTACTCTTGACGCCGTCAGGAATTTCTTCTTGACGCCGTCATACACCGTTCTCAGCATGGAAAATTAAGTCTTTGGCATTTTCTTCACTTTTATGCTCCAAAAACGTCCGAATTGCTTCCTTTTCCAGATTTCTCTCCCAAAGTACCTAAAATCACAAAAGGAACGATTTAGGGCAATATTTGATCAAATAAATTCAATTCCGGACTTAAATGACCTCCTAAAAGTGGTTCATTTTTCGCCTCATCATATACCCTTACACTTGAGATTTGCTTGTCCTCAAGCAAATGCGCTTTTATTTTAATCAAAATACAAGTTAGGGGTCATTTAACACTAATATAAAAGTAATTACAACAAATAATCGTTCCACTAAATACCAATAGACAAGCACAGAGGTCATATACTAGCACCTCACAAATAGTGTTTAGATACTCACATCTCTCGGGTGTAATAAAGTATAAATTACAATATGGAAACGGAAGATATCTCTCACTACCTGTCATAGCAAAATAGATTACCATAGGCTTGGGAAAGGATCAAACCTCCACCACATGGCGTAAGCACCTAGGATAAACTATCAAAGAGGTCTTTTAAAGGGTTGTAACGTTAGGTGTAGGGATATGAAATACAAGGTTTTGTTGGATATAGGCAGTCTTTACTGGTGGCGAGTTAACAATCTTGGTTAATTACATGTACAATATGGCGTTGCTAAGCCAAGACTAGACTCGACTTAAGCTAATAAATGAAAAATAACAAAAACATAAAATAAACATAGAATGAAACGGGATAGTAGTCCGTATGTTTTTTTTTTTTTTTTTTTTTTTTTTTTTTTTTTTTTTTTTTTTGTTCATACACTCTTACCCTACCATCCAAAATAATACATCATAGGGAATGAACATTCCCTTTATACTTGAATTTTTACATACTTTATAATAAACTAATCTAATGACTCGAATTAAGAAAATTAAAACACTTGGAGTACTTTTAAGATTAACGCACATATGGGGGTAATATATGATGTTCTTCCCCATTACTCCATAAAATAAGTACTTTACCCATGAGTCCCAATCGCCCCAAAACAATATGTACAAGGATATGACTCGACTTAGCAACCATGTAATCAATTAGATAGTTAACTTAGGGTTTAAAAAATAACAATAATGCATAAAAGATGAGTGCATACACGGAAGGCTAAGGCGATTTGGGTGTACATTTAAGTGGGGTGTAACAAATTATTCCTTTAAGTAAAATGCTTAAAGTTAGAAACGAAAAGATAGGCTCGGAGGGGTGTACTAGTGGTTTCGTGTACTAAAAATGAGTACAACGCTAAGGTGTAGGAAAAATTAGTTGACTTAACTAGCCAAGTAATATGACTTAAATGGTCAAGTAATTATAATACGGGTTTAACACAAGGGTGATCCTAATGCCTCTTATCATGTAGTAAATCCTACTACACGAATGTAGTCTCACTAGCGGTCTCGGGATGCATCACTAACGTAAGTTCTAGAATCTAAATGCTACCGGTACACTCATAAGAACTAATAGTAAATGCTTTTCCTACCAAATCTTAAGGTGAACCTCACATATTTGGGTGAATTTTTTTTTTGAATTGCACGGTTATGTGCTAGTCATACAATCTCCTATCCATGAGACGCTTGCTATGGCTAAAGTTTTACTCCTAAATGTTGCAAAAAATTTTAAATTTGGCGCTAAAATTGCACTAACAAGTATTTCTCATAGTTTTATTACACATCTACTATCAAACAAACAAACTCAAGCGAAAGTGTATCTGTAAGGTATCATCATTTTACCCTCCCCTTACACTTAGGATGAACATTGTCCCCAATATTCAAGTAAAGAATGTAAAAGTGAAATAAGTAAAAAGAATGAAATCAAATACTCCCCTGATTCGCTCGGTATGGATAGTAAGGTGGCCAGGTTAGATCTTCCTCCAAGAAAATGAACAATCAAAGCTTCCCTTCCAGAAAAATAATCATCTTCTTGTCATACATAATCTGTAAATTCTGAGAAAACAGACAAGGCAACCTCGCATAAAATCGGCGGCAATCTACATAAGTTACTAAATCCTAGAAAACAAAATAAGATATAATGCTTGTGGAATGAAGTTTGCAGATTTCCTGGAGATTATAAAACTTAATAATTCAACAAAAACTTTAAGACTCCGTTAGAAAAACAAAACCGGTAAAATTTCCAGATTTTTACATGTGACGCCATCAAGAGTAAGCTCATGACGCCATCAGAAGTGACCTGCAGAAATTCTTATGTTAAGTTTTCGGAAAATTTCTGGAAAAACTTGGTTCTACTTCCTGGAAAATCCTGCAAAACTTCATTATGACTCGATACAAGCATTTGACTCTAACAAATATGAATATACATGTTCATTTAATATTGTGGAGAATCATGATCGGTTTGTTTCTTAAAAACATATTTGGAGTTTCCCCTTACACTTATCTTTTGCAAAAATACCTTTGGGTGAAGTTAAGACTAGGCCAAACAACAAAATAAAGTATTTTCACTATTTAGTTTTGAAACATGATCTACCAACAATAAAAATAAAGCATGCATACGGAAGCAAATAACAAACAAACAAAATAAAAATCACACACAACATGGGTTGCCTCCCAAGAAGCGCTTTTCTTTATTTACGAGTCTTGTAGCTAGACTCAAGGTCATGGGTTACGTTTTCCTTTCCCACTTTTGTGTCAACTCAAAACATCTAACCCAATTCTCATCACGCTTGTATTCCGGGCCTAGATTCATGTAACCCGAATAGTATGTTCGCCTCCTCTTATAATAGGCGTCATCAGTAATTCCATCTTCCTTAACCTCATAGAGTCGAATCTCATCAATTTGTAGATTCTTGATGCCCTTTTAATTCTTCCTTCATGTAAGGCATCATAAAAGTGACCTTCTCTATCCCATCAGTAAACTGAGCCATCCCCTTCTCATGGTAGTAATACATCTTAGTCTTCTCAACAAAAGGTTGTCCTAGAACCATTTCTCCAAGGTGTGGATCTATAACCCCTCTAACATCTTCTAGGATTACAAAGTCGCATTGATAAGTAAAGTTTCCTCTAAAGATGTGTACCACTGTAACTCTCCTGACGAAATTACATAGCCTATTAGAATTGTAAGGGTCTTTTCTAGGGCTTAACCTTTCGTTCATTATCCAATTGTAATAGAGCCTAGACATGATATTCATGGGTGCTTTTAAGTCAATGTATGTATGCTCTCTAGACATGTAACCAATCATGCAAGGAATTTTTATGTTCCTGAAGTTATGCCTCCTAATCCATGGTGTCTTTCTATATTTTGGGGGGCAAGGGTGTTGTAAAAGGAACCTATGGTAACTCAACTCATCCGGGGTTGGAGCGAAGTCTCTAAACTCAATTTTCATTTGGAGAGGCTTAATGAATTTCTTAAATGTGTTAACTTCTCTCTTTCTTCTTTTATGCGCTATAAGCCTCTTGCTAACTTCTAAACGGCGACTCTCTAAATCCATGAAGACCAAACTAGTACAAACAAAAACACGAAGAATTAAGATAGACTAAAGAGAACCTAAAAATAAAAATAAAATCTTACTAGAAAGGAATCTAGCAAGTAGACCTAATAAAAATAGATTCTAACCTAGACAATAACTATTCCCCGGCAACGGAGCCAAAAACTTGATGTGCGTAGGGTTGCACCAAGCTTTACCTCTCGAGGGATCTCGAGAAGCTTACAACCCCCACCAGGCAGTGTACCTGATCGATGTAGTATAGTATAATGACAAGTACCGGGAGATTGATCGTTCAGCTAGGAATAGTGTCGCTAGGATTAGAAAACCTAAAGACTAGGTCTAGAGATGAGGGATGATTCTTTTTGTATTTTTATATTTTTTAGGAAAGCAAATTAAAATCTCGGGTTTTAAGGATTTGGGCGGAATTAGTTGCTAGTCAACTAACCCAATACTAAAGATGCAATCAAAATAAAATACTAAAAATGAAAATAAACTATATTAAACTACGGTTGTGAACAATATGTGGGAAAAATGTGTTTACTTAGATTTCACTACTCCCTAGATATCTTTTACACGTTAATTACTTGTTATAGTTGCGTGGATGACGGATTGTATTCCTTAATACCATTCATGGGGTGGCGTACTTACTTCCCCAATCCTATGAGTGCCTACTTCACTCATATGTCGAGCCGGCTAAGAAGCTCCTAACATGGGATCATTAGAATTTACTCATGAATTAAATACAACCAATAAAACCTAGTACACATCGGTTCATGTTTCCTAAGAAGTTCAAGCATGGTACCAATTGGAGATCTGCCAGTTTTCTTAAGCCTAACATTGAAATCATTCATCCAATACAACCATAAACAAGTAATCAACACATAATTAACATCTAGGTTTCATTAGATCTAAGCAAACACAAGATAAATCTAGCCTAGCATGTTGAAATCAAGACAAGTAAAAGATATAATCAACCAACACATAGACATATTGATTGAATTAAGAGAAGACTTATCTTAATAGCACATGAAAGGGTTCAAGGGGTTAAAACCCTTGAAAAAGCTGTAAAATACGTACAAGGTTCGGCCCTAGGGTTTCTCCACACAAGTTCCTCCTAATGAATGAAAATTAGAAAACTATATATAGATTTTGGAAGGTGACGGCGTCAAGAACAAAGGGCTGACGCCGTCATCTCGCCGCCAAATAATTCCTCGGACTGCCTAGATCTGGATCTGACGCCGTCATGTGTACTCCTTATGCAGGCCGTCATGATTTTAACTCTTGACGCTCTTCATGTGACGCCTTCAGGTTTCTTCTGGGTCGTCATGGACTTTACTCTTGACACCGTCAGGAATTTCTTCTTGACGCCGTCATACACCGTTCTCAGCATGGAAAATTAAGTCTTTGGCGTTTTCTTCACTTTTATGCTCCAAAAACGTCCGAATTGCTTCCTTTTCCAGATTTCTCTCCCAAAGTACCTAAAATCACAAAAGGAACGATTTAGGGCAATATTTGATCAAATAAATTCAATTCCGGGCTTAAATGACCCCCTAAAAGTGATTCATTTTTCGCCTCATCAACTCACTACCTGTCATAGCAAATAGATTACCATAGGCTTGGGAAATGATCAAAAACCTCCTCCACTAGGCGTAAGCACCTAAGATAAACTATCAAAGAGGGCTTTTTAAGGGTTATGGTGTTGGGTTTAGGGATATGAAAAACACGGTTTGTTGGATAATGGATGTTTTACTGGTGGCATGTTAATCATCTAGGTCAATTATATGTACAATGCGGTGTTGCTAAGCCAAGACTCGACTCAACTTAAGTTAATCAAAATCATAAACATAAACATAAATGACAGAAACAGGATGGTAGTCCGTATGTTTTTTCTCTTTCCTTTTTCCAATTTTTTTTCTTGATTTTTTTTATTTTTTTTGATTTTTTTTTTTTTTTGCATACACTCTTGCCCTACCATCGAAAATAATACATCAAGGGGGCTCGGTTCTCACCTTACACTTGAACTTTACCTACTTTACATGTAACTAATCTAATGACTTGAATTAAGATAATCAAAACACTTGGAGCACTTTAAAATATTTTGTACATATGGGGGTAATAGTTGACGTTCTTCCCCATTACTCCATAACAATAGTACTTTACCCAATCGTCCCAATCGTCCCAAAACAATATGTACAAGATATGAGTCGACTTAGCAACCATGTAATCAATTAGATAATTAACTAAGGGTTTACACAAATGTTGTAACAATAATGCATTAAAGATGAGCGCATACAAGGAATGCTAAGGCGAATTAGGTGTACATTTGGGGGTGGATTGTAAACAAATTCTTTCTTTAAGTAATATGCTTAAAGTTAGAAACGAAATGGATATGCTCTAAGGGGTGTACTAGGGGTATCGTGTACTAAAAATGAGTACATCGCAAAGGTGTGGGAAAATTACTTGACTCTATTAGTCAAGTAGCTTGGCTTCAATGATCAAGTAATTTTAAAACAGGTTTAAAACAAGGGTTATCCTAATGCCTCTTATCATATAGTAAATCTAACTACACGAATGTAGTCTCACTTGTGGTCTTGGAATGAATCACTAACGCAAGTTCTAGAATCTAAGTGCTATCCGTACACTCATAAGAACTACGGCTTTTCCTAACAAGTCTAGGGGCGAACCTCACCTGTATAAATTTAGTAGATCGCTGGCATGAGTCTTGGACGCTTCAACTAACGGATGGTCACTAGTACACTTCTTGGATCGCTAGCGCGTTATTTGCATAACGGATGGTCACCAAGTCATACACTAGATCGCTGGCATGTTAGTCAATTAATCTAATACCCAGATGGTCACTACCTTATTCATAAATTTTTTTTAGTGGTACGGTTTTTGTGCTAGTCATATAACTCCTATCCATAAGACGCTTATTAAGACTAAAGTTTCACTCCTATATGTTGCAAAAAATTTTAAATTTTGTGCTAAATTACCCTAACAAATATTTCTCTCCGTTTTATTACACATCTACTAGTAAACAAACAAAAATCAAGTGTCATGGTATTCTCTAAGGTATCTTACCCCCCCCCCCCCCCCCCCCCCCGCGCTTACACTTAAGCTGAACATTTTTCCCAATGTTCAATTAAAAGATGTAAAAGTAAAGAAAATGAAAGAATGAAACAAATACTCCCCTGATTCGTTCGGTGTGAATAATGCGGTAACATGGTTAAATCCTCCTCCAAGAGAATGTAACAACTTCAAGATTAAAGCAACGCCAAAAACTTGAGACTTTGATGCTAAAAAACTTGACCATCCATGTACATCTTCTTGTCCAATATAACCTATTAAACCTGAGAAAACAAACAAGAAAACCTAGCGTAACAACGGTGGTAAAATCTATATAGAATAAAATCCTAAAAAGCAAATAAAGATATAATGCTTGTGGAATGAATGTTTGCAGATTCCTGGAGTTTATAAGTTAATGATTTAACAAAACTTTACAATTTCGGCAGAAAAACAAAACTTGCAAAATTTTTTAGAAAATTAGTACCTGACGTCATCAAGCTTTAATTGATGACGCCGTCAGAATTGCTCTGGCAGAAATTTTATGTTGAGTTTCCGGAAAATTTCTAGAAAAACCTATACCTTAATTCCTGGAATTCCTGCAAAATATCATTATGACTCGATACAAGCATTTGACTCAAAAAAGTACTAATATGTATGTCTATTTCTCATTGTTATCGTTCATGTTCAATTCGTTCTTTGAAAACAAATTTGGATTTCCCTTACACTTATTTATTACAAAATACCTTTATATGTAATTAAGACGAAGTTAAAAAAAATAAATAAAGCATTTCACAATTTTGTTTGAAACATGAATTATAAACAATAGAAATAAGAACACACATACGGAAGCAAATAAAACAAACAAACAAGCAAGCAAACAAATAAAAAGCTTGGGTTGCCTCCCAAGAAGCACTTGTTTTTGTTCGAGTCACAAGCCTGACTCTACCCTTATTTAACGGAAGTAAGGGAGGATTTCCCTACACTTAGAATTAAGTACGGTTGAAAGTAGCGATACACACCCTTAGGGTGGAAATATGCCATGCGAGGAAAGAGTGGTGGATGAATTATATGCTCAAAGATGTGGGATCCTAGCATCATAACCTTACCTAATTCAATTGGGTTAGTGAGCGGATTAAAATTTTCTCCTAGAAAGGGATCATCTTCTATCAACTTTGAGAGACTCCTAGTTGGGAATCCATCTTGACCTAATAAACCCGGTTTAAACCCGTAATGTTTCTTGTGATCAATCGTTAATGGGTGATATAAACATGTAAGGTCATATTTCACTCCTATATTGGCTTCCTCACTACAAGGCTTAAAGTCTACTACCTTAAACGTAAAACTACCCGGACTATATGGTTTGATGGGTGGATCGGGCTCATCAAAACTAGGAACTTCCTTTGAACTAAAAGAAAGGTTATGACTTCAAGAATTCAAACCTATTTCCTCTAGTTGTGTTTCTCCCAAAGCTTCAACTTCAATTGGGGTTCCTATAGCCTCTTCTACTTCTTCTGGGTAAGTCAAGAGAGGTGTGTATGTATCAAGTGATGGTAGGACTTGTGGAGTACTCGGTGGGCTTGGATTTTCTACTCTATCATCCATCTTTCTATCCCCAAACAAACTTTTTGCGTGTTCCCTCAATCTTGCAATCAATTGATCTGTAACAACGTTTGTTGGATTGTCCAATTTTTTTGTAAGTTGGGCACAATCCTCTATGGCTTCCCATGCTTCTTCAGCACTTAATCCCCAAAGGTCTCCATCTGCGGCATGGTCAATGTCCATTTTGGTATATTTTGAGACCATAGATCGAAACTATGATGAGGGACTTTTCGGAGTAAATATTTAAAACCAGTCCATGCATCATAGATAGGTTCATCTTGATGTTGTTTGAACATCAATATGTCATTTGGAGTGGGTGAATTTCGTGGTCAGTAGTATGGTGGATTCGCGTTCTCCGTAATGGTGAACGGAAGAGTCAATGGAAAGGTTTTTACGAACAAAGACACAAAGAAAAAGATAGAATAAAGAAAACCTATAATGACAAAAATAAAAATCTCACTAGAAAGAAATCTAATGACTAGACCTAATAAAAATAAAATTCAACCTAAACAATAACTATTCCCAGGCAACGGCGCCAAAAACTTTGATGCGATTTGGATTGTGACACAAAAGTTTTACTTCTCAAGGGATCTTGAGAAGCTTACAATCTATGCTAGGCAAGTGTACCTGACCGATGTAGTATAGTGTAGTGGTAAGAACCAGGGAATTGATCGTTCTCCACAGGGAATAGTGTTCGTTAGGATTGAAAATGATCTAAACTAGGTCTAGAAGTGAGGGATGATTCTTTTTGTATGTTTATATTTAATGGAAAGCAAGTAAAATCTCGGTTTTTGAAGGAGTGGGCGGAATTACTTGCTAGTCCCTAGCTATCTTTCAATAAAAATAAAAATAAAATAAAATAACAAGAAAATAAATGTGTGTGAAACTAATATGGAGAAAAACGTGTTTACTTAGGTTTCACTACTCCCTAACTATCTTTCATTGATTGATAGATTTGTTACAATTGCGTGGATGACGGGTTGTATTCCTTAATACCATTCGTGGGGGCGTGTATGTCCTTCCCCAACTCTATAAGAGCCTATCTCTTCCTATGACAACACGTTTAGTATCCTATCATGGCCTCATTAATATTCTTTTATGCATTAAACACAACCAATTAATCGTAGTACACATCTTATTCATGTTTCTTAAGACATCAAGCAAGTTACCAATAGGAGATTAGCCAGTTTTCTTAAGCCTAACATTGATATCATTCATCCAACAACAATTAATAACAAACCATCTATAAATAATCAATAGCTAGGTTTCATTACATCTAAGCAAACACAAACAAACCTAGCCTAGCATGTTAAAAGAAAGATAAGCGTAAGATAGAATCAAACAACACATAGACATATTGAATGATTGATAGAATACTTATCTTCAATTAATCATGGAAGAAAAAGGTTTAGAAACCTTAAAATAGCTGCAAAAGTCGACTAGGATTCGTACCCTAAGTTTCTCCAAAGTTCCACACATAATGAATGAAAATTAGAAGAGTATATATAGATTTTACAACTTTGACGGCGTCGGCTTATGGTACGTGACGCCGTCACCTCGCCGTATTTAGGGTTCCTTGATGGCCTAGATCCACTCTTGACGCCGTCACCTTGTAAAGTTTTCTGGGCCGTCTCCTTTTACTTCAATACGTGATGGCCTTGGTGAATTATAACGTGACACCGTCACTCTTTAACTTCCAAATTCCTTTCTGGCACGTCTAGCGTAAAATAATTATCCACCTCTTTGTCAACAAGTGACGGCGTCAGGTACTGTTTCCAGCATAATTTGAGATTTTGTCGTATTCTTCACTTTTATGCTCCAAAAACGTCCAAAATGCTTCCTTTTTCATAATTCCTCTCAAAAGTACCTAAAAAGACAAAATGAACGATTTAAGGCAATATTTGATCATATAATCACGATTTAAGGCTTAAATGACCCCTTAAAAGCGTAATACTTTTTGTCTCATCAGTGACCAAACTCGACTCGTCACTAGTCGTCACTATAGCTCCGTTACTAAGTCAATTAGAGACGAAACTTTACGGCGTCACTAATCTGTGACGAGATAAGTGGTCACTCTTTAACCCTGTTAGTGACGAAAAAAATCATCACAAAGCTCATAGTGACGAAAAAATCGTCACTGTTTTTTGCTATTAGTGACCAAGAAGTTGTCACAGATTGCTCAGTGTTAGAGACCAAATAGGTGGTCACTAAAATGAGCATATAACCATAAAAAATTTACCAATTTTCAATATACAAATAAACTAAAATCTAAATATCTGTAGCAACGCAAATTTAACAAATTAACATCGTTCACAACACCCAAATGCGTGGTCAAAATTCAACACAAACACAACCCATAACCTATCAAATTCATCTGGCATGTGATTTCTTCACTAATCATCACAAACCTGCATTTTAACACTTATAATGTTAAAACATTTAACATTAGTATAAAACCAATAATCTCAACATTTTCATTAGTCAGCTTGCATTGTCTCGCACTCTTCCATGGCGGAATGGTGCTAGTGTGTGTTTCTAGTGCTGTGATTATTAGAGGATGTGCAGTGAAGTTAGTTCTTTCATTGAGAAGGTCAAGGTTGGATCCGCGTGTTTTTTATCCATGTCGGGTCGGGTCGAATAGGTTGCATTATTTTTTCTTTAACAGAAAGAACTGTTGGTGTATTATGTAATCATTTTAATTTTACTCAACTTTATAATACTAGTACAAGTTATTTTTTTGACATGTTTGATATTCAAGTTATTCTTTTCTATTCTTACATGTTATAAAAAATAATATTGTGTTGGAAAGTTTTAATATGTTCAAAGGAAGAATCGCATCAAAGAAAGTTAAATATTTATAATTTTGCATATTTCTCTATAATTTTTTATCCGTAATGTGTGATACTATTTACAATTTGTGGATTATTATACGAATATTCAAGTTTAAGTAAGTATGTATCTAATTACCCTTATTTTTAATCATTTTAGAGCAATGTGTGAAATAGTGACCAAAATTTCGTCACTAGTGTTTAATGACGAAATTCCTCGTCACTATTCATGTAATTTAGTGATTAAATAGTGACTACTTACAAGGTTCGTCACTGACTTTCTACTGATGACCAAAAATTATATCGTCACTATTTTCATCTAAATAGTGACCAAAAAAAATCTCGTCACTAAAGCTACTTTTTTCTTGTAGTGGTATCTTTTCAATTTGTTATATCGATCAAGGTCAAATTAAGTATTACTATTGCGTTAATATCAGGTCTCATAGACTCATGCGTGTAAAACTTGTTACGAATAATATTTAAATAACGTACGAGGTGTTGAAATGATCCTTCCCTTTGAGGGCACCAGATGATCCTTCGAGGGTATTTAATATATCACTATTTATTTTGAACTGGAAATCAGGGAAATAGGGACGGAAAAATTTCACGTTATCAAGAGTAGACAACAGAAACTGGGACGATTATGCTCAATCTTTATCGTGCTTCTCAAATTTTTTTTCCAGAAAATATAATCCTCAATAATTTCAAGAATTATTCTCATAAATTCTTGACTGATAAGCGATAAAAAATGAGCCTTTGGAGTTATGGAACATCAACAAGTACTTGCCCGACAAGGTAAGTAATTATCAAAAATTATAAGTAAAAAAAAAAAAAAAAAAAGTAGTTGGGTCGTTGTGTGTTTGTTATACTTTTTCTTTATATTCTGAAATTGGTGAGCAGGTTGGATGCACACGACTCAATGTGCTACGGTACACAATTTTACCTCAGGTCTAGACAAGACGTACTTGAAATAATACGGAGACGATGATGATGTGTTGATTATTACTACTATAATATATAATGAGATTAATCATTTGAATATGTTAAACTATTTATTGTTTTCTTGTATTAGTATTTATAATAACTGTTTTTATAATGTTTTGTGAATGTAGATTTGATGTGGAGTTATATTAGGCTCAAATTTAACCTCCAGTGAAGTTAGCAATCACTCAAAGAAATAGTAATCACTCTAAAGATTTTATTAGCAAGAAAACACCATTCTGGAGATGGATTAATATAAGTACGTATACATATGCTCTATGAGTTTAAGAGGTTAGTAGTCATGTTGGTCTAATTTATTAGACATATGTTCTTAAGGTGTGTATCCCTTAGTGGTGGAGCTTTACATTAGGCAAGCTTTTCAGTGTATGTGTTGGAGATTATGGTGTTAGAATTAGTGGACAAATAGAAGGTATCATTAATATTAACATGGTGAGAAGCTAGGTATGAACCATTGTTAGAAAATGAAGTCAAAGAAGACACAAAATTGCTAAGAGAGTCGAAAAGGTACTAAATTAGATTACGATATTGAAACACAGAAAATTATAGTTGGTAATTTTAATTCTTTTATTTATGAAAGGGCCAGTTTGAATAATATTTGATATTTAAACGGTCGAATGCTTGACATTAAAATAATAATAATAATAATAATAATAATAATAATAATAATAATAATAATAATAATAAAGGTTTCTAATGGGTCAAATGGGTAACATTAAAATATTTCTAAATTAAAAGATTTCTAACGGGTCATATGGGTCAAAAGAAAAAAAATATGCATTAATTTAAGTTCATGAAACATGCTTTAGTTTATGGAATTGGTTGAGTGAAAAGTCTTAAGTAAAAGGAAAAAGAAAAAAAGAAATAAAAGTTTTGGTTCATAATATCAGCAATTATCTGTACTACATTATAATGCAATTGTAACTATTCAGACTTTTTCTTGTTTATTATGAAAAGATTTCAAAATTAATTTGTTAAGAATCAAGTTGATTAGAAAGTTTGTTAGGAAGCGGTTGGTTATTCAAACTAATATTATTTGACTTAACCATCTCTAATATCTCTACTTATAAAGCATGAAGACAACTAAACGTGTAACAAAATAACGCAAAATATAATAACATGGTACCCGCCGCCGTATTGCATGGGTACCGTTTTAGTTATTTTATAAAATACATAAAGATATAAGCTAAAGTTATGGGGTAATCATGTATTACTACGTATAATTTAGACGTTGGAGCTATGGGCGGAGCCAAGTGATTGCTACCTATGGTACGTGCCACATACACATTCAATGTTCGAGCAACGCCAAATCTTGGCAGGTGCAAAATGATCATCGGCACAGACCCCTTCCAAAATGTAAAAGAATTGATTCTCACCATGGATCACGAAAACAGGGTAAGAACGTAGGAAGAAGTTGATAAACTTTGGCCATGTTCACTTTTTACCCCCAAAAATTATATTAATGACAATTTAATCCCTTTCATTAACATGTAGCTGAATTTCTAAAAATGAGCAAACTTAATTCATCTCGTGTTCATGCCATATTTTGAGAAATTATTACAAATAGGTACCTATATTGTTTAAGAGTTTTGAATGTGGTCTAAAAAAGTTAGTTTGATAAATCTCAACATGTTTGACATGATTTTTCTTAAAGACTTTTCATATCTGTTATACATTTTGATATATTTTTATAAAAATATTAAATCTCACATTCAGAAGTCGTACTTCGTCATATTAGCACACAACATCAAAATCAACATGACAATGCCAAAGGTTTACCTTTTGATTTTAGCACAGGGTCCTCGAAACTCAGTGGACGACCCTATGCCTGAGCTTCATTCTCTTTTCAAACTTTAGTACTTCCTTTATAGTCTTGAACTCTTTTCATATTTTACCCCTGATCTTCAATATTATTTAGTAAATTGAGTGTTATTGTTTTATACTTGATTCCATTTACCCCTATTTTTTTTTTTTAATAACTTGCTTTGTAGTAAAGCATCCTCTCTTATTTTACCTTAAACTTTAGTGTCTTTAAAGTTTGCCTTATAATTGAAAAACTTATGTTATCTTACTCGTGAAGCTCAATATTTGCAAACCTTTCTATAATATGACACACAAAAATAAATCAAGCCGTAATAGATCCGCCACTGGCTGGAGCATTATGGCGTATGGTTCTTGAATCCCGGTAAATTAATTGAAAAGATAATGAGTAAAGCCACATCGAATAAATGTGGCATGTTTAACTATTTTTAAATGATAAAATAATTGCATGTATTTTTAGCGTGTTAAAGTGACAGTGATTGTTATAAATTATTTTTGTTAAGATGTAGGAAGGAAAGGTGCAGTAGCTATTGTAGCATGTTATGAGATGTTGGGATAGTTACGTTATCTATCTTAAAATCAAACATTGAGTATTTCTTTTTATTTCGGCACTAGGTATCTGAATTTATAGCACGTTTCCTTCTTAATTTCCGGTTTAGACATTTTTAAGACTTCTTGAACATATTGTTAGGTTCTGGTGGTCATCTGTACGGCTATAAAAAGATGCACAACGAAAAATAAACACATAAATTCATGCAGACTAAAACTCTATAGTCAAATATTATAAACAATGATATAATCTAATCTAACACATAAGAAGAGTGTTTAGGATTACTTATTTGTTATTCCTGCTAGCGTAAGATCCACGACCTTTCTTTAACTACACGGAACGCCTTCTTTGTCTTCTTGATGCTACATGATCACCTTTAAGGTTTCTTAGGGATTAACACTTCTTGGACATTGTCATTTATCCACTGGTACTGCACAGGTAGAACTAAGGCTATGAAGCTATGCAAGTTGGGTAAGCAAGAAATCGGGTAAATCCTTGGATCGACTAGTAGTCGATCCAGGGATATTGTGCGACCTGTTTTGGGGTCGAACAAAAGGGTTTCAAATCCTATTGTGGGTTGGTCGATCAAAATCAAGGGGAGAGAGAGAGAGAGAGAGAGAGAGAGAGAGAGAGAGAGAGAGAGAGAGAGAGAGAGAGAGAGAGAGAGAGAGAGAGAAGAGGGATTTAGGGTTATGAGCAGTGTTATGTTCGAGTTTTAGTGTAGGTTCAATGATTTTTGTGCTATCTCTCTGTTTAGCACAGTGTGATCTACATTAATTCAAGTATATGTTATGTTGGCATGTCAAGTGTAAGTTGCATCAATTTGTGACTCGTTCTTGTTTTGGCTGGTTGTGTGAATTGTGTGAACCAGGTTTGATACGTGGGGATTGCACCCTCGCAAACAGGTTTTACCTCTCAAGGGATCTCGAGAAGCATGCATGCAACCCCCACCAGGCAGTGTACCTGATCGTTGTTGCATAGTATAGTGACAAGTACCGGAGGATTAATCGTTCAACTCAGGAATAGTGTCACTAGGATTAGAAAGCCTCCTAAACTAGGTCTAGAGGTGAGGGATGATTCTTTTTGTATTTTTATATTTTATGAAAGCAATTAAAATCTCGGGTTTTGAAGGAGTGGGCGGAATTAGTTGCTAGCCAACTAACCCAATTTATCTAAAGATGCAATCAAAATAAAATAACAAAAATGAAAATAAAGCTATTAAACTAATGTGGTGGAGACAATAATGAGGAAAGTTGTGTTTACTTAGATTTCATTACTCCCTAGATATCTTTTACAGGTTGATTAACTTGTTACAATTGCATGGATGACGGGTCATATTCCTTAAACTAGTCGTAGGGCCGTGTACAATATTCCCTAACTCTATAGGATCCTACTTCACTCCTATGTCGAGCCGTTAGAAGCTCCTAACATAGGATCATTAGAATTCTCCTACGCATTAAATACAACAAAAAATCGTAGTACACCTCCGATCATGTTTCTTAAGACGTTCAAGCAAGTTACAAATGGAAGTCTGCCAGTTTTCTTAAGCCTAACATCGAATACAATCATCCGTAACAATTAAAAACAAACAATCAACCCATAATTAACATCTAGGTTTCACTACATCCAAGCAAACACAAGAGAAATCTAGCCTAGCATGTTAAAGAGAAGAAAAGCGTAAGATATAATCACACAACACATAGACATATTGAATGATTTGAATGAATACTTATCTTCAATTGAACATGGAAGAATCAAGGGGTTGGAACCCTTGAAAAACTAATAAAATTCGAACTAGGGTTTATTCCCTCAAAGTTGCACACCAATGAATGAAATTTGAAAAACTATATATAGATTATACATCTTGACGGCGTCATGTGTTGGATCGTGACGCCGTCAACTCGCCGCCTTGATAAAATCGTATTGCCTAGATCTGTTTGTGACGCTGTCATGTAGGAATTAACTCTAGGCCGTCACTAGTAGTTGGACCCTGACGGCCTTGGTAACGCCGTCAGGTCCTAAGCTTAAAAATACTCTGGATCATCACGTGTATTTTCCACTTCCACCTCTTTTGTAACTCTTGACGCCGTCATGTATAAAGGCTTGACACCGTCAGGTACTGTTCCCAGCAAGGAAATTTGAGACTTTGCCGTTTTCTTCACTTTTATGCTCCAAAAGCGTTCAAAATGCTTCCTTTCCAGATTTCTCTCCAAAAGTACCTAAAATGACAAAAAGAACGATTTAGGGCAATATTTGATCAAATAATCTCAAATTCGGGCTTAAATGACCCCTTTAAAGCGGTACACTTTTTGCCTCATCAAATACCCTTACACTTGAGATTTGCTTTTCCTCAAGCAAATGCACTTTTATTCTAATCAAAATACAAGTTAGGTGTCATTTAACACTAATATAAAAGTAATTACAAGAAATAATCGTTCCACTAAAAAACAAAAACAAGCACGCAGGTCATACACTAACACCTCACAAATAGTGTTTAGATACTCACATCTCTCGGGTGTAATAAAGTATATATCAAAATAAGGAAATGGAAAACATCTCTCACTACCTGTCATAGCAAATAGATTACCATAGGCTTGGGGAAGGATCAAACCTCCACCACTTGGCGTAAGCACCTAGAATAAACTATCAAAGATGTCTTTTAAAGGGTTATAACGTTAGGTGTAGGGATATGGAAAACACGGTTTTGTTGGATAAAGGCAATATTTACTGGTTGCGAGTTAACCATCTTGGTTAATTACATGTACAATATGGCGTTGCTAACCCAAGACTCGACTAGACTTAAGCTAATAAATAAAAAATAACAAAAACATAAAATAAACATAGAATGAAACGCGATGGTAGTCCGTATCTTTTTTTTTCTCCATTTTTTTCTCCATTTTTTTTTTTTGGCATACACACTTACCCTACCATCCAAAATAATGCATCATGGGGAATGTACATTCCCCTTACACTTGAATTTTTACATACTTTACAATAAACTAATCTAATGACTCGAATCAAGATAATCAAAACACTTGGAGTACTTTTTAAGATTAATGTACATATGGGGGTAATATATGATGCTCTTCCCCATTACTCCATAACACAAGTACTTTACCCATGAGTCCCAATCGTCCTAAAATAATATGTACAAAATATGACTCGACTTAGCAACCATGTAATCAATTAGATAATTAACTAAGGGTTTAAACATGTAACAATAATGCACTAAAGATGAGCACATACACGGAAGGCTAAGGCGATTTGGTTGCACATTTGAGTGGGTTGTAACAAATTCTTCCTTTAAGTAAAATGCTTAAGGTTAGAAATGAAAAGATAGGCTCGGAGGGGTGTACTAGGAGTTTCATGTACTAAAAATGAGTACAACGCTAAGGTGTGGGAAAATTAATTGACTTTACTAGTCAAGTAATATGAGTTAAATGGTCAAGTAATTATGATACGGGTTTAACACAAGTGTGATCCTAATGCCTCTTATCATGTAGTAAATCCTACTACACGAATGTAGTCTCACTAGCGGTTTCGGGATGCATCACTAACGCAAGTTCTAGAATCTAAATGCTACCGGTACACTCATAAGCACTAATAATGAATGCTTTTCCTATCAAATCTAAAGGCGAACCTCACATATTTGGGTGGAAAATTTTTCTGAATGGTACGGTTTTGTGCTAGTCATACAACTCCTATCTATGAGACGCTTGTTAAGGCTAAAGTTTCACTCCTAAATGTTGTAAAAAAATTTAAATTTGGCGCTAAAATTACAATAGCAAGTATTTCTCTTAGTTTTATTACACACTTACCATCAAACAAACAAACTCAAGTGCAGTAGTATCCTATAAGTTATCATCATTTACCCTCCCCTTACACTTAGGATAAACATTGTCCCCAATGTTCAATTAAAGAATGTAAAAGTAGAGTATGTAAAAGAATGAAAACAAATACTCCCCTGATTCGTTCGGTGTGGATAGTGTGTTAACAAGGTTAGATCTTCCTCCAAGAAAAATAAACATTCAAAGCTTCCCTTCCAGAAATATAAATCATCTTCTTGTCATATATAACATGTTAAACCTGAGAAAACAAACAAGGCAACCTCGCGTAAAATCAGTGGCAATCTATATATACTAAAAAGTCCTAGAAAACAAATTAAGATATAATGCTTGTGGAATGAATGTTTACAGATTTCCTGGAGTTTATAAAACTAAAGAATTAACAAAAACTTTTAGACTCCGTTAGAAAAATAAAACTCGCAAAATTTCCAGAATTTTACACATGACCCCGTCAGGAATTAAGCCTAGACGCCGTAAGAAGTGACCTGCAGAAATCTTTATGTTAAGTTTCCGGAAAATTTCTGGAAAAACTTATGTCTTACTTCCTGGAAAATCCTGCAAAACATCATTATGACTCGATACAAGCATTTGACTCTAACAAATACTAATATACATGTTCATTTAATATTGTGGCGAATCATGATCAATTTCGTTCTTAGAAACAAATTTGGGGTTTCCCCTTACACTTAGCTTTTGAAAAGTACCTTTATATGAAGTTAAGACGAAGTTAAACGACAAAATAAAGCATTTTCACAATTTAGTTTGAAACATGATCAACCAACAAAAAAAATAAAGCATGCATACGAAAGCAAATAACAATCAAACAATTAAAAATCAAACAAACACACAAAACATAGGTTGCCTCCCAAGAAGCGCTTTTCTTTATTTATGAGTCTTGTAGCTAGACTCAAGGTCATGGGCTATCCTATATGTGTGAGCTCCTCATTGAGGACATCTTTGGGATCAAACTTGGGTTTCAACTTCCTATCGATTTTCTTGGTACGGTATGACCTCTCAAACTTTTCCCCATCCGGATCATATAAAATCATCTTCATATGCCATGATCTGTCACCTTCCTTAGGTGGCTTGTCCTAATTCCATTTACACTTATCCCCTTCCATTTTCCATTTGTTCATCTCTAGGTTGATAGGCATTACACTTAAGAACTCAATCATTTTCCTAAAGACTAGGGGATCCTCAAAATGGTCTAGTTCCTCATCTCTAGCTATGAGTTGTTCCACTGAATGTGTTTTATCGATGAAATCTTTTTTTAGATAGAATGGGCGTTGAGGTCCGATAAAGTTTCTTTCTATCCAAAGCCCATATCTAGATGGTCTCCTATTCATCTCTATCTAATGTGGTGTTGGTTCGTCCTTACAATCGTAGCTATGCTTCTTAACATCATAAACCGACCAAGTCTCACCCTCTCCTACCGCTATCTTAAACTCCTTACAATCTATCATGGCACTAGCGGTTGCTAAAAATCCTCTTCCTACTAACAATGGACATGTAGTATCACTAACCATATCTAGGACGTGAAAATCCGCTAAAATAGTTAGTTTTCCTACGTGAACAACTACATCCTTGATCATTCCGACCGGGTGGGCAATACTTCCATCCGCTAGACCAATTAGTACTTCCGTCTCCTCTAACTTTCCTTGCTTAAGAGTGGTGAAAAGGGATAAGGGAATCAAGTTGAGGCTTGATCCTAAGTCGGCTAGTGTGTCGAAAGCTTCGGATTTTCCTATCTTACAAGGCAAAACAAATATACCCGGATCATCAAGCTTCTTAGGCAACTTGTTTTGAACGAAGGCGGTCCCATTTTTACCCAATTTAAATTTATCATATCTTTCTAGGAGGGCACTATAGTAGGGAGCACGGGCTAAGACATCAATGACAGGGCGTTCAAGGTGGAGCTCCTTGAATTCATCGTCAAGGTCTTGTGTAAGAGGTGTTTCAACTATGTTATTGACTGGTTTGATATCGGATGTTATATTCAATTGGTCCTTTTGAAGAATTTGGGTTTGCTTGAAACACGTGCTCATTGCTTTGACCGAATAATATTGTGGACAAGAAGTAGGTGACGAAACCGATGATATGGCATTAACATTTAGTTTCGGGTTCTTGACCGTGTCGCATGGGAGTGCTCCCATTTCTCGGTCATTGAGAACTTTCAACAATGTGTCGATTTTGGTGGTCATCTCGCTTTGCTTTTGTTTGAAATCGGCTTCAAACTTAGATATGCGAGCTTCTTGAGATGCCATAAACTTGGACATCAATCTTTCAAAATTATTGGTACTACCATAGTTATTGGAAGTAGTGTTGTTGAAAGTACGGTTAGAGGGTGGGCCGTTAGGTTGGTAACGATTAGGTGGATTGGAAGAATTGTTTTGGGGCATGTTTTGGCTTTGTTTCCACCTAAGGTTCGGGGTGATTTTTCCAAGAAGGGTTGTATGAATCACTGTAAGGGTTTGGCTCGGGTTTGAAAGTGTACCACTTGTCTCCCGCTTCGTCGGTACGCGAGGATGCGTAATCCGCAAAAGCTTGTCCAAGGAGTTCCACGCAATCACGAGTGTCATGGAGACCACTACACAATTCGCATGAAGAAGTGATTTTGTTCACTTGGCTTGAAGGCTTAGGAGCTTCGTAGGATTTCATGAGAAACTTGACTTGGTCCTCAAGTTCCATGATCCTACGGTCGGGAGTGCTAGAATTGTTCGAAGGCAAAGATATTGCCTTGACCGTTTTGTTCAAATCACTGGGATCGTTCCAACTTTCATTGTCATAGAGAGCAAGATCTTCTATGAGTTCCCATGATTCTTCCGCACTTAGATCACGTAGCTTGCCACCGGCCGATTGGTCAATGGTTCGCCTTGTGGAGAGATCGATATGGTCATAGAAGATTTGGACTTGGAGCCAAAGATCTATGCCATGATGAGGGACTTTTTGGAGTAAGTCCTTGAAACGAGTCCATGCTTCATATAGAGTTTCACCTTGACGTTGTTGGAACATCAAGATATCATTTCTAAGCTTGTTAGTTCTCCCCGATGGGAAAAATTGAGCAAGGAAACGAGTGGTGAGATCATCCCATGAGGTGATGGATCCCGCGGGTAAACATTCAAGCCATTGACTAGCTTGATCACGTAGAGAGAACTGGAATAGACGTAATCAGGTCGACTCTCTAGTTACAACGTCAAGGTCTATGGAATCTACGATTTTAAGGAAATCCTTAAGATGTTGATTAGGATCTTCGGAACGAAGTCCATGGAATGTACATCCACTTTGCACCAACTGGATGGTGTCGGATCGCAAGGGGGACACATTGGCTCCGTGAGTGAGCTCAATAGTGTTACGATAGCCTTGGTGGCTAGGACGGGAATACTCTCCTAAAGTTTGGGGCCTAGGCGGTTGGTTTGCTAGTGGTGGGTTTTGTGGGTGGTTTTGTTGTGGTGGGTTGATGGGTTCAAAGAGGTTACCACCTTCCATGATGTCGGATGGTAAAGGTTACGAACAAAGACACGAAGAAATAAGCTAGACTAAAGAAAACCTAAAAATAAAAATTAAACCTTACTAGAAAGGAATCTAGCAAGTAGACATAATAAAAAGAAATCCTAATTTAGACAATAATTATTCCCCGGGCTGCGGCGCCAAAAACTTGATACCTGGGGATTGCACCCTCACAACAGGTTCTACCTCTCAAGGGATCTCGAGAAGCTTACAACCCCCACCAGGCAGTGTACCTGATCGTTGTAGTATAGTATAGTGACAAATACCGGGGGATTGATCGTTCAACTCAGGAATAGTGTTGCTAGGATTAGAAATCCTCCTAAACTAGGTCTAGAGGTGAGGGATGATTCTTTTTGGATTTTTAAATTTTATGAAAGCAATTAAAATCTCGGGTTTTGAAGGAGTGGGCGGAATTAGTTGCTAGCCAACTAACCCAATATATCTAAAGATGCAATCAAATTAAAATAACAAAATGAAAATAAAGCTACTAAATTCATGTGGTGGAGACAATAATGAGGAAAGTTGTGTTTACTTAGATTTCATTACTCCCTAGATATCTTTTACAGGTTGATTAGCTTGTTAAAATTGCATGGATGACGGGTCATATTCCTTAATACTAGTCGCAGGGCCGTGTACAATATTCCCTAACTCTATAGGATCCTACTTCACTCCTATGTCGAGCAGTTAGAAGCTCCTAACATGGGATCATTAGAATTCTCCTACGCATTAAATACAGCCAAAAATCGTAGTACACCTCCGATCATGTTTCTTAAGACGTTCAAGCAAGTTACCAATGGAAGTCTACCATTTTTCTTAAGCCTAACATCGAATACAATCATTCGGAACAATTATAAACAAACAATCAACCCATAATTAACATCTAGGTTTCACTACATCCAAGCGAACACAAGAGAAATCTAGCCTAGCATGTTAAAGAGAAGAAAAGCGTAAGATATAATCACACAACACATAGACATATTGAATGATTTGAATGAATACTTATCTTCAATTAAACATGGAAGAATCAAAGGGTTGGAACCCTTGAAAAACTGATAAAATTCGGACTAGGGTTTATTCCCTCAAAGTTGCACACCAATGAATGAAATTTGGAAAACTATATATAGATTATACATCTTGACTGTGTCATGTGTTGGATCGTGACGCCGTCAACTCGCCGCCTTGATATAATCGTATTGCCTAGATCTGTTTGTGACGCCGTCATGTAGGAATTTACACTGGGCCGTCACTAGTAGTTGGACCCTGACGGTCTTGGTGACGCCGTCAGGTCCTAAGCTTAAAAATACTCTGGATCGTCACGTGTATTTTCCACTTCCACCTCTTTTGTAACTCTTGACGTCGTCATGTACAAAGGCTTGACGCCGTCAGGTACTGTTCCCAGCAAGGAAATTTGAGACTTTGCCGTTTTCTTCACTTTTATGCTCCAAAAACGTCCAAAATGCTTCCTTTTTCAGATTTCTCTCCAAAAGTACCTAAAATGACAAAAGGAACGATTTAGGGCGATAATTGATCAAATAATCTCGAATTCGGGCTTAAATGACCCCTTAAAAGCAGTACACTTTTCGCCTCATCAAGGTCCATGGGGGATATGATTTTCACGTGTGCGATTGGTTACACTTTTGCACTAGTTGAAATTGTTTCAAGTTGTTGTGGTCACAACTAGGTATATACAATTATTTTTCTTTGGGTCCTTTCTTCTTTTAATTAGCTTGTTTAGTTGAGAGGGGATGCCCTGTATTGTACTTTTTTCCCTTTTTTATAGGGTCTTAAGATATTGTTGCCTTTCTTTAAAAATAAATAAATAAATAAATAAAAACTTAAGAAGGCCCTGTATTTATAAGGTCCTAAAGGTGTTCTAGAATACTTGTCCAACAAATATTTGAGTTTGACAAAATGTCAAACTCCGCTCCTTAGGGTTTTCGGCCGATCGACCTACAACAACCCTTACAGGTTTGTTGTTTTATCTTTTGTCGATTTGTTACCCTCTAATATTTATCACAGATAAATATTATACTTTTGGTAATTACAGTTTAGCCCCTAAATGAAAAATAACACTATAATTTCATTTCCCCATTACTCTCATTTCATTTCGAAAGTCGTTTCTTATTTTTGCTTGCTTGTTCTGTTTAGTGTGCACCGGTGTTATCCATCGGCATTTTTGTGAAGGCAAGTGTGAAAGCTATTCTGTTGTTTACACATAAACCTTTCAGACTCCTACTTGTGCATATACAATAACATAGGAATTGCTTTCACTGTACCAAGAGGTTTTGAGCAAGACATTGCAATACCCCACTCACAGAAACCGATTCAATACCCAAGGTAGTGATTCTCAAACTCAGCATTACCTCAACTGAATTCGGGTATATGATTATATCCCTTCAAACTTTATCGATATTTTCGTAAACTACCAGACATGGATATATCTTCTCGTAATACTTTCGTCCTTTGCTGTTTTCGTGATACAAGATTTGTTCCCCGATAGTGTCTCATACACTTTGTAATTTTATCCACAAATTAGAACTGTGACTCCTTGTTATTGATTCCTCTAAGTCCATAAGAACATCAGTACAACCTCTTTTGAATCCACGATGTGGTTGCGCGTTTGCTGATTTGAAATCAAGACTTCAAATCTTTTAAGTCACTCAATTTCTTAATTTTCCTACAACCACAATATTAACACGTACAATCATGCTAAACTATCTTGCCTTATTGAGCAAGGTACGTTTCTTTTAATGATCTTGACATCCTCTTGCTAACTCTTGCAATACTAGAATTCCCTTTAGATCATGCCAAATCTATAATTCCTATCATGCTTTGTACTCTTCAGTTAAACGATCTAAAAATTAGTTTACCACATACTCTCGCTTCCATTGCTCAACTTTGAGCTTCACTCGTCATATTAAGTCTGGTGAAGGACCTTTGGCTTAAGAACATTAATTTTGATCATGTTTAACTTCTTCTAACCCGGTTAGTTGTTCCCTTTATAAAGCATCTTCCATCTTTACCTGAACATTCCAACGCAGATATGAGATTTCACTCATGATCTGTAAACTCATGCCCTTTTGAGTTTGACTTACAGATCTAAAATACTACCCAATAGTGTATATGAGCTTTACTCAATTTCTAGATTTCTGGAAATACCATCATTCAAGTATTCCTCTTTTACAAGAAATCTTCTCTATTAATTTTCTTTGAGATTTCATTGTATTGCACATGAGGTATACTCCTTGATTTCATCAAGACTCCAGATTTAGGCATTATCTTCAAGTATTAGGAATCTTATACTCCATTCGTCCCAAATTAATAGCCCCTCTTTCTATTTTGGGTTGTCTCAAAACTATTGTCCCCTTTCAAATATAGTTGTGAATTACTATGTAGCAAGTTTACCATATTGCACTGATGAGTGCTCAAACACTCATCATTTTTTGTCTAATCTAAACTGCAAAACATACAAAAACACTCAGTAATGCATCAAAATACTGAAAATATTTCAAAATTGTGTTTTATATGTTTTAGATGCAAAATGAGCAAAAACAAATGAAAAACGCACAAATTTTGCAAAATTGGCAGTTTCAGTCCCCCAACTTTCATAAAATTACAAATCTAGTCCCTGGATATTCAAAATATAGAAAATTATCACCAAAGGTCCTTTTTAAATCATAAGTGGTCATATTTAGTCCTTTGGTGAAAAATTGAAAAGTTTTGGAAATTTACGAAATTAGTCCCTGGAGTTTCAAACTTTGGCAGATTTGGTCCCCGGTGGGATATTTTTGGATGAAAAATCATTTTTAGTCCTTGGAAATTCAAAATGTGTCAAAAATAGTCCTTGGAATAAAAGTTTGGTGAAATGGCAATTTTAGTCCCCGAGGTTTAGAAATTTACAAATTTAGTCCCCGGGAAATATTTGAAAAATGAAAATAGCAAAAATGGTTTTGGAAATATTGGTGTTTGGCAATTTTGGTACTTGTGATAACTTTGGAACATGTGCATTTTCTGTCCCCCATGTTTTCAGAATTTACATTATTGGTCCTTGTTGTTTACTAAGTTACCATTTGGACCCTTTTCTTATTTAAACCAAAAAACCAAACCAAGCCCATCACTAAACCTAAACCCCTTGGCCCATTGCATGATCCGGCCCACAACAAAACTAATAACACCCCCGTCGTTGACCCCAGTCAAACTCCCAGCCATACCACTGTTCATCATCCCCTTTCCCTTAAACCTCGCTTCTGTGTTCCCTCCCCCCTCCTCTCCTTTCCACAAATCCCTCACCAAACCTTCACCAATACTTCCCCCTCCATTTATTACACCAACCCTCAATTAATTCCTACACCTAATCCACTATCTGCCTTTTACCAATTTTCCCGCCAAAGAAGGTTTAAACGGCTCTGATCATAAGAAAACCATCTAAGGGCTGAGAAGAGGTGGGAAAGCAAGAAAGAGACTCAAGGGACTATAAAGATGAAAGAAAAGAGAAGTTTATAGTTTGTCACTGCTTTTAGACCACTTCTAGTGTAATATCTTTAATTTCTGTTTTAAATCTTTACAAGTCAGTTGTAATCTCAAGTTTGTACTCAGTTTAAGTTAATGGAAGTTTAAATTTCAAGTTTCTCAATTCAGTCTCCTAGTTTGAATTCAGTTTTTGGCAAATGTAAGTGAAATTGACAACTTTGCTTATTTCTTGTTAAATATTGTTAACCTTGTTTCATTTAAGTTCATTTAAGCTTATTTGCAAGTTTTTATAAAGTTATTAAAGCTTTGAAGCCATTTCAGTTCATAATTAAAAATAAAAAAATAAAAATCAAGAAAAATAAAAGAAAAATAAAAAAAAATCAGTTTGAAGAAGATTGAAGCAAGGGAGAAGGTGGAATACGGTTTAGAGTCTCAAGGAGACAGTGGGTTAGGATTGGGTGTTCATTTTTGATTTTGAGCACAAGGATTGTTGTAAGTTCCATTTCAGTTTTTATTATTATTTTTCATATTTTGTTATGATCAGTTGTAGTTGTTCTTTGTTATTGATTTCTGCTACATTATGTTTATCCTTGGTTAGTAATAGTTTACTTGTAGATTCTATGGCCTAAATCAGTGATTATCTTTGAAAAATTCTATATCAGTCTAGTTATAGGGGTGTTTGGATTAGATTAGTTTTGTTGGTTCTTGTTATTTATGTTCTAAGTCTGCTGCACCATTAACCTTCTTTAGGTATAATTAGGTCATAAGAAGCATATAAACTCAGTCACTAGTGTAAAAAGTCAATAATCAAATCCAATGACCTTGACAGTTAACTGTCAAGGTTCTTGAGTCCCTAAGTCTTACCATTTTGTTCAAAGATTGTACTTGTAACAATATTTAGCTTTCATGTAACCCTAAACATCAATTTCAGTTAGTTTAATCCATTAGAATTTGGCAAAAGTCAAATAAGCAAGTTTTAGCAAAAAGTCAAATTGGCTCCTTTCAGATTTTTCCAAAACTTCACACAATTATTTTGATTTTTGTGTTGTAGATTAAAGCTTGAAACTTGTTTACATTTGTTCTCTACCACCTCAGCTTTAGGATTCCATTGTTCTTACATTTTTGAGAATTTTCTTGTGGGCCCCACAAGTCCCCAAAGTGACTTGCAGGGCAGCCTCTGCTCTGTCTCAGCAGCTGCACACCCACACCACCACCTTTGTGGTGGTTTTCTGGCCACCATGGTGGTCCCACAACCACCACTTTTGTTTTTTCCAACCCCCCTCCTACCACACACCAGGTGTTGACCTTTTGTTTGACCCCTAAGCCTCTGGGACCCACCTTAATCAGACCCTCTTGTCTGTCCCAATTTTCAGTCCTAACTCAAGTTTTCAAGTGCTTATTGCTACTTATTGCTTATTCTGTGGGTCCATCTTGGCTTATTCCAGCTTATACAAGTCCCATAAGCTTATTTACACAAGATTCAATCTTAGTGGGCCCCACACAAACCCAATTTAGCTTATTTTCCATTTAAGTCAAACAAAGTCAACTGTTGAGCTTTTTGCTTTCATTTCAGCTTATTTTAAGTTTACAAAAAGTTTGTTTTTACAAAAAGTGTTTGTTTTTAAGTATTAAATAAGTTTGTAAAAGAAAAATCAAGAAAAACAAATTTACAATTAAGTGATAGTTTCTATTTAATGTAATTTAATTTTAATTTTCATTTTTAAATTTTTATTAAGTACTTGTCATTTTTATATTTTTTTTAATTTCCTATTATATTAAAGTATTTATAATAAATTTTTCAGATTTTTATTTTACCATTTGGTATTTATTAGACTTAATATTAGTTTTATTAGAAATTAATTAATAATTAGTTTAAAATAGCATAACTAGTTTTTATTAAGTAAAACCTTGTTTTTATATTTTTCCTAGCTTTTATATGTTATAAAATAATTTTAGAAATTTTATTAGAATTTTTACTGTTCATTTAGTAATTTTCTTAATTTAAAATAGTTTATTTAGTAATTAGTAATTAATTAGTTATTAATTAATATAAAAACCACAAAAAGACAAAAACACTTATTTTTAATTTTAAAACTTATTTTTAGTTATTTTATAATTTTAGAAATTTTATTTTCACCTTTTTAGTATTTAAATAATATTGTAGTTTATTTTAGTTATTTAAGTATTAATAATAAGTATTAAATAGTTTTTAATTAATATTGAATAATTAAATAGTGTAAAAAGTAATTTTAATTTTCTAAAAAGTTTCTTTTATTATTAGGATTGTAAAAATGTGATTTTCACTTTTGTAAGTATTTTATTTTACCAAAACTCGCGTTTTATTTTATACGTCTACGTTTTATTTAAACGTAACGTACGCGTTTTTAGGTTTTAAACGTTTCTGGTTTTTCTAACTTTCTCGTCTTGTTCATATAGCTTATTTAAGCTATTCTCTTGTAGATTCCATAGCTCAATCACACTCAAAACCTTTTTCTGTCCAATTTCACCCGATCACGAAACCGTTTGTTTACAATTCACACCTCGTCGGGACATTACGACCTGGGGAAACCACTATATTCCGCGGAGCATTGATCTAGGCTGTCTGACTTTGTTGACCATCACCTGGTCAATCTAGTTAGGTGGTTTAGCATCAATCATGCACCTAATGATACTAAAAATTACAAACATCATTCAGAGATTTAATGAATTACATAAAGGTAAAACTGTCATTTTGCAAAAAAGTAAGAGAATGAATGATGTAATGATTATATTTTCTTAAATTGTGTGTTTTTTTGTCGGGGGACAATTATTTTAGGACTGACGGAGTATTATTTTAGATTCTTGTAGAAATGTTCTTCAAGTCATTCCATGACTTTTTTTCTTTGATCAAATCTATCTAATATAGATTTACCAAATCAAATATTCCTTTTATATTTGAACATCCATCCCAGATGGATTGCATCAAAGCCTATGATTATCTTTGATCCTCTATCCTTGATAGATTATTTCTAAGTTTACCATATTATGCTTAAAAGCTTTTAATAAACATTTCTTTTAATTCACCAGTTCTTTTCAAATATCCCATAAAGTATGGTCACCTATTGATCAAACCACATAGTTGTTTTTCATTTACAGATATAAATTTGGGATGATTCTACATTTAAAACTTACTAGTTACAGGTTTTTAAAATAAGAAATACCATATATGTTTGTTAATACAAATATCGCCTAAAAACGTTATTTATATTTTACGATCTCCGCTAAGTTTTGTTAACGACAAATTGTAAACTTTAGTTTCTAAGTAAAACATAATCTTAGTTTTAAAGACTTGCATAAACTAGACTTTTGCTACACTTTACATTTCATAAAACACAACACTTTTTATTTCTTAAAATAGAATTGTCACATCACATTTATGGCAAGTTTTGTCAATATACATTTATAGAAAGAAATGTGTTTGACTTACTATGTGGTTGCTTGCAAGTTTAGTGTTTGACTAGATATTATGAGATGTGACATTGTTTGGTTTGCAAGGTGTAATGAGATGTGACTTTGTTTGGTTTGCAAGATTTATTGCAAAACCAACTGCAAGCCCGGCGGAACCCTGGGGGTACGCGGGCGGAACCCATCTGAGGGTTCCGCCGTATCCGCCAGGCCTGCAGAAGACTTTGCTATAAATACCAAGCCACAAGTTGATTTTTGGCTTATCACTCTATATCACATTTTACACACACACATTCATTCTTTCATCTAACCCTTTAACATTTCATATGTGAAGTTTCTTTTTGTAGCAAAAAGATTCACGAGCTCATTAAAAGTAACAAGTATTCAACACAACGTTGCAAGACTTGTTAGCTTAGCATTGTGTAGACTTGTGTAGTTTACACTTCATTTGATTGTGTATTTTCAGTAGTGATCGGTTAGTATTTTAGTCCTCAAAATACAAAGTGTATCGGGAGTAGTTGTACCCTTGTAAAAGAACTAATGGGAGTGGTTGTACCCTTGGTAAAGAACTCGACATCTAGCTTAGTGTCGGTAAAAGTATAAGTGACGCGTAAGGTTTTCTCCGCTGGTGAAAGGAGCCTGTTGACTAGTGAAAGAAACTCTCGAGTTGGATACTCGGGGCGTGGACGTAGGGCAAGGAAAAAGAGTCCTTGTAGCTGAACCACGATAAATAATCGTGTTGTGGTTTGATCGTTTCTTTCATTTACTTGCATGTTATATATTGTGTTTGTGTATATATCTTTGATCAAACGGAAAGTTTCAAAGCTAACTAAACAAGTTAAAAAGATTTTAAACGGTAAACTATTCAACCCTCCTTCTAGTTTTCCACACTTGGCATCAAGAGCTACGTTACTCAAGCTTTTAAAATATATTGTGTTTTAAAACTTGAAACGATCCATGGATTTTGAAAATTACAAAGAAGGGCAATCTATGCAAAGACCACCACTCTTTGAAGCAAATGGTTTATATATTGGAAAAACCGTTTTGAAACTTACATGAAATCTAAAGATATAGATTTATGGTATATAATCATTGATGGTGATAACGTAGTTACTAACATTAAAGATGATGATCAAAAGAAATTGATTGGTAAAAATAATGAAGCTAAAATGATGCTTTACAACGCTTTGTCTAAGAAAGAATATGAAAGAGTGTTTTTGTGTAAAACCGCCAAAGATATTTGGCAATCTTTAATTGTCACTCATCAAGGAAACTCACAAGTTAAAGATAACAAAATTGATCTTCTTGTTCAACAATATGAACAATTTGTTATTTCCGAAGATGAGATTATTGATAATGCTTTTGCTAGGTTTAACACTATTATTACTTCACTTAAAGCACTTGATGAATCTTTTTGTAGTAAGAACTTTGTCAGGAAATTTCTTAGAGCACTCCATCCGAAGTGGAGAGCAAAAGGGACGGCAATTGAAGAATCCAAAGATCTTTCAAGCATGTCACTTGATGAGCTAATTGGAAACTTCAAAGTTCATGAAATGGTAATGGAAAAAGATTCGGAACTAGTTAGAGGCAAGAAAGAAAAAGTTAAGTCCATTGCCTTGAAAGCTAGAGTCCAATCAAGTGATGATGAAGAATCTACTTCGGATAGTGATGATGAGGAATATGCTATGGCCGTTAGAGACTTTAAGAAGTTCTTTCGTAGAAGAGGAAAGTTTGTAAGGCAACCTAAAGATGACAAGAAAACTTTCCGAAAAGATCGTGATGATAGGAAAGGAAAAGTTGAAAGAAAAAGTTATAGGTGTGGAGACACAAGTCATCTTGTAGGAGAATGTCCAAAACCACCCAAGAGCAAACCTCAACAAGCTTTTGTGGGTGGTGCTTGGAGTGACTATGAAGGAGATGACGATGAGCCAAAGAATGATGATATTGCTCTCATGGCTCACAACTCAAATGAGGTATTCTCCGACTCATCTTACTCCTCTATTGACGATGACACCTTACAAAAAGAATATAACAAACTTTGTGAATTGAGCTTAAAAATCATAAACAAAAATAAGTTTTTGAAAACTAAAAAGGAGTTTTTAGAAAATGAAGTTTATGAATTAAAAGAAAAAGCTAAGAGATTAGAAAAGAGTAAAGGTATTGACACTTCTTGCAAATCATGTGAATAACTTAAACTCGAAATTGAGAAACTTAAAATTACTCAAAATGATCTAATAAAACAAACCACAAAGTTTAAGAAGTTCGATAAAAGCATTTCTTGTGCGGATGAAATTATGAAAATTCAAAAGTCACCCTTTGATAAAACAGGACTAGGATTCATGAAAATAGAAACTTCAAAGGGTCAAACGAAACAAGAAAAGATTGCACAAGAAACAAACAAAACTGCTACAGCAGCCCGCGGAACAGACGGAACCTAATCCAGGGTTTCGCCCGTTCGACCCGAAGGTTCCGCCAGGCCTGCTGCAGCAGTAACTCCATCCACATCGGATCGTTCAAAATTTGTTAAAGTTACGTATAAAAATGGAACAAAACCTGTGTTTAAAACTGGAGTAGGACTTAGTAAAAATGAATTTAGAGCTAAGACTACTCAACCAAGACCTAAGACTCAAATTCCCAAACGCCTCTTTCAAAAGAGCAACTTCAACGCTCGACCAAACTACCAACATGTTTGGAACCAAAACACTCCTAGACATTACCAAACTCCAAATTACATGTCATGGAACCCTTATGCTCTATTTTCATACTTGGAACAAGTTAATGGTATGCTTAACCAAAATGGACCCATGAGAAATTGGGGACCAAATGTTTGAGTGTTTTTCATAAAATAGTTGTGCCTCAAAGTTTGTTTAGAACCGGACAAATGGATTAAAGATAGCGGTTGTTCAAGGCACATGACGGGTAACAAAAGCCTCTTCACTACTTATCACAAATGTGACGGAGGTAATGTTACGTTTGGTAGTAAAGCTAAAAGCAAAATCATCGGAAAAGGTACAATCTCTCATGACTCCATTTTTATAGATGATGTAGCTCATGTTGAAAACTTAGGTTTTAATCTCCTTAGTATTAGTCAACTTTGTCGTAATAAGTATAATGTCCTTTTTAGTGAAAACGGAAGTAAAATACTTAAAGATGGTATAACCATAGCCAAAGGTGTCCTTAAGAACAACGTATACGTCATGAAGATGGATCCAACATCTAGAGACAAACTTTGTCTTACCTCATTAGATGAATCTTCAACTTTATGGCATAGACGTTTAGGACACGCTAACATGAGACTAATCCAAAACCTCTCCTCCAAAGACTTAGTTCGAAACCTACCTTAGTTGAAATATGACCAACACTTTTGTGATGCTTGCAAAGTCGGTAAACAAGTCCATAGTAGCCATAAGGCTAAAAACTTGGTTTCTACATCTAGGTGTCTAGAACTTTTGCATATGGATTTATTTGGTTCATCCGCTATACAAAGTTATGGAGGTAACTTCTGCACTTTGGTCATAGTTGATGATTACTCAAGATATACTTGGACAAAATTTTTGAAAACTAAAAATGAAGCTTTTGATAAATTTGAGATTCTAAGTAAGAAAATTCAAAATCAAGTAGGGTCTAATATTGTGTCTATTAGAACGGATCACGGTCGTGAATTTGATAATGAATTTCAATTTGGAAACTTTTGTGATATTAATGGTATAACTCATAACTTTTCGGCTCCACGTACTCCTCAATCTAATGGTGTAGTAGAACGTAAAAACCGGACATTGCAAGAGATGAGTAGAACAATGCTTAATGAACAAAACATTCCACAAAAGTTTTGGTGTAATGCCGTTGACACATCAACGTACATTTTAAATCGAGTCTTAATTAGACCATTTTTGAATAAAACTCCTTATGAACTATATAAAGGTAAAAAGCCTACATTAGGATACTTTAGAGTGTTTGGGAGTAAATGTTTCATTCTTAACACCAATGATTATCTCACCAAATTTGACCCAAAGTCTTATGAAGGTGTATTTCTTGGATATTCACAAAATAGTAAAGCGTACATTGTTTTGAACAAAGAAACCTTAAGAGTCGAGGAATCGTTGAACGTAACATTTGACGAGAGTCCACCTCCCTCTAAGACATCACCTTTGGTAGATGATGACTTAGTTGAAAGCCAAGCAATAGAAAGTCAAGAAATTTTAAGTGATGACAAGGAAGATGAACTATTAAACAAAGAACTTGTCAATGTCAAAGAATCTAAAAGTCATCCATTAGATGGTGTCATTGGCAAAATTAACGAAAGAACACTAAGGTCAAAAGTTCAAAATGAAAGCAACTACCTTTGTTTCGTGTCAACCATTGAACCTAAAAATATTAATGAAGCCATTAAAGATGAGTCTTGGGTAATTGCAATGCAAAAAGAGTTAAACCAATTTGTTAGGAATGATGTATGGACATTAGTTCCTCAACCAAAGAGTCAAACTATAATTGGAACAAAATGGGTATTTCGTAATAAAATGAATGAAAATGGAATTGTGTCCAGAAACAAAGCTAGGCTAGTTGCACAAGGATATAACCAACAAGAAGGCATTGACTACGATAAAACTTTTGCTCCGGTTGCTAGGCTCGAGTCAATTAGAATCTTACTTGCATATGCATGTTCACATAATTTCAAACTCTTTCAAATGGATGTCAAAAGTGCATTTCTAAACGGAGTCATAAATGAAGAAGTGTATGTTGCTCAACCACCGGGCTTCATCGATTTTGAAAAACCAAATCATGTTTACAAACTTAAAAAGGCTCTTTACGGACTTAAGCAAGCTCCAAAAGCATGGTATGATCGACTTAAAACCTTCCAAGTTGACCATAAGTATACCATGGGCTTAGTTGATAATACTCTCTTCACTAAGAAGAAAGATTCACATATTATCATAGTCCAAATCTATGTTGATGACATTATATTCGGATCAACTTGTCAAGAATTATGTGTGGATTTCTCAAAAATCATGCATGACGAGTTTGAAATGAGTATGATGGGAGAACTCAACTTTTTCTTAGGACTCCAAATTAAACAACTAGAAGATGGTATCTTCTTTAACCAATCTAAATATATTAAGGACTTGCTTAAGAAATTTGGATTAGAAGATTCGAAACCAATCAAAACACCCATGTCCACGGAAACTAAACTCACCAAGGATGAGGAAAGTGAATCCGTAGATAGCACTAAATATAGAGGTATGATTGGTAGTCTACTTTACCTAACGGCTAGTAGACCCGACATTATGTTTAGTGTTTGTCTATGTGCTCGTTTTCAAGAAGATCCTAAGACTACCCATCTCGAAGCCGTTAAAAGGATTTTTAGGTATATTAAGGGCACTACACATTTAGGTTTATGGTATCCCAAAGGAACGGGAATAGACACCATAGTGTATGCCGACTCGGATCATGCCGGTGACTATGTCGATAGAAAAAGTACAAGTGGTATTTGTACTTTTGTTGGACATTGTCTCACCTCATGGTTCTCTAAGAAGCAAACGGCTCTTGCTATCTCAACAACGGAAGCCGAGTACGTTTCGGCGGGAAAGGCATGTCAACAAGCTCTTTGGATGAAGCAAGCTGTTGTCGACTACGGAATTCAACTCAACGACATCACAATTCTTTGTGACAACAAAGGTGCCATTGATCTTAGCAAAAACCCGGTTCAACATGCTCGTACCAAACATATTGAAATCCGTCATCATTTCCTTCGTGACAACGTTCAAAAAGGAAATATCTCAATTGAGAAAGTTTCTTCCGAAGACAACATAGCCGACATTCTCACAAAACCTCTTAAACGTGAACCTTTTAACCTTCTTAGGCTAGGCTTAGGACTCATGGAACCTACATTGTAGTTCTGGACTTTAGACAAAAATCACAAAAATCAAAACAAATCCATAAGTCTTTTTCTCAGCAGGGTCGGCGGAACCCTCAGACACAACGGACGGAACCCAACTCAGGGGTCCGCCGTGTCCGCCGACCTGCAGAATCAATTTTTTGTTTATATTAAACCAAACACCCATTTTCTCATACCACCACTTCCAAACTGTTACTATTCACTTTACCATCCATCCATACCTACGAATTCTTGGTCTTCCTTTCACTAACATTGCTAATCAATCATCATTGTAAGTATTCTAAACTTGATTACAATCCTGATCTGAGTCCAGGAATTCTAGTTTTACACAAAAACAAAAACTTGGGGTTATGCATTAACTTGAGAAACTCATGCATAAAATTAGGTGTTTAACAAAACTAATCATGTTCCCTATAGTTAGGAATTGCATTCTTAATTAGTATAAACATGTTTGCTAAAACACCCCATGTCAAATCTTTCCAAAAATTTCTCACAAGTAGGACAAATATTTTTTCGTCTCACATTGAGAATACAAAATCAAAACGTTATGTTTAAAACATCACTTGCATAATGTCCATTGAATGCTAAAGGGAATACATAACCAATATGTATTTTCGGGTACATTCAAACGAAGCTACATTGAACTAGGAGCGTTTGGGTTATCTTTTGTTTTATAACAAAACTTGCATTATAAAACGTTTTTGAAGCATCAAAATGAGTCAAGATAACCGCACCTCCACATTGTTTTCATATAGGCACACACTAGAACATCCACATTATAATAGTAGTTTACTTAAAATAAAATGTGAAATTTTGTTGTTCTAGGAATCATCATGCCTCCTCTAACCCACTACGACCACAAGGACACCATTAAGTACCTACCAAAACACCACAAAACCAAAGGCCTTACCCCAAACCAAGTCAACGTTTTCAAAGCCTTGGAAAAACACTATGTCCATGAGGGTAGAACCATTGACCCATCTTTCCTAGAAGGCATAAACCTTTACGCATCCATCCTTATGACACACCTCTTGTGTCAAAAGATGTACTTTGTGACCACCTCTTTGTTAGGACCACCAACACTAGGAGAACCCGTTCGGGAAATGAGGTCGATAAGGACCCATATGGAATGGAAATGAATGAACTTAAGCCCCAATTCAAGAAATGGGAGGAAGTCCTTAGAGCCAATGTCATTAGTACAATAGGAAACCGAGATCATATCAACCTTTGCCTTTGCTACATGCTCTACTCCTTGTCCGTTAGGAAACCCTTCAACCTTGCCTACTACATGGCCAAGAGAATGGCCGACATTCCCGTGCATGGCACAACGGCTATGCCGTATGGAATGCTCTTGACCCGTCTCTTTAGGTTCATCTCACCCATTCCACCAACTCCAAATGGTCTTCGTCTTGACTACTCTCTCATACACACCTTTGTTCCACTTAGTGATAAGAGAGTCTACAAAGCCCAAGTAAAACGTCCTCATCCTCCTACCTCATCATCATCTTCCTCAATGAGTGAAGATGACAATTTGCCAAGCTCTAGGCTCCCACCTCTCGAATACCTATCCCAACTTTTGGATATTCCTAATGAGTCGGCGGAGTTCAAGCAAACAAAGGGGATGTTTAAGAATCTTGGAAGGTTCCTTGGAAAGCTCAAGAACAAGATTGACCGTCAATGAGTGCGGGTGTGTAGGAGTGTTTGGCACTAGGTGCTATTTGAACTAATTTGGTTGTTTAAACAATGTTTATGATGTATTTATGTGGTAGTACAATGGTTAATACAATTTGGAACATGTAGTATCTAACTTTGATGCAGGTAGACAACTTTTGGCAAGTTATAAAATTTTCTTGTTTATGATATTTTCACTAAGTATAGTGAAATTCTCGACCTCAAGGTCAAAATCATATGATATGTGTGTTTACGTGTCTATTTTTTGCATTGCCTAACCAGAAATGCATTATCTTTTTGATTTTAGGAGTTTTCGAAAATTTTGAAAATCGTCTCGCGGGTCAAAAACGCGGACTGTCACTTTTTTCAACACTGGCGGATCCGGCGGTACCCAAAAATGGGTTCCGCCAGTGTATTTTCTGGGAAACCCAGAATTGGCCCAACGGACCAGACGGTACCCTCAAATGGGTTCCGCCTATGTATTCTGAGGGTTCCGCCAGTTGCCTGCAGAATTTTTGTTTTTGTTTTCAACATTTGAACATCCAAACACCAAAATCCAATCCTTTTAGATAGAAACCCATTTCCTACAATGTGTTTGGCACAATAGGGTACTTCTCATTCCTTATAACCAACCAAAACCATTTCCCGCCAAAATTCAAAAAAAGCCATAACCACCCCAAGGACCCTTCACACATAAAGGAAGGAACCCTTCTAAAGGATCCTTGAAATCCCTGAGATTTATACTTCAACAAATTTACTAAAACCACTAAGCATTTAGTGCAAACCTTGTCTTCTCACTTCACCATTTTCATTGGATTGACTTCCATGATATGACAACCCACAATTAGTTTTCCAAATCATTAGGAACCTCCATTTTTGTATGGACTAACATCAAATCCAAACACTCTTTTCCACAATCCTTCATCACTATAAATTAAACCATCCTAAACACTATCAAATCACACCTTCTTCATCATAATTTCTGAACTTCTAAACCATTTTTAACCATGACTAAGTCAACAATCACCTCTCAACCCTCACGACCCATCCGGAAAACCGCCCGGATAAGTGTTAAACCACTATAGTCTAATCAACCCATCAACCTAAGCTCCTCATCTTCAGATGAATTCACCTCACCTATCAAAAATGAACACTTTTTGAACCTTGCATCTCCCTCACCATCACCCAATGAACCCAATGAGCTCACTCTACCACCTACTAAATCACCCATTGACACAACTCCACCAAGTGCTCCAACCCAACCATCCAAAACTCCATCACCGTCACCATTACCCAAAATAGAACCTATGGAGTTATTTGGGTCTCCTACCACATCACCACACCCTTTTGTCCAAGATCTAAATGATCTTCCAGCAAGACCTACACAACCACCACCTTTTGCAAATGAATCACCAAGGTCAATTCTAGACCAAAATGAGCATTTTAACCACACCCAACCACCACAACAAGTGTACCATCAACCCAAACCATTGTTGTTTCACCTTATCTACCATGACATCCATGGTCCTCTTTATGGAGAACCAAACTTTGAAAACCATGATCACCCAACTCCACCACATTCTCAAGCCCAAACCTTTGAGTCTTTCTTCCCCTCATATAAGGAAATCCAAAGCATGGTTGAGAAACACCTTCATTAAGCAATGGAATTTTAAACCACCTTGCTTGACTCAATACCAAATCCATCTTCCACCCAAGAACCAAAAACAAACCAACCCTCAAACCAAGAAACCCAAACCAACCCATTTCCACCCACTCATCCCCATGTTTGCTCAAATTGTAATCAAATGGGTGCAAGCATCAAAACGTTGCTTCACCAATTCCAAGATGAAACCCGGTTTGCATTCCAACACGTCATAGAACGTTTGGATGCTCTTTCTCACCCAAACAAATCCTAGACAACCTTTGGAGGCCGTTTGCCCCATTTAGGAAATTAGGATTGTATTTTTTTTCTTGTTATGTTTTTTAGTTTTTGTTTAGAAGTAGAAGAATATTTCACATTTGTTGTCTTTTGATTTTTCAAAGTCAAAATTTTATTCGGAATGATATTTCTTTATACTTACTTTCGTGCATTGTTGGTTGATCATTTTTGTGTTGTCATTGTGGTTGCAATGTGTGTAGTAACTACAACCTTGACTATATATATCACCAACTAACCATTTTTTTATAGGATCAAAATCCATGTTTCCCATCTTGGCACTCCTTTTAGGGGGAGTAACAAGCAAGGGGGAGCAAGTGCATTATTCTGCTTCGCTACTCTACTTTTTGTTTCGACAAAAAGGGGGAGAAATATATTAAACATTCAAAACTTAATATGATTTTCATCACTTAAGTAAAACAAGTTTAATATAATTTTTTTTAAGTCTTAAACACCAAGATTTTGTGAGTTACTTAAAAACAAAGTTTATGTTTTGTCATCAACAAAAAGGGGGAGATTGTTAATACAAATATCACCTAAAAACGTTATTTATATTTTACGATCTTCGCTAAGTTTTGTTAACGACAAAATGTAAACTTTAGTTTCTAAGTAAAACATAATCTTAGTTTTAAAGACTTGCATAAACTAGACTTTTGCTACACTTTACATTTCATAAAACACAACACTTTTTATTTCTTAAAATAGAATTGTCACATCACATTTATGGCAAGTTTTGTCAATATACATTTATGGAAAGAAATGTGTTTGACTTACTATGTGGTTGCTTGCAAGTTTAGTGTTTGACTAGATATTATGAGATGTGACATTGTTTGGTTTGCAAGGTGTAATGAGATGTGACTTTGTTTGGTTTGCAAGATTTATTGCAAAACCAACTGCAAGCCCGGCGGAACCCTGGGGGTACACGGGCGGAACCCATCCGAGGGTTCCGCCGTATCCGCCAGGCCTGCAGAAGACTTTGCTATAAATACCAAGCCACAAGTTGATTTTTGGCTTATCACTCTATATCATATTTTACACACACACATTCATTCTTTCATCTAACCCTTTAACATTTCATATGTGAAGTTTCTTTTTGTAGCAAAGAGATTCACGAGCTCATTAAAAGTAACAAGTATTCAACACAACGTTGCAAGACTTGTTAGCTTAGCATTGTGTAGACTTGTGTAGTTTACACTTCATTTGATTGTGTATTTTAAGTAGTGATCGGTTAGTATTTTAGTCCTCAAAATACAAAGTGTATCGGGAGTAGTTGTACCCTTGTAAAAGAACTAACGGGAGTGGTTGTACCCTTGGTAAAGAACTCGACATCTAGCTTAGTGTTGGTAAAAGTATAAGCGACGTGTAAGGTTTTTTCCGCCGGTGAAAGGAGCTTGTTGACTAGTGAAAGAAACTCTCGAGTTGGATACTCGGGGCGTGGACGTAGGGCAAGAAAAAAGAGTCCTTGTAGCCGAACCACGATAGATACTCGTGTTGTTGTTTGATCGTTTCTTTCATTTACTTGCATGTTATATATTGTGTTTGTGTATATATCTTTGATCAAACGGAAAGTTTCAAAGTTAACTAAACAAGTTAAAAAGATTTTAAACGGTAAACTATTCAACCCCCCCTTCTAGTTTTCCACAATGTTAAATTTAAAATTAAAATGTTTTAAAAGAAGTATAATAAGTTTGATAAGTGTTAAAAAAACTAACCTGTGAATAAGTTTAAAAAAATGTAATAAGTGTAAAAAATTAATGTATATATAAGTGGTAAAAAGAAGTATAATAAATGTCAAAAAAAAACAAAAATAGTGTGTGAATAAGTTAAAAAAAAAAGTGTAATAAGTATAAAAAATAATTAGTGTATGATTAAACTGTAAAATAAAGTATAATAAATGAAAAAAATATTAGTGTATAAATAAATGAAAAAAAATAGGTAAAAAAAAATTCAGGGATTAAAGGTGAAAGTCAACGCAAGTACAAATGCTGTAACTTTTCTAAATGAAAAAAAGAAAAAAAAAATCAATGGAAGACCAATGAAAGTCAACACAAACCACATTGACCTTTACTGTAACTTTTCTAAATGGTAACCGGACAAACATGTCACATACCGATCAATATTACGTACATTGCTCAAATTTTGAAATATTTTAGCGGTACTAGTAATAGATATAATTGGTTACCTATTTTGTTCTTTTTAAGAAAGTATGTTATGTATCTTTAAACTTCACCCAAATTTTTAAACAAGCCCTATAACGAGCAACAACCAGTTTTAAAAGTTACAGAAATTAAAGTGTTTTAAAATCCTATATCCCAAAGCGATGCACGATCCCAGCCATCATCTCGATGAACGACCCCAACTTTATCTTCTGTAAATCATTCACGCCTCAGATGAAGACCTAGTCTCATCTTTCTTTGCACTTGATGAAGCCCCACAATCATCACAGTTGCAAGGCATGTCTTCCTTACCTTGAAGCTCTACAATAAACATTGTGAACATCAATTTACCTTCTTGTGAACTTCAGGCCACAAAAACGAAGGAAAAACAATCAATAAAATATAGATACCTCTTTCCTGTTTTCGCGAACTGCAGGTCGTGAATATACTCAAAGCATTTTAAAATATTATGCCCAGGCTTTTGGCAATAATAACAATTGGAAAACGCCTTTCTCTTTTTGTTTACTGATTCAAAGAAAAAACCCTTAGTCTTTCTAGTTACCCGCTCGTCATTCATCTCTTCAGCCTTTCGCTTCTTGACCCCATCTGTCTTAACCCTTAGGGCATCCTTAACTTTACATACCAACTTGTAAAGCCTCGTTAGCGTAGGCTCCTCGTAAGTCTCCATAAAATTAAGGGTTAATGGCATCGTACTTTTTCATTTGTGCCATTATCAGATATGAACTAAAAATATTACCACAATACCCATCAAACTTTGCATTTTTGTGCCGATATCAGCAACTTCGCCATTTTTACTTTCAAAATTTACGTCATGTGACGCATGTACATGTCATGCCCCTTTTTTTGTACCGTTAGGTTCCATGTCAGCCCTTATACACACCGTTAGGTCGTCTCCCCCAATCAAAACACATATAACCCTAACACTAACATATACAACCTAACAATGTGTATTAAAGGCTGACACAAATGGAAAAGTATGTTACTATTAGATGTCATTAACCCTAAAATTAAGTAAGTATGAACAATACTCCGCGGGTAGAGACTGCATGATACATAATACCATAAATGCCTCACTCATAGGATTACCAATCTTCCAGAGATGATTAAAAAATCCCTCCACCAGAGTGAACTGAAACCTTGCCGATCTGCCAATTCGCATGTGATAATTTCTTAAACTCATACGTAAGGGCAAACATCTTGATAAGGATTTATTTGTTACACTTTTTGGGGGTCATTTAAGCCTAAATTCGTGAATATATAATCAAATATTGCCTCAAATCGTTTCTTTTCTCATTTAGGTTCTTGAGACGTGATTTCTGGAATTTGGAGCATTTTGGACGTTTTTGGGCTTAACAGTAAAGAAAATAGCAAATTCGTGGAAAACCTATTAGGAATTGCACCTGACGGTGTCACACCTTAATAGGTGACACCGTCACATGGGGATAATGGAGCTTGGAAATATTACACATGATGCTCTAGTGAACTTTTGAAGAATTTACACTTGACGGTGTCATGTGTATTTACAAGTAGGCCGTCTGGTGTTAGCTTAAAGAGAGATAGACCAGAAGTGTTATAACATGACGACGTCAGAAGGTTAGCATGCATAAGACGAAACCCTAAAAACAGCGACATAACCTGACGATGTCAGCCTTGTAAATCTATATATACTTTTTGATTTTTCATTCATTAGTGTGCAACTTTTGAGACATAAACCCTAGTACGAATTTCAGAAGATTTTTAGGGTTTTCATAATCTCTTTTCTTCCATGTTCAATTGAAGTTAAGTTTTCTTTTAATCATTCAATATGTCTATGTGTTGTTTGATTACTTGTTTATCTTTTCTTCCTTTTAACATGATAGCTTAAGTTTATTAGTGTTTGCTTAGATCTAATGAAATCTAGTTATTGATTTTCGATGAGTTGTCTATTGTTTAGTTGATTTCTTCGCGTTAGTTTAAGAAAACTGGCTGACCTCCATCGTGTAACAAGCTTGAACGTCTTAAAAACGCAATCGCATGTGCGCTACGGTTTTTCTCCTTGTATTTAATGCATGAATTGATGTTAGTGATTCTATGATAGGGTACTAAACGTGCCATTGTAGGAGAATTGATATTCATAAAGTTGGGGAAGGTAGCACACCCCCACGACTGGTATTAAGGAATACAACGCTTCAACTAAAACAGCTGCACTATGACATTCACCAAATCAACAAGACATAACTAGGGAGTAATTATGTCTAAGTAAACATGCTTGTCTCATTATAAGAAGTCCATCAATTTTATTTTCTTGTTATTTAATGTTGTTATTAGTTTTGGGTTAGTTGATTAGCAACTAATTTCGCCCACTCCTTCAAAACCGAAATTTTACTGATTTCATAAAACATTAAAAAAATACAAAAAGAATCATCCCTCACCCTTTGGCTTAAATTGACATACACTTCAACCTAACGACACTATTCCCCTAGAGAACGATCAATCCCCCGGACATACCTATACTACACTACAACTAGGTACACTGCCTCGAGGATTGCAAAGCTTCTCAAGATTCCTTGAGAAGTAAAACCTTTTGTGAGGCCGCAATCTTCGCAACACATCTCAAATTTCTTGATTCAGGATGAATATCCAAATGAGATCTAGTTCCAACTATGTTGGATGCGAGGTGACCGAGTAACCCAGTCACCACGATTTATCGGATGATAAGGCAGTTCAGGAATCTTTTCGATGAAAATGTATCGTTCCTGCCTTGAGGGGTTAGCCAAATCATGGGTATTAGAGTGACGATGCAACATGTTGTAGTATGTCATCTACAATTTTAGTAAAGACAATTATTGAATTAAATCATCTTATCATAATAGCTACTAAACCCTATAACTTCACATATTACACTAGGATCCATATTATACCATCACAAAGTACATCGCTATGGCGTAAAACTACCTTGTTATAGTTTTTAGGTATGTGGTTTGTGATGCGTAGGGATTGCTCCAGGCTTTACCTCTCGAGGGATCTCGAGAAGCTTACAACCCCCACCAGGCAGTGTACCTGATCGATGTAGTATAGTATAATGACAAGTACCGGGGGATTGATCGTTCAGCTAGGAATAGTGTCGCTAGGATTAGAAAACCTAATTACTAGTTCTAGAGATGAGAGATGATTCTTTTTGTATTTTTATATTTTTTTTAGAAAGCAAGTAAATATCTCGGGTTTGAAGGATTTGGGCGGAATTAGTTGCTAGTCAACTAACCCAATACTAAAGATGCAATCAAAATAAAATACTAGAAATGAAAATAAAACTAAATTAAACTAAGGTTGTGAGCAATAAGTGGAGAAATGTGTTTACTTAGATTTCATTACTCCCTAGATATTTTTTACACGTTAATTACTTGTTATAGTTGCGTGGATGACGGATTGTATTCCTTAATACCATTCATGGGGTGGCGTACTTAACTCCCCAATCCTATGAGTGCCTACTTCACTCCTATGTCGAGCCGGCTAAGAAGCTCATAACATGGGATCATTAGAATTTACTCATGCATTAAATACAACCAATAAAACCTAGTACACATCGGTTCATGTTTCCTAAGACGTTCAAGCATGTTACCATTTGGAGATCTGCCAGTTTTCTTAAGCCTAACATTGAAATCATTCATCCAATATAACGATAAACAAGTAATCAACACATAATCAACATCTAGGTTTCATTAGATCTAAGCAAACACAAGATAAATCTAGCCTAGCATGGTGGAATCAAGACAAGCACAAGATATAGACAACCAACACATAGACATATTGATTGAATTAAAAGAACACTTATCTCAATTACACATGTAAGGGTTCAAGGGCTGAAAACCCTTGAAAAACCTGTAAAATTCGTATATGGTTCGGCCTTAGGGTTTCTCCAAACTTGTTCCTCTAATGAATGAAAATTAGAAAACTATATATAGATAATTGAGGCTGACGACGTCAAGAACAACATTGTGACGCCGTCATCTCGCCGCCAAAAGAATTCTCGGATTGCCTTGATCTACATCTGACGCCGTCACGTTATACATTTTTCCAGGCCGTCACGTATTTAACTCTTGACGCTCTTCCTTGTGACGCCTTCATTTCTGTACTGGGCCGTCATGATTTTTACTCTTGACGCCGTCAGGATAATGCTCTTGACGCCGTCACACACTGTTCCCAGCTTGGAAAATTAAGTCTTTGGCGTTTTCTTCACTTTTATGCTCCAAAAACGTCTGAATTGCTTCATTTTCCAGATTTCACTCCCAAAGTACCTAAAATCACAAAAAGGAACGATTTAGGGCAATATTTGATCAAATAAATTCAATTCCGGGTTTAAATGACCCTCTAAAAGTGGTTCATTTTTCACCTCATCAGTTTGCCACCACCAATTGTCTCCTAGAGACAACTCCTAGAGCTGAGACTCCAACACCAGTTAGACGTAGTTAGTCTCCCATGCAATCTTGGGTCTGCTATGGCAGATATTCAATAGATTCTACCATAAAAGTCAGTGGCTTTGGAATTAATTGATCTTTGCTAGGGCATACGACCAATCAACCCACTATCCACCTCCCCCACACTAACCGTGTACCCACAGACACCGTGCTAGGGCATCCACTATCTGCAGAGTCTGAGCTAAGAGAGTGGAATAGTTTATGGATGGCGCATTAGTCTAAGATTACCATATGGTAAGACTTTAAACCTAGCGGCTTAACAGTCTTATCTTTTTATATCCAATATTAAAACGATTTTTCTCAAAAAGCTGTTTTGAATATCAACTATGCATAAATTCATAACACGATTTGTTAAGCTTTTAAAACAAATAATTTTGTAATAAATATCTCTAACTCGGATATACCCTTCCCAAGCCTTTTTAGATAGGTTGACTAAATTCATAGATTTTATCAATTTTATTACGCGAACTCCCTGTTAAGGACACGGTGCTTAAGTACACCCCATTCCCTTGACTTTAGCAGGGACGGCTCGTTTTATTATGTCTCTTAAATAGTAATGGTTGACATATTATTTAACATATAAGCATGTATATCTAAGGGTGGTCATCGGGCAAAAACCGGACCGGACCGAGACCGAATCCGGCAAAAACTTAGACCGAGACCGGACCAAATGTGGTCGGTCCGGTCTCGGTCAAAATAGGCTAAATGACAGGTTTTTAAGCCGGACCGAGACCAAAATTATGAAAAACCCTAGACCGAGAACGGACCGAATGTGATCGGTCCGGTCTCGGTCCAGTCTGATCAGTTTTGTCGGTCGGTCCGGTCCATCCGGTCCGTTTGCTCACCCCTATGTATATCAAACAATAATAAAACCCTATTGACACAACCGAGCAACTATCTATTGTTGATCCCGAGAGCCACTTCGAGAATCAACTTTGGGTCATTAATTGTTAGTCATCATATATTCTGAAACATTTTTAAAACGTAAATGTAAACTCCACGAAAAATATATTGCCGAATTCCCTTATGACAAATGCTATAGCGAGTTTAGAAATGACCGAGTTTAATTAATTTACTATAAAGAAGTTCAAATTAGAAAACTGAAGCTTAAGTAAAAAGGCTTAACAAGTTATCTTTATGAAATTCTCATGGTTGTCATATGAGAGTCCCAAGCCTTTTTAGATAGGTTGACTAAATTCATAGATTTTATCAATTTTATTACGCGAACTCCCTGTGAAGGACACGGTGCTTAAGTACACCCCATTCCCTTGACTTTAGCAGAGACGGCTCGTTTTATTATGTCTCTTAAATAGTAATGGTTGACATATTATTTAACATATAAGCATGTATATCTAAGGGTGCTCATCGGGCGAAAACTGGACCGGACCGAGACCGCATCGGGCAAAAACTTAGACCGACACCGGACCAAATGTGGTCGGTCCGGTCTCGGTCAAAATAGGCTAAATGTCAGGTTTTTAAGCCGGACCGAGACCGAAATTATGAAAAACCCTAGACCGAGACCGGACCGAATGTGGTCGGTCCGGTCTCGGTCCAGTCCGATCGGTTTTGTCGGTCGGTCCGGTCCATCCGATCCATTTGCTCACCCCTATGTATATCAAACAATAATAAAACCCTATTGACACAACCGAGCAACTATCTATTGTTGATCCCGAGAGCCACTTCGAGAATCAACTTTGGGTCATTAATTGTTAGTCATCATATATTCTGAAACATTTTTAAAATGTAAATGTAAACTCCACGAAAAATATATTGCCGAATTCCCTTATGACAAATGCTATAGCGAGTTTAGAAATGACCGAGTTTAATTAATTTACTATAAAGAAGTTCAAATTAGAAAACTGAAGCTTAAGTAAAAAGGCTTAACAAGTTATCTTTAAGAAATGTATGAAATTCTCATGGTTGTCATATGAGAGTACCTTGTGCTTTGCACACACAAAGTGATAAAATACGGTTGACATCTTTGGTACGTATAAAGCATGTTGTATTAGCATAAAATTTTTCAAGGTCTATCAATCTTTTGTGATTTAACATTTTAACATGCTTGCAACATTACGTAAAATTGTTCAAGGTAGCCTTTATATGCTTTCGATCTTTAGAGATGTCCTTTTTTATGTATGCAGGTGTGCCGGGATCTCCGTCAAAAAAGAAGCGCCTGTCAACTTTTTGACGGACCCGTCGGATAGGAGATCCTGACATTTTGGGTTTTTGGATGGGTTGGAGGGAAACATGCTTGTGTGAATCTCACCAGGGTTTCTCCTCGTGTGGAGTTGAGTAGTCAGGGTTTTACAGTTGGACATGCCGCTTTGAAAGCCGCCTCGTGCAAAGTGACAAAACACGAGAAAGCATGCATTGAAAATTAATATGTATCTATTCCTTTCGTGTTTGATACATTTGGTTTCCTTGCACCTGAGGCGGTGGAACTACTCAACAGAGTCCAACGAGTTATGAACAGTAATGTTATAACACATAGATCCACGAATGTAGTTTTCAAAAGAGTTAGCTTTACAATCAAAAAAGAGCTAGCGAGGCGCAGTTTGTTGCTCGTTTGCCTTCGACCACTATGTAAATTCTATTTTGATTAAATAAAATATTTGATCTTAAAATAATTAATAATAAATAAAATAAAAAAATAAAAGAATACTACACAGTTAGCCTTCAACGAATGAGCAATTTATAAGAAATTAAGATGAAAAGAAGCTTGTCATGATAACCGATATCATGAAGAACCAATCAATGTAGAAAATGAGAAGATAAACATTAACATGCAAAAGAAACAAAAGAAATCATATAAAGGCTACCTTTTAGATCACAAGCTATGTATCTCATCAATGAATAACATGGAAAAGAAACAAAAGAAATCATATAAAGGCTACCTTTTAGATCACAAGCTTTGTACTCATCAAATGATAACATGCAAAAAGCAAAAGAAACAAAAGAAATCATATATCTATACTACTAAGTTATAATACATTTGAGACTATTTTATAATTAGAAAGACTTAAAATTTAATTTTTTTTCTTACTTATTATAGAAAGATTTCAAAATTAATTTGTTAGAAAACAAGTTAGTTAGGAAGTTTGTTAAGAAGTGGTTAGTTGTTCAAACTAAAATTATTTGCTTTAACCATCTATAATATCTACTTATAAAGGATGAAGACAACTAAATAACGCAAAATATAATCACACGGTACCCGCTGCCGCATTGCGTAGGTACCGTTCTAGTATATTATATTGCGCAGATGAGCAGTACACTGCATCAATGTATATTCGGATTTTATAGGAACGATTACACAAGATAGGCAACACGTATTCATAGAAGTGATTGTAAATTACCAAGCATGAGAAATTCGGGTATACATTTTTAGGAACGTCTTAAATAACACAACAAAGTAAAGAGTGATTATAGATTGTAACATTCTGAAAATTTAAAACACTGAAAACTTGAATACAGTTCATACTTAAAACGCGTCCATATTGCTATATCGTTACCGATGGAGACGGAGCAATGCTTGAAGTTGGATTTCTTCAAAGTTTCTGCTTCAAATCTTTGAATATAGAGACACTCTTATATTGCCGTTAGTCCCCGTAATGGAGGATATGAGCATCATATTCAACAATCGCGTTACCTTTGGTTGCATCTAAAAAGTAAGTCTTTGCGAGTACATAACCACGTGCAAATCGAAAAAGACCGCTCCCGCCAACAATTGAAAACTCCCTCGGATTGGACAAAACTGGATTCCTCGCCAGCAGACTGAAAGTGCTCCCATTGTATTTCCCTTCAGAAAAAACAAAATTCAAAGCCATCGATAATACAAATTCATTTTGGCCAGCAGATGCTAACATCCCTTGAGCTCTTCCCACTAACTTAGAGGTTATTTCTGGACCCATTGTCAAAGGATCGTCAATGACGTATGTAAGGCCAAATAAAGTTTGGGAGGTGTTGGTTGTGGGAGCCCGAGCAACAGGTACCGATGTGGGGTTATTGCCACTAATGGTGTCATGAAGGTAGAAGTGAAGATGGGTTAGCTTCTCTTTCTTTAAAGCTAGTAATTCAAGTGGCAAGTTTTTGGAGAATTTGGTGGATTGTCCTACAATGAGAAGCGAGAATAGGAAAATGGTGAAAATGGTACACTTGTTCTTGATGTCAACTTGTGCCATTGTGGAAGGAACGTTAAGGTGAAGTAATATGTAAGCTGAAATGATTTTCTTATGTAGACATGAAAATATGTGGTCTTGGATAGGGAAAATTCCAAAAATGTCCCGATTGCTCAAGGGCTCTAGACTGTAATTTTTTGTTTCCGTATCTACCCCGGTTGACTTGGCAACTCGAATTTTTCCAGCCGTATGACGCCAAGTGTCCGATATGAGGGCCGCCAGTTGCAAAAAAGTACACCATGTGGAAAACTAGAAGGGGGGGGGGGGGGGGGAGGTTGAATAGTTTTTACGTATTTTGTAATTTATTTTGAAAACCTTTGTTTGCTTTTAAAAACTTAGATTCGATCTTTATGTGAATTCAACTCTGGCACAATATAAACAACTATATGTAAGTAAATAAAGACAATGCAAGTAAAGTAATGAGAGTAAAGAGATGGAAAGATCTAACCGCGACACAAAAGATTTATAGTGGTTCGGCTACAAGGACACCTTCCTTGCCCTACTCCACTCCCCGAGCACCTAACTCGAGAGTTCTCTTCACTATGACAACAAGCTCCCTTATGGCGGATTACACCAATATAACGACACTAAGCTAAATGTCGAGTTCTAATCCTAGCTAGAACTAATCTCACACCACTTTCTTTCACGACTTCTCCACGACTTCTTCACGAATTCTTCACAACTTTTTTCACGACTTTTTCACAACTTCTACACAACTACTTCACTACTACACAACACTACCTCTTTACACCTTCACTACCTATACACCTTAGTTTCTTTACACCTTTGCTACTTGCACAACTAATCTACACACTTATGTTCACAACAAACTACCTAGTTCAAACAACTTATACACAAATGAATGAATGATTTACAAAGAATATTGTATACTAACAACTTGAGTGGGAGGATCAAACAAAGTTGTAATACTTCTAATTTTGAAGCTTAGAGGTATTCTTCTCTTGCACTTGAATGGTTGAAGCTTGGATCACTTGAAAACAAAAGCTTATGATTATATGATCAAAGAATTTAAGAGAATAGAAATGAAGAATTAGATCAGAAAGTTTGGAGTGCAAAAGGTGAGTAAAAAATCCAGAAATGATTCAGTATTTATAGGAAAAGCTGGGGGCTGGAGGAGCGTGGCCGGCCCCCTTAAATAGGGGTCGGTCCCCTTAATTAATAAGGGGGTTGCCTAGTAAATTAAGGGGGCCGCCCTATGTATCCATTGCCCAGCTTTGTCTTTTTGTGGAGAAGTTTTTTCTGGAACATTTTTGCCATTTTGGTTAAAAATTTGAATTCATATATTTATTTTAGATTAAACATATTTTTTTATTTCCAAAAACGACTTTATAAAAGATATAAAATGTTTTGTGACATTTTATAAAAAGTCTAGTGTTTAAGAAAATATTCCTTTAATCATAAAATGCATTAGGCATTTTGTTTGTTCATACCTTAAGAGATTGAGTTGTTGAAGTGTATATTAACAACTAAATACTTGTTTACATAATAATCTTTGCGGTTAATGATTTTACATTTTGTGATTATCAAAACGTAGAGATATCGAAAAGTATCAATACACCAGTTGCCCAAAAAGTACACAAGTTGCCATACCTTGTAGGCCGTAAAGTCACACTTGTCACTTGCAGATTTTAGTTGCCCAAAAAGTATTGGTTGTCCTGATATAGATAAGGAAACACAAAAGTTTCAGTCTAGATAGCCTCAGCCCTTGGACAGTCGGGGCATTTTTGGCATTATCCCTTTAGGATATAATATCTTGGAATTCTATATGTGGTCTGTATTTTAAGGTATACAACTTTGTTTGATCGTTATGGTATAGCATACATTGTTTTGTCGGTGCTTTATTGTTTTCTATTTTGATATGTATTAATTAATAGGGTAACTGCGCGTTGCGAAGACGGATACTTTGTAATTAATTTTTTTGCTAAAAAATGTTTTCTACTTATACATTTTTTCGTGACAATAACTTTACAAAGAATGGAAACTTTAGGTTCTAATAAATTCAAACAAGGTCAAACTATATATTATGTTAAAAGTTTACAGGTAAAAACATAGAAATGTCATTTAATATTTTTTTAGAAAATTGTATTAAAATTTATTTTATAAATGTTTTTGTGTACGTTTTTGAGGAGAGTACTTAAATTTTTATATTAATAGGTTGTTTGATTTGTACCATGTAGTTTATTCATTTGCATTGAGAGTATTTTAGACTACCCACAATAACAACTCTCAAAAAAGCTTCAATTTTTATGCCACACCAGAAACCCATACGGCCTTTTAGGCATAGTAAGTCGATCGACATCATCTTCTTTTTTCTCTAATTTTTTTTAACAACAAAATTAAATTTCGTTAATAATAAAAAACTATTAAATAATAATTCAAATATATTTAAAAACGTTACAAATAAAACTTCAAATAAAAAATAAAATCACACTTATTAGTTATTTATAAATAAAAATGACAACAAAAATATATACATCAAGGACCTAAAGTTTAAATTGCTTATTTATAAATTAAAATAAATAATAATAATAATAATAATAATAATAATAATAATAATAATAATAATAATAATAATAATAATAATAATAATAATAATAATAATAATAATAATAATAATAATAATAATAATTGTTGGGAATTATTGATTTGATGATTACAAAATTACATGAGCTTATATGAAGAAGAATGAAAGTATTTCTGATGAACCAAAGTACTTCTGATGCAAAGTACTTCTGCTGAACGAAAGTATTTCTGATGCAAAGTACTTTCTGCTGAACCAAAAGTACTTTGAATCAAAGTACTTCTGCTGTAATATTTGAAAAAGAATGAAACACAAGAACTTAATATGACAAGAATGAAAGTTACAAAAAGATGGAGATTTTAAAAGATTCTAGAGAATATTTACTTTCCTAATTGTATTATAATTATCTTTCTTGTAAATCCTAATCCTCTAGTATATAAAGAGGACATGGGTCATTAGGTTTGGTGTACACAGAAAATATGTAGTCGACTAGTTAAAGGTGTGTGTGTGTCTAGGCGTCAAGTTCCTACAATGGACGCCTAGGGTTTATTAGTTTTAGTTAGTTAGTTAGTTCAGCCTCAAGGTCAAGTCCTTGATCCCTGTTACAAGGTGTGTAACAATTTCTACCTTGATCAAGTAGAATTGGGGCTGTAGATGAATGTAATAGTTAGTAGAGATGATGGCGAAGAACCTTAATAACAACAATGATGTTTTGATTATTCCGCTGCATATTATATTGTTAATCATTGTTAGTGTGCTTATTGTTAATCCTAGATCAATGTCTAAACAACATGGAGTCCAAAACGGTCCTAAGAACTTATAGAAGATGGTGAGCATAAGTTCTATCAGGTGGTATCAGAGAAAGGGGTCTCTCGATCTAGGGATCTACAAGGTTTTTCGAAGAAAAGGTAAAAATTCGAATCTGGAAAAAATTTCGTAACCTTTCTGCAGTTAGCCGTTGGATCGGGCTGAAACTTTTTGTGCAGACTCTCGGTATATCAAGCTAACTTTTCACAAGAGGGATATTGAATTGGAGCTTTTATGCGTAAGATATAGGGTGTCGAAAACTGCTGCAGAGAAAGATGAAATTTTTGAATTTTTAAGGTTTTTATGATCTCAACTTCCTGAATTTATGTTTACATGGTATTAATTTATTATGGAAGTTGAATATATGTTGTTTGAAGTCAGTAGATGATCAAAGAAAGCAGTTTTGGATGGGTTTATGTTCTGTTTTTAGGGTTTCCAATGTACAAGAGTGATATTAATGGTTTTCTGCTGTATGACTGATTCTGATCTGATGGTGATGCACTCTAACGATGGTGTTGTTGCAGATGTTTATATTTGTTTGATGAGCGAACAAAATCCTAACACCATAAACCTGAATCAAACCCTATACCTTCAACTTTGGCAACAAAAAGAACACAAACCCTAATTGATCATATTTGTACGTTATGGTACGTTTTGTGGAGTAAGTCTATTGGTTGATGTAATAAATACTAGTCTTGGTGAGTTGAATGTGATTTCAGTGATGAACCCTAGTATGTATCATAAGCTGGATGTCGAATAATGCTTGAAAGTACTGCTACTCAGAAGAAAGTTACCACTGCTACGCTTAATTATTGAAAGGCGGTTTGTTGGGCATGAAGTACAAAAGTGAGGGGAAGTATTTATTAGATCTGGAACACGTTGGTTCCAACACACACACAAGAAAGATTTTTGGAGTTTGATTTATTTTGTTCTTAAAAGTTTAATGGCTCGTTCTTATTGCTTAATTGATTACGAAGAAAGGTAAATATCATTTATTTGATATTGTAGTTGAGTTTCACAGGTGCGTGTTCTTATCATATCTCAAGGTGAGTGTTACACTTTGGAGATAACTTGTTCGTGCTTTATTGTTGTTATAAAGACATGATGAATCTAGCAAAGGTGTGTTTTCTACAAACTGAAGGTGCTTAATGTTCACATTTGCTATCACTTTAAGGAGTTACGTTGTAGCACTCAGTGTCTCATATATAGTTGAGGATTTATCATGAGATTGGATAGGTTTCATCTATTTATACTTTCTAGTTTGGTATGAGTTTGGAGTCACGTGGATAGTGCAAGACATAAGATGCAAGTTTGGGAAATTCAACTTCTTCATCAAATTCGTTATACTCAGTTTTCTTCATCAGTGATCATTACATAGAGCCTACAGAATTGAAGAATCAAGAGATGGTAAACATATTAGTTTCAAGGGAAGCTTATTGTTTAATTGTTTAACCATCTACATGCACCATTTAAGGGGAAGTGTTTCATTACTACTTCTAGTCATTATTAATACAACTAGTTTAAAATTTCTATTGTCTTGAGTTCATTTTTCGCAAGCTTTTTGGTGTTCGTCATGGAGGGTAATTCAAGACATTGGAAAGATTGGATTGGAAGTTTTGATATATGATGTGGGGTAGTGACGATCAAAGTTGCATATCTTTTCATGTTCCCATTTAGATGATTACAAAAAGGGAAAGAAGACTACAGAGATATGATTTGCAACTTATTTATATGTGGTGACATGTTCAAGAAGATCTTAAGTCAAAGGGAAGCATTGAAGATTGTTTCGTTCATGGAGATAGTTTTGTAGTATCAAATAGGGGAAGATTGTTGGGAATTTTTGATTTGATGATTACAAAACTACATGTGCTTATATGAAGAAGAATGAAAGTTGTCACAACCCACAATTTCAGGTCATTTTTCCAAACTTCAACATTCTACTATTCACAAATTACTATTCATCGATCACTATTCATCGTTTTACTATTCATCGTTTTTGAGGTCAATTTGACATTCCGAGACACATTCAGAAATTTTACTATTCACTTGACACTATTCATTTCCGAGAGGAAACCACTATTCACGTGCATTACTCATGTCATCGTAAATTTAGTTTACGAGTGTTCAAATTCGCGCAACCGTATTGGTTCAGGAGCGAATTCATGCATTTTTATCAGGGACATTTCATACGGACTAGAAATAGTCTGCACATCATCATTAGGGCACTTGCATGCTATTCCACTCGTAGGATAATTAAATTTATATTTTTGGTACAATTAACGATTTACGTACGTTTATTTTAAATAAACGCTAATACGCGAACTATAAATGTGTCAAACATGTCCGACACTCCCGACTATGATCCCAATACATTTTTATACTCATTTTTATAATATAAAAATTGTAATATTAATTTACCCGGTATTTTGGAAATTTATTTATTACGTATCGTACGTTTAACTTAATAACGACGGTTTTCACCAAAATTAAACGATAATCACCCAAACTCTCCGTACTTGTACCCGACATATTTTTACAATTTTTACGACTCTATTACGTCCCGAATAACTTCAATAAAATTTATTTCTAACAAACCCGGTACCCGATTAAACCTAAACCTAACTTAACTACATAATACTAATATTAATCTTTTAATTAAACCCAAGGACAACCCTCCCCTTTTCCCTCCTTTAGGACCGGCCAACCCCCCCCCCCCCCCCCCCCCCCATGGTCTTCAAACATTAAAACTTCACCAACCTTATTAATGGCTCACCAAACAATTGTCTCTAAGTATAAAAGAAACTTTTTCATCCATTTTAATCACAAAATCATTTTCTAGTTCAAGTAAACTTTATTTTCTCTCATTTCTCTTAAGTAAGAATCGACCTAGGTGGTTCAAGGAGCAAGGAGAACAAATTTTACAAGATCTTGGTATAAACTAGTTCATATAGTCATCCTTGTTGGAGTTTTGAAATAAAAACTCAAGGATTAGTAGGTTTTTATCAACCAAACTCCCTAAACCTTCAAGTAAGTTAACAAACTCATTTTTATGATTTTTACAAGTTATTACCATGTTTATATATATTTCTTACAAGAACTCATGCATAAAATGGCTTATACCACTTTATTTTGTACATATGTAACTTTGAAGCCCTAGAAATGGACACATAAGAAACCCTTGTTAGACCTAGTGGATTGATGATGTTTAAGGACCCATGACACCCTAAGAAGGTGTATGGTAGGTTTAGACTAGCTTTGTGGTGTTTGAAAGTGGTTTGATTGAGGTTAGAACTAGTTTGGAGACTTGAAAATGGTTTTTGAAACTTTTGATATACCTACTGTCCCTATTTTAATTTCGTGGGAAAATCAGTAGATGGTGGCCAAGTTTTGACCAAAGATTTAGAAAATACATTCAAAAACGAAACTTTGGGCGAAAGAACGGATTAAAACGAGCTTATAACGAAGGAGATATGATTTTTGCAAATTTAACGACGAAAACTACTTTTACAAAAACTGCTTGCTGTTTGGCAGATTTCAATGGGTAAAAAGAGGTATTAAACGTAACCTAGAGGAGCCGAGTTATCAAAAATATACTAGTATATACAAAGACGAATCCGTGGACATAAAGAACAAGGAAAACGAGCTTAAAACGACCAAGTTATACCCATTTTAACGTCGTCAAAACTATATATATATATATATATATATATATGGACACAAATAAAAATAATAACGTACGCGCTAAATGGTATATTTTCTCGAGATGTTACTAAGGGCTATATTTTTAACAAATGAATACGTATGACCCAAGAGAATACTTATACGACTTAACGACGTTATTTCAAGGCTTTCGATACAAAAATGTAACACTAACGTTTTCATACGAGATAATACGACAAGTTATATACTCCTATATATGGACTTATTTTCCTAAGTATGGAAATTATTTTACTATGACGATAACTAGTATTTCCAAATTATGAGTGGTATAGGTATCATGTGCATGTGCATTCACTACATTACGGCTTGATCTTAATTAGATCGCGATTATTCATTTAGGTTGCGGCTAGTGTTCGCGCCTCATTGTCCCGACTACTTTTACCTCATTGCACCATCTTTGTACCATCACTTCGAGGTGAGTTCTCATAGCCCCGTTTTTAGTACTTATTTGATTTTAAATCCCACGGGGAAGAATACATTGCACTATTATTTTTGTACATGCCCAAGTATTAAATTCCGTACATTGCTTAAGTTGCTAGTACTACCACTGCAAGTCCCCTTTATTATCATGGACCGTTAATTATATTGCTAAGCGAGAGTGAGTGGATAGATCTATCGAGGGTGACGCCTCCATTCGCGTTGGGTTGCTCCAACGGGACGAATGCATTTCATGTCTAATATAGTACGAGTGTCTGGTAAACACTCCTTTGGGGCATATTTTAGTTCGTCTAGCTTCGGGGTCATGAGCTTAAGAGACAATGTAACTTTTTGACAATTTGTCACTTTACTATATACTTGTGGTTTACGTACTTACGAATTACTTATAAACCTATGATTATTCACCAACTTTATGTTGACCGTTTTCGCAATGTATTTCTCAGGTAACTAAGGCATATTCGCATGGCATGCATGAAGTCATTTTGTGTAACATGGATGACGCGGCTCATTCGGACTTTCTTGCACTTATGTTCAAATGTCGTTTGATTGTATTAAACTTGTTTTCGTAAACTTTTCCAACTTTTGGGACCTATGTCTTTATAACTCTGATTATATTTGAATGAATCAAATGACGCATTTTAAAACGACACTTTAGGTCGTTCAATATTTCCTTGCTTGTGTGCTATGATCCGTTACACCCTCAGGTATTCCATTCCGCTGCCATTCAGGTATTTTGGGGGTGTGACAGATTGGTACCAGAGCTAAGGTTATAGCGAACTAGGTTGCATCATGGACCCTAGACTATAACCACACCATCATAGCATATCATCATTTCATCATAAGTGCATATTTACTTATTTCAGGTGATTCCATTGTTACGAGTTATTTATTTTTATTTCACCTTGATTATCACAGAGACATGTCTTCGAATCCAAACACTGTCATACTTTACACTATATCAGACTCTGATGATGAGGGCTCTGTGTCCTCCACTGCTGTTTCACCACTTGTTTCTCCTACACCTGAGTTGCCACTTTTGGCGTCAGATGCTGATACCGAGCCTTTCGAGGAGGAGGAGACGGCTCCTACTCCCCATGTCCATCCTACTGTACCTACTGACATACCATCATCTCCTACTACTGCTATCCATTCAGAGCCGAGACTTATGTTTCCTAGGGATAAGACTATCCAGACTGCTAGGAAGAGAGTTCGTTATGCTACATCTACTTATAGGAGTCTCCCTAGTCCTACTGTGCCTACACCACCACCACCAGCCATACCCACTACCACTCCTATAGCTACCTCACTCTTGCCGCTCAGGAAGCGTGCAAGGCTTACCACCCCAGATTCACCCACTACCGAGACTGCTGACCTTTCACCACCACCAGTATACCACATAGGTGAGAGTTCGAGAGCGGCTGCAGCTAGGGATCCTACAGCCGTTACACTAGAGGATCAGTTTGATGCTCAGCAGGAGCAAGTCGATAGCTTGGGGTATAGAGTTGATGAGATTATTACTACTCGACTTGAGACTGTCGAGGAGCAGGTTGAGGATTTGATTCAGGGTAGAATTAGTATTGATGTGTCTTACCATGGACTCGAGGCACGACAGTTGAGGCACCAGGAGGAGATTGAGCTACTTAGGGATGAGTTACCTGAAATTCGAGATAGAGCTCAGGCGACACAGGAGACTCAGTGGGAGCAGGTAGATCAGTTGACATTGCTTCGAGAGAGGTTAGTTGTGTTGGAGCGCAGAGATGCTTCTTTTCAGTTACGAGTTGAGCATCTTGAGGAGATCGTGGTGGCGATGGATCGTGAGATTCGCCGCTTGAGGGGAGAGCCTGGACCATCTAGAGCACCTGGAGGAGCCTAGACGTAGACTGGTATTATATTAGCTTGTATTATTTTCCTAGTCCCGGGGTGTGGGACATAGTTCAAGAACTTGTAGTCTTTTGGTTGTTGTACAAACAAATATATCAAGTGCGACTCTACTATGTTGGAAATGTTGTGCTATATATATTATATCGGTCCATGTAGGCCGAAATTTTCATGTATTATATTCATGTGTTGTGATTATATTTATGATGTTTCGTGGTTGCTCTTTATTATTATCGTATTTATACAGGTTGTGGTTGTATATATACATGTCGTGGTTGTATTTATACGGGTTGTGGTTGTATATATACATGTCGTGGTTGTATCTAGACAGATTGTGGTTGTATTCGTATATGTCGTGGTTGTATTTATACTTGTTGTGGTTGTATATATTTATACATGTTGTGGGTGTACATCTTTGGTTCGATGACTATTTCTATTATGATTTTTCTCATGGTTATTTCCATTATGATTTATCAGAAATATGGCACCAAGGAAGAGTAAGACAGCACCAGAAACCCCCACTATGACTCAAGCCGCTATCCGCAAGTTGGTCAGGGATAGTATTGCAGAAGCTCTGGAGGTTGAGAGAGCTGAGGTTGCTGCTAGGGCTGCTGAGACTGCTTCTAATACAGGAACAGTTGAACCAACCGCTGCTAAGCGGGAATGTACATGGAAAGATTTCAAGATTAGTGATCCTATCAAGTTTAAGGGCACTGAAGGAGCGGTTGCTTTGATCCGCTGGTTTGAAAAGACTGAGAATGTATTTCTCATGTGCGGATGCCCGGACGTCAGCAAGGTAAAATTTGCTACAGGTATGCTTCTTGATGACGCTATGTCTTGGTGGAATTCGTATGCTCAGCCGATTGGTATGGAGAATGCTTACAAGCTCACTTGGGAGGAATTCAAGAAACTGATGTCTAAAAAGTTTTGCCCTCGTACTGAGATACAGAAATTGGAAACAAAATTCTATGGGCTTGTAACTAAAGGTGATGACGTCGAGACCTACTTCAGGAGGTTTCAGGAGTTGGCTGCACTATGTCCGACTATGGTTCCCGACGATGAGAAAAAGATGGAAAACTTTGTTGGTGGATTGCCCGAAAGTGTTCGAGGAGATGTGATTTCTTTTGATCCTCAATCAATGGAAGAGGCTATTCGTATAACTCAGAAACTCATGGTTCAAGTGGTAAAAGGAAAATCTGCTGTCAACAACAATAACCGTTCAAACAACACCAACTACAACAACACTCGAAACAACAACAACTATAACAACAATCGGAACCGCAACTATCCCAATAACCGAAACAACAATCCAAACAATAACAACAACAACAACAAGAGAAGGTTTGACTACAACCAAGGTGGAAACGCTGTTCAGCCGCCACCTAAGAGACAAGAAGTGGCAAAGGCCTATGCTGCGGGACCGACTGAAAGGAAAGGATATGAGGGTAATTTACCCAAGTGCGAAAGGTGTCAGAAGCATCATAACCCAGGACGTTGCCCAAATACATGTGGTAACTGCAAGAAGGTTGGTCATCACATCAAAGATTGCAAATTTCCAACCTTGGGTGACAATCAGAAGCCACCGGTAACATGTTTTGGCTGTGGAGAAATTGGACACTATAAGGGTGAGTGCCCACAGAAGAAGAATCAAGGAACTGGAAACCAAAATGGAATGGCTCGAGGAAGAGCTTATGTTATGGGAGGAGACGATGTCAAAGAAGACCCGAATGTTGTTGCGGGTACGTTCCTCGTTAATAATCGCTATGCATCCATTTTATTTGATTCAGGAGCGGATAGAAGTTTTGTTTCTATTGCATTTGCACCTTTGCTTAACATAGAACCAACCCCATTAGACATTTCCTATATCGTTGAATTAGCCGATGGGTCTTTAGTTAACACCAACACCATTGTCCGTGGTTGCACCATAAATTTCCTAAACCATCCATTCAATATAGACCTTATGCCCGTAGAACTTGGAAGTTTCGACGTTGTTATCGGTATGGATTGGTTATCTCGGCATCGAGCGAGAATTATTTGTGATGAGAAAGTTGTTCACCTTCCTTTTAACGGTGAAACTTTGGTTGTTCGTGGAGAGCGAAGTGGAACTAGACTCAGTATCATATCATGCATTAAAACCGAGAAGTACATAAAGAAAGGTTGTTATGCATTCTTGGCTCACATCACGGAGAAGAAGTCGGATGAGAAACGACTTGAAGATGTGCCAATTGTTAAGGAATTTCAAGAAGTTTTTCCGGAAGAATTGCCAGGACTTCCGCCTACACGCCAAGTTGAGTTTCAAATCGAATTAGTGCCAGGAGCTGCACCAATTGCACGAGCACCGTATAGACTTGCACCTTCGGAAATGCAAGAATTGTCGAATCAACTTGATGAGTGTGTAAATACTCATCATTTTTACCAATTCTGAACTGCCAAAACATCCAAAAACACTCAATAATGAATCAAAATAGTGAAAATATCCCAGGAAAGTGTTTTACATGTTTCAAATGCAAAAATACCAAAAACAGATGAAAAACACATAAAGTTCGCATAATTGGCAGTTTCAGTCCCCCAACTTTCAAAAGTTGTCAAAACTAGTCCCTGGAAGTTTAAAATGAAAAGAAAATCATCCCAAGGCAAAGAAAAGTCAAAATATATTCAAAATAAGTCCTTGGGTGATAAAATTTGAGAAATTTACACTTTTACCCCTCAAAATCCAAAATTGGCAAAACAGGTCCCTGGAGTTTGTAAAATTGGCAAATTTGGTCCCTAAGGTTTAAAATAATACTTGTGGTCCTTGTGCTAATGTTTAAATGCAGGATTGGTCCTTGGTGGAAAGTTTGGTGACATTTACACAAATGGTCCCTGAAGTTTGAAAGTTTGACGGTTTCAGTCCCTGGTGAAAAATAAATTGAAAAATCACCAAAGGACTTTCTAATATTCATGAATTGGCATTTTATACCCTTGGAAACAAATTAAAATGATGCCAATTTCACACCCTCAACTTTCGGCTAATTACAAAACTAGTCCCTAAAATTAACTAAACCTAACCGGACCTAAACTAAAACCAAAACCCAAAACTAACTTAATCCTTTGGCCTGTTACACCAAAAGCCCACCTAAGCCCAAAAGTTAACCCGAGCCCACTCCAGTTTGACTTCGGTCAAATACCACCCAAACCACCCCGTACACCTTCTTCCCTCCCAAACCACCTCCACCACAAAACCACCTGGTTTTTGTCCACCATCCCTCCCAACTTGCAGCAATCATCACACACCCCCCCCCCCCCTACACCTACCCCCTTACCTCCGCATTAAATGTTTCTTCCCCAGTCCACTCAACCGAAGATCAAATTGCAATTTGATTTTGGCGCCAAAACACGTGGAGCCTTTTCATTGGACCAAAATTATCAAAGAGTGGTGGGATATGCTCAGAGGCTTGATGGGAACCCTAATTGTTAGCTATAAAAGGAAGAGGAGGCATGAAGATCAATAGTTAGTTTAATTTTAGTTTTTAATGTCGTATTTTAATTCAAAAGCAATCTAGTGTTAAATTTTCCAATTCCAGTGTTGTATTAGTGTTAGTTTTGTAATCTCACTCTTTTAAATCAATAAAATCTCAAGGTTCAAGTTTAGTGTTTGTATTTTCAATTTCACTCATTTTCTAGAAATCGAATTGGTCAAGAATGTATGGTGTTTGGAATCATGGACTGAATGTAGGCTCACATAAGCTCCATTAAGCTTGTTCAAGCTTTAGAGACTTTTAAAACTCAGTATTAGTGAAGAAAAACAAAAAGATAAGAAAAGTCAACATAAGTCAACTGTGGTATGTTTGTTGTTTGTTTCAGGCATTGAGCACAATCAAGGAGCTGGATGGATTTGGAACAGCCTATCTAAAGATAGGCATCATTAGGAAAATCTCTTGTTCATGCTAGAGGTGTCATGTAAGTTTTGCTAATTTGCTTTTTCATCTTAAAATTTTAGTTTCTGATTCCTTGTTTGCAAATTGTAATCTGTGCTTGTTTGAATTAGTTGAGCATTTACTTGAGTAGTTTTTAGTTTCCTAATAATCTCTAGTCTGTTAGAATTGTTGGTAACTATTATTCATAGATTAACTGTCATTAAAGTAGTATAAGTGGCATCCTTGTGTTGAGGTGGTCTCATTTGTGTTCTAAGTGCTTAACTACAATTAATATAACATAGTAAGTAAATTTGGATCAGTGGTATAAGCTCTTGAAGCCTTTAGCTTTGATAATCACAAAACAGTCTAGGTATATGGTGTGTTTGGATTAGTGTAATCCAGTGACCTCATTGGTGTTTTAGTTGTTGTTTTTGTTTCAGTCAAGTCTCACTAGGTTTATTTAAGTCATTTTGGTCTTAAAACTCAGGCAAAGTATACCCAAAAGTCAAAGTCTCACCTAAATCCCTCACACAGTTAACTGTGTTGAGATTAGGATCTCATAAGCTCAAAACCTGATAAAACTTGGTTAATCTAGCTGTTAGTTATCTCACTTTAGCTTATAGTAACTTGATTAGTAAGATAGATAGCTTAAAATCTCATAAAAGTCAACTAGTTTAATTTTCTTAAAAAGTCAAAGTCACTTGTTCTCAGATTTCATCATACTTGCTAGTCCATTTCTAAATTTTGTGATTTATTTGGGATTCTGAAACTTTGAGGTTTAATTTACTACCAGCTTATCTTTGATAAAATGGGTTTGCTTCATAATTAGAAAATTTCTTTTGAGTCCCACAGACCATCAAAGTGACCTGCAGGGCAAGGTTGTGCCCTGCTCATCTGCACACCCAGTCACCACCACCACTTTGGTGGTGTTTTGTGACCAATCCAGTGGACCCCACACCTTCTGGTTAGCTTTTTAGAACCCCCCTCCTACCAGGGTATCACCATTGACCCTTGGTTTGACCTGAATCACTGTGGACCCCACCTAGATTAAGCCATATAGTTTGTCCCTTATCTGTGTTCATTTTCAAAGTGACTAAGTGCTTATTTCATTTTACTCAGCTTAATTGTGCTTATTAATTGTTATTTCTAGCTTATTTAGGTTTGTTGAACTTAGTTTTATCTGTTTTTACCTTTGTGGACCCCACCCAAGGCCATTTGACCCAGTTTGACCAAACAGTCAACTAAAGTCAACTGTTTGAAACAAAGGGGTGTTACAGCTTATTTATAAGCTGAATTTAAAAGTGTCTTTACAAAAGTTTCTCATTTTCATTAGTTAAGTTAGTTTGAAAAAGAAAATCCAAGAAAAAACCAATTTAAAATAAGTGATAGTTTCTATTTAATTAGATTTAATTTTAATTTCCATTTTTACAATTTTATTAAGTAAGTTGTGTTTTTATATTTTTAATAATTTCATCTTAGGTTAAAATAGTTATAATAAATTTTTCAGATTTTTATTTTGTCATTTAGTAATTATTAGATTTAATTTCAATTTTCTTTATTATTAATCATTATTAAATATTAAATAGCTTCATTAGTTTTTAAAAGGTTAAATCTAGTTTTTATAATTTTTCTAGTACTAATATAGTATAATAAGTTTTTAGAAAATAAATTTTAAGATTCTACTGTTCATTTTCTAGTTTTCTTATTTTATTTGTTTAAAATAGACTTAAGTTAATTAAAAGGTAATTAATTAGTTGTTTAATCTTAAAACATAATTTTAGAGTTTTTATAATTTTTTAGGATTCCTGTAATGGTTAAGTAAATTTAGAAATTTTATCTTAATTTTCTAAGTTAATTTAGTATTATTATAAATTAAAAGTAGTTTAATTAGTTTAATTAAGTTAAATAGTTTTTAATTAATTACAAAACCACAAAAAGACAAAAATATTATTTTTAATTTTTTTATATTTTCTTTAAGTTCTAATTTAGGTTTAGAAAATATTTTTGTTAATTTTTAGTATAATTTAAATCATTTGTCATTTTTAGTTTAATTAAATTAGATTTTAATTTACAATTTAAATAGTTTAATTAATTAAATAATAGTTTAATATTATTTTAATCACTTTTATCATTTCTTTTTCATTTTTAATTTTAAGTTTTGAAAAGTGTCAAAAACACCCCCTGTAGTTTCATAATTACCAAAAACCCACTTTTCCAGTCCGATACGTGATCTTAATTGTCAATTTGTGCATATTTCTGCTATCTGATTATTGTGAATATTATATCTGTTTGTCAACACCAAAATAACAGTAGCAATATCATTCCTACATCATCTGGCTACTGTCCTCAGTGCCACTTTCTCATAAACGATTCTAAAAGCACCATTTCAATCTCGCTGGGACTTTCACGACCCGGGGAAACACTACACTATCACCGGAGTATTGATTCTAGGCTATCTTTGACTTATTGACCTTGGTCAATAATAATAAGACGGCTCGGGCTCAATCAAAATTTGGCGCCGCTGCCGGGGAGGTTGTTGCGTGTTTTAAAATCGTTTTAAGTTTAGTGGTTTTCAAAACCCTCCCTGTAAAAAGTTTTTTAAAACATAATCATATCAAAAACGTTCATTAACACTTTTCCTGAAGTGTTGAGAAACACCAAAAAAAATTAAAAACAATCAAAAACAAACTGTGAAGTTAAATTACTTCGTGTTCTTTAAGATTACAACCTGAAACAGTTGGTTTAAGGTAAGTTCTGACATTAAATTGCGAACTGAAGAGGGAACCTATTTACTTCCTCCCGCCAGCCTGCGAGTAATCTTAAAGGGACGATTTCGGTTAACGAATCAGTTCCAAAAATATTTCCCAAGTTTTCTGCACACACACCCATAAGCCTAAAGCAGTTTTTCAAAAATCAATTAATAAACCCATAATAAGTTCCCAAACTTAAGATTAAAACTTGCCTTTGTATCCCTGTGAGTAGTGTACCTTTTTCAAAGAAGCTGCTCACTTGTGATTATTGGTTTAAGTTCACTGTAGTTTTGCCTCGAACTTGTGTTGAAAAATTGTTTTTAGTGCATGCGCACTCGGTCTCAAGCAAAGAATAAAAAACAGAAAGACGTACCCGAGTTACGTTCTAATACAGAAACCGAAATGGCCGCTGGGCCACCACCACCATTACCACCCCCTGACCCTAATAGGGATGAGCCAGCTCCCGATCTCCGAACTATGGAGGAGCTGTGCCAACCTACCATGCAAGGGCGGGGTGGGCCTATTGCACCACTCACTATTGGGGCTGCGGACTTTGGCCTCAAGCATCACATGATCCAACAAGTCCAGAATTCGTGTTCATTTCACGGATTACCGGGTGACGATGCCAACAAGCATCTTGACAAATATCTCACGGTCACCCAAAGCATGAAACAGCATGGTGTCACCGATGATGCCCTTCGGCTGTACCTCTTCCCCTATTCTCTCACTCATCATGCCACTGCATGGTTTGACCGACTTCCAAAGAATTCTATTCGAACCTTTGATGAAATGGTAACCAAGTTTTTAGCAAAATATTTTCCACCATCCATGGTTACCAAGTTACGTAATGATATCAGCAACTTCCGGCAACTTCCCGATGAGTCTCTTTTTGAGGCTTGGGAACGTTATAAGCTAGCCATTGATCGGTGCCCTAACCACAATATGTTACAAGTCACCATAATAGATACTTTCTATAATGGTCTAACATTGAGGCACCGAGACATTCTCAATGCTGCTGCTGGTGGGACCTTTATGAAAAGGCGTCCCGAGGAGTGCTATGACTTGATCGAAAACATGACTGCCCATCATAATTTTTGGGATTCCTCTGCGGAGAGGGAAGCGTCATGTCATTCCGTTACTCCCTCCTCATCATCATCTCCTGAAATAATTGCTCTTACCAAAAAGATGGATGATATTTCTACGGCTGTGTTGAGAATGAACCAAACGATACAACATCAGGCTCAAAATCAACAAATAAAAGCCGTGGCCCGAAGTTGTGAAACTTGTGGGGGCCCACATCTGTATTCCGAGTGTCCAGCTACTGCTGACTTTCCTCCAGAGAACGTATATGCTGCTCACGGTTCCTACAATACGGGGGGTAATTCTTACCAACCGCAAGGGGACCGTAATCTCTTAAGCTATCGTTCCAACAATTTTCTCGGACCTCCCGGTTTTAACCAAAATCAAAACCGTAACTCGAATCAGAATTTTAACCAAGGTCAAAACTCAAATTTCCAAAACCCGAACCAAAATCAAGGCCAGTTTAATCAAAACAATTTTCAAAATGGCAATCAAAACCAAGGTTTTCAAGGAAATTTTCAAAGAAACCAGAATCAAGGGAATTACAATCAGGGTAATTTCAATCAGAGAAACACTTTTCAGGGTAACAACAATCAAAACCAAGGGAATTTTCAAAACAACCGTGTTCAAAATCCCCCTGTTCAAAATCAAAACGTTGTTCCACCCCCGTCTTCCTCAGATGCTGAAATTAAACAATTCATGAAAGCACAAGAGGAAACAAATCGGCTATTGATCAAGACTATCTCTGAACTTCAGAAGTCTTTAAATGATCGACCCTCGAGCTCTGGTACATTACCGAGCAACACGATCGCGAACCCGAGGGGCGATGTTAAAGCGATCACTACCCGAAGTGGGGTGTCATACAATGGACCCTCGATTCCCCCTACCTCTTCTTCTCCTCCTAAGGTAGCGGAACGTGAACCTGAGGTTACTACGGACAAGGTATTTCCTACTAATAACGGAGGTACCAACAACGTCCACCCTCAAGTTGTCCCGGTCTCGGCTCATAAGCCGAAAGTTGTATTTGATCCTCCTGTGTGTCCTGATGAAATCTCAAAGAACAGCCCTAAGCCGTCAATTCCATATCCTTCACGAGTGACTGAACAAAAGAACCGCGAAAAAGCTAACCATCAGATGGAAAAATTTTATCAAATTTTCCAAGAATTACACTTTGATATTAGCTTCGCGGACGCTCTTCTTCTCATGCCTAAGTTTGCTTCAACAATCAAAAATCTGATAAGCAACAAAGAAAAACTTTGTGAAATGGCAAAAACTCCTCTTAACGAGCATTGCTCAGCAGTGCTCTTGAAAAAGCTTCCCGAAAAGCTTGGAGATCCCGGGAAATTTCTCATTCCATGTATTTTCCCTGGGATGGTTGAATGCTTTGCCTTGGCCGATCTTGGCGCAAGCATTAACCTGATGCCTTACTCAGTCTGGAAAAGGCTTTCTCTTCCTACTCTCACTCCGACCTGCATGACACTCGAGCTTGCAGACCGTACCATATCCCGTCCTCTCGGCATTGCCGAAGATATCTTTGTGAAAGTAGGAAAGTTCCACTTTCCGGCAGATTTCGTGATTGTTGATTTCGATGCTGACCCACGAGTCCCTCTCATTCTCGGGAGAGGATTCTTAAGAACGGGTCGTGCTTTGATCGATGTATTCGAAGAAGAAATCACTCTACGTGTTGGTGGCGAAGCCATCACATTCAATCTTGATCAGACCTCGAGATATTCCTCCAACTATGACGCTGAAACGGTTAACCGTATTGATATCATTGATATTGCGTCTGAGGAGTATTCTCAAGAGGTCCTTGGTTTCTCATCCAGTGGCAGTCTTTCTACTGACCCGATCATTTCCGACTCTTCCCCTTCCCTCACTCCGTTTGAGGGAAGTGACTTCCTTTTGGAAGAGCTCGAGGCTTTTCTTGCTCAAGATAGCTCAATTCCCGATGGAGTTGATGAAGACTATCTTGACCCGGAGGGGGACATTCTTCTCCTTGAAAGATTGTTAAATGACGATCCTTCACCCTCTCCGTCTCCACAAATACTTCATAAAGCGGAAGTCAAAAATGTTGAAATAACTGAAGACTTTCCCGAGGTTGAGCTCAAAGACTTGCCTCCTCATCTAGAATATGCATTTCTGGAGGGTGATAATAAATTACCCGTCATTATTGCCAAAGACTTAAAAGATGAGGAAAAGGCTGCACTCCTAAAGGTTCTTAAGTCAAACAAACAAGCAATTGCTTGGAAACTCTCCGACATTAAGGGTATAAGCCCGAACTTTTGTACTCATAAAATCTTAATGGAGGATGACTTTAAACCAGCTGTGCAACATCAGAGAAGGGTAAATCCCAAAATCCACGAAGTTATCAAACAAGAAGTTCTTAAACTTCTTGATGCGGGATTGATTTACCCTATATCTGACAGTCCTTGGGTTAGCCCAATTCATTGTGTTCCCAAAAAGGGTGGCATTACCGTTGTCACCAACGAGGATAACGAGTTGATTCCAACTCGTTTGGTCACGGGTTGGCGTGTTTGTATTGACTATCGAAAGTTGAATGAAGCCACCCGTAAAGACCATTTTCCTCTCCCTTTTATGGACCAAATGCTCGAAAGACTTGCGGGGAATGAATACTACTGCTTCCTCGATGGTTTCTCGGGTTACTTCCAAATCCCCATTGATCCCCAGGATCAAGAGAAGACTACCTTCACATGCCCCTACGGAACTTTTGCTTACAGACGTATGCCTTTCGGCTTATGTAATGCACCAGGCACGTTCCAGAGATGCATGATGTCTATTTTTTCCGACATGATCGGGAAAACTATGGAGGTATTCATGGATGACTTTTCAGTCATCGGGGATTCATTTCAGACTTGCCTCTCCCACTTGGAACAGATGCTTAAACGTTGCAAAGAAACGAATCTAAGTCTCAACTGGGAGAAGAGCCACTTTATGGTCAAGGAGGGCATTGTCCTCGGCCATAAGATTTCAAAAAACGGGATCGAGGTTGACAGAGCTAAAATCGATGTCATTGCCAAATTACCTCATCCCACCACCGTAAAAGGTGTTCGGAGCTTTTTGGGTCATGCCGGCTTCTACCGTAGGTTTATCCAAGATTTTTCTAAGATTGCCCGGCCTATGACCCATCTCCTCGAGAAGGATGCTCCCTTCATCTTCTCTCCTGAGTGCATCGAAGCTTTTGAAACACTTAAGAAAAAGCTTACCGAGGCACCGATTCTTGTTGCCCCCGATTGGGACCAACCTTTTGAGCTTATGTGCGATGCTAGTGATTTTGCCATAGGTGCGGTCTTGGGGCAACGCAAAGCAAAATACTTTCAGCCCATACACTACGCAAGCAAAACTATGACTGAGGCTCAAGGTCATTACACCACCACTGAAAAAGAACTCCTAGCTGTGGTGTATGCCTTCGAGAAATTCCGGTCATACCTAATCTTGACTAAATGCGTAGTGTACACAGATCACTCGGCTTTGAAATACCTATTTGCAAAACAAGATGCAAAGCCGAGGCTTCTTCGTTGGGTTCTCCTCCTTCAGGAATTTGATATCATTATCCGTGATAAAAAAGGAGCTGAGAACCTTGCTGCTGATCATCTCTCACGATTAGAGAACCCTCATCAAGATGTGTCCGAGAAAAAGGAAATAAATGAAACATTTCCTCTCGAGACACTCAATGCGGTTGCTTTTCGTGGTGACTCTACTACCCCATGGTTTGCCGACTTTGCAAATTACCATGCGGGTAACTTCATAGTGAAGGGGTTAACGTCCCAACAAAAGAAAAAATTCTTCAAAGACGTTAAACATTACTTCTGGGACGACCCCTTCCTCTTCAAAATCTGTGCCGATCAAGTCATCAGGCGATGTGTATACGGACAGGAAGCCACTGATATTCTCAAGGCTTGCCATGCTGGACCCACCGGGGGACACCATAGTCCTAACTACACCGCCAAAAAGGTGTTTGATTCCGGTTTCTATTGGCCCACCATCTATAAGGATGCCCACGAATTAGTCAAAGCCTGTGATGCTTGTCAGCGTCACGGGAATATTTCACAAAAGAACGAAATGCCGCAAAATGCTATTCAAGTTTGTGAAATCTTTGACGTCTGGGGCATTGACTTTATGGGGCCATTCCCATCTTCTCGTGGAAACAAATACATACTCGTGGCTGTTGACTACTTGTCAAAATGGGTTGAGGCTAAGGCCTTACCCACTAACGATGCCCGAGTAGTTGTGAAATTCTTGAAATCCCTCTTTGCTCGTTTTGGAACCCCACGTGCCATCATTAGTGATCGCGGTACTCACTTTTGCAATGATCAATTTGCAAAAGTCATGCTGAAATACGGTGTTACTCATCGTCTTTCCACCGCATATCACCCCCAAACAAGCGGGCAGGTGGAGGTTTCCAACCGTGGTATTAAACGGATTCTTGAGAGGACAGTAGGTGAAAACCGTGCTTCCTGGTCGGATAAACTAGATGATGCACTCTGGGCCTTCCGTACAGCTTACAAAACACCCATTGGGTGCACTCCATACAAGCTTGTATACGGGAAGGCGTGTCATTTACCGATCGAGCTCGAGCACAAAGCCTACTGGGCCTTGAAACATGCCAACTACGACCTTCATAAAGCGGGTGATCACCGTAAGGTTCAAATCAATGAATTAAACGAACTTCGTGATCAGGCCTACGAGAACTCTTTGATCTACAAAGAAAAGACAAAGAAGATTCACGACTCTAAAATTAAGAACCGAGTTTTCAACGTCGGTGACAGAGTCCTTCTTTTCAATTCAAGATTAAAGATCTTCTCGGGGAAATTAAAAACCCGATGGACTGGACCATTCACCATTGCTAAAGTTTACCCATACGGGACTGTTGAGTTATCTCAACCCGAAGGTCCCAACTTCAAAGTGAATGGTCACAGATTGAAACATTATTTCGGAGAGGACACACCACCCATGGTTGTCCCGGATCTCCAAACTTTCCCCATGGACCAATGAATTCGGGGATCGAGTCAATGCTAGTGACTCGGTGAACAAAAATTAGCAACATATATGGGTTTTCACCCGTATTTCTGACTTCTTTCTACTTTCTACCACCCTAGTGTGGGGGAGTGGCCATCCCCCACCGTTTCAAAAGTAAATATTTTTCAAAATTCAATAAACATGTTTTGTATGTATATTATGTCATTCAAATCCCGGGCTGTCAGGACGAATTTACTACAGTTAATCATTCACAAGTGATTAGCTAGCGTGGTAAACTTGACACAAGCCTGGGATGTGCATGTATATTATTATTCATCTTCCAGGCTGTCAGGAAGAATTTATTACAGTTAATCATTCACAAGTGATTAGCTAGCGTGGTAAACCTGACACAAACCTGGAAAGTGTATGTATATTATAAACTTTATCATTCAACTCCCGGGCTGTTAGGGCAAATTTATTACAGTTAATCATTCACAAGTGATTAGCTTGCGTGGTAAACCTAACACAAGCCTGGGAGGTAGTGAGCCAAAAAAAAAAAAAAAAAAAAAAAAAAAAAAAAAAAAAAAAAAATGTATGTACAGATAAAATAAAGTGAAAAATAGAAATTTCCACAGTTAGAATCAAATATTTGCTTTTCTATTCAGAGATTCGGCATAATAGCCGGGACTTTGAATATTGAGGACAATATTCAGTTCTAGTGTGGGGGGGAAATTCTTACGAATTTTATCATAAAACTTTCCAAGTACCCCCATTTTAGGCCAAAAATTTTTCAAAATTTTTCACTTTATTCCAAAATTTTTGTGGTTATCAGTCCGCCAAAGTCTATATGACAAAGGGATTGGCTAGTCCAGGAGCAAACGGCTCTTGGTAAAGACATCTCAAACCCGTTGATGGCTGGCAGTTTGCCAAAAACTTGCATGGTTCCTCAGCTCCCCCGCATCCTCATAAGCAAATGAGCTGGCTAGCCCACAAGATTATGGCTTGTGGTAAAGGCCGTGAAAAACCATAATTGGTAATCAGCTCACCAAGATGTTGACTTAGTCCATCAAGATGCTGGCTAGTCCAGAAGCAAACGGCTTTTGGTAAAGACAAATCAAATCCGTTGACAGCTGGTGGTTTGCTCAAAATCACACGGTTATCAGGTGTGCCACAGTTCTTACACCTGGCTACTCCAGAAGTGATGGCTTTTGGTAAAGAGTTTCAAATCCATTATGTTTTTCTCAAAAGATTGCTAGGGACTAGCAATGTTTTAGTGTGGGGGATTGATGAGTGTGTAAATACTCATCATTTTTACCAATTCTGAACTGCCAAAACATCCAAAAACACTCAATAATGAATCAAAATAGTGAAAATATCCCAGGAAAGTGTTTTACATGTTTCAAATGCAAAAATACCAAAAACAGATGAAAAACACATAAAGTTCGCATAATTGGCAGTTTCAGTCCCCCAACTTTCAAAAGTTGTCAAAACTAGTCCCTGGAAGTTTAAAATGAAAAGAAAATCATCCCAAGGCAAAGAAAAGTCAAAATATATTCAAAATAAGTCCTTGGGTGATAAAATTTGAGAAATTTACACTTTTACCCCTCAAAATCCAAAATTGGCAAAACAGGTCCCTGGAGTTTGTAAAATTGGCAAATTTGGTCCCTAAGGTTTAAAATAATACTTGTGGTCCTTGTGCTAATGTTTAAATGCAGGATTGGTCCTTGGTGGAAAGTTTGGTGACATTTACACAAATGGTCCCTGAAGTTTGAAAGTTTGACGGTTTCAGTCCCTGGTGAAAAATAAATTGAAAAATCACCAAAGGACTTTCTAATATTCATGAATTGGCATTTTATACCCTTGGAAACAAATTAAAATGATGCCAATTTCACACCCTCAACTTTCGGCTAATTACAAAACTAGTCCCTAAAATTAACTAAACCTAACCGGACCTAAACTAAAACCAAAACCCAAAACTAACTTAATCCTTTGGCCTGTTACACCAAAAGCCCACCTAAGCCCAAAAGTTAACCCGAGCCCACTCCAGTTTGACTTCGGTCAAATACCACCCAAACCACCCCGTACACCTTCTTCCCTCCCAAACCACCTCCACCACAAAACCACCTGGTTTTTGTCCACCATCCCTCCCAACTTGCAGCAATCATCACACACCCCCCCCCCCCCTACACCTACCCCCTTACCTCCGCATTAAATGTTTCTTCCCCAGTCCACTCAACCGAAGATCAAATTGCAATTTGATTTTGGCGCCAAAACACGTGGAGCCTTTTCATTGGACCAAAATTATCAAAGAGTGGTGGGATATGCTCAGAGGCTTGATGGGAACCCTAATTGTTAGCTATAAAAGGAAGAGGAGGCATGAAGATCAATAGTTAGTTTAATTTTAGTTTTTAATGTCGTATTTTAATTCAAAAGCAATCTAGTGTTAAATTTTCCAATTCCAGTGTTGTATTAGTGTTAGTTTTGTAATCTCACTCTTTTAAATCAATAAAATCTCAAGGTTCAAGTTTAGTGTTTGTATTTTCAATTTCACTCATTTTCTAGAAATCGAATTGGTCAAGAATGTATGGTGTTTGGAATCATGGACTGAATGTAGGCTCACATAAGCTCCATTAAGCTTGTTCAAGCTTTAGAGACTTTTAAAACTCAGTATTAGTGAAGAAAAACAAAAAGATAAGAAAAGTCAACATAAGTCAACTGTGGTATGTTTGTTGTTTGTTTCAGGCATTGAGCACAATCAAGGAGCTGGATGGATTTGGAACAGCCTATCTAAAGATAGGCATCATTAGGAAAATCTCTTGTTCATGCTAGAGGTGTCATGTAAGTTTTGCTAATTTGCTTTTTCATCTTAAAATTTTAGTTTCTGATTCCTTGTTTGCAAATTGTAATCTGTGCTTGTTTGAATTAGTTGAGCATTTACTTGAGTAGTTTTTAGTTTCCTAATAATCTCTAGTCTGTTAGAATTGTTGGTAACTATTATTCATAGATTAACTGTCATTAAAGTAGTATAAGTGGCATCCTTGTGTTGAGGTGGTCTCATTTGTGTTCTAAGTGCTTAACTACAATTAATATAACATAGTAAGTAAATTTGGATCAGTGGTATAAGCTCTTGAAGCCTTTAGCTTTGATAATCACAAAACAGTCTAGGTATATGGTGTGTTTGGATTAGTGTAATCCAGTGACCTCATTGGTGTTTTAGTTGTTGTTTTTGTTTCAGTCAAGTCTCACTAGGTTTATTTAAGTCATTTTGGTCTTAAAACTCAGGCAAAGTATACCCAAAAGTCAAAGTCTCACCTAAATCCCTCACACAGTTAACTGTGTTGAGATTAGGATCTCATAAGCTCAAAACCTGATAAAACTTGGTTAATCTAGCTGTTAGTTATCTCACTTTAGCTTATAGTAACTTGATTAGTAAGATAGATAGCTTAAAATCTCATAAAAGTCAACTAGTTTAATTTTCTTAAAAAGTCAAAGTCACTTGTTCTCAGATTTCATCATACTTGCTAGTCCATTTCTAAATTTTGTGATTTATTTGGGATTCTGAAACTTTGAGGTTTAATTTACTACCAGCTTATCTTTGATAAAATGGGTTTGCTTCATAATTAGAAAATTTCTTTTGAGTCCCACAGACCATCAAAGTGACCTGCAGGGCAAGGTTGTGCCCTGCTCATCTGCACACCCAGTCACCACCACCACTTTGGTGGTGTTTTGTGACCAATCCAGTGGACCCCACACCTTCTGGTTAGCTTTTTAGAACCCCCCTCCTACCAGGGTATCACCATTGACCCTTGGTTTGACCTGAATCACTGTGGACCCCACCTAGATTAAGCCATATAGTTTGTCCCTTATCTGTGTTCATTTTCAAAGTGACTAAGTGCTTATTTCATTTTACTCAGCTTAATTGTGCTTATTAATTGTTATTTCTAGCTTATTTAGGTTTGTTGAACTTAGTTTTATCTGTTTTTACCTTTGTGGACCCCACCCAAGGCCATTTGACCCAGTTTGACCAAACAGTCAACTAAAGTCAACTGTTTGAAACAAAGGGGTGTTACAGCTTATTTATAAGCTGAATTTAAAAGTGTCTTTACAAAAGTTTCTCATTTTCATTAGTTAAGTTAGTTTGAAAAAGAAAATCCAAGAAAAAACCAATTTAAAATAAGTGATAGTTTCTATTTAATTAGATTTAATTTTAATTTCCATTTTTACAATTTTATTAAGTAAGTTGTGTTTTTATATTTTTAATAATTTCATCTTAGGTTAAAATAGTTATAATAAATTTTTCAGATTTTTATTTTGTCATTTAGTAATTATTAGATTTAATTTCAATTTTCTTTATTATTAATCATTATTAAATATTAAATAGCTTCATTAGTTTTTAAAAGGTTAAATCTAGTTTTTATAATTTTTCTAGTACTAATATAGTATAATAAGTTTTTAGAAAATAAATTTTAAGATTCTACTGTTCATTTTCTAGTTTTCTTATTTTATTTGTTTAAAATAGACTTAAGTTAATTAAAAGGTAATTAATTAGTTGTTTAATCTTAAAACATAATTTTAGAGTTTTTATAATTTTTTAGGATTCCTGTAATGGTTAAGTAAATTTAGAAATTTTATCTTAATTTTCTAAGTTAATTTAGTATTATTATAAATTAAAAGTAGTTTAATTAGTTTAATTAAGTTAAATAGTTTTTAATTAATTACAAAACCACAAAAAGACAAAAATATTATTTTTAATTTTTTTATATTTTCTTTAAGTTCTAATTTAGGTTTAGAAAATATTTTTGTTAATTTTTAGTATAATTTAAATCATTTGTCATTTTTAGTTTAATTAAATTAGATTTTAATTTACAATTTAAATAGTTTAATTAATTAAATAATAGTTTAATATTATTTTAATCACTTTTATCATTTCTTTTTCATTTTTAATTTTAAGTTTTGAAAAGTGTCAAAAACACCCCCTGTAGTTTCATAATTACCAAAAACCCACTTTTCCAGTCCGATACGTGATCTTAATTGTCAATTTGTGCATATTTCTGCTATCTGATTATTGTGAATATTATATCTGTTTGTCAACACCAAAATAACAGTAGCAATATCATTCCTACATCATCTGGCTACTGTCCTCAGTGCCACTTTCTCATAAACGATTCTAAAAGCACCATTTCAATCTCGCTGGGACTTTCACGACCCGGGGAAACACTACACTATCACCGGAGTATTGATTCTAGGCTATCTTTGACTTATTGACCTTGGTCAATAATAATAAGACGGCTCGGGCTCAATCACAACTACAAGAACTTTTGGACAAAGGATTCATTAGACCGAGTTCCTCGCCTTGGGGAGCGCCGGTTTTGTTTGTGAAGAAGAAGGACGGAACTTTCAGAATGTGCATCGACTATCGTGAGCTGAACAAGTTAACGGTGAAGAACCGTTATCCACTCCCCAGAATCGACGACTTGTTCGACCAGTTACAAGGTTCTAGTTTTTATTCCAAGATTGATTTAAGATCCGGTTACCATCAACTTAAGGTTCGGGAAGAGGATATCCCGAAGACGGCATTTAGAACACGCTATGGTCATTATGAGTTTCAAGTGATGCCTTTTGGATTAACCAACGCACCTGCGGTATTTATGGATCTCATGAATAGGGTGTGCAAACCGTATCTTGATAAGTTCGTGATCGTATTCATTGACGATATCTTGATTTATTCCAAGAGTAAGGAAGATCACGAAGAACACCTCAGAACAATCCTGGAACTACTCAAGAAGGAGCAATTGTATGCCAAATTTTCTAAGTGTGATTTTTGGATACGCAGAGTTCAATTTCTTGGCCATGTTATTGATAGCCAAGGATTACAAGTCGACCCGGCAAAGATCGAGGCAGTTAAGGATTGGGCTACGCCCAAGTCTCCTACGGAAATTCGTCAATTCCTAGGACTTGCCGGATATTACAGAAGGTTTATTGAAGGGTTTTCTAAGATAGCGAAGTCGTTGACGAAACTGACACAAAAGAATGAAAAGTACGAGTGGGGAGAAAAACAAGAGTCCGCATTTCAATTATTGAAACAAAAGCTTTGTAGCGCACCGATTTTGTCACTACCTGAAGGAATTGAGAACTTTGTGGTATATTGCGATGCTTCGCATCAAGGACTTGGAGCTGTGCTAATGCAAAACGAGAAGGTGATAGCTTATGCATCTAGGCAGCTTAAGATATACGAGAAGAATTACACTACGCACGACTTGGAGTTGGGTGCGGTAGTTTTTGCACTCAAGATTTGGAGACACTACCTTTATGGTACTAAGTGTGTAATTTTTACCGACCACAAGAGCTTACAGCATATACTTGATCAGAAGGAACTCAGCATGAGACAACGTCGTTGGCTAGAATTGTTGAGTGATTACGATTGTGAAATCCGATATCACCCAGGAAAAGCGAATGTTGTAGCAGATGCACTTAGCCGAAAAGAACGACTCAAACCTTTGAGAGTTAGGTCATTGGGAATGACTATCATTTCGCCACTACCATCAAAAATTTTAGAAGCTCAGATTGAGGCTCTCAAGGAAGAAAACCGACCACATGAGAAGCTTTATGGTATGCCAGAAAGCGATAATGGCTTTGTAAAGAGATCAGATGGAGTGTTATGCTTCAAGGACCGAAGTTGGATACCACTCTATGGTGGAGTGCGAGAGTTGATTATGCATGAATCACACAAGTCGAAATACTCTATTCATCCAGGTTCTGATAAGATGTACCAGGATCTCAAAAAGCTTTATTGGTGGCCGAACATGAAAGCAGAAATAGCTACGTACGTCAGCAAATGTCTTACTTGTGCTAAAGTGAAAGCCGAGTACCAGAAACCGTCAGGGTTACTTCAACAACCAGAAATTCCACAATGGAAGTGGGAACGTATTGCTATGGACTTTGTCACTAAACTTCCTAAGACGTCAGGAGGTTTCGATGCTATTTGGGTAATCATTGATCGACTTACCAAATCAGCACATTTCATACCCATTAGAGAGACTTATTCTATGGAACAACTTGCTAGACTTTATGTCAAGGAAATAGTCTCAAGACACGGTGCACCAGTTTCCATCATTTCCGACAGAGATAGTCGTTTTACTTCAAACTTTTGGCGGTCATTACAAGATTCTTTTGGATCTAAGTTAGACATGAGCACTGCTTACCATCCTCAGACCGATGGTCAGAGCGAGAGAACTATTCAGACACTTGAGGACATGCTTAGGGCATGTGTGATTGACTTTGGTAATGGTTGGGCTAACCATTTGCCGTTGATCGAGTTTTCCTACAACAACAGTTACCATTCGAGCATTAAGGCTGCACCATTTGAGGCACTTTATGGTCGTAAGTGTCGATCTCCAGTTTGTTGGGCCGAAGTCGGTGAAGTACAATGTACTGGCCCGGAGATGGTACAAGAAACAACAGAAAAGATAATTCAGATTCGAGAGAGACTCGAAACTGCTAGAAGTCGACAGAAAAGCTACGCAGATGTTCGACGCAAACCATTGGAATTTCAAGTCGGAGACAAAGTCATGTTGAAAGTCTCGCCTTGGAAGGGCGTGATACGATTTGGAAAACTCGGGAAATTGAACCCGAGATACATTGGACCATTCAAGATCCTGGAGAGGATTGGTCCGGTTGCTTACAAGCTTGAACTTCCGTCAGAACTTAGCAACGTACACAACACGTTTCATGTTTCGAACCTCAAGAAATGTCTTTCGGACGAGTCTGCTATTATACCATTAGAAGAAATACAACTCGATGACAAGCTTAACTTTGTGGAAGAACCAGTTGAAATAATGGATCACGAGATCAAACAGTTGAAACAAAGTCGAATTCCGATCGTGAAGGTCGTTGGAATTCTCGAAGAGGACCCGAGTTTACTTGGGAACGAGAAGACCAAATGCGATGCAAGTATCCACAACTTTTCACCGAGCCTAGTACCGAGACCAACACTAACTGAATTCAGGGACTGAATTCCTTTTTGGATGGGCGACTGTCACAACCCACAATTTCAGGTCATTTTTCCAAACTTCGACATTCTACTATTCACAAATTACTATTCATCGATCACTATTCATCGTTTTACTATTCATCGCTTTTGAGGTCAATTTGACATTCCGAGACACATTCAGAAATTTTACTATTCACTTGACACTATTCATTTCCGAGAGGAAACCACTATTCACGTGCATTACTCATGTCATCGTAAATTTAGTTTACGAGTGTTCAAATTCGCGCAACCGTATTGGTTCAGGAGCGAATTCATGCATTTTTATCAGGGACATTTCATACGGACTAGAAATAGTCTGCACATCATCATTAGGGCACTTGCATGCTATTCCACTCGTAGGATAATTAAATTTATATTTTTGGTACAATTAACGATTTACGTACGTTTATTTTAAATAAACGCTAATACGCGAACTATAAATGTGTCAAACATGTCCGACACTCCCGACTATGATCCCAATACATTTTTATACTCATTTTTATAATATAAAAATTGTAATATTAATTTATCCGGTATTTTGGAAATTTATTTATTACGTATCGTACGTTTAACTTAATAACGACGGTTTTCACCAAAATTAAACGATAATCACCCAAACTCTCCGTACTTGTACCCGACATATTTTTACAATTCTTACGACTCTATTGCGTCCCGAATAACTTCAATAAAATTTATTTCTAACAAACCCGGTACCCGATTAAACCTAAACCTAACTTAACTACATAATACTAATACTAATCTTTTAATTAAACCCAAGGACAACCCTCCCCTTTTCCCTCCTTTAGGACCGGCCAACCCCCCCCCCCCCCCCCCATGGTCTTCAAACATTAAAACTTCACCAACCTTATTAATGGCTCACCAAACAATTGTCTCTAAGTATAAAAGAAACTTTTTCATCCATTTTAATCACAAAATCATTTTCTAGTTCAAGTAAACTTTATTTTCTCTCATTTCTCTTAAGTAAGAATCGACCTAGGTGGTTCAAGGAGCAAGGAGAACAAATTTTACAAGATCTTGGTATAAACTAGTTCATATAGTCATCCTTGTTGGAGTTTTGAAATAAAAACTCAAGGATTAGTAGGTTTTTATCATCCAAACTCCCTAAACCTTCAAGTAAGTTAACAAACTCATTTTTATGATTTTTACAAGTTATTACCATGTTTATATATATTTCTTACAAGAACTCATGCATAAAATGGCTTATACCACTTTATTTTGTACATATGTAACTTTGAAGCCCTAGAAATGGACACATAAGAAACCCTTGTTAGACCTAGTGGATTGATGATGTTTAAGGACCCATGACACCCTAAGAAGGTGTATGGTAGGTTTAGACTAGCTTTGTGGTGTTTGAAAGTGGTTTGATTGAGGTTAGAACTAGTTTGGAGACTTGAAAATGGTTTTTGAAACTTTTGATATACCTACTGTCCCTATTTTAATTTCGTGGGAAAATCAGTAGATGGTGGCCAAGTTTTGACCAAAGATTTAGAAAATACATTCAAAAACGAAACTTTGGGCGAAAGAACGGATTAAAACGAGCTTATAACGAAGGAGATATGATTTTTGCAAATTTAACGACGAAAACTACTTTTACAAAAACTGCTTGCTGTTTGGCAGATTTCAATAGGTAAAAAGAGGTATTAAACGTAACCTAGAGGAGCCGAGTTATCAAAAATATACTAGTATATACAAAGACGAATCCGTGGACATAAAGAACAAGGAAAACGAGCTTAAAACGACCAAGTTATACCCATTTTAACGTCGTCAAAACTATATATATATATATATATATATATATATGGACACAAATAAAAATAATAACGTACGCGCTAAATGGTATATTTTCTCGAGATGTTACTAAGGGCTATATTTTTAACAAATGAATACGTATGACCCAAGAGAATACTTATACGACTTAACGACGTTATTTCAAGGCTTTCGATACAAAAATGTAACACTAACGTTTTCATACGAGATAATACGACAAGTTATATACTCCTATATATGGACTTATTTTCCTAAGTATGGAAATTATTTTACTATGACGATAACTAGTATTTCCAAATTACGAGTGGTATAGGTATCATGTGCATGTGCATTCACTACATTACGGCTTGATCTTAATTAGATCGCGATTATTCATTTAGGTTGCGGCTAGTGTTCGCGCCTCATTGTCCCGACTACTTTTACCTCATTGCACCATCTTTGTACCATTACTTCGAGGTGAGTTCTCATAGCCCCGTTTTTAGTACTTATTTGATTTTAAATCCCACGGGGGAGAATACATTGCACTATTATTTTTGTACATGCCCAAGTATTAAATTCCGTACATTGCTTAAGTTGCTAGTACTACCACTGCAAGTCCCCTTTATTATCATGGACCGTTAATTATATTGCTAAGCGAGAGTGAGTGGATAGATCTATCGAGGGTGACGCCTCCATTCGCGTTGGGTTGCTCCAACGGGACGAATGCATTTCATGTCTAATATAGTACGAGTGTCTGGTAAACACTCCTTTGGGGCATATTTTAGTTCGTCTAGCTTCGGGGTCATGAGCTTAAGAGACAATGTAACTTTTTGACAATTTGTCACTTTACTATATACTTGTGGTTTACGTACTTACGAATTACTTATAAACCTATGATTATTCACCAACTTTATGTTGACCGTTTTCGCAATGTATTTCTCAGGTAACTAAGGCATATTCGCATGGCATGCATGGAGTCATTTTGTGTAACATGGATGACGCGGCTCATTCGGACTTTCTTGCACTTATGTTCAAATGTCATTTGATTGTATTAAACTTGTTTCCGTAAACTTTTCCAACTTTTGGGACCTATGTCTTTATAACTCTGATTATATTTGAATGAATCAAACGACGCATTTTAAAACGACACTTTAGGTCGTTCAATATTTCCTTGCTTGTGTGCTATGATCCGTTACACCCTCAGGTATTCCATTCCGCTGCCATTCAGGTATTTTGGGGGTGTGACAAAAGTACTTCTGATGCAAAGTACTTCTGCTGAACCAAAGTACTTCCGATGCAAAGTACTTCTGCTGAACCAAAGTACTTCTGATACAAAGTACTTTCTGATAAACCAAAAGTACTTTGAATTCAAGTCCTTCTGCTGCAGTATTTGAAGAAGAATGAAATACAAGGGCTTAATATGACAAAAAGGAAAGTTACAAAAAGATGGAGATTTTAGAAGATTCTAGAGAATATTTACTTTCCTAATATTGTTTTATGATTGTCTTTCTTGTAAACCCTAATCCTCTAGTATATAAAGAGGACATGGGTCTTAGGTTTGGTGTACACAGAAAATATGTAGTCGACTAGTTAAAGGGGGGGTGTGTGTGTCTAGGTGTTAAGTTCCTACAATGGACGCCTAGGGTTTATTAGTTTTTGTTAGTTAGTTAGTTCAGCCTCAATGTCAAGTCCTTGATCCCTGTTACAAGGTGTGTAACAAGTTCTACCTTGATCAAGTAGAATTGGGGCTGTAGATGATTGTAATAGTTAGTAGAGATGATGGCGAAGAACCTTAATAACAACAATGATGTTTTGATTATTCCGCTGCATATTATATTGTTAATCATTGTTAATGTGCTTATTGTTAATCTTAGATTAATGTCTAAAAACATGAAGTCCAAAACTGTCCTAAGAACTTATAGAAGATGGTGCGCATAAGTTCTATCAATAATAATAATAATAATAATAATAATAATAATAATCTCAATAATAATAATAATAATAATAATAATAATAATAATAATAATTATATTATTATTATTATTATTATTATTATTATTATTATTATTATTATTATTATTATTGTTAATAATAATAATTATATTATTATTATTATTATTATTATTATTATTATTATTATTATTAATAATAATAATAATACTTCATCTACTTATTCATTGTACTTGCAAAAAAATTCAAAACACACAACACAAAAGCCTTTTTTTTTAACGCAACAGAGAATTTTGATTTATGTTTGTATATAATTTGGTTGTCCTCTCGATCCTTATACTCAAAGTCATGACCGACGACCAACCATGACCCAGAAGCCACAACAAGGATGACCGGTTGCAACCTTCACGACCGAGTCAATCGAAGGCCTTATTGTGCTCTGCCTTAACAATTACATTAATTGAAGATGTTAAATATACATGTTAGTTATCTAATGGAGAAAATGACCTTCTTTCATTATACTAGATGAGTACCCGTGCATAGCAACGAGATTTTATAGCGACAAATAGTTTATTGATAAAAAAAAGTTTATAGGTTATAAACGAAAAATAATGTTTTGAAACCCGGTTCGACCCGGGTGGTCAACCGGTTGAACCGTTCCGGTAGAAAAATAGGTCGATTTAAACCGGGTCAACTTGCTAGGTTGGGTCGAAAACGGGTCACATTAAACCGGGTCAATCCGCCAGTTTAAAGAGTCCCAAGTCAACCCGGTTTGTGTTTTAATTGGTTGTATTTAATTTGGTAGATATGTTTTTTAATTGGTTATACAATGTGAATAAAGCATTGTACTTTTAAGTAAAGGATAATGTTTTGAAACCCGGTTCGACCCGGGTGGTTCAACCGGTTGAACCGTTCCGGTCGAAAAATGGGTCGATTTAAACCGGGTCAACTTTCTAGGTTGGGTCGAAAACGGGTCAAATTAAACCGGGTCAATCCGCCGGGTTTGAAGCATCCTGGGTCAACCCGGTTTGTGTTTTAATTAGTTGTATTTAATTTGGCAGATATGTTTTTAATTGTTTGTACAATGTGAATAAATCATTGTACTTTTAAGTAATTGATAATGTTTTGAAACCCGGTTCGACCCGGGTAGTTTAACCGGTTGAAACGATCCGATCGAAAAATGGGTCGATTTAAACCGGGTCAACTTGCTAGGTTGGGTCGAAAACAGGTCAAATTACCGGGTCAACCCGGTTTGTGTTTTAATTGGTTGTATTTAATTTGATAGATATGTTTTTAATTGGTTGTACATTGTGAATAAATTATTGTACTTTTAAGTAATGAGATGTTTTAATTAGAGTATTAATTACATTAATTTTCTCACACATTTAACTTCCAATACTCAACTTTCAAGACTCAACTTTTCAAGTTTGACCATTTTTCCATTATAAATTGTATAGATATGCAGTTTAGATACTTAACCTTCCTTTTTGAACTGTATAGAAAATGTATAAATAGGCTAGCAACGAGCATGGAACAAATTAAAGTTATACTTAATTTGTACAAGCTTTTATTGGATCAAATATCTGATCATACCACACCGATTTTATCTTCTTATTATCTTTTGGTTAATTAATTGTTTAACATATAACTTGTGTTCATTATCAATCAATTGTAGAGTTGAACCTTAGACGTGTATGTTTACCAAATTGTGTCTTTTAAAATTATTACACACCAAAAAAAAATGTATTAAACTCGTTTAGTTGTATTTTGAAAACATTTTTGTGGTAAACTTCTAGATGTTAAATATTTAATTTAGTTTGGTATTAGTTTGATTAAGACGATATTTTTATATTGCTTTGATTTTACTTGTAGTGGAGGGTGAAAAATAAAAATGTAACTTTACCACAAAACTATCATATTTGCGAGTGTTTTATGAAACGTATTCCTCTTATGCAAATGATTTATTGTTCATGGGACAAAACTATCGTAACGCATTGTAAATCATTCTCTTAAGGGCACGTTTGGTAGAGGGAAATTCAAATAAATGAAATAAGTAAAAGATATTGAAATCCAGATAATTGAAATCAGAAAAGAATTGAAATGGATTCCACTGTTTGGTACCAACATAGACATGAACCAAGAAATGAACAAAATTTACATATTTATTATTATTATTATTATTATTATTATTTAGTTGTGGAAAGAATTCATTTCTTTATCAAAAGAATGAGAAACAAACTCTTCACAAAATACAAAAGAACCAAATCTTAGGAGTTACAATTCTTCACTTTTTTTATTTCTTTGAGGTACCAAGCATAAGAAATAAATTAATTTCCATTTCCCCGTCATCAACTATTTGTACCAAATATACCCTAAAGTTTTGGAAAGTATGTGTTTGGAAATGAGCGTTTGTTAACACACGCTTTACGGTGTGACTTTTTAGCTAAAATTTTATGTTGCTATAAACACTTAGGGATCATTTGGTAGCCACTTTTTGATTTTGGATTTGACTTTAGATAACAAAAACTTTGTTTGTGTCAAAACATGGGATTAAGAATTGGCTGTCATACCCGATGGTTCCACACTTTTCTAATCTCATAACTTAGGTGAGTTTTCATTTTTTTTCTTTTTTCTTTTTGTCTTAGGTCCAACTTTTCATTGTCTCATTATATCTCCTTATAACATTATTATTTTTCTATTTTGATGACATCATAAAACACTTATTCAATATTTAATAATATATTTTTTCTCTCTTGATTTACTTTCATCAAATTCAATTCAAATGCAAATCTTAATTCTGAACCCATCTACAAACCAAACAGACCCGTAAAGTCGTTTTGACTTTTTTGGTACTTTGAATAAGTTTTGTGAGGGAAAAAACTAGGAAATGAAACAAATTTGTATTTAGTCTTTATATGCTCTAGCCATTTACGAAATTATGCAAAGTAATAAGTTTCGCAATAGTGAACTCATCCATTACCAATCATTACTATTACTATTACTATTACTATTACTATTACTATTACTATACATTTGTTGGGACTGCTAAGGGCATATTTGCTGAAGCCATACTTAATGGGTGGCAAGTGAATAGTAAAATTAACGGTCATTAGTTAATGACAATTATTTACTAACGACCATTATCTTCTTTATTTTTTATATTTAAAAAGTAACCCGTTGGTGTTAGTTAACGATCATTATCTTAATTATTATTATTACTTTTAAATGTTTAAAAAAAAAACCAATCATAGATTTTACGTAATTGGTCTTCATGTAAAAAGTCTGTTGTAAAGTAAGTCCTTTATTACTAACTTTACTAAAAATGGTAACGTAACGACAATTTCTGTAATAAATTTTTAAAAAAATTGATGAAAATGGTCCTCAGTGTTATCGATTTATTACAAAGTTAGTCCTCACGCTCTGCGGCGGAGTGCAAAGAATGAAACTAGTAATTTTGTATTCAAAATTCCCGCCGCGAAGCGTAGGTCTTGATACCTCGTATAAAACATCACACAAATGTGAATAGTAAATATATTATAAAATAATATATAATTTCATAAAATAACAACAAAATGTATTGTATTATTAATAATACTATTTTTTATAATTTTTTAGATTACTTTAAAGAATTTACAAACCAACCTCCGAAATTATACATGTTTATAAATATCTTTCGTATTTAATTATTTATAAAAGCTAATAATGTAGCCCTTAACCTTTATGTATAAGACATGAGGGATTGATCGTTCTCTAGAGGAATAATAATTTAGGTTCGAAATGTATAACGAAATAAGCCTAAGGGTTGAGGGAAGATTATCTTTTGTATTTTATGTTTATTTGAAAGCAAGTAAAATCTCGCGTATTGGAAGAAGTTAGTTTTAAACTACTAATTAAACTAAAAACTAAACTAATGACAAGAAAAGTAAATTAGTGAACTTCTTGTAAGAAGAAAAACGTATTTACTTAGAATCTCATTACTCGATCACTAGTTATAACCTATTGTGTTGTCAAATTGTTACGTCCTTGCTTATTGTAGTGTTGAGTATTCTTAATTTCCTATTGTGGGATGGTCAAACCTCACGTCTATAGGACTATTCTCAATGTACGATGCATATCTAAATTGTCAAGCACACCTTTCGACTAGCCAACACATTAAATACTCACTTTTAATTAATTAACCTAAGATATAAGTTATTAATGAATCACGTTTTTGTAGATGTTAAAGCTAGTACAATTTTCCCTGGCCAGTTTTTTAATTCTTAACGCGCGTACAATTAAACAAGAGACGACAATATAACAATCAATAACTTTGTTTCATGCAATCGTAACTAAATATCAATTGATCTAGCTTAGCATGGTAATGAAAAGTGAAGTAAATAAATAAATCAAAGAATAACATATAGACATGTTTGAATGATTAATTAAATAACTTATCTTTAACAGAACATGAAGACTTCAATGGCCAAAAGGCCTACAAAAGTTGTGAAATTCGTCTTGGGTTTTATCCTACAAAGTTGCACACTTCATAATGAAGCCAATACAAAAATATATATAGTTTTATAGTTGTGATGGCGTCACATTGAGGTTGTAAGGTTGTCAGCTCGCCATCTTCAAGGGTTTCGATATTAAACCGACATAGTTGTGACGGCGTCACATTGAGGTTGTGACACCATTAGCCTTCATAAAATTGTTCTTGACATCGTCAACTTGGGGCCGTCTCCAGAGCTTGCAATATGGGAGTCATATGATGAGTGATTGGTGGTTCAATTCTACGATCAAGATGGTGTGCTTTTTTTCCTTTTTAACCTTACCTAATTCAATTGGGTTAATAGGTAAATTAAAGCTTTCTCCTAGAAAATCATCATCTTCTATCATCTCCAACTTCAAGAAATTCTTAGTTAAGGTTCTACTTTGACCTAATAAACCTGGCTTGAACCCATAATATTTCTTGTGATCAATCATAAATGGGTGGGGTAAGTATGTAAGGTTATGCTTCATTCCTATATTTGTTTCTACCCCACATGGCTTAGAGTCTAATAACTTTATCTTAAAACTACCCAAACTATATGGTTTGATGGGTGGATCGGGGAATATTTCGTCTCCTAGATTCACATCTATGAATGGAAAATTGGGTAACAGTTTTAGTTAAGGCTCAGGTTTATCAAAATTAAGAACTTCCCTAGAACTAAGAGAAAGGTTATGACTACAAGTATTCAAATTTATATCCTCTAGTTGTGTTAGGTCTAAAGGTTCTACTTTTATCGGGGTTCCTATTGTAGCATCCCACCCGAGAATGGGTCAAATGTCACACTTATGGAATCAACAAAACAAATGCAAGCGGAAGACTTTATTAATAAAATGGTTCAACAAAGTTCACCAAGAAACTAAAAATCCAAAGTTTAACCAATTCCAAAAGATAATGGGAAGACTATCATCAAGTGGTCCACTAGGAGCTCCCAAGCACTCTTCACTCAAATCCCAGCTTCCCTCTTATTACCTGCCGTGGAGAAAAGAAAATGCGGCTGAGCTAAAGGCTCAGTGAACATATATAAACAAGCAGATATATTACATATACATAAGTAAACGAAATGGAATCATAATTACCTGATTAACAAAGACATCGAATTTCATAAGGGTGAAACAAAAAGGCAGTCAAATGAATCATATAGAAATGCCCCACGAGCTTGAAACATATCTCTAAAGCATGCCACATTCTTAGACCAAATAATCAAATGCATATCATATCAAACTGTACATGGGAGCTGCAAATTCAAGATGTACCATACAATGTACGATGGGGTGTTGGCACCACACAACCATCCACCAAATCCTATCCAAATCCAAATCATATAAGCCTAGGATGTATCCATACGCCCCCTACAAATCAAATCAATATGGCCAAGTACATAATAGATCACACAAATATGGGAACGCCGTGGACTGATCACACCGCCACAGATAGTGTCACGCCATTGGTGCCTCAATGACGCGGCCATGGTACTTCCATGGCTAGTTATCTCGAGCATCAAAATAAATCAAAAGTTTCATATAGCATATTCAAGCAAACATAATATGTCCAAAGAAGTCATAGTCAAACAGACGAATAAACTCATATCATAGCAATGTCAAATGAAGCATATGTCGAATGAATTCAAAAGGCTTAAAGTGAAGTAATCCAATGATTATCAAACGAATATCGAGTCAAAGGATAGGCAACATATATAGTGATATCAAAGGTGCAAAATAATACGGAACAAATGTCATAAGAATCCTTACAAGAAAGAATCGATGTCTGTACCTTAAAAGCAATTCAAGCATACTCGAAAAAGGCGTACTCGAACACACAACTAATTACTCCCGCTTCAGATTATCTACATAAATTTGGAACCAATTATTATATATTATCTTACTTTACGATTATGTATTGTTTTTAATTAAGTAGTATTAGCCCATTCAAATGCTGTGAGTATTATTAAGAATCTTCATACTTAGCTCATAGTTTATTATTTAAGTTTATATACTTAGAACACCCATTTTTCATAGAGTATAATTAATGTACACCCTCGAAATGTAGTAACTAAGGCCTTATTTTATGATTACACTTATTAGTTAACAAGAACCTTACGTCTTTAGGAAAAAGAAGACAATAATACTTTTGTTTAAATATAAATCAATGTCAAAAGAAACTATAGGTTTTTACCATTATGACCAAAGCAAATTCCTTCAAAAATTACGTAACATTGGAGTATTAAAACATATTCAAGCTTAATGAATAACTTGTAATGTTATACATTATACATCATATTTTAAGGGCATCTATGTTTAACAAGCCATGCAATCTCGATTTCATTATTTATATCAGTTATGTTACAAAACATATATGAGATCTAGCAGTGGCGGACTCAGAACCTTAGAGGATGAAGGCAAAAAAAAAAGTTTTTGATAAAATTTGTGATGCACTGTAAAAAAAGTCATTAAAAAAATTGTTAACACAAAAAACTGATATTTTTTTTAAGATTATGATAAAAATATAAGATTTTTATATTGTTTATCTTTAAAATAGGGGTCAATTTGATTTTATAGTTGTGTGCACTTTAATAAAAGGATTAATTTCATATCTTCCACTATTTTCATGATTAATTTCATATTTACCCAAATTACAACCTTTGAATGCATAATATACAATGCTTTTAAAGCATATTTTAGGTATATATGGAATTTCTGATTTAAAAAAGGGGAGATATGAAATTGCCCCTTAATAAAATGGTTCTAACTTTATATACTAAAATTTGATATTGTTTGGCGAACCATGGAGGACACGCACCCCCTCCCACCAACTACTAGCAGTTCCGCCCCTGAGATCAAGTTTCTAATAGACCCATTTTGAGCTTTATAACACATGTTAGCATAAGACATTCATAGTGGTATTTATATTAACTAATCAGTCCCTAATAATATTTACATATCTATACGATCTTATAATACATCTTGCACATTCTCTCATATTAATATTTTAAGACTACCTAGAATAAATTATTAACCAAATACAAGTAAAAAAAACATAATTTACAAACATTTAAAGCACAAATAAAACTATAAAAATACTATTCAACACCTACAATTAATACAGTACTAAAAACACACATTCACTTAAATATATAACTATTTAACCACAATGTACAATCTAATTAAGCTACTTAGCCAAGCACTTAAAAATAAAGTTATTAGGTTGCCCGCAGTGGTCGGTCGACCGGTTCGGTCGCCGCTGCGCGGACCAAGTCGCCGCCATTGTAGCATGAGGGTCGAACTGGGTCGGCTCTAACATTGGTTGGTTTGATTAATCACGAGGTTGCGTACATATTTTATTTCACGAGTCGAGATGGTTTGTTGGTTGCATGACTCGCGAAGTTATTTTAATTTAAATTATAATTCATTTGTACGGTTATTGTTAGAAAAAAATATGTAGCCGAACAACATTTGCTCGCCGCAAAATATAGTCATAGGGTATCTGCCGCCGCATCACGCAGATACATTGCTAGTTAGTATATTACTCATCTTAAACCACCATAGATATCTTTATTCCATTTCAAATTCCTTAGTCCAAGTAATCTGTTCCAAGGCTAGATAATGCGTGTATACATATATTTATGGCATATAAAGTTCTTAGTTTTACAAATGATCAATGTGTTTAAAACCCGCAATTTACCGTTTCGTTATAAAAGGTAATCATATTCGATTAGGATTTTACTAAATAAGCACAAGGTTGGGGTATAACAAGGATAAATTGTGCTGCATTTGTATCAAAATGATGATTCAAGAGTTACCTCAAGGCTAAAATGGGAATAGATCGAAACCGAAGCAAGAACACGAACACAGATTCAACGAGACACAACCGAACCCAAACCCAAACGTTCACGATCCGCTAGACACGTACCAGTCATGAACCAAAACCTTAGCCTACGCACAAACCGAAACTTAACCCCGCGACCATTAATCCAACTCGAACAGAGCAACCGAAACTAAGGGACATGAACATGAACCAACAACGTGAATCTAAACTTGAATTGTGCTTGTCTCCAACTTTCTCATTTGTGCAGATGAATGTTGTGGACTTGTGGTTTGGAACTTGTTTTTTATTTGTTTTCAAAGATAATGAATAGAATGAGTTTTATATGATGGAGCGTGAGACACAGGGCCGGTCCTGAGATTTCGGATGCCCTGAGCGAGATCTTCAATAATGCCCTTACCTAGTGGTTTGCCATATAAAAAAACTTCACGTATTAACTTAGAAAATCATAAGACAACTATTAAGTTTAATTTGCTTTGTAGATTGGTTCTAAGTGTATTATAACATAAAAAGATAACTAAAAAATTAACCATAATGGGTGACCCAACGGTAAGAATACCAGTCTTCCAAAGAGGAGGTCAAGGGTTCGAATCCAATGGGGAGAAAATTAATCCCCTTGTGGCCACGGAGGTTCACTTGCGCCGATTCCGGGCTATCCAAAAGGGTAGTCGCCGTGGGATTAGTCGGCTCGCAATGTCGAGTCGGAAACCCATGTTACAAAAAAAAAATTAAAATAAATTCAGGTCATATTTGAAATTTATATACATGATTAAAAGTAGAAAACATGTTACGGTGCTATATATTTATATTTCTTAGTGAGATAGCTTTTTAGTTGTGACTAGCAGGGTACCCGAGCAATACTGCGGTGGGTACCTGGTTACTAATTTTGTGGCGAGTAAATATTTTTCATTTATACCGCGTGTTGCAGCGGGGTTGATTTTTAGCCAACGTATTTTTTTATTTTATTTTTTTTATTATGGCTTTTTTGTTTCGTAATTTTTATTATATTTGTATAAATTTAAACCATAAGCCACTCGTAAAGCAAAAGTAACATATTTATGTTTTAGGCTGCTGCTGGATCTCGAATAATGTGTTAATTATATTGTACTTTGTGGTTAAAATTGTATTTTTTTTATGAAGGGGTATTTTTAATAGTGTATTAATTGTATTAGGTGAGTATTATTTTTTTTAGTTTTATATGTGCTTTGAATCCTTGTAAATAATGCTTATAAAGTAGTATTTTTCACTTAAGGGGTATTTTAATAACTACTATTTAATAGCATTAATGTTGTTTGATAGAAAAGTGGTCTGAAAATGACTCCAAGCTTATTTTTGTTGTACCATATGCTTGTTTTGTTGTAATTCTCAACATTTGGTGCATTAAAGTATTGTAAACCATGCTTTATTTCTTTTAAGTCTGAAAATTTTGGAGAGAGATTCATTTGTGCATTATATGTAGTATAGATAAAATTGAAACAATAAATCAAATATTTATATACATTATTATTGTATTAAAGGTAAATACATTATATACTTTGTGGTGCAACTTTTACATAGTAAATACAATAGATGGAAATATAGATCACATTTAAGATAAATGAAAATAAAAGTAATATAAACTAAAAGGCCTTAAGTGCAAATTTACTTGAAGTTGGAGGTGTTTTTTAAAATGGACCATTTTTTTTTTTTTTTTGAAAGGTGAATTTCAACTTAGAATCGACCACCTTCGCGGACAGCGAAGGCCCCATCGCCACCCCGCCAGACTATGTTGTCTGAACCGGGTCCACGCTGATCTCAGGTGGTAACGGGTTTCCCCCGGAAACCGTACTGCCTCCACACAAGTTACCTTGCTGGAGAAACAGCCGGATAAAAACCGGGCCATGCTCAGGATTCTAACCCCAGCGGCTTGGTCTAAGGGCTTCGAATCCATCATTGCAATATATCTCCGGAACAAATGATCTGCAAGTGGACCACAAGTGAGGACTTTCCGGGTGGTCACCCACCCGGTACTACTCTCACTTGTGGCTCGCTTAACTAGTTAAGCCCCACCCACTAGACCACAAGTCCTTTGATTTTAAAATGGACCACTTAATAAACATATGACCCCACAAAACAAATACATACAATCAGACCCAAGCTTCTTCTTCCTCCCTACGTCCGGCGTCTATGTCTGGCAGCACTCAATTTATTTTTTTATCTTTTTTACTTTTTTTTCTTAATTAAACTAAAGGCAAAACGAAGTCAAGCTACTAACACTTTCAAGAACTCATTTTTTTCCTTCTTTTTTACATAAACCGATTCACATGAACAAAAACTTGATGCCCCCTTTCTTTTTGATTCCCTGGGCCGTCGCCCGCGCTGCCCATAGCTAGAGCCGGCTCTGAATGAGACAACTAATTATTATACACTATATAATAGAGCGTCGATCATGATGTAAATTTTACGTCACCAGCGCCTTTTCCACTGCATGAGCCCAGCCCGGCAATATTAGCCCATCCTTTTACAGATTAACACATGCTCACTTCTAAGAACATGATGGCAAAAAGTCCTTTTACGTACATTTTAATTTAAAAATGGGACACGTGTAATAAGTCCAAATGACTAAATCATTAAGAAATTTTAATTTAACACATGCTCACTTCTAATTATTCGACTAATATGTTGTAGTTTGAATTTTTAAAACCGTGTAAAAACATTACTACAATTTACAATAGCATGCCATTTTGTACTAATGATATTTACCGCTAGCTTATTTAGTTTTATTTTGTTTCTATAACAATAGTAATATCATTATTAGTATATTATAGTTAAGGTTTAGGGTATTATACCTATAGTATCATCTACTTCCTTCGGGTAAGTCACGGGTGGTGTGTATACCTCAAACGATGGTAGAACTTGTATGGTACTTGATGGGATTCGATTTCTAACCTCATCCTTTCACTACAAGAAAAAAGTCCTTTAGTGACAACACGATTATGGTCACTAATAGTAGATATTTGGTCACTAAGCTGATTTAGTGACCATATCAAAGTGGTCACTCGTCATGACTAAAAGTCGGTAGAAAAGGTAATAGTGATGACATATGAATATGGTCACTAAATAGTGACTAAAAGGTTATTGTCACTTTCATTGTGACTACTAATTTTTAGTCATTAAATGTAAAAGTGGTCACTGAATTTGGTCACTAAAAGTAAAAGTGGTCACTATTTTAGATGAAGTGACCAACGATGTGGTCACTTGTTATCTACTACACTAGGAAAGTGGTCACTTTTCGTTTAATTTTATGACCAAACAATGGTCACTAATTGAAAAAATATGGCAAAAAAATAAAATAAAATAATAATAATAATAATAATAATAATGCTTTTAACCACTAATATCTTTATTAAAATCCAAAATGGAAAAAAATTTATCCGAAACAATAGAAATTCAAAATTAATCACATCTACAAAATCTATATTTCTTTATTCGAAACGAATACAAGAATCGTGATTACATCAATTTGATACCAATATAACAAATAATGAAAAAAAAAAATAACACTCCAAGTACTCGATAACGGTTGCCGCCACCTCTGACTTCTGAATCAATTAAGAAATAGAACAAATCCTTTCTTGGAATGTTAGAAGAGCAATTACAAATGCATAAAAGGTTGTTACTAACAAAGATATAAAGGATACATCTAACCTGCATATTGATAGGTGTATACTCATTGGTATTCCCCAAATCACATGAAAGATCTAGTGAAGATATACAACTTAGCCAATAAGCATATTCACAATTTAGTTACTATTAATATGCTTTAACTAAAAATAACCATAGATTATCTATTTCCCATACACTTCTAAGCTGCTAAAAAATAGCATTTTACCATAAAAAGATATACAAAATTAGTGCAGACTAGATGTATGTGCTCAAGCAGAATTTTCAACTAATGCATTTTTCAATGATGCGCAGATTCTTTATGAAAGAGAGATGTTCTGCACAGATTGTACCTAGGAGCAACGACACTTGATGTGCCGAACACCAACTATTGTCAATTTTAAAGCCAAAAATGACTTAATTTAGCAGCTAAATGACCTTAAAAAGCAGCCTAAATTGACTAACATTAGCAGCCTAAGTTACTCGAAAACCCACCCAAAAAAAAAAAAAAAAAAAAAAAAAAAACCTTGCGTCTAATAGTGACCCAAGATAAGAGCAAAAATGACGAAACAACATTCCCGAAATATCTATAGTGATAAACTTGCCCATTGTATGTTGTAGTCTTTTTTAAATCATTAAGATTCAATAATACAGTATTACCAGGGCCGTCCCATGGTTTTCGAGGGCCCCGTGCAGTGATAAAAATGAGGCCCCCTTTTCTATAAACATGAAAATCGTCCTCTTGAACGTACAATATTTACGGTTATAAATACAAGAAAAAAATATTGTAGACAACGACTAAAAAAATGCTTACATGTTACATGTTTTTGGTATACATCGTACCACAATTGACTTTTATAATTATATATTCTATCGATCTCCAAATTTTTCGTACCAATAACATTGTAAATGAAAATTTAAATACACATAGCAAAAGATATTAAAAGAACGAATAAAGGAACGAAATGAATAAATAAGGGATGAACAAATAGTTATTCTAGCTGTTGGGCTGCACAGATATTACACAGGCCCAAATAGACTAGAATGGACTGGAACATGTATATTCATAAACTGGGCATTTCTATAAACTGGGCATAACTGTAAAATGAGGCCCTAACAGATTTGGGGCCCTGTGCAGTTGGGCAGCCTGCACAGGCCCAAATCCGGCCCTGAGTATTACTACAGATAACACAACAATGTACGACTTCAGTCATACTTTAATTGAATCTACGTGCCGACCGAAGTTATTTATAAAGTAGACTAGATATCTTACCATGATATGCACACTCTATAATCTGAACTTACCCTGAACATCATTCAATACCGACGTTATACCCTACATATAACACCCCATGCTCATGCCCGCCATCATCTCGTCTAACATACTCCCCATGCTCCTGCCCATCATCCACATCATGACATCATCATCATCTAGTCCAACATACTCCACATGCCCTTACCCCTACATGAAACAATGATGAAGCAATAGTAACCATACGATTTATGCATTGTGCTACATGAAGCCAAAACATTTCTTATAAGTTCCGAGCACATACCCAGAGCATTTTCATCCATTCTACTGCGTAACTGTTGTAAAAAGAAAAGTAATCAAAAAACAAATAAAGAAAAGTTATGAACTAATGTTAATGTGCATGTAAAAAAACTCGTACTTGCAGGAGAAACATGTCTCTTACCATCAATGCATCTTTAGGACAGTTTCAAACACTCTCTAACTTGATCACCTCCAAAAACAATATAACACAACAAGATCAATATTTAATTATAAAAATGTTATTATAAACCTATTATGAGTTCTGAACCCAATTCTCATTTTGAAACCTATAAGAAAAACATTAATGGAGCTAAAAAAAGTAAACAAAGAGTATCAATTTACCTCTTCACGCTCGATTGTGTGAGCAAGTGGAAGAATAACTTGACCACCAAAATTACTCACCCGAGACCCTGATGAGCTACATGGACCAAGCTTGATTGCTGAAGCAAAACAAGCCCTTACTTAACCTCTCGCTAAGTGCTCATAATGCTGCAGGTATTTGGCCTAGTTAGGTGCACCGGGTTGAAATGCCTCCTGAGCTATTTGCCTTAGTTGGCGTAACGCCTATTCAGAAAAAAAGTAATTATTAAAATTTTAAATCCCAACAAAGATTACTATCATACTAGTAAGTTTATTAATTACCATCATGGTTGTTAAGATCGTTTAAGCTCGAGGTTGGTTAGACCTCATCTAGGGATTACACAATAATAAAGATAAAGAACATGTACGTAGCAGAATAAACAAACACATCATTATTATTGCTACAAGGTTTCTTCGTCATCATCTCTACACAATAACAAACACCACATCCCAATGCTACGTGATCAAGTGTAGCACGTTACATCCTAACAGGAATCATAAGATCCTTGGGGCTTATACAAAACACAAACACTAGGCGTTTTACACATGACCTACGCCTAGGTTTACACACACACGTTTCTGTATTTTACATTATGGAAGACTTAATAAAACCTATTCCCTGTATCTCTTTATATAATAGAGATACTAGGGTTACAAAATACTACAAAGGACTAAATTGTAACAACTTCTTTTTAAAGCAAGTCCATTATCTTTTGTATTGTCTTCATTCTTCACTTTGTCTTCTTAAGTCCTTCATCTTTCATATATTTTGTCATATCAACTCAAATATTAGACCGAACAATGGTTGTTTTTTAGGCGAGGACAATTGGTGATTCATACAATGGGCGGAAGACTTCAGGAACGCTCCATGCCTATGTGGTTACATAAAGTTAACAAACTTGTGCTAGAAACTTACAAAATTGTATGTACATACTGTATAGTTTGATCCAACCAAATCCTAAATCCTAATCCCAAATCCCAAATCTCAACCCAACAACAATAGTCTTGGTCGCAGGCAATAACATGCACCCTCAGTATAAATTAAAAAAGAATAGAGCCCGTGAATTCTCAGATGCAAGGAATGAGTGAATATACCTGCTCAAGAAACAGTTTCAGCCTACAACTTGTGACTATTACATTTGTAAATATCAAGCCTTTCTTTTGTACGATATCCAACTTTAATAGTGCAAGGATGTGAATAAGCTTATCTCGATCACTGCATTGTATCTAATCACAATAGTGCATAAGAGATGACATAAGACAGAATACATTAATAAGAAGTTTAATGTGCAGCAAAAATAGAACGGCATAAATGAGTTGGACAAATAATTAGATAAACTATAGTTCATACCCAATATTGCTACACATTTTTTGGGACAATCTCATCCCCTACATCACCAAATTCTGGTAAAGTAAGAATATAGGGATTGTGTATATAAAGCTTCTTCAAACTTTCAACATCATCACGGAAAAATTTCCAAAACTACGTATAAGTCCCACTGCTTAAAGAGATAATCTTCAAACAAATGTCCTATATTCTTAGTCACTAGTGTGCCAGAGGTTGACTATAGAAAAGTAAAGCCTCATCCCTATGGAATTACTATCACTTATATAAGCCTAGCTTCAAGATTCAAATTCGATTAGACTAATAACTCTAAACGTATCAATATCTGATATGCTTACATAACCAAAGTCTATAAGCAAATAAGCAATATACAAAAAATGAAGTCACAACATAAACGACCAATATCACATTAAATCAGTATCCGTTTCACAAATGACAAACACTATATCCTGAAGTGTTTATCTATGAGCACCCGCAGAGAAAACAAGGAGTTTTGTTTAACAAATGAGTCACACATTGACTCAAACTACACACCAACTGAATTTATTCATCAATTAAACTAGAAACTGATCCAATAATCTATGAAGAGCTTCTAAATCTTTTTCAAGCCTACGTTTAGGTTCACCACTAGTTTTCTAGTTATGTAACCATACAGTTTATATACAAATTCGACTAGTTATGTAACCATACGGTTTATAAGCCGAAACATATTCAAATTCATCTTATAAGTTACCTAAATATGAGAATATTTGGGCACATAACATACTTCATAGTTAAAAGAGTTACACTACCAAACTATTGCTACACGTTCAATACATGATTCAACATTACATCTAATAGCATCACTTAACTAACGCAACAGTAAGCTCTCTAACAACTCGAAAATTACACATAACATATCAACATCATTCAATACCAATTTACACCACATATCGACATCTCCTGCCATTAGTCAAAACAGAGGCAGAACACAAAACAACTTAACGAAGATCTAAGATTTAAGTTACAATAAGTTGTGTATTAAGTACATACCAGCGTAAAATGACTTCAAGAACAATAAAAAATGAAGAAACACACAATTCAAGAAAGTAATGCATATGACCAAAAGCCATCCAAAATGATACGAAACTGTTGGATATTATACAGTTATGCGTGTTTGTACCAGTAAATCAGGACATACCAATTGGTTTAATAAATCCTTGATACCTAATCATGTTTGTATAGATAAGGAACTGTAGAAATTAATAAAAGACTAACCTCCAAAGTCTCGTATGTAGATCTCACGTGGGGTATGGGTTTTGCTCTCTTAGATCTCCTAACTGTAGAAATGATACGCAATTGGTTTACGATCTGTAAGTTCAAACATGCACAATATTCTTGAACTGTCATGAAAACCACATTCGACTTTTTTTCCAAGTATTGCTTCCAGTTACACTATTCTCCTTGTCACTCCCATGAGCATCTAGACGTACATTTGCAAACTTGCGTATGTTGACCTCAACCTGAAGAATTGAGCAAATAATTAATAAAAAATCTATAAATAACAATTAAACTACTCTGATTCTTTTCGCAAAAACCAACCAACACTTTGGCATAAAAAGGATGTAAAGCATTAAAACTGTCATTTAAATATCGACATTATCATGGATGCAATTCACATACCCTGAAAAGAATAGTCGAACATACCATACAGAATTATACAACTTCAAATATTTATTGCCAAAACTACACCTTGAGGATCCGCCATAGGTGTTTGCATAACGAGACGTAAACTACACCCGCCAATAAGTAATAAGTGAGTGTTTCTTTCACTAACTAATTTATATATTGCCCAAAATACATTTACTAGTGCTCTAAGGTCTACAAACAAACAAATCAGTCACACATTTGGTCGAACAGTTGTCTTACATATATAATCCACAACATTTTTACCAAAACAAAATACACAATTCAGTCAGACATTTCAACAAACACTTGGATTATGCTCTAAACATATAATTCACAACGTTTTTAAAAAAAAAAACACAAAATTGATTAGAACATTTCGTCAAACACCTGGTGTACGTGTATATAATACACTACATTTCCTTCATGCAATGACACACCTAAATCAAAATCTAACGTAAGCAACATAACCTAAAGCAATTAACATGAAAACTAAGCTAACTTAAGCACTTAACTCGATCTATGAATAAATAATAATGATAAATAGAAGAGTGTATGAGTCCATGTAGAAGCCTATAACAATTCTAATGGCCACATTTGCGTACTATAATTATTAGATATGACAAATGGATGTAAAACCACATTCCTTAACGGGTACTTGACAGAGGACGTGTATATGGCACAACCAGATGGTTTTGTAGATTCCAAGAATTCTAATAAGGTTTGTGATGACATACCTCCTAGTAGTTCAAGGACATATCTTCAAACCCAATTTAGAAATTACACTCTGAATGACTTCACAAACCTCTTAGAATCTCTTTTGGGTGTAAATTCATTCACAAAAATAATTACAAATAGGGAATTCGCCAATCGAAAGTTAACACCCTTTGGTGTGTACCCTTCGAAGATATTATTATAGAGGCTCTTTCATGGCTAAATCAAACCACGTTCCACTGCCCAGTCAAGGCTTCCTCGCCAAGATAGGGGACGGCAGTTATCGAAATCTATAAGACACCCCCATGATCTTTGGTTTAAAAGCAGGTGCTTACAAGAGCCTATTCTGTTCCACTATAAATAGGATGGCAATAATTCAATGTTGGCTAAGTCCTTTTCAACATCATTTCACACATTATCATTTACACTTACGCTTGATGTAATTTGCAGGGCCTAACCCCTGCGCTTCACTTAACGTAGTGATTTGGCATTTCTTATTTTTAGGTTAACAAACAACTTGGCTTACACCATTCAACCTCAAATCCTTCAATCACCATCGATAGGCCTATGGGATTTATTACACAATCACTAACGCCATTCATGGGACCCGCTATAATAAGTCCTGTTATTTTCCAAGTTTTTAACCATAAACCACCAGCAGCTACTATTTTGGCATGAAAGTAGACGAGAAGACCCACCAAAACTCATCGTGAAACTCCACCCATGAATTATGCCTTTACTTTGGCTAATCCTGAACAAGTGATTAGTCCTTTTTTTGTAGAGGCTAATTTCGAAGCCCTAAAGAGGAAACAAAGAAGGCATGCACATAATGAAGGAGTACGGATTGAACTAATGTACTCAAGTGAAGAGTGTGATGAAGAGATAGAGGCGGAGCCTAGACCTTCAATTCTAACCATGTGCGAACCAATGAGGTAACTCATGCTCAGAGAATCGGATCTCCAGACGTATGGAGGACGGAGGGTAGGAGTGTTAAATTTGAAGGTGTGATGAGGCGAAAAATGATCCATTTTTAGGGGGTCATTTAAGCCCGAATCCGACTTTATTTGATCAAATATTGCCCTAAATCGTTCCTTTTGTGATTTTAGGTACTTGGAGAGTGAATTCTGGAAAAGAAGCCATTTTGGACGTTTTTGGAGCATAAAAGTGAAGAAAACGGCAAAGTATCAATTTTCCATGCTGGAAACACTAGGTGACGGCGTCAAGAGTAAAGGCTTGACGGCGTCAGACATCATGAATAAAATACCGTAGTTGATGACGGCGTCAAAAGTCATCCTGACGGCGTCAAAGTGCCAAGAATAAAATACCGTGGTTGGTGACGGCGTCACACAGGCCGTCATAAGTAGATCAAGGCCATCCGAGGAAGTATTTGGCGGCGAGGTGACGGCGTCACATGGTTGTCTTGACGCCGTCAGCCCAATTTTCCTATATATAGTTTTCTAGTTTTTTCATTAAAAAAAAGAGAAGTTTTGGAGAAACCCTAAAGACGAATTTGGTGCAACTTTTATAGGTTTTTCAAGGGTTCCAAACCCTTGATACCTTGCATTGTAATTGAGATAAGTGTTCTTTTAATTCAATCAATATGTCTATGTGTTGGTTGTCTATATCTTGTTCTTGTCTCAATTCCATTATGCTAGGCTAGATCTCCTTTGTGTTTGCTTAGATCTAATGAAACCTAGATATTGATTATGTGTTGATTACTTGTTTATTCTTGTTTTGGATGAATGATTTATATGTTAGGCTTAAGAAAACTGGCAGATCTCCAAATGGTAACATGCTTGAACGTCTTAAGAAACATGAACCGAGGCGTACTAGGTCTTTATTGGTTGTATTTAATGCATGAGCCACTGTTTACAATCCCTATAGTTGTGCTGGGTCATGGTGTAGGAGGAGATAAGAGCTCATAGAATTGGGGAGTTATGTATGCCACCCCATGAATGGTATTAAGGAATAGGATCCGTCATCCATGCAATTATAACAAGTAATTAACGTGTAAAAGATATCTAGGGAGTAGTGAAATCTAAGTAAACACATTTTCTCCAATCACTGCTCACAACCTTAGTATAATTAGTTTATTTTCATTTTTATTATTTTATTTTGATTGCATCTTAGTTTTGGGTTAGTTGAATAGCAACTAATTCCACCCACTCCTTCAAAACCCGAGATTTTACTTGCTTTTATAAAAACATAAAAATACAAAAATAATCATCTCTCACCTTTAGAACTAGTAATTAGGCTTTCTAATCCTAGCGACACTATTCCTAAGCTGAACGATCAATCCCCCGGTACTTGTCACTATACTATACTACAACGATCAGGTACACTGCCTGGTGGGGGTTGTAAGCTTCTCGAGATCCCTCGAGAGGTAAAGCCTGTTGCGATTCCCACGCATCAAGTTTTTGGCGCCGCAGCCCGGGGAATAGTTATTGTCTAGGTTAGGATTTCTTTTTATTAGGTCTACTTGCTAGATTCCTTTCTAGCAAGATTTTATTTTTATTTTTAGGTCTCCTTAGTCTATCTTATTTCTTCGTGCCTTTGTTCGTAACTCTTTACCATCCGACATCATGGAAGGTGGTAACATCTTTGAACCCGTCATCCCACCACAACAAAACCCACCACTTGAACCCCTTAGGCCCCGAACCTTAGGAGAGTACTCCCGACCTAGCCATCAAGGCTACCGAAACACCATTGAGCTCACCGGAGCCAATGTGACCCCCTTGCGATCCGACACCATCCGGTTGGTGCAAAGCGGATGTGCATTCCATGGACTTCGTTCCGAAGATCCAAACCAACATCTTAAGGACTTTCTCAAAATCGTAGATTCCATAGACCTAGGTGTTGAAACTAGAGAGACTACCCGTTTACGCCTATTCCAATTCTCTCTACGGGATCAAGCTAGTCAATGGCTTGAGCGTTTACCCGCGGGATCCATCACCACATGGGATGATCTCACCACTCGTTTCCTTGCTCAATTTTTCCCACCGGGGAGAACTACTAAGCTTAGGAATGATATCTTGATGTTCCAACAACGTCAAAATGAATCTCTTTATGAAGCATGGCCTCGTTTCAAGGACTTACTCCAAAAAGTCCCTCATCATGGCATAGATCTTTGGCTCCAAGTCCAAATCTTTTATGACCATATCGACATCTCCACGAGGCGAACCATTGACCAATCGGCCGGTGGTAAGCTACGTGATCTTAGTGCGGAACAATCATGGGAACTCATAGAAGATCTTGCTCTCTATGACAACGAAAGTTGGAATGATCCCCGTGACTTGAACAAAATGGTCAAGGCAATATCTTTGCCTTCGAACAATTCTAGCACTCCCGACCGTAGGATCATGGAACTTGAGGACCAAGTCAAGTTTCTCATGAAATCCTACGATGCTCCTAAGCCTTCAAGCCAAGTGAACAAAATCACTTCTTCATGCGAATTATGTAGTGGTCCCCATGACACTCGTGATTGTGTGGAACTCCCCGGAACAGCTTTTGCGGACTACGCATCCACGCGTACCGACGAAGCGGGAGATAAGTGGTACACTTTCAAGCCCGAGCCAAACACATACGGTGATTCGTACAACCCCTCATGGAAAAATCACCCAAACCTTAGGTGGAAACAAAATCAACCCAATTCCTCCAATCCGCCTAATCGTTACCAACCAAACGGACCACCATCCAACCGTACTTTCAACAACAATCCTTCTAACAACTATGGTAGTACCAACAATCTTGAAGGATTGATGTCAAAGTTCATGGCATCTCAAGAAGCTCGCATATCCAAGTTTGAAGCCGATTTCAAACAAAAGCAAAGCGAGATGACCACTAGAATTGATGCATTGTTGAAAGTTCTCAATGACCGAGAAATGGGAGCACTCCCAAGCGACACAATCAAGAATCCGAAACTAAACGTTAATGCCATATCTTCAGTTTCGTCACCCACTTCGTGTCCACAATACTACTCGGTTAAATCAACGAGCACGTGTTTCAAACAAAACCAAGTTCCCCAAAAGGACCAATCAAATAAAACACCCACTATAGAACCGGTCAAAAGCATAGTTGAAACACCTCTTACGCAAGACCTTGACGATGAATTCAAAGAACTTCACCTTGAACGCCCCGTCATTGATGTCTTAGGGCGTGCTCCTTACTATAGTGCCCTCCTAGAAAAATATGAGAAGTATAAGCTAGGTAAAAATGGGACCGCCTTCGTTCAAAACAAGTTGCCTAAAAAGCTTGATGATCCGGGTATATTTGTTTTGCCTTGTAAGATAGGAAGATCCGAAGCTTTCGACACACTGGCCGATTTAGGGTCAAGCCTCAACTTGATTCCCTTATCCTTATTCACCGCTCTTAAGCTAGGAAAGTTAGAGGAAACGGAGGTATTGATAGGGCTAGCGGATGGGAGTATTGCCCACCCGGTTGGAATGGTTAAGGATGTAGTTGTTCACGTAGGAAGGTTAACTATATTAGCGGATTTTCACGTCCTAGACATGGTTAGTGACACTACATGCCCATTATTGGTAGGAAGAGGATTTTTAGCAACCACTAGTGCCATGATAGATTGCAAGGAATCCAAGATAGCGGTAGGAGAGGGCGATACTTGGTCGGTGTATGATGTTAAGAAGCATAGTTATGATTGTGATGATGAACCAACACCGCATTGGGTAGAGATGAATGGGAGACCATCTAGATATGGACCTTGGATAGAAAGGAACTTTATAGGACCTCAATGCCCATTCTATCTAGAAAAAGACTTTGTTGAAAAGACACATTCGGTAGAACAACTCATAGCTAGAGATGAAGAGCTAGATCCCTTTGAGGACCCCTTAGTCTTTAGGAAGATGATTGAGTTATTAAGCGTGATGCCCATTAACATAGAAAGGAATAAATGGAAAAGAGAGGGGGATAAGTGTAAATGGTGGTGGGACAAGCCACCTAAAGAAGGTGACGGGTCATGGCATATTAGAATAACCTTGTATGATCCGGATGGAGAGAAGTTTGAAAGGTCATACCATACTAAGGAAACCGATAGGAAGTTGAAACCTAAGTTCGATCCCAAAGATGTCCTCAACGAAGAACTCACCCGAATTACGTAGTAACCCATGACTTTGAGTCTAGCTACAAGACTCGTAAATAAAGAAAAGCGCTTCTTGGGAGGCAACCCATGTTTTGTGTGATTTTATTTGTTTGATTGTTATTTGCTTCCGTATGCATGTTTTATTTTTATTGTTGGTTGATCATGTTTCTCAAATAAAATGTGGAAATACTTTACTATGTTGTTTGGCCTAGTCTTAACTCCAACCTAAAAGTATTTTTGCAAAAAAATAAGTGTAAGGGGAAACCCCAAATATGTTTTTAAGAAACAAACCGATCATGATTCTCCACAATAATAAATGAGCATGTATATTCGTATTTGTTAGAGTCAAATGCTTGTATTGAGTCATAATGAAGTTTTGCAGGATTTTCCAGGAAGTAGGACCAAGTTTTTCCAGAAATTTTCCGGAAACTTAACATAAGAATTTCTGCAGGTCCATTCTGACGGCGTCAGAGTTTTACTCTTGACGGCGTCAGGTGTCAAAAATCTGGAAATTTTACCAGTTTTGTTTTTCTAACGGAGTCTTATGGTTTTTGTGAATTATTAAGTTTTATAATCTCCAGGAAATCTGAAAACTTCATTCCACAAGCATTATATCTTACTTTGTTTTCTAGGATTTAGGAACTTATATAAGATGCTGCCGATTTTACGCGAGGTTGTCTTGTCTATTTTGTCAGGAATTACAGGTTATGTTCGACAAGGAGATGATTTATATTCTGGAAGGGAAGCTTTGATTGTTCGTTTTCTTGAAAGAAGATTTAACCTGGCCAACCTAAAATCCATACCGAGCGAATCAGGGGAGTATTTGATTTCATTCTCTTTACTTTTTAACTTTTACATTCTTTACTTGAACATTGGGGACAATGTTCATCTTAAGTGTAAGGGGAGGGTAAAAAGATGATACCTTACATATGCACTTTCGCTTGAGTTTATTTTGTTTGATGGTAGATGTGTAATAAAACTACGAGAAATACTTGTTAGTGTAATTTTAGCGCCAAATTTAAAATTTTTTACAACATTTAGGAGTGAAACTTTAGCCATAGCAAGCGTCTCATGGATAGGAGATTGTATGACTAGCACATAACCGTATATTCAGAAAAATTTTCCACCAAAAAATGTGAGGTTCGCCTTTAGATTTGATAGGAAAAGCATTCATTATTAGTGCTTATGAGTGTACCGATAGCATTTAGATTCTAGAACTTGCGTTAGTGATACATCCCGAGACCGCTAGTGAGACTGCATTAGTGTGGTAGGATTTACTACATGATAAGAGGCATTAGGATCACCCTTGTGTTAAACCCGTATTATAATTACTTGACCATTTAAGTCATATTACTTGGCTAGTTAAGTCAACTAATTTTTCCCACACCCTTAGCGTTGTACTCATCTTTAGTACACGAAACCCCTAGTACACCCCTCCGAGCCTATCTTTTCGTTTCTAACTTTAAGCATTTTACTTAAAGGAAGAATTTGTTACACCCCACTTAAATGTACAACCAAATCGCCTTAGCCTTCCGTGTATGCGCTCATTTTTAGTGCATTATTGTTATTTGTTAAACCCTAAGTTAACTTTCTAATTGATTACATGGTTGCTAAGTCGAGTCATATCCTTGTACATATTGTTTTGGGACGATTGGGACTCATGGGTAAGTACTTATTTTATGGAGTAATGGGGAAGAACATCACTTATTACCCCCATACGTACGTTAATCTTAAAAGTGCTCCAAGTGTTTTGATTTTCTTAATTCGAGTCATTAGATTAGTTTAATGTAAAGTATGTAAAGATTCAAGTGTAAGGGAAATGTTCATTCCCTATAATGTATTATTTTGGATGGTAGGGTAAGAGTGTATGCAAAAAAAAAATAAAAAAAATAAAAAAAAAAATCGAAAAATCAAAAAAAAAAAAAAAAAAAAAAAAAAAAGAAAAAAAAAACATACGGACTACCATCCCTTTTCATTCTATGTTCATTTTATGTTTTTGTTATTTTTCATTTATTAGCTTAAGTCGAGTCTAGTCTTGGCTTAGCAACGCCATCTTGTACATGTAATTGACCAAGATTGTTAACTCGCCACCAGTAAAACTTCCTTTATCGAACAAAACCGTGTAATTCATATCCCTATACCTAACGTTACAACCCTTTAAAAGACCTCTTTGATAGTTTATCCTAGGTGCTTACGCCATGTGGTGGAGGTTTGATCCTTTCCCAAGCCTATGGTAATCTATTTTGCTATGACAGGTAGTGAGAGATATCTTCCATTTCCATAATGTTATATTACTTTATTACACCCGAGAGATGTGAGTATCTAAACACTATTTGTGAGGTGCTAGTGTATGACTTCCGTGCTTGTCTATTGGTCTTTAGTGGAACGATTATTTGTTGTAATTACTTTTATATTAGTGTTAAATGACCCCTAACTTGTCTTTTGAGTAGAATAAAAGCTCATTTGCTTGAGGACAAGCAAATCTCAAGTGTAAGGGTATATGATGAGGCGAAAAATGATCCGTTTTTAGGGGGTCATTTAAGCCCGAATCCGACTTTATTTGATCAAATATTGCCCTAAATCGTTCCTTTTGTGATTTTAGGTACTTGGAGAGTGAATTCTGGAAAAGAAGCCATTTTGGACGTTTTTGGAGCATAAAAGTGAAGAAAACGGCAAAGTATCAATTTTCCATGCTGGAAACACTAGGTGACGGCGTCAAGAGTAAAGACTTGACGGCGTCAGACATCATGAATAAAATACCGTAGTTGATGACGGCGTCAAAAGTCATCCTGACGGCGTCAAAGTGCCAAGAATAAAATACCGTGGTTGGTGACGGCGTCACACAGGCCGTCATAAGTAGATCAAGGCCGTCCGAGGAAGTATTTGGCGGCGAGGTGACGGCGTCACATGGTTGTCTTGACGCCGTCAGCCCAGTTTTCCTATATATAGTTTTCTAGTTTTTTCATTAAAAAAAAGAGAAGTTTTGGAGAAACCCTAAAGACGAATTTGGTGCAACTTTTACAGGTTTTTCAAGGGTTCCAAACCCTTGATACCTTGCATTGTAATTGAGATAAGTGTTCTTTTAATTCAATCAATATGTCTATGTGTTGGTTGTCTATATCTTGTTCTTGTCTCAATTCCATTATGCTAGGCTAGATCTCCTTTGTGTTTGCTTAGATCTAATGAAACCTAGATATTGATTATGTGTTGATTACTTGTTTATTCTTGTTTTGGATGAATGATTTATATGTTAGGCTTAAGAAAACTGGCAGATCTTCAAATGGTAACATGCTTGAACGTCTTAAGAAACATGAACCGAGGTGTACTAGGTCTTTATTGGTTGTATTTAATGCATGAGCCACTGTTTACAATCCCTATAGTTGTGCTGGGTCATGGTGTAGGAGGAGATAAGAGCTCATAGAATTGGGGAGTTATGTATGCCACCCCATGAATGGTATTAAGGAATAGGATCCGTCATCCATGCAATTATAACAAGTAATTAACGTGTAAAAGATATCTAGGGAGTAGTGAAATCTAAGTAAACACATTTTCTCCAATCACTGCTCACAACCTTAGTATAATTAGTTTATTTTCATTTTTATTATTTTATTTTGATTGCATCTTAGTTTTGGGTTAGTTGAATAGCAACTAATTCCGCCCACTCCTTCAAAACCCGAGATTTTACTTGCTTTTATAAAAACATAAAAATACAAAAATAATCATCTCTCACCTTTAGAACTAGTAATTAGGCTTTCTAATCCTAGCGACACTATTCCTAAGCTGAACGATCAATCTCCCGGTACTTGTCACTATACTATACTACAACGATCAGGTACACTGCCTGGTGGGGGTTGTAAGCTTCTCGAGATCCCTCGAGAGGTAAAGCCTGTTGCGATTCCCACGCATCAAGGTGTGTAGGACAAAGCGAAAAACTGTTTGGAACTGGAACAAAAGGAAGGAGATGAAGGGAATCGAGCAGGAGAACGGAGCTTGGTAAGGAGCAACCAAGAGAAGTCCAAGGGGTAAACTTACCTCATTTGCTAGCAGCCTATCTTAGTAGAAATGAGATCATGCACCCTCCACATTCATCTCTCATATCTGGTTACAGAGGTACTGAGCCATCAATCAATTAGTAGGAAACCCTCCTTCTAATGGTATGTATCCTCCATAGAATACTCACTCATATCTTCCTGGTTAAACAAACCCTTATGCTCCACCTAGTAACAACACACCCTATCATTACGGTTTAATCTATCAACAACTACCTATGGGAGGGAACCCTACATATAGAGGATATTTTCCGTACGCTGCCCAACCTGGTTAACCATAAAATGTACCTCCGAATAACTACTCACAATCACAAAAGAATTTTGGAAGAGGAATCCTAAGATTTGCTTGGGTAAAAGAGTTAATATACAAACCTACAAAACCCTTGGGAGCGTCAAGGATAGTTTGAATGCTCTTGGGTAGCATGACCTTGAACTCAGACGAAATAGGATAGTCTACTAAGAAGGTGGTAAGTTATTGCTTTGATATAGTGCATATTTGAAATTTAAAAGCACGTTTAGCATCCATTAATACAACCTAGAATGAAAATATTACCTTTCAAAGGTGAAGATACTTGACTGCTTTGATCGATCAAAAAGATTATATGAGTGGAGATAGTAAAATTCAGGGTTAATGGCAGATGAAAATATTTATAGGGTCATGAAAATCGTTTTTAGGCCGTACACAATTCAAAATATCTTAAAAAGATTTGGACTAAAAGGTTTCAAAATTCAAATGAAAGTTTTATCTTTAACGAGGTAGGAGGAGTAAATGCAGGAAACACTATTCCTCTGCCCCGATCCAAGTGGAGAAATAAAGTCCAATAGATGATGATTAGATCCATTAATTACATTATTTGTTGGTGATGTGTGGAATTGCACCCTCGCAAAAGGTTTTACCTCTCAAGGGATCTTGAGAAGCTTGCAATCCACACCAAGCAGTGTACCTGACTGTTGTAGTATAGTATAGTGACAAGTACCGGGGGATTGATCGTTCAACTCATAGAACAGTGTTCGCGAGGGTTAAAACTCACTAAAACTAGGTCTAGAGGTGAGGGATGATTCTTTTTGTATTTTTATATTTTAAATGAAAGGAAGTAAAATCTCGGTTTTGGAAGGAGGGGCGGAAGTAGTTGCTAATCAACTAACCTAAAAAACTAAAGATGCAATCCAAATAAGGTAAACTAAACTTAAACTAATTGTGGTGTAAACAATAATGAGAGAAAATGTGTTTACTTAGATTTCACTACTCCCTAGCTATCTTTTACAGGTTGATTAGTTTGTTACAATTGCATGGATGACGGGTTATATTCCTTAATACCATTTGTAGGGCCGTGTACAATCTTCCCTAACTCGATAAGCAACTGCCTCTTCTTATGTCGAGCCGACTACTAGCTCCTAGCATGGCCTCATTAGTAGTTACATACGCATTAAATACAACCAAAATATCGTAGTACACCTCCGATCATGTTTCTTAAGACGTTCAAGCAAGTTACCAATTGGAAGTCTGCCAGTTTTCTTAAGCATAACATCGAATTCATTCATCCACAACAATTATAAGCAAACAACCAACCCATAATCAATATCTAAGTTTTATTACATCTAAGTAAACACAAAGAAAACCTAGCCTAGCATGTTAAAGAGAAGACAAGCGTAAGATATAATCAAACAACACATAGACATATTGAATGATTTGATGAAAGACTTATCTTCAATTAAGCATGGAAGAAACAAAGGGTTGAAACCCTTAAAATGGCTGTAAATTTCGTCTAGGGTTTACTCCATTCAAAGTTGCACACAATGAATGAAAACTGGAAAACTATATATAGATTTTGTATCCTGACAGCGTCAAGAGATAGGTGTGACGCCGTCAACTCGCCGCCAAAATAAACTCGTATTGCCTAGATCCACTTCTGACGCCGTCACTCTTTATGGACTCTGGGCTGTCACTCTTTGCATTTACTCATGATGGCCTTGACAACTTATAACTTGACGTCATCACGATCTCTTCAGAAAACATTCTGGCGTGTTATGTGTAATTGATTTATCCACCTCTTTGTCAAGTCATGACGCCGTCACTAGCAAGATGTGACGCCGTCAAGTGCAATTTCCAGCATGATTTTATACTTTGTCGTTTTCTTCACTTTTTCGCTCAAAAAACGTCCAAAATGCTTCTTTTTGTAAAATTCCTCTCAAAAGTACCTAAAATGACAAAAGGAATGATTTAGGGCAATATTTGATCATATAATCTCGACTTTGGCCTTAAATGACCCCCCAATTTTCGCTTCATCAAATACCCTTACACTTGAGATTTGCTTGTCCTCAAGCAAATGCGCTTTTATTCTAATCAAAATACAAGTTAGGGGTCATTTAACACTATTATTAAAGTAATTGCAACAAATAATCATTCCACTTCAACCAAAAACAAGCACGGAAATTATACACTAGCACCTCATAAATAGTGTTTAGATACTCACATCTCTCGGGTGTAATAAAGTATATATCACAATATGGAAATGGAAAACATCTCTCACTAACTGTCATAGCAAATAGATTACTATAGGCTTAGGGAATGATCAAACCTCCACCACTTGGCGTAAGCACCTAGGATAAACTATCAAAGAGGTCTTTTAAAGGGTTATAACGTGAGGTGTAGGGATATGGTAAACACGGTTTTGTTGGATAAAGACAATATTTACTGGTGGCGAGTTAATCATCTTGGTCAATTACATGTACAATGTGGCATTGCTAAGCCAAGACTTGACTCGACTTAAGCTTATCATAAACTAACAAAAACATAAAACAAACATAAAAGGAAACGAGATGGTAGTCCGTATGTTTTTTTCTCTTTTTCTTTTTTTTTTCTATCTTTTTGCTTTATCATTTTTTTATTTATTTTTTATTTTTTTTTATTATTTATTTATTTTTTTTGCATACACTCTTGCCCTACCATCTAAAATAATAAATCATAGGGAATTTGCATTTCCCTTACACTTGAACTTTTACATACTTTACAATAACCTATTCTAATGACTCGAATCAAGATAATCAAAACACTTGGTGTACTTTTTAAATTAACGCACATATGGGGGTAATATATGATGTTCTTCTCCATTACTCCATAACACTAGTACTTTACCCATGAGTCCCAATCGTCCCAAAACAATATGTACAAGATATGACTCGACTTAGCAACCATGTAATCAATTAGACAATTAACTAAGGGTTTAAACATGTAACAATAATGCATTAAAGATGAGTGCATACACGGAAGGCTAAGGCGATTTGGTTGCACATTTGGGGTGCATTGTAAACAAATTCTTCCTTTAAGTAAAATGCTTAAAGTTAGATACGAAAATATAGGCTCGAAGGGGTGTACTAGGGGTATCGTGTACTAAAAATGAGTACAACGCAAAGGTGTGGGAAAATTAATTGACTTTGTTAGTCAAGTAATTATGACTTTATTGGTCAAGTAGTTATGATATGGGTTTAAACACAAGGGTGACCCTAATGCCTCTTATCATGTAGTAAATCCTACTACACGAATGTAGTCTCACTAGCGGTCTCGGGATGCATCACTAACGCAAGTTCTAGAATCTAAGTACTACCGGTACACTCATAAGCACTAATAATGAATGCATTTCCTAACAAATCTAAAGGCGAACCTCACATATTTGGGTGAAATTTTTTTTAGTGGTACGGTTTTTGAGCTAGTCATACAACTCCTATCCATGAGACGCTCATTAGGGTTAAAGCTTCACTCCTAAATGTTGTAAAAAATTTTAAATTTGGTGCTAAAATTGCCCTAACAAGTATTTCTTTTAGTTTTATTACACACCTACTATTGAACAAACAAACTCAAGCGCAATTGTATTCTCTAAGGTATCATCATTTACTTTCCCTTTACACTTAGGCTGAACATTGTCCCTAATGTTCAATAAAAAGATTTAAAAGTAATGAAGGTAAAAGAATGAAAACAAATACTCCCATGATTCATTTGGTGTGGATAAATGGATAACATGGTTAAATCCTCCTCCAAGAAAATGAATGTAGAAAGCTTCCCTCCAGAAATATAAATCATCTTCTTGTCCAATATAACCTGTTAAACCTGAGAAAAGAATCATGGCAAACCTCGCATAAAATCGGCGGTAATCTATATATATAAGGATATAATGCTTGTGGAATGAATGTTTGCAGATTTTCTGGAATTTATCAAAACTAAAGAATTAACAAAAACTTTAAGATTCCATTAGAGAAACAAAACTTGCAAAATTTTTCAGAATTTTTACACCTGACGCCGTTAGGTTATGATCCTGACATCGTCAGAGTGTTCTGACAGAAATCTCATGTTAAGTTTCCAGAAAATTTCTGGAAAAACTCATGCCTTAACTCCTGGAAAACCCTGCAAAACATCATTATGACTCGATACAAGCATTTGACTCAAACAAATACTAATATACATGTTCATTTAGTATTGTTGTGGTTCATGTCCAATTCCGTTCATAAAAACGAATTTAGGTTTCCCTTACACTTAGCTTTTGCGAAATACCTTTTTATGAAGTTAAGACAAACAACAAGGTAAAGCATTTTCACAATTTTATGAAACATGATTCACAAACAATAAAAATAAAACATGCATACGGAAACAAACAAAATCAAACAAACAAACAAACAAACAAAGTAAATAAATAAAATAAAACAAGCATAATAACGAAAATCCTAAAAGCATAGAATGAAATAGTACCAAATATCCAATGGCCAACAGAGGCCGAATCCTACTCTATTAGAAACCAAATTGTTCTAAATATAAAACCACAGATAAATTGTTCAGAAATCATGACACAATCATAAAAACATCACTGGGAGGAGGACCGAAGCGATAGTCATAACCAGGAGGGAGATGTCCGGTATACCCATAGGGTGGATAGTCCTGCTCACGACCAGGGAATGGGTCAATCTATAAATGAGGCTCGATGTGATCACGGGTCGATAGATGCTACATCTGACGGATCGTGTGATCGTACATCCAATCAAACCTCTAGTCAGTAGTGGCTCTTTAGGTATCCATCTGACCCATCCAGGCCCCCTGATGAGCCTGCCAATTCCCCCGACCCATGTGCCGGTAGTAGTCTGCAGAGCCGACCTCATAATGCCCATACTGCTGCTGCTTGGGTGCACCCTCATCATCATCATCACCAGCAGCAGCTGCTCCCCCAATGACATACCAAGCAAAAGACCCATCCCCGAACTCCATCACAATGTTCATCTGCTTGAGGGACTTGGCCTTCACCACCCTGCATGTACCACAATCACTCAAGTATCCCATGATCTCAGGCACAAGAATCCCATATAAACGTGCCAGGCGTGTCACAAACATCCCCCCATAGATCTTATCACCTTCCTTTTCCCCCACACGTCCTTTTAGATAGCTCGTCACCCAGAATGGTATGTTATAGTACACATCCGGTGAGAAGATATAGGTAGAAGAGGTCAGAAGCAGTGACACGATGGTTGGAGCTGTGGCGCCCTGCTAAGCTGTAGGTGATACACCTATGGACTAACCTAATCCTACGATCCCTGATGAAGGTCGCTCCAGTAGTCGAGGTATATCCCCCATTCCCTATGATTGGCGAAAATGTAGCACACCTCAAATCATTCCTCACTGTCTCACCACCCAACAACCTACGCAAAAACCCACCCTAAGTCGTCTCATGCTGAGTGTACAAACCCAACCTCCAACCAAACTTTGCGACTGAACAATTCCTATGCTCACCTCCTAACCTAAAGTAAAGAGTAGTATCCATCACATCATTTCTTGCCTCAGCCAAATCAAAATGGAAAGTAGCAAAGAATTCACGCATCAACTCATTATAAATTGGTTCCCTCACTCTAAACATCCTCTCCCATTGAGGAGCGGTGAATGCATCAGTTTGGAAACATTGAAGAAAAGCTTGCTCGAGGTCTTGATACCTCAAGAAATTCCAATCAATCACTGCCCCACTATCAATCTGGTGGTAGAGCAATTCGGCGTATTTGGCGGTGGAGGCATCATCCTCAAACATACTCCAACTAAGGACTGTGTCACCCAAGTTCTCACGTTGAGTTCATGAGGAACTCCCCCGGTTGTGTCTAGAACTCTTGCTCATTTTCCTGGAACAAAATGGAATGGAACGAAAGTGATTAGAATAAGGATCTTAAGGGGGCTTAGTCTGTCAGACCCTCCTGACGCCGTCAGGTACAGTAGATACTTGAAAATGCAATTACGAGGGAAAAATCAATTTTCAAACTCTAAATCCCTGAGCCAAACACCCCTTTTGCGAGAACCTATAGGTGGTGGATCAATAATTCTTGGGTTGAATAATTCTTTCTCATAATCGACTCACAAGCCCTATCAATTACTATTACCAAAATGCCTTAATCGTGGTCACAAAACACCAATACAAGGGCATTACGAGTTCTAGTAATGAATCATTTTTATGGTTTCGGATAATGGGGCTTTTCAAAATTGATGGGTCCTAAGCATAATTGAGAGGATGAAGAAAAATCACTTACCACGTGGAGATTGGTGATGAGAGTTGTAGGAATTGATCTTGAAGGTTCGGAGTGAGAGTATCAAGTGGATATTGTTTGTGGGGTATGTGGTGAAAGTGATGGAAAGAGGGCTAATATTGCTGAAAATGCGAGGTGACGGCATCAAGAGTAAATTCTGACGCCGTCAGATGCCCGGATCATGAATACTATGTGACAATTCCAATTTGAGTCCCTGTATTTTTGTCAATAGCTTATCAAGGTCATAAATTATGATAGCCTTTCCCGATAGTGGAGTCCACCAGGGTCAAATGTTTTTTTTACTGTCACGAGGTGTGGTATGGTTTTGGATAGGGCTGGTTACAATCCCGTTCAGGTCGCAATCTCCATATTGGTAAGTAGTGGGTAAGGGAAGGAGTTGTTGCATAGAAGTTTTTGAAGTTGAAGTGTGTTTGAGGTGCACCCTTTTCACACCAGGTTTAAAAGCAAAGGAACATTTTTTAGCTTCGTGTAAATTAGGGAGTGTGGCTTGCAAACTTCCAACGAAGATGTTGTGAATTTGCGAGTTCTTTTCTTCTTGAGGGAGCTCATGTAAGTAAGGGGAATTTGAAGGTGAATCACTTGGGGAAGTTTCTCCAAAATCCCCTCATTCACATATCACCATAGGGGTTGGGAGTTCAAAGATTTTTTCGATTTTCCTTGGTGTGGATTTTTCCCTAATATTCTCCTTAATTCTTGATATAAACTTATCAGCCAAGTCCATAAAAGCATTTCTAGTGCTTTCCATGCGAGCCTCTAATTGTTGAATCTGCCTCTCCTGATTATTCATAAAAGTTATCATTATCCCTTCGAACTCCTCTTGTCGTGAATGTTCAGGAAAAGTATGTTTACTAATTGCACTCACATGTCTATCGGGACTTACTTTGGTTTCAGCTGCAGGCATTTCAATTTTCATTAATTCCTTAACCTGCTTTTCAATGTTCTCTAATAACTGTTCTTGGGTTGCATTCATGTAATTTAGACTCCCTTCTTCCAAAAACATTGGATCCTCCCATCCTTCTTCTTCGTATTGTGCTAAGCCTTCAATAACCTCCCAGCACTTATCAATGCTAAGTCTACTTAGTCTACCATTGGTAGCGTAATCTATGGCCCTTCTCGTTTGATGATTAACCTTATCGTAAAAGATTTGGATTTGGAGCCAAGGATCTATGCCATGTTGAGGGACTTTTTGGAGTAATTCCTTGAAACGAGTCCATGCTTCATAGAGAGTTTTACCTTGACGTTGTTGGAACATCAAGATGTCATTTCTAAGCTTAGTGGTTCTCCCCGGTGGGGAAAATTGATCAAGGAAACGAGTTGTGAGATCATCCCAAGAGGTGATGGATCCTACGGGTAAACGCTCAAGCCATTGACTAGCTTGGTCACGTAGAGAGAATTGGAAGAGATGCAATCAGGTCATCTCTCGAGTTCCAACATCATGGTCTATTGAATCTATGATTTTGAGGAAATCCTTGAGATGTTGATTAGGATATTCGGAACGAAGTCCATGGAATGCACATCCGCTTTGCACCAACCGGATGGTGTCGGATCGCAAGGGAGATACATTGGCTCCTTGAGTGAGCTCAATGGTGTTTCGATAGCCTTGGTGGCTAGGACGGGAGTACTCTCCTAAAGTTCGGGGTCTAGGAGGTTGGCTTGGTTGTGGTGCGTTTTGTGGATGGTTTTGTTGTGGTGGGTTGATGGGATCAAAGAGATTACCACCTTCCATGATGGTGGATGGCAAAGGTTACGAACAAAGGAACGAAGAAAAAGATAGACTAAAGAAACCTATAAAAATAAAATAAAAATCTTACTAGAAAGAAATCTAGCAAGTAGACCTAATAATTTTTTTTTAACCTAGACAATAACTATTCCCCGGGCTGCGGCGCCAAAAACTTAATGCGTGGAATAGCACCCTCGCAAAAGGTTTTACCTCTCAAGGGATCTTGAGAAGCTTGCAATCCCCACCAGGTAGTGTACCTGACCATTGTAGTATAGTATAGTGACAAGTACCGGGGGATTGATCGTTCAACTCATAGAATAGTGTTCGCTAGGGTTAAAACTCACTAAAACTAGGTCTAGAGGTGAGGGATGATTCTTTTTGTATTTTTATATTTTAAATGAAAGGAAGTCAAATCTCGGTTTTGGAAGGAGGGGCGGAATTAGTTGCTAATCAACTAGCCCAAAAAACTAAAGATGCAATCAAAATAAAATAAACTAAACTTAAACTAATTGTGTTGTAAACAATAATGAGAGAAAATGTCTTAGATTTCACTACTCCCTAGCTATCTTTTACAGGTTGATTAGTTTGTTACAATTGCATGGATGACGGGTTATATTCCTTAGTACCATTCGTAGGGCCGTGTAAGATCTTCCCTAACTCTACAAGCTTCTACCTCTTCCTGTGTCGAGCCGACTACTAGCTCCTAACATGGCCTCATTAGTAGTTACCTACGCATTAAATACAACCAAAATATCGTAGTACACCTCCGATCATGTTTCTTAAGACGTTCAAGCAAGTTACCAATTGGAAGTCTGCCAGTTTTCTTAAGCCTAACATCGAATTCATTCATCCACAACAATTATAAGCAAACAACCAACCCATAATCAATATCTAAGTTTCCTTACATCTAAGCAAAAACTAAGAAAACCTAGCCTAGCATGTTAAAGAGAAGACAAGCGTAAGATATATCAAACAACACATAGACATATCGAATGATTTGGTGAAAGACTTATCTTCAATTAAGCATGGAAGAAACAAAGGGTTGAAACCCTTAAAATGGCTGTAAATTTCGTCTAGGGTTTACTCTCTTCAAAGTTGCACACAATGAATGAAATCTAGAAAACTAAATATAGATTTTGTATCCTGACAGCGTCAAGAGATAGGTGTGACGCCGTCAACTCGTCACCAAAATAAACTCGTATTGCCTAGATCCACTTCTGACGCCGTCACTCTTTATGGACTCTAGGCCGTCACTCTTTGCATTTACTCATGATGGCCTTGACAACTTATAACGTAACGCCGTCACGATCCCTTCAGAAACATTCTGGCGCGTCACGTGTAATTGATTTATCCACCTCTTTGTCATGTCATGACGTCGTCACTAGCAAGATGTGACGCCGTCAAGTGCAATTTCCAGCATGATTTGAGACTTTGTCGTTTTCTTCACTTTTTCGCTCAAAAAACGTCCAAAATGCTTCCTTTTGTAAAATTCCTCTCAAAAGTACCTAAAATGACAAAAGGAATGATTTAGGGCAATATTTGATCAAATAATCTTGACTTTGGCCTTAAATGACCCCCCACACTTTTCGCTTCATTAGTTGGCACTTAATCCCTATTTTGAATTTTTATGGGGAATGATTATTTTTTAGCTAAATTGAAAACGACACATCCGAAGTGTATCCATTACATTCGACTAGAGGGCTTGATGACGTATCTTCTGAGCATTTTAAAGACATCTCTTCGAATCCAATTTGAAAACTACACTCTGAATGACTTCGTAGACCACTTAAAATCTATTTTAGGCGTAAAGTCATTCACAAGAATGACTACCACTAGGAACTCAATAATCAAAGGTTAACACCCTTCGGGTTGTACCCTTCAAAGAAATTATCACAGAGGCTCTTCATGACTAAGTCAATCCACGTTCCACTGCCTAATCAAGGCTTCTTTGCCAAGTTAGAGCACGTGGGACATTATCACTAGCGATTACCAAAATCTATGGGACACCCCATGCATGGTCTTCGGTTTAAGTGAAAATGCTTGCCCGAGCCTATTTTCTTCCACTATAAATAGGATGTCATGATTCAAGTTTAGCTAAGTCCTTTTAACCATCATGTCTTACTTTAGCACCCACATAATTATAATCACATACTTACTCTCACGCTGGAGGTGATTTGTAAGGTCTAAACCCTGCGATTCACAAAACATAGTGTTTTGGTATTTATTATGTTCTGGTTACCACCCAACTTCACATACGTCACTCACCTCCAAACCCTTTAATCATCATCAATAGTACTGATAGTGCGATTTATTGCACAATCAGTTTGCAAGTTGCTTAAATCCATTTATGGTTTAAAGCAAGCATCTAGAAGCTGGAATTGTTGCTTTGATGAGAAGATAAAGCAATTTGGCTACATCAAGAGTGATTTCGAGTCACGTGTTTTTAGAAACTTCACTGGAAAAGATGTGATATTCTTGGTTATTTATGTCGATGACATAATGGTCACTTGAAACAATACGAAGGTGTTGATTGAGTAAATAGTTGGTTAATTAAGTGTTTCCAAATAAAGGACCTTGGAGAAGCCTCATACATTCCAAACAAAGTACATATGTGGACAAAGTTGTGAATCGGTTTAGAATGAACGACTCCAACAAAGGATCCAAAAAGCAATGTCTAGATAAAGAGGAATAAATCAACTACATGAATGGGCAGCCTTGGAACTTGAATTCATTTTAATAAGAATAATATGTTCATTTAGTATGCATATTTTGATGCAGCCTATGCTAAAATGTCTAGTTTCTAGGAAATTTATGTCTAGTTTTTGTGTTTATATGTGTAATAATGTCATTTCACGTTAAAGTAAAAAATGAACAACAATTTCTAGATCTTTAGTTGTGGCTAAGTACAAATGTATGAAATCTACAACCTATGAAATCATTTGGATTTCCAACATTTTAAAGGATCTAGAGGTTGAGCATTTGTTTCCGGTTAATCTTTAATGTAATAGCAGTGCTCCTATTCAAATTGCTGGCAATTTTGTTTTTCATGAAAAAACTAAGCATTTTGAAATTGATTTTCACTTAGTAAAGGAGAAAGTCTCTTGTAACGAGTAATTAAAACTGTTAAGATTAGTTCTGCAAATCAAGTTGCATATGTGTTTACTAAGGGTCTGAGTATTATATACTCTCCCACTGTGGGCGAAAATTGGTGATTCCCTAACAACCCTCATTGGTCAATCCTTATTTTATTATTTTCTTCAATCATTCCTTCATCGTTTTCTTAAATTTTTTAAGTTTCAATAGTGGGTCGGTTGTGCTAAAGAATTAATTATTGATCACGCTTTTGTGGGGTTTTTTGTTACTTTATTTTTCTTATTCATCGATTTAACTTTTCGTCAACCAGGGGATCTACGTTTACATCATGTAATTTTCATTGGACGTGCATGGTTTAAAAACCCTAATTTTGTTGGGGGTTTTGCGTATTATTGAAGACTGACGCTTTATAGTTCTTCTAGTTTGATTATATATGGATAAGTAGAGTATGAAATATGGGTTTTTAGATACGGGTGGGGGAGGAGGTAAAAATAAAAAAAGAAAGACGATAGTTTGGTTGACAAGGCTGCAAAAAATCAAACCGAGAACGAAGCGATGGATAAGAGTTTTCCTACGTTGGCTAACTTGAATGTGGGATCTGATTGTTATGTTGATAGAACTAGCCTTGGTGAGTTGAATGCGAATTCAACAATGAACCCTAGTACTTCTCATGACGTGCGTACAACTGATGTGAATACATCTGATGACTCGGTGTCTCTACCTGCTAGTGATAAGTGTTCTATACCATTGGATACTATTCCTGCACAAGTGAAGCCGGTTTCACTTGACTATCCTGGTACTACTCAATATCCGTCTATGCCAAGTGTTGTGGCAACCCCTAAGGCTGTCCAACAACAAGTCAACTTGGGTGATACTCCTATAAACACCTCTAGTGGTTTTGAGCAGCCTTCTAGTCTTGAATCAAGTATGAATTACTCTAATGTGTTAGAACATCCTGCTACTAAACATGTGGAGCCGGTTCCACTTGTTAATTCTACTACTAGTCTTTCTACGCATGCAAAGGTTTGCCAACCGAATGGTATTGATAAGGTTGTCGTGGATGCTTGTAAGGATTTTGTTAATGTAATGCACAAGGTCCAATTGAAGAATGCCGAGAATGCTTTGAAACAGCCTTCTAAATCGTATGCAGTTGCTACTTCAAATGCACCTAAGAAATACACGTCTAATTTTCATAGGCTGGGGTGTAGAAAGATAACAAATGGTGTGGATCTTAATGTCCCTATGAAAGTGGTTGAAGAGGTGAACACTAGGTATGAGAATACTCTCTATGGTTATTTTCTTGGTAAATGCATTGCTTTTCCTGTTGTTGATTATTATGTGCGCAATGTGTTGGCTAAGTATGGTATATAGAAGGTTATGATGAATGCCAAGGGGTTCTATTTATTTAAGTTTAACTCGAAGAAAGGTGTTGATGATGTCCTTGAAAACGGTTCAGTGTGGACCTTGAATACCAACTTACTTAAAGAGAATCTGACCAACATTCAAGTGTGGGTTAAATTCCATGATGTTCCTCTGGCTATGTTTTTTGTTGACGGTCTTAGTCTTCTTGCTACATTGATTAGTACATCGAAGATGTTACATGCTTATACTAGCTAAATGTGCAAGGAATCATGGGGCCGAAGTAGTTTTGCTAGGTGCTTGATTGAAGTTAAGGCGGATGAGGTACTTAGGGACAATCTAACTGTTGAAATACCCCTACTTGATGGGTCGGGTTCGACTTTTGAGAATATACGATTTGAATATGAGTGGAAACCACCTCGATGTGATACGTTTAAGATCTTCGGTCTTACTCTTGTTGATTGTCCAAAATCTGTTTTACCCCCTATTCAGCCTACTAAGAGTGTTAATGATGGTTTCGAAACTGTCAACAACAAGAAGAAGGGTAAGCAAGGTGGTCTAACTGTTCCGGGTCCACTGGTACAGAAACTGCTATTGGTCACACCAGAAATGTGTGACGATATGCATATAGTCACACACTTTTTTTTTGTTGTGTGTCACTAAAGGTTCTGCCATCGTAGGTGGCATATGGTCACATTGTTGATTTCGTGGCCTTTTCCATTGAAAAAAAGTGACCAAAACCCCGAATATGTGTGACAAATTAGGCACCAGTTTTGTTTGATTAGTCATTATCAGTGACCGTAAACACTTTATAGTCACACCGAATATTTTTTGAGAGTAACTATTGTTCATCCTTTGGCCACATAAATATATAATATATGTGACATTTGAGATGATTTATTCAAGTAAATGTGTATTATGTGTGACTATTTCCCGTCCTATGGCCACATAAATATATAATAAATGTGATGATTGTGATGATTTAGTCACACAACAGGTATTGTTCTTTTTGAGTTAGTCACCTAAAAAAAAAAAAAAAAAAAAAAAAAAAAAAATCGCCAAAAATGTTAATAAGTGTGACCATATGTTGTTTAAAGTGAAGAAATGTGTATTTTGTGTGACTATTGTTCATCCAATGGCCACATTAATTTTTTGTTTGTGTGGCCTTTTGTAATATTTAGTCACACAAAGCATATTTGTTTTGGATATTTAGTCACATACAATTAAGCATAAAGTGGCAAAAAATGTTAATAAGTGTGACCATATGTTGTTTAAAATGAATAAATGTATATTTTGTATGACTATTGATCATCCAATTGCTACATGATTTTTTTTTTGTGGCCTTTTGTAATATTTAGTCACACAACGAATTAAGTAACAGTAACTAAACGTGTTAATAAGTGTCATTGTATGCATCTTTTAGTCACATTTAAAAGATCATTATATATCAAAACAAATTCAAATACAATAAAACTGGAAATTATATAACTCAAAAAAATATAAAATTGGACCTCCTTTTATACAACAAGGAGTCCTAGTCGGCTTATAATACATATCATATAAGCAGTACTAACTATGTGAACCAACAGTACTAACTTATAACTAATAGTTGTAACTAATACACTAGCAGTATTAACTTCGAGCGCTACTAACTTTGTATCAGCATCAAGATTCTTGAGAGCGTCAAGAATTACTGGCGAACAAGCTTTCCACCTGTGACAAAAACCCACCAATTTAATGTATACTTGGCCTATAAAAAGAACATCCCATGATTGATATATTTCTATTTTTCTAACTAGACAACTTTTCATATCATAATAACTTCAAATCAAGCATTCACCAAAAAATTAGAAGAAAACAAGAAACTCACTTGAGACAAGCTGATGATGAGTCCGGGAATATTGAACTTTTCACATATGCCTGCAACGTGTACATCAAATTTGCCCGCTATCGAATCTTCCCCACCCTCTCCTTTTTCCAACTTTATTCAAACTACATATTAGATCATACCACTTCTCTAAAGTTACATGAAATTTTCCATCTCTAATTGTAAACACAATTTGAAGTAAGATCAGAAAAAAAAAAAAAAACATACAAATTATAGAAGTGCTGAGAACGTTCGAGCAACTTCATGTTTCTCTTGACCTCTGACAACATCAGTGAACGCCAAGGACTTTTCAACATCTGCTTCTTATGAAAGTTTCATCCACAGGTGCCTGCCGCAAATACATATTACCTCTTGTAGCACGGAATAAAATTCTTTCAAAAGCCATAACTTTTGCTTTAGGCACGAGACCAGCTAGAAACCCCAATTTAACTTGTTTTCCTTGGTCAGTTTTTAGATCCTACATGAATTCATTAGAAAGAATCATCTAACATTTACAAGCTACTGGAAGCAACAAAACAAAAGATTGATATCATGATCTGTACTTGATCCATCAGAAGAGGAGTCTCCAAATACCTTCTCTCCTTGAATCCAAAGCCTGTTCGGACCTCAAGTTGTTTCTGGGCACAATTACAGGTGCAAAATCTACTCTGTTGAAACTTGACACATGTTGTGTTGGTTGACTCTGTATAACTTTGCTTTGAAGCTGCTGGTGCACTGGGAATTGAACCTGAACTAGTTGGACTGATCTTTTGAACAACATTTTGATGCGTCTTTTGAGAGATACCAGGTACACTGCTGGACAGCCCGTAGAAACTCGCCAATAGTATCACCTTTTCGAACCTGGGATGTCAACCAGTAAAAAGAACATTTACAATGGTTGGCGACTAAAAATAATTTATAGAATTTAAGAATAGACATAACAAATACCTGCATCACTCGGCGATGTACTGCTCCATCCAAGTAACTGTAAGTGATTTCAAGGATTCAATCGTTGCTTGCAGGCTTTTCCTTAAATGTCTACATAGATCACTGACATAGCCAATATCTTTGAGTGCAACTTCAGACCTAACTTGTCGGGCTAAAGCAGTGGTAGTCTGTATGACGTATGATTTCAGTTCAGGATAATGTGAAATGTTTTTGTGGTCCAAATGGTGAACAACTGAGGCCAATATCAACTGCTGGTTATCTGAAACAAAAACAAACAGATCACTAATGCACCATGTAAAGACACCATTTACATAATTCAAATTATTATAATAAAATACCTGGGCTGTCTACAAAGTAGGCCATATCAGAAAGAATAATCAAGCCTAAACCATTAGGAGGAAGTGAGGAACCCACTATTTGTTCATATCAAAATAGATAAACAATGGGTCCAATATTCGACCAAAATAACATTTACCATCTACAGTTCCAAAGTTGAAAACAAATGAATTATGACGTAAATAAACAGACCTCATCAAAGTCAACAAACATATGTGAGAACTCGGCCATAAACCAAATCTGCATAAAAAGTGAAACAAAAGTTTATATTTAGCCAAAGAAAAAGCAAATTCATCTTGATTTATAACCTTTAGGTTGTAAACCATATCACATTTAAACCATTTGTTTATCAGTTACCATGGCTGAAAGGCCTCATATGCAATGCAATTAGAATATGACTTGGATGATATCACTTCATAATAATACCATATAGCATTAAGTTCTTATAACGTAGATTACATTTTTACATCCTCCTGCTCACGTAGCCACTGTTTTCGCAACCTTTCACGCTCAGCTTGCTCCTCTGCCTCCTTCTCACAGAAAGAATATGCTTCGCACCACCATGGCGACAGCTAATAAGCTTAATAGAAAGTAAAAATTTGATCTTTTTTGTGTTTGTAAAAGAGGGCAGAGAGATGCCACACCTGTCTAGCAGAAAACAAGTTTCTACAGTCGGATCTTTCCCAAAGCCTCTTCGACCAAACATATTTGACTCTTTATTTTCTGCATAAACAAGAGGACCGTGTGATAGGTTAACAAGTAGAAAAAGAAACTGCAATGAAATATAGTTATTACATTGACACTTTGATAGATGAATCAAAATATATCACAAGGCACTTTTTAGTTAAAAAAAAAAAAGGAACGTTGAAGATACCTCCCACTAATTTCACCAACCGCATTGAAACTTTTGTGTACATCATCTAGCTCTTCCCTGATATGAAAGTAAATGGTTACAAAATGCTAATCCTTGATAATAAAGAACTAGCATAAACATATGATTCTAAACCAAATGACCACTATCAAGACTCGAACCATAATAGATTCATGCCGAGTCTCATTTTTGTCTAGTTAGTTAGCTATATAAACTAAGTCTGCTTATGTACTTTTCATCAACTAATCCATCGACTAATCACAATAGCATTTCCGAGTCATGTTTATCTTGCAAATGCAAGTTGCAACCAGTTAAACTAATAAATCTCATTCAGCATTTTATCAAACACTTTAGCCGCACATAAAAATATATAATTACAAAATCAAAACAAAGGCAAAAACACCGATTATCACATATTCCGAACTCATAAGCTTCAAAGGTTTAAAATCATTTCAAAGAGAGTGTGAGTTATGAACACTAGATAAATACTTCACAAAAATCAATGGCGATTATAAAAAGATAAGCAAAAACTACCTCAAGTTCTAAATTGTAATAATGACAAATCGATCGATTTGTTGCTTGAACAAGAGTAAAACCATTAAATCTGATAGATTTGAAGAATCTAGGGTTTCATCAGTTATATGTAAATTCCGACAATGACAACGGTGATGGTGACCACTAACGGTGTCTGGTGAGAGTGACGGTGGCCAATGACGGTGGTGGTGCTGGTAGTCGGTGATGTTACAGGTGGCCAGAGGGAGAGGGAGAGGGGTAAAAGATAGAAATAAAATGATTTTTGCGAACGTGGGATATACTTTATATGCCCTTTACTTTTTCTAAAACAAATTAAGTACGGTGTGGGATCTGAGAAAGATGGTGTGACTGAATGTGAAAGGTTAGAGAGGGATTATTTTGATTTTGGGGAAAACTAGGGCGGGATATAATGAAAATATTTGGAGGGAAGACCAAATTTTGGGAAAAACTTTTTAAGACTAATTTAAGATATAAATGTGTGACTATATATGACATTTGGTCACACTGTTCCAGTGTGTGACATATATTTGTGGCAAAATTTTGAACAAAAACTAGCAGTCACATTTAAATAATGTGTGACAAACTTGAGTATATTATTTAACATACACAATTACTTCATGTGACTATATATAGATTTTGGTCACACTGTTCAATTGTGTGACATATATTTGTCACATATATATATATATATATATATATATATATATATATAGTGTGACTAATGTTTCAAACATATTTGTATCCATCACACGTCCCAAATTATAAGTGACTAAATAATCATAACAAGTTTTACCAGATACCTCTAGTCACAAAAATATTCAAATGTGTGACTGTAGCCTCAGATGTAATTCCGAAATGGTCACACAAGTCGGATCAAGTGTGGCTGTTTATTTTATTCTGGTACATTATTCACATAAAAAAGTTACTGTGTGGCCGTTCGAAAAACAACATGTGTGACGAAATCCTAGTTTTGTACTAGTGGTCAAGGAGGGTTTAGGAAACCTAATATGGGTAAGAAGTTCCAATATCAACCCAAAAAGCCTCCTTCTGAACCTAAGGAGTCGATGTCACTATTAAAAAGGCTGCTGATGTGCCTAGTACGAGTGAAACGAAGGTTGCTACATCCAATATGTTTGATGCCCTTAGTATGGATGATAATGATGACTTTGGTATTCCTACTAAGGAAGTGAATAAAGATGTCAATTCTGGTAATACAATGGAAGAAAAGAAGAATGAGTCTCCAAAGACTAGTAATACATTGCATGAACCGCTTGTGAGTGATTCAATGGAAGCTAATGAGGTTGATCCTACCCCTATTATGAAATTTGGAGAGCTTGAAAAGCTACTTATGAATGGGAAAGCTACTCTTGTGGATGATGATGGTAATCCTATTAAAAAGGTTAATTATTCGGGTAATACAAAGGATTCTCCGTCTACTTCTTCTACTAAGAGGGTTAACCCATTCTCTAAGGTGGGATAGATTGTTGATTCTGACAGTGATGAAGAGGAGGTTGTGAACACTTTTGATGAGTCAATGAACCTATTTAGTGGGGGTCATGATCGTGAAGATTATTATGATGACTATGTGGATCAGGTCTACGATCTTCCAGGGAATTTAGATGCTTTTTATGACACGTATGGTATCAAGCTCCAAGGCCTTGGTAGGAAGTAATTTTGTTTTCATAGGAGTCTAATGTTAAATTTTGAATAGTGGTTTATTTTCTTGTTTAGAGAATACGAAGTATCATGTTATGCAAGCTTTTTCGCCTATGTAACCGGCTGAGATATGAGATTCACCCATATCTTTTGTACTTAAATGTTTTTGAAGTAATATATTTACCGGGTCTGAGTATTGCTCAGCACATGTTGTTTCGTGAAAAATTGGGTCTGGTTGATATGTTTAAAGCATGAGTTTGAGAAGGATGTAGCAATCGTTGATGGAAAAAAGAGTGAGAAAATAGAAAATCAAGAGGTAATTGACAGAGGTCTTGTAAAGATTGTTATGGTTTATCTTCGCAAACTCATGGTTATATTAAGTACATGGACTGTTTCTGTCAATTTTTCTAAGACTAATGCTAGTGGGCGTTGCTTGGCATCCACAACCCCACAAAGCAACGCGCCCCCTCTTCTAGCAATGTCTTAAGCGATGCGTTGGTTGCAACTTTTGCCAAAAAGTGGTTGTCTCACCAACCGAAAGAATTGCAACTATTCTTCATAATTTTTTGAACATTGGGAGTAAATGGGCGGGGTTGCTTTGTGTTCACCACTAAGTAATTGTGGTTGGGGTGGAGTTGTGGAGAGAGAAAGCTGAGTTAGCACTGACATGACAGAGTTGCTTTTGTGAAAAAATGCTGTTACGACTAGCGTTAGTCTAACAGTTTAATCTTTTGGGTTTGTTTTATTATTCTTATTTCTTGAGTCTTTGGAAGCTGTAAAAGCTCCTTATTCCCAGGTCTAGGGTTACACAATCATTCCGTTGTCACTCTCAAAAATTCACACACGTTTCTTTTTTCATCTCTCTAGCCTGTTTTCATTTGTGATTATCTTGATCATTCAGTATTAGTTTAGTTAGGTTGAGACTTGAGAGTTGTAATGAGACTATTTGTTGTGTGTTTTTTATATTCTTGAAGTTACATCTGTTTTGGGATTATTTTTTTATTTTTTTTTATTATTTTTTTTTCTTCTTTTTGTAACTCACTCGTTTAAGGACGATCATTGGGATTTATTAAGTAATAAAAAGAAGCACGTGAGGAGGTTGGTTGAATGTAATATTGGTGGTGTTGTGTTTGATTTCGCTAGGTTCTACAAAAAAATTGGATAAGTTTGTGTTTTCTGCATGTATGTTACTGTTAATGCAAAGTTGTTTTAAGTGATTACCGATCATGCTAATACATTATTTTATTTCTCTTTTAAAAAAAGAAAATCATGATAAACTTTTTACCCTTGGCCTTTGTAAAACTCCTATCTTGATATATAGTTATAATGTCCGCGCACGCGCAGGTTTTTTTTAAAATTTTTGAATCATATATTTTTATTTATTAAAAAACAAATAATTTAATCTTTGTTTTGTTTGATTTATGATGTTTAATTATAATTTTTTATTATTAAATATAATTATTTAAAAATTTTAATACTAATATTAATTGCATATTATCTATATTTTTTGTATTTATCTTCTACTTGTCTTAATTGCATCTTATCTATATTTTTCGTATTTATCTTCTACTTGTGTTATGGATAAATATAAAATATTACCTAATAAGAAAATAACATTTTTTTTAAATAAAATTATTACTAAATAAGGTATGAATGCATTCTTTGAAATGAAAAATTCCCAATAAGGGTTTTATTGTATTATATAAAAGATACTTATTGACCCACCATAGCATTTTTGAGCTAATAGAGCATAATGAAATAGAAGAGCATATACACGAGATTTGTTAATCTTACGTCACGCATGTTATGTTACTAAAGAAAAGGAACGAAACGAAAAATAAAATAAAAGCCTTCAATAAGAAGAAGAAAAAAAAAACACTTTTAGTCACATTGGATTTCTTCAAAGTTTCTGCTTCAAACATTTGAATATAAAGACACTTATATTGCCGTTAGTCTCCGTAATGGAGGACATAAGCATCATATTCAACAATCGCGTCACCTTTGCTTGCATCTGAAAAGTATGTCTTTGCGAGTACATAACCACGTGCAAATCGAAAAAGCCCGCTCCCGCCAACAATTGACATCTCTCTCGGATTGGACAAGATTGGATTCCTCGCTAGTAGACTGAAAGTGCTCCCATTGTATTCCCCTTCAGAAAAAAACAAAATTCAAGGCCATCGACAATGCAAATTCATTTTGGCTAGCAGATGCATACATCCCTTGAGCTTTTCCCACTAACTTAGAGGTTATTTCTGGACCCATTGTCAAAGGATCGTCAACGACGAATGTAAGGCCAAATAAAGTTTGGGAGGTGTTGGTTGTGGGAGCCTGAGCCACAGGGATCGCTGTAGGGTTATTGCCACTAATGGTGTCATGAAGGTAGAAATGAAGATGGGTTAGCTTCTCTTTCTTTAAAGCTAGTGATTCTAGTGGCAAGTTTTTGGAGAATTTGGTGGATTCTCCTACAATGAGAAGCGAGAATAGGAAAATGGTGAAAATGGTACACTTGTTTTTAATGTCAACGTGTGACATTGTGGAAGGAATGTTAATGTGAAGTAATATGTAAACTGAAATGATTTTCTTATATAGACATGAATATGTGGTTTTAGAATTAATATCTTGGAATACCATATTTGGTCAATGTTTTAAGGTATACAACTTTGTTTGATCGTTATGGTATAGCATGGTTTTGTCAATGCTTTATTGTTTGTATTTTAATACATACGAGCTATTCAGACTCGTGTGTTGCACTGTTCCCCCCCCCCCCCCCCCCCCCCGGATACACTATTCAACACCGGCTTTATCTAATTGTTCATTGCGTAATGTTTGTGTAAATTGTTGAAATGTAAGTAAGATGATACATCTAGTTGAGACATGTTGTGAAATATTTAGGTAAATAGTTACTAAATAAGTTGAGTTGGCTTTATCAAATAAGGTTTAACAAAAAAACTGGCATTCTACAAAAACACACATGAAAAACAGTAATAATTATATAATTTCTTAAACTGTGAGTTCATTACTTAATGCTTACTTTCAATCGGGATACTCGAGTGAAACTACAAAGTTTGTTTAAGTAAACTATTGTAAACAAAATTGAGCTAATTTATATAAGTTTCGTGAGCACACATTTTGTATAAAATTGTTCGTTACGTAATGTTCATCGTAAACTCTTGAAGTACAGATGTAATGGTGCATTTGATTGAAACGTGAGTCATAATTCTTAGCATAATAGTTTTAATGCTTACTTTCAATCGGGGTACTCGAGTGAATCTACAAAAGTTATGTAAGTAAAGTATTCACACAAATAATAATTCTTTGCCGCATCTAATATGTCAGATTTATTATGTATTACAATATTATCTCTTTATGTATTACAATATTAACTTATATTGGTACCAATTATAATAACTTTTTATGTATTACAATATTCACACAAATAATAATTCTTTGCCGCATCTAATATGTCAGATTTATTATGTATTACATTATTACCTTTTTATGTATTACAATATTAACTTATATTGGTACAAATTATAATAACTTTTTATGTATTACAATATTACCTTATGTATTACAATATTGTGTTACATAAACTAATATAAAAGTCAGGCATATTACCTTATATTTAAATAATCTATACTACTTATAATGGAGGAAGGATTCTCTCTCCAAAAAATTCAGATGTACACAAAATGATGCATGGTTTACAACACTTAGCAAGTAATTTTCATAATTACAACAACTAAAGCATTGTGTACAACAAAAACTAGCATGAATTGAAATTCAAACCACTTTCTTTAGAATTCTACATTAATAACATTAAAAACACCCCTACACCTAATATTACAATTATTTAAACACAATGTACAACCCTCATTCTACATTTATAGCATTAAAAACACCACTATTACAATTATTTAAACACAATGTACAACCCTCATTCTACATTAATAGCATTGAAAACATCCCTACACCCAATATTACAATCATTTAAACACAATGTACAACCCTCATTCTACATTAATAGCATTAAAAACACTCCTACACCCAATATTACAATCATTTAAACACAATGTACAACCCTCCATCTTAACCTAGACATGATACACAAAGCTGTGACCAAGCAAATTTAGGTGTCGGAATGACATCCCGTGACATTTTTATTAATTCCATTGAAAAATTTTATTTCAGAGTACCATGCCGCTGCAACGCGCGAGTACCCTCCTATAGCTAATGATGGAAGCACCAACAACCACAGCATATTGCAGTTCTCACGTGAGCTAGCAATAGAGAAGCAGGCAGAGAAACATTTATAAACATTATGGTAAATGCTTATCTTCACGACTTCACTTATGAATTGCACTAATGTCTAGTAACTCATAAAACGCATACAAAAAAGTCTGACATATTATTGCATCTAATATGGCCTTTCTTTTACACATTACCATGGCCCAAATCTAATATGAGTCCTTCTTTTACACATTACCATGGCCCAAGTTATTTCACAAAACACATAACCGTTAGAATCTAATATTACACCGATATAAAATAGAAGTGCCTAATTTACACATATCTCATCCGCCTCTCTCAGTCCTTGTCCTTCAAGATCTATCTGCTATTTTCATTTAACCCTAAAACAAAAACACTTCTATCATCCCACGCCCCTATATCATTTCACTAAAACGTAGCTACGAATTAATATTCCCACTTTATCACTCCGCATACCTCTAAAACAACTATTAACACTCTAAAGTCTTATAAATCTTTCATCTCTAAGTAAAAATACTCGATTTATCATTGCGATCATAATTTTTTCTTACGCATTTTATTGCTATTGTAAAAAAAAGTAAATAAATAAATAAATAAAATAAAAATAAAAAAGCCCCCATATCTAATTTTTCTGGGTCCGTCACTGCCCTAAACCATGTCTTCAGTTATTTGCTAATTGGTTCGAATATTTAGCTTCAAGATCCTTTGAACGGTCTCGGATAGGTTCTTTTCTTTTTATTTTCGTTTTGTGCCTTTAAGGTCGAAAACTAAGAGAGAATGAAACAATCTTGTTTTAGTTCTCCCTTTTTAAGACTTCATGTATATAATAGAAGGTATGTTTCATATAGTTTAGTGATGGTTTCTTGTGTACCCAAGAAAATTTTTAAAAGTTTATGTGAACGAAACTGAAACTGAGATCATTTTTTTCGTGTTTATCTTTATTTTAGAATCTTGGTTTTGAAATGGGTTTGTGATGAGATTGGTGATGGAGATAGGATAGGATAGGATAGGGGTGGATGGGATGTTGTTGTAGTCGGTAGAAAATACGAAAATTTATTAACTGTGAGTTGAAATGCAAGCATACCGAGAACACCACAATACAGATGTTGATGTCCAGAAAAGGTGTTATTGATAATTAAATTATTTGTGTAACTTACGGATATGAAATGACTATTTTATATGAAGAGACTTTTCAAATAATTAGGATTTAGGAAGAGACTTTCAAATTAGTAAGATTGAGATTTTACAATTTTATAGATAGAAATTGAAGTCATTAAGACTTCACATTTAAGGATGTGACTGAATGTTGTAATATACGAGGCATTTAGACCATTGCATTGCACCGGGTTCCCTCCCTCCCCCCCCCCCCCCCCCCCCCCCGATAAACTATTAAACACGGGCTATATCTAATTGTTCATTGCGTGATGTTTGTGTAAGTGCTAATAACGGGTATAGATATGCTTGTTCCGTGGTTCACATATGGATAATGATGGTGGATATAATGTCTTGTTTATCTATCAATTTATGTTTTTGGACCCCATTTATTTTATAGTACATCTTTTGGTCTAAACGAGGTGGGCGACAGTTCACCACGTTGCGATGGTCCGTCGTTTTACGTCGTTTATAATTGCACGGGATTTCTTTTAAAATAGAAAGTGGGACAGTTTTTGTGTTATATGCATAGTTTGCGTCTTCCTACTACTTTTTAAAGTTATTTGATAGATCAAGGGTACATTTTGAAAGTTATTGTATTATATATATATATATATATATATATATATATATATATATATATATATATATATATATATATATATATATATATATATATATATATATACTAGATTTCGAATATAATTATAATTTGTATGATGTTAGTTAAAGGAAAAAAATTTAAGGACGTCATTTTTATTTAATTTTGTTATGGTATTCGTTTACGTTTAAAAAATTAAAGAAAAGGGGAGCTTGACGTTCATTTTAATTTTTATTATTATTTTTTTTAATATTGCATATGGTAGATTAGAAATGAATGGTAATCTAATAAGAGGAAATAAAACTTAATAAATGATCTGCCATTACAAAGTATATGCTTTTAATTCAAATGCAAAATAGAGTAATCAGTAATCATAAGACTCAATTTGTATTCAGTAGGAACCAGTTTGTATTCACTAATTATAAAATTTCATTTGGTAAAGCTACCAAATACATAAACACATGTTAGTAAAAAATAACAGCAATGAGATGATACATGTATAAGAAATGCTACTATCAAATTACTATAGGATTGTGCTCTTAAAGCTGCTAATTGCGCTACAAAATGATCATAATCAGGAAGTTTCGGGAGTAATTGACCTTGTGGACTCATTGCCGAACGGGGTTGAGATGTTGCTGACCATGTTAGCCTTTTTTCTTTCATCTATAGAAACCGAAGTAGCCACCGATTCAGATAGAAGTGAGCCTGGTCGTGTTGGTGTAGAAAGTATATGTGTTGGTTTTCTGTTGTAGCATGTCAATAACTTTTCCAGTTCCATTTATTCTTCATCAAATTCACAATCTAGATTTTCACCATGTAAACTCTTAGGACTTGGTTTAGGAACTTCATAGTTTGCGCGAGAAGAACCTGCCTTTAAGACCAGCTAAGTGAGTGGTTAGGATTAAGGTTTATTTCTAAGCAGAAATAGTTTTATGTTATCTAAACAGTTTTGTGTTATCTAAACTTCTTCAGCTTATTTTAAATAGACAGATTCTCATAAGCAGGTAAAGAACTGCAGTACTTGTGATAACAAAAATATGTATTATTAGTTTACAAACTCAGTCACCCAAATTTCTTTCCTGTTATACACACAACTACAAACACAAAGATGTGAAGGGAATTAAATGTAACATTTGAGAATTAGATCTACCACGTAAGTCATTAGTTACTTAGTTGTATTACCGAAAAAGTCACCGCTCAACAGCAAAACTACCGTACTATGCTTCAGTACCTCTAAATAATGCATAAGAAAAAGGATATGAGTAACAATATGTTAATTCTGGATGATAATTTCCCTTCCATGGCATCTCTCTTGTGTTGGCAGCTTAGACAAAGGAAAGGACCATCCCATGGCCTTAACTTACCCGTCGTATTAGTTGATGCATGGTGTATTGAAATGCCTTCTCCAGGGTTTATTTCAATTTGACACACATCACAGATAAACAACTTGAAAACGTTGGAGAGCGGGTATTTGGTATCCAAGGAGTGGGTCAGATAGGTGGACAGTCGCCAATTGTTATTTAAATGCATACATAATACAAATCTCCTTATATCATTTTACTTAATGATTTATATTTTTATTTATTTTTAGTTTTTGCGAATCAAATTAACACATTAGTCAATTATAAGAATGTCTAACCAACAGACAATAAGTGTTTGGGACACAGTGGCAAACTAATCTGACCAGATCAATGTTGACCTGGCCTATTTAACCCAAACCTGTTTTGATCCATTACAATGGTTATGAACCTGTGAGATATTAATATGCTAGAGAATACCAACCATTCTGACAACATAGCAGATCCTTCCTCCACCATATCTGGATCAAAGTGATAGTACAATAGAGTATCTATATATTTACATTAAAAAGCTTCATTATCAATGGAAGAGTACCGAGATAAACAGTTGTTATTTTCTCAAGTTTTTAGTAACATAATCCAATCTCAGTGCTTGAAAAGATATATCGTAGCATAGGGCAGCTCTGACATGGCAGTTAGAAACTGAATATCTGTCTTATGTACCAGATGCACGTACCAACTGCAGTTTGGAAAACCTCAATGCTTTCATCAGGTATTTACTTTTGGAATTTTTCTATTGGTTTGTGGCGACATAGGTATTCTTGGTTAATATACATACTGATATGCAGGTCATTTTGCACACTTTATTGGCTAAAAGAAATTGGGTCAGAAGTGGTTCTAATGGGTCAAAAGTCGATCCAAACAGTTTCAACCTGTACCTATATTTTACTTGCTTTTACCCAAACCCGTTTGACCAATTAAGTATCTATTTTACATGATTTTCATTGATTTGACATAGAACAAAGTAGACACTATGGCAGTAAAGGTGGTAAATCAGGAGGGTGAGAAAACATTTGAGATTCGCTTTTAGTTACTGGTGCAATTCAGATATTCTAGCAGAAGACTCTCTTATGGAAACGGATCAAACAGGTAAACTCAAAAATAGATTAGTTTAAGAGTAAAGGGAAACATGGTTAAAAGTTTAAACCAAACAAATGTCACCTATAGTACTTTTTCTAATGTACAACACCTCCTAAATGATCTTATTGTAGCACACAATAATATTATTGAAACAGTCTGATTATAATCATATTTAGCACACTAATTCATTTAATAAAGAGTTTAAAAATTGGTCAGAAAAGTTTTTCGGGTTAACCCAACATGGCCCGCTTGACCAGCATTGAAGTTACCCATTTTGACCCATTGACCACCTAAACTGACCTCCCTGTTGTTTTGTTGTTATATCAATTTCACCATAATATTATCTATTGTAATCCTAAATTGTTGTTTTAAATATTGTATGCTGAATTTATTGCAACCATATCTTGTGATAATACCAAATGCAATGGCAAAGAAAATACTTAACAGCAAATCCAGTTTTAGTGAAGAAGCATATATACTTTTGTGTCAATCATTGTTAAATACTCACGAACGAAGCATGTGGTAGTGAAGATGAACACTCGATATGCAATTGCAAACATATATAACCCGGGACAGCAAGCTCATCAGTAGCTCTGTCATCTGACATTTAGAGCTGCAACGTCTAGCAAGTTCCATAGATATGGCACCTTTTTGCAGCCATTATGTAACCCCAAGTTTATTTTATTCACAAAATTAGCTATTATTGAAAAAATATATATTTCCGTTAATGATATTTGACACAGTAACTATCAAAAACGAATTGCCAAAAAGTATTCCGGGTTGCCCAAAACATGACCCATACCAAAGAATTACCTGTCATGATCAGAACCCGTTTTGACCCATTGAAAATCATGATTCCACATAGCAATCAGGCCCTGCACCAATTTCAATATAGCTATGCAGACGTTCCATGAATACTTTATATCCTTTGAACATTCCTCAAATCTCAAGTCTATTATATTGTCATTTGTTTGTAGCCCATATTAAGATTCAATATATTTCAGGGAAATCAAGATTTGAGAACTTCTGGTCTTGTACTTGCTTAACCACTTATGCATTTTAAACACAACCCGCTCCACTACAATGTGTAGTTTCTCCTAAAATTCTCATTCATAATTTTTAGTTTTGATCATACCTCTCAAATAGCAGGTCAGCGAGTGTATCACCACTCATGTCCTCTACAATCCTCGATGCCACATTTATGTCCCGCACACCCTTAAGCGCAAATGCATCCAACATTTACAAACAGATACTCTTACAATATTAGTAAGACCCAGTAGACGACGATTCAAACCCATAACTAAACATATTCTTACAATCTTACATGATCTGAAACTTCTCGGTGATCTATGAAAATAGAAGGCCTTGTTGAATGCAAAAGTGTGAACCATTGGTGACTGAAATCTGACCATACAGCCTATGATGCATGCTCCTCATCTTCATCCTCCATTGTTGCAATTGTCTCCACGATTTACGTACTGAATAATAGAACAATGTTTTATTAGTTATTAAATATCAAAAAGGTTATTAATTTGTATCATTTTATTCATAGATATTAACGGTGCGACAGAACAGTCAAGCACGATGAGTTCAACATGGTTTGCTGAACATTTTTATAAATAAAAGAGCGATATAGTTTGGTAAAGTTGCTTACTTGTCTAGAGCAAAAACAATAACTGCGACACAATAGAGAAGAAATAAGAAAAAGAACTAATCAAAAAACTCAAGTTGTTTGACGCAAACGAATAGCAAGTTGTTGTGAACCGTTAAATCCTTCTTTAATGCGTGAACCTATAATTTATAATGCAACATAAAGGTGCCTGATTGTACCTGGGGCGTGGAATCTCTGCTTGTGTTGTTGCCACGCAGACCGCTAAATAAATTTTCTGGACCTCCATAAACACCTATAACAGGAACAAATTTGTAAGGATCAGTATGACCAAAATCATCATTTATATCCTATATATAATAGTCCAATTCGATTAAAAAAAAAAAAAAAAAGAACATTTCACTTTCCTAGATTTTTAGTACCATCCCATCTGTTGCTAGCACATATGCAATCAAGATTGTTTCCTGATATTTGACTGCTGTGACAACATCAGGTTGCAGAGAAATAGGTGACTCACTCCATTTTAAAGTAGCTATCAGCTTACTACGTAAACTGACCATAGTTGATCATACAAAAGAACATATTGTCCGGATTAATTATTTGAATCCCAAGGTAGTGTTTACATTTTTACATCAGTAAAAATAGCAATCATTAACACCCAAGTTCAGAGTGTGGGAGCTCATAATATCAATGCTTAGGACTAACGGACCAAATAAAGTGTCGTTAATCCAAGCACATCTTGTGCTTCAATTTTTACAAACTACTAATACTATAAAATAAAGTGTGCTTGTTAGGGTTAGCATCTTGCACATTTGGTAAGATAGTTTCAACAAATTATAAGTAAGATTACATGTTATGGCTTTAACATCTATGAAACCGTATTCCTTCATTTTTTGCAAATACCTTTTTCCCAAACGATCCTCCATGCCCCCTTCTGTCTTATAACTCCTAGACACGTTGATGACATGGTGTATATCATGATAATTAAGCGCGTATAAGAGCAATACATTCCTACGTGTAAGAAAATAAGAGATTAGAACAACCATGAAACATAAATGATCAAATAGAATCTGCAAAAAGTCAATTGCGGATATGTATAGATATCAAATATTTACCTTGTGGTAGACACTAGTATTAGCAACAACTACATTAGGCACCAGATGACTTGCCCTAACACAAAAAAAATAACGACATTCTAAACTTCTAAATACATACACAGAGCTGAATAATGAAGTTGATGTATACTTACGCATACTTACATACACTGAGCTCTTTGTCATTTACCGTATCCTTGAGGCCACAAAGACGATCAGCAACCGCTAGCTAGTCGCATTGCATCACATATCCTTTAATGCATTACCACATTACTGATATTGATATCAAGGAATTTCTTCCATTGTTTCTGAGGCTTATCTACCACCAAAACAAATACATTCCAATTAGCACACTGTGAAGAAAAGATATTATGTCACAAATAATACCATATTTGGTTTAATTTACCCTTGGTTTTCGTCAATAACTTTTGATACAATGCATGATGTCATGAAGAAAAATTAAAAAGTTTTCAAACGGTCCTCGTACCAAAATAAAGAGCAACAGTGCTACCAAATTTGCTCAAAATTGTCCAGATATGTATGATATGTATACTCTGAAGGTGGCCCTATACATGTATTAAAAAACAAAAGGCACATAAGTTAGAAGGAAAATTGCATATTGCGGTCAATAAATGTTACTGAAAATTAAGTATCGAATCTACTTGAGTGTCTGAATGTGCTGGCCAATCACCTTCGCACTGACAAAACTGTTTGAACCTTGGTAGCATCGTTCACCTTGCCTTCAAAGGAAGAAAAAAAATAGTTAGCCACATAAAATAGCATCTTACAGATAAACAACCAATGCATTTAAAAGAAAGATCAAAAACTTAAAGAAGGGCTCTTATTAACTTAAGAACAGATATTAGGGTTTTCGAAAAAAAAATGGAGGAGTCGACTTGTTGAATAGAATGATATTAGGGTTTTAATTTTTTTTAAACGATATAATGAATGAATTGTGCTATATTGTGCATAATTTAGGAGAATTTACCGGTTTTGTACGTTTTTTATATAATAAGATATGGTGGATAATATTCTCTTGAACAATATATTTATAGTTTTGGATGATATATCACAAAAATTAATTTGCTCTAGTGGTAAGCATCATCAATACTCTGTTAACAGATCCTAGGTTCGAATCCTGTTACTTAAATTTTTAAATACGAATTAATTAAAGAATTTTAAATAAAAAAAAATTAAATAACGAATTTTAATTTAAAAAATGTATAATAAATTATAAAAATTGTTTACTAATTTCAAAATTTTAATAAAAGATTGCTTAGGTGGACTGAATGTGATGACATGGCAGAAAATGAATTACATGGCAATGACTGGACAATGAGGTGGCAATACGCGTGTAACGCCTCCTGTTATATATAATATAGATATATATATATACACACACACACACACACACACATACAGGGTAAAGTTAAAATAAAAAGACAAATATCCGTAAAAACAATAAAAAGATTTTTTTTTTAAAAGTTCTCAAAAAATTCCACAAGATCGGGTATGTTGGTGCATAAAACTTTTGTGAAAGAAGTTTTTCTAATTTTGAATTTTTATACGTTTTTTTTTACTGCACAAAAAACGAATTTTAATGTGCAAAAAAAATTTTAATGCACAAAATTTTCATCTTGGTTTAGTTAGATGCACAATGTTATTTTGATGAAAAAAGTCAAAAGAAGTTGGGTCTAAAAACGAATTTTTGATGCACAAAAAAACGATTTAATGTACAAACGTATTTTTTTATAATTTTTTTCGAATAAAGTATCCACTTTTAGATAAACTTCCTTTATAACTTTTTCATGCACCGACATACCCGATCTTATGAAATTTTTTTAGAATTTTTTGAGAACTTTAAAAAAAATATATATATAATCTTTTTATTCTTTTTACGAAAATTTATCTTTTTATTTTATCTTTACCCTACACACACACACACACACACACACACACACACACACACACACACACACACACATATATATATATATATATATATATATATATATATATATATATATATATATATATATATATATATATACACTTGACTTCAAAGCCCGCTCGATAGGCAGGCATGACTTTTAGTTATATTTTGGTTGGTTTTAGTTAACTTAAAATCATGTTTTAAGTTTTGGTTTTTTTTTTCTCTTTTTATTTTTATTTTTTTTATTTTTTTTGGTTTATTGAATTACGTGGATGGCAAAGAATTTAATTTCAATTTTGATGTTGTCAAAAAACGTGTAAATGAAGATATGTTTACAATGTATTTTTTATATATCGACAATTGTGGGATTAGCATTCCCTTTATTTTTTTCCCCATTATAAGTCTAAAGTTATTATCAAATTATAAAGCTTGTATTTTTAAACGAAATAAGTGATAAATAGTGTAACACCCCCAATTCAATAATGCAGCGGAATTCAAACTGGGTGTTACTCGACGGCACAACAGTCATAATAATAGAAAACGAACTGTAATTGAGTCGTTTTAAAAGATTTATCATTCGCATTATATAAATATCAGATATTACAAAATTAGGTCTCAGATGGTTCCATGTTTACAAATTACATTTAATGAGTTTTCGAATGATAATAAAATTTATAGCCCTCTTAAATATCCGTGCTCCTTCGTGCCAGCCTTGTTCATTATGAACCTGAAAATACATGCTAAAGTGTCACACGAGGTTGGTGAGTTCATAGAGTTTAGTGACAAAAATGTAATGTAAAACATTTAAATGAAGATTTCCCAGCAAAGGCATCGTAAATCCACTCAGTTCCAAGTCCCGCCCATATAAGACTTGCAACCTGTGTGTTTACAACCCACTGCCAAATATGATCTGGTTTATATGAACAAAAATAATACTTGTATCTAGATTCAAAGATAAATGTAGCAATACCGCTATATAAACAATTTTGACAATGATGCCATATAAATAATGATGACAATGAAGTGGAAGCCATAATACTACGTTTTTTAATACTAGTGCAATGGGAAGATAATGAAGTATGTAACATGTAAACACATAAAGCATTTGAGTAAACCACAAACATTGAGTAAGGCAATTGGTGTTTAAGTAAACAAGTAGCATGTTTAAGTAAAACAAGTATTGCATTCATATAAAAATGAGCATGTATTCTCCCTCAAAGAGTTGAAAATATGAAAAGAGGGGATATGACTCACCTTAAGTTATGTAGTGAGAAATGAAAATGGTAATCGAATCGCGAAAGTCTCTAAGAGCAACCTATAATAGAACGTTGCTACTTAGGTTTAAAGTAAGTCAAAGAATATGAAGAATTGCCTATATATGTCTTGCATATTGTTCATAATGTAGTACTTAGTATATAGTGTAAGTCTTTGAATAAAAGTGGTTTATGAAACATGTATAGTTTGTATATCTCTTACTACCGTTCGGGCCATCATAATTCAGAGGTCATGTAGTAAACGTTCGAGGAGCTAGGACACTTTAATTCGTAAATCCAGCAACTCGTCGATCCGTTTACCCAAATAGAACCCCTCACATGAAGCTCCCTAGTGTTGTAGTATTCGATAGAAAATATATGTTTTGATCTTTAAAGGTTACATGACCGAATAGTTGAATAAACTTAGGAAAGTTTACTTGAAATGAAGATTGTTATTATCAATGAGTTTCTTAAGCCTAGAATGGATATCACTTGTAAAGTTTCATGGTCATTTGATGGAGTAGATCCAAATTGGTTGATTATGTTACAACTAACACTTTAGTTCATGTTTTCGACTTAGAAAGTTATATGGTCTTTAGTCGTGGCTTTGCCATGACTTTGGTCATTGCTACCATGGTCTTGAGACTCATCCTTGGCCTTAGCCATGGTTGTGGTCATGGCTTTAAGGTCATTAGACCTCTTGGTTTTACTTAGTCATAACAAATACATGGTCATTTGGTATTAAAAAGGGGATGTTAAGAATTTGAAGGAAAATATCACTCGTTATGCGTTTTCAGGGTTCGAGCTTCTTTACACCTGAACGAAAACGTCGTTCCGGACAACTTTCGTGTTTTAACTTTTTGATGAAACGGACCAGAAGGCCTCGAAAAAAATCCAAAATTTTGATCAGAATGCTATTTTGGCAGATTCGGCGTTTTGGTTTTGCTAACTTCTTTTGGCCGTATCTTTTGACTCGTATACTCGTTTTAGGTGGTTCAAATTGCTATGTTTTCCTTGTAAAGTGCTCTTTAACAGTAGGTAAGTTCCAATATCATGGTTATACTATTTTGGTCGAATTTCACAATATATGTCACTAGTTTTCTTATTTATGTCCATTTAGCTAACATATGGTTCCCTTAACTTGTTTTAAAGGTTTTTGTACATCATGAACACAATATAAAGACCATATATAGCATAAATGAAGTATAATAAGCATGAGAATGATATTGAGCAAGAAAGTGTATTAGTGTTTCTTACAACTTCAGGCTTTCTAAGAAAGGAAAGTAACAAGTAAGGATAGGACTTTGATTGAACAAGCTTCTCTTCACTTTAGTAATCCTTCTACACCCTTTTATTCTCGAAGGATTTGTGATGAGGTTTTTAGGTGACTTGAGTGGATCTAAACTTAAGAGGATCACCTAAACTTGCAAGGAATTGATGTAGTTTTACTTGTAGCTTGAATTCTCTTGGATAATACTTGAAGTAGAATATCAAAGAAGAGTGTTTTTGTGTTTTTGATGTTATGAGCGACCAAGAAGAGGGGGAGGGAGTATTTATAGTGCCTTGGTTTATATTTTTGCTTAGATATGTGAATACTTGTTTGATTTTTGACCATAAGACTTTCTATGGCTTAAAAGTATACACATGATGCATACTTGGTTGTTTTTAGGCCATATACATTCCAAGGCTCATCACCAAGCCAACAAGGCCTTGGTGAGTCCCCTCTACACGTTTATGGACAAGGAGGGAAGACTAGGTGGATGAATCTTGGCCTTATATAAGTTACGGAGTGAGTTTTGGTCCCGTTAATCGCTAACTGTAAGTCATAAAGTCATGAAACTTAAAACCGGGTATCGTGAAAATGTGAAACTTGAAAGAATGACTAAACTTGTCAATATACTTCATAATAAAATATAAAATGAGTGGTAAGTTCCATCGGATTGCTCAAACCTTGTTAAAACTGGAAACGCGGGTCTAAAACGCGTAATACGTAAAACGTACGAATATTGTGTAAAATTAAGAAAAGTAAAATGTTACTTTTCTAATAGGATAATAATGAATTAAAATGACTTATAATGTCTAGACCGGGTTCAGTCTAGTATCGGTTGGTATTTAATGTCTTTTAGACTTAAAACCGTAAGCCTAAAAATCAAATAATGATTTACAAAATTAAAGAATGATTTTTGGTCAAAGGAGGAGGGAAAATATGTTGACTTTTCCAAATTATGAAATTTTCTAATCGTCTCAGAAAACGCTGTGTAAGTATAGGCTAAGGTTACAGATAAGTAAAAGTACTTAAAACGAAATTTTCTGTTTTTCACGGCCCAGTGTCTATTTGATAACATTTTTCTTAATCATAAAAAATTCTCTAATTAATCATGAGTGTAACAAATATTTATCTGATGCGGGGAAAATTGACGCGGTTGGTTTTCGTTGTGCGTAGGATTCTTAAACGACATTTAAGCCAAACGTGTAGTTCCTTAATAACTTTCGCGAAAATGATCTGATGAGTGTCAAACTTTTATTTTATCATGGAAATGATTTATCACACGAGAATATGAAATAAAATTAAATTTTGGAAAATGAATAGTGAAATTGAATAGTAAAAATGAATAGTGAAATTTTCGGGAATAGAAATTAACCTGAAAATGCGAATTGTTACAAATAGTATGTATTTTTATAATCAATAAGGTTAAAATAATATATAATAACTCAATCTAAATACAACAAACATGTTGTAATTTTTTTTATTAGTTTATGGTTGCGTATTTTAAAAAATAATTTAATTTTAATTTAATGTTGTCAAAGAACGTGGAACAATTTTTAAGCACGATGACAAGTTTATAGTGAACCTATACATGGTCTTTAATAAACCTTTACATGGTCTTTTGATATAACTTTTTTTAATTGGATTTTGCTAACAAATGTCCACTGTGCAGAGATTATTGTGTAGTTAATTTAAAAAAAATTTCTTAATTAACCAAAAAATGCATTAATTAAATATTAAATGAACTTATAAACTACTATATTTGGATATGATTTTCACTTAAATGAATTGAAATATTCCTTTTATAAATAAATTAATCTCTGTCCAGTTGGCAGAGGTTAGCAGAACCCTTACTAGAAAGATTTTGCTAATCAATGCCCACCGTGCAGAGGTTAATGTGTAGTTAATTAACAAAAACTTTCTTAATTAACCAAAATATGCATTAATTACATATCAAATGAACTTGTAAACTACTATATTTGAACATGATTTTCACTTAAATGAATTTAAATATTCCTTTTATAAATAGATCAAAACTAATTAATTAAAACTTAATTATTACTAACAATTAAAATACTATTAATAAATAAACACATAAATGAAACTAAAAGTCTTAAATTAATTATAACTAATAATTAAAAACTAAATTAACTAACAATCATTAAAAACATTAAAACATAAAATTAATTAATTATACTAAAGGCTAATTAATCATCTAATCATAAATATTATAACTAAACATTAAATATCACTATTCTATCATTTAATAACAGAAAAAAATAATAAAATAAAAATAACGAAGCCTCCAACTGATCGGTTGGCTATAAACCAACCTTTTTTTCTACGAATTTTAAAATCAATAATGTTAAATCTAAGAAACACAAGTAAATCTGATCAAAATCTAATAAAATCCCTGGCAGCGGCGCAAAAAACTTGATGTGCTCTACCGTATACAAGTTTTAAAATTTATAAACACGATTTATCCGACTATCTTATTCAACACATACGAGCAAGTATACTCGTCCGTGGTAATAAAGGTGGGTAAGTCGAGATCGTCCCAAGATATTGGTGATTATTTGTGTTTAGTGACTAGATTATAAAAAAGGTTGTCAATCCGATTTTAATTAAAATTCGAAGCTAATACGTATCCAATATATTAAAACATATACTTGTGTGTAAATCCTTAACCAATTGCATAGAGTATTCAATAAGTTTGGTGTAACTTGTAATGATGCACAAATCTAATATGAATGAGTATCAATCAATGGTTTATATCATGAGTAATCATAACTAAGAATCCAATCGCCTAGTTAACTTCTTTCGGCCAATTAACTATTATGACAATTCTATTGGGAATCTTATTTGTTGAAAAGCATTTCTTACCCAATTAGTTCTTACAAATCCTTTCGACCTTTTATCGTGATGAAATCGTTTCAAATCCATTTAATGAGTAAATATGATGATTGTCACACATCACACCCCATATTAATTCGTACACTAACATTTTGGAATAAAAACATTAAGAAAATCCTTTCGGCCATTTATTCTTGAAAGTGTTTTTACGAACAAATTAAGTAAGAGTGGATGTTATTCCAACAAACTCATTAAAATAAGAAATGTTTTCATGCATAACTTAAGAATACTCCAACAATGGTTACATCATACATACAAGTATATCACAATTACTCCATAACAATCATAACAACAAACAAGTAACAAATAAAACTTTCATTAAACTCAAAGTAACAATAGTTCATAGTAAGTAAACAAGATATACCTAGTTTAAGATTATAAGAACTAGAACCGTGGAACTATAGCAACCACATTCCTCCAATCGCCTACTATGACAAGTAAACAACTCCACACTCGGACCGACTATTGAGACTTGAGCTGAATATCTCCTGGCCGTTTCTACAGCTTCTAATAGACTTTCGGGCAATAATAATAAGTTAGCAAGTACTTTGATGTAAGCCTTTAATAGATTTGGGGTGTCACACTTAGTATACATGCATATGCTTCATTGTATAGTGTAAGAACACTTATTCCTCAAGCCAAAACGTCCCTCCTGAGTTATTAACAAGAAATGATCGGACTTCAATGATTAATGGGAAGTAAAACCTTCATTTAATGCGAAATGGTAACTGCAGACTCCTCCATACGATCGGTTAAGGCTCCATCCGATCGGATGGCTCTTTGGCACAATCCAGCCGAATCGGATACGGGTTGCATCTGATCGGTTGGCAATGGTTTATACTTCATAACTTTGACTTTTCTTCGACATTTCTTGATGCATACTTTATCCTTCATTGTGGTGTTGATTCCTTCCATAGAACTTGATATTTTCTTAATATATGAACGTAGAAATCTTGCAACTATCAAATCCATGGTTTCTTGTGTAGTTTTCTCTTGTCTCTACCTTGAAAATCTCCAAATGTGCATAATCACTTCAATTCTTCATCTTTTCATCATTTATTCCTGTACTTGGCTACATTTACTTGCATATACACTTTTTCATGATTAAGTAACAAATACATACAAATATAAGCAAATGTGATGCACAAAACTAACGATAATGCAACTAAAAACATACTCATTCTAAGCGTTATCACGGTCTCTACTAGTTTTGATAATCACAAAATATAAATACATGTTACGTAAAACTATGACTAATAAGTTTTTAATCGAGAAAACTCGTTTTCGGCTTCAACATCATTTAAGGTATGTATAAACATCTACCAACTTGTGTATGTGATCAAAGGACTTATTTTTCATCAAAACATCACATTTTCATGTTACAAAACATTTTTACAAAAGTATTGTTGTATAATTACAAGAAATGTTTTATTAAGAAAATGAATTCAAAATTCAAATATGCAACAACCATATTTCCCGCTCAAAACCGACAGGAATTTTTCACCAGATAACTTTCACCACGTCAGGACAAAAAGAGGAGCGTCTGTAGGGGTGTTCCCTTAAATGGACTGACGGTCCCTTAGTGATAAAGGATCGTCACATACTTAAAGGACTGCCCACGCTCCTCCTAGCACCTATAAATACAGAACTGTTCCCTTTCAGAAAACTAACCTCTCATACACTAAAACTTTCTGTACTCCAAAATCATTCCAAATAATCTTCTTTGATCTATTTAACGGGTTCTAAGTTTTTTACAAGTGATCACATCCATACTTCCTCTAAAGTGCAAGAGAAGAACACTCGTAGTCTGATGAGTGTGTAAATACACATCATTTTTAGTCAAATCTGAACTGCAAAACGTTTAAAAACACTCAAAAACCCACCAAAATACTGAAAAAATCCCAAAGATCGTGTTTTATATGTTTCAGATGTAAAACGATTGAAAACAAACGAAAAATGAACAAAATTTGCATAATTGGCAGTTTTAGTCCCCCAACTTTCAAAATTTGACAAAACTAGTCCCTGAGCATTTATTTTAAAGAAAAGTCAACCCAAACTCTTTAAAAGTCAAAAGACATCACAAATGATCTTTGGGTGAAAAATTTTCAAAAAGTTACAAGTTTGGTCCCTTAATTTTGCAAATTGGCAATTTTGGTCCCCGGGAAATTTAAATTTGAAAAATCAACATCAAAGAACCTTATGAAATCACAAAATGGCAAAAGGTCCTTGGGAGTAACTTTGGAGACTTGGCATGAATGGTCCCTAAAATTCAGCTTATGACAAGTTTGGTCCTTGTGCTTGTTTAATATAAAACCATACGGGCCCTTTAACAAATCTAAACCAATCCAAACCAAAGTTAAACCCAACCCACCCTTGATCCACCACCTTCCCTTAGCCCAATTATCCCTAAGCCCAATCCTCCTCCCACGTTATTAATAAAACGTACCTTACCCTAGACCAGTCAAACACCACACCCAACCTCTGTCTTCCTCCCCAAACCAATTACCCCGCCAAAACTATCCCTCCCTGTCCCTCTCATACCTAGTGATCAACACCACAACCTTCCAAACTCACTCACATGACCTTGCCTCCCCCCTCCAAGTGCCAAGTTGGCAATCCAAGTGTGGATAAATGAAATCAATGGCTGCCATTAAAAGAAGTATTGCCAAAGATTGATCCTATGGCTTGGATTTGACTTTGATGAGGCGAAAAATGAACCACTTTTAGGGGGTCATTTAAGCCCGGAATTGAATTTATTTGATCAAATATTGCCCTAAATCATTCTTTTTGTGATTTTAGGTACTTTGGGAGTGAAATCTGGAAAAGGAAGCAATTCGGACGTTTTTGGAGCATAAAAGTGAAGAAAACGCCAAAGTCTTAATTTTCCTTGCTGGGAACAGTAGGTGACGGCGTCAAGAGTAACACCCTGACGGCGTCAAGAGTAAATTGCATGACGGCCCAGTGTAAACCTGAAGGCGTCACAAGTAGAGCGTCAAGAGTAAAACACGTGACGGCCTAGAAGACCCTAACACATGACGGCGTCAGATGAAGATCAAGGCAGTCCGAGAAATATTTTGGCGGCGAGATGACGGCGTCACCTATTTGGTCTTGACGCCGTCAGCCTCAATTTCCTATATATAGTTTTCTAATTTTCATTCATAAAAAAGGAGAAGTTTTGGAGAAACCCTAAGGCCGAACATATTACGAATTTTACAGGTTTTTCAAGGGTTTTCAGCCCTTGAACCCTTTCATGTGTAATTGAGATAAGTGTTCTTCTAATTCAATCAATATGTCTATGTGTTGGTTATCTATATCTTGTGCTTGTCTTAATTCCATCATGCTAGGCTAGATCTATCTTGTGTTTGCTTAGATCTAATGAAACCTAGATGTTGATTATGTGTTGATTACTTGTTTATGGTTGTATTGGATGAATGATTTCGATGTTAGGCTTAAGAAAACTGGCAGATCTCCAAATGGTAACATGCTTGAACGTCTTAGGAAACATGAACTGACGTGCACTAGGTTTTATTGGTTGTATTTAATGCATGAGTAAATTCTAATGATTCCATGTTAGGAGCTTCTTAGCCGGCTCGACATAGGAGTGAAGTAGGCACTCATAGGATTGGGGAATTAAGTGCGCCACCCCTTGAATGGTATTAAGGAATACAATCCGTCATCCACGCAACTATAACAAGTAATTAACGTGTAAAAGATATCTAGGGAGTAGTGAAATCTAAGTAAACACAATTTCTCCACTTATTGCTCACAACCTTAGTTTAATTTAGTTTTATTTTCATTTTCTAGTATTTCATTTTGATTGCATCTTTAGTATTGGGTTAGTTGACTAGCAACTAATTCCGCCCAAATCCTTAAAACCCGAGATATTTACTTGCTTTCAAAAAAATATAAAAATACAAAAAGAATCTTCAATCATCTTTAGAACTAGTAATTAGGATTTCTAATCCTAGCGACACTATTCCTAGCTGAACGATCAATCCCCCGGTACTTGTCACTATACTATACTACAACGATCAGGTACACTGCCTGGTGGGGGTTGTAAGCTTCTCGAGATCCCTCGAGAGGTAAAGCCTGGTGCAATCCCTACGCATCAAGTTTTTGGCGCCGCTGCCGGGGAATAGTTATTGTCTAGGTTAGAATTTCTTTTTATTAGGTCTACTTGCTAGATTCCTTTCCAGTAAGATTTTATTTTTATTTTTAGGTTTTCTTTAGTCTATCTTTTTCTTTGTGCCTTTGTTAGTAAATTAAGTTCATTGACTATTCCGTTTGCCATTATGGAGAACGCGAATCCACCAAGTCCGACGCTAGAATTTTACCAGAAAAAATATAATTACACTAGTTTGGATATTACAAGATGGAGGAACGAAATGAGGAGGACAGGATCTTATATTGATTTTATTGAGTACCTTGAGAAAAGAGGCCAAGTGCATAATGCTTTTAAAGAATTCACCTTAGGAGCTCCATCAACCCCTCAAAATGCCTCACTTAGTGAAACCTATGCACCATATGATCCTTCACCTAGGATAGTTTCGTATGAGCCACCTAGCTGCATGTCATGGTTAGGCACTACCATAATACAGGATGAACCCATAGGTGACCTTGATGTGATGGAGGATGTAGCCGAACATGATCACATTGATCAAAAAGACCTAGGTTTTATGATCGATGATGATGAATCTCAAGAAACACATGATGAATCTTTTGGGCAATTTGTATATAGCAGTCAGAATATTGAGGATGATCCGTATGATTCGGACATAGAAGTTGAGATGCCTAGAGAAGTACGTGAGATACTTGGGAAAATGTTAGGGTTAGATTATAATGAAACACACGTTGAGGATATAAGTGATCATAACACAAGGAATGGTGAAGTAAATAACATAAGCCCACAAAGTACCCCACAAGTCCTACCATCATTTGATGCGTACACACCTCCCTTGACTTACCCGGAAAAAGTAGAAGAGACTATAGGAACCCCAATAGAGGTAGAACCTTTGAACCAAACACAACTAGAGGATATAGGTTTGAATACTGATAATGATAACCTTACTCTTAGTTCTACGGAAGTTCCTAGTTTTGATGAACCGGAGCCTTAGCCAAAACCGTTACCTAATCTTCCATCCTTGGATGAAAATTTAGGAATTGAAATAGGTTCCGATCCACCCATCAAACCATATAGTCCGGGTAGTCTTAGGATAAAGGTAGTGGACTCTAAGCCTTGTAGAGAGGAAGCCAATATAGGAGTGGAAAATGACGTTACATGTTTATATCACCCATTTATGATTGATCACAAGAAACATTATGGGTTTAAACCGGGTTTATTAGGTCAAGATGGATCCCCAACTAGTAATCTCTTGAAGTTGATTGAAAATGATCCCTTTCTAGGAGAAAATCTTAATCCACCCATTAACCCGATTGAATTAGGTAAGGTTATGATGATAGGAGTACACCCCTTCGAGCATATAATTCATTCACCACTCTTTCCTCACATGGCATATTTCCACCCTAAGGGTGTGTATCGCTACTTTCACCCCACTTAATCCTAAGTGTAGGGAAAACTTCCCCTATTTCCGTTAAATAAGGGTAGAGTCAGGCTAGTGACTCGAACAAAAACAAGCGCTTCTTGGGAGGCAACCCAAGCCCCTTTTTTATTTGTTTAATTGTTTGTTTGTTTGATTGTTATTTGTTTCCGTATGCATGCTTTATTTTTATTGTTGGTAGATCATGTTTCTAAACTAAATAGTGGAAATACTTTATTTTGTTGTTTTGGCCTAGTCTTAACTTCAGCCAAAGGTATTTTTGCAAAAGATAAGTGTAAGGGGAAACCCCAAATATGTTTTTAAGAAACAAACCGATCATGATTCTCCAAAATATTAAGTGAATATGTATATTCGTAATTGTTAGAGTCAAATGCTTGTATCGAGTCATAATGAAGTTTTGCAGGATTTTCCAGGAAGTAAGACCAAGTTTTTCCAGAAATTTTCCGGAAACTTAACATAAGAATTTCTGCAGGTCACTTCTGACGGTGTCACGAGTTTACTCTCGATGGCGTCACGTGTAAAAATCTAGAAATTTTACCGGTTTTGTTTTTCTAACGGAGTCTTAAGGTTTTTGTTGAATTATTAGTTTTATAATCTCCAGGAAATCTGCAAACATCATTCCACAAGCATTATATCTTATTTTGTTTTCTAGGATTTAGTAACATATGTAGATTGCCGCCGATTTTATGCGAGGTTGCCTTGTCTGTTTTCTCAGGATTTACATGTTATGTATGACAAAGAAGATGATTATTTTTCTGGAAGGGAAGCTTTGATTGTTCATTTTCTTGGAGAAAGATCTAACCTGGCTACCTTATTATCCATACCGAGCGAATCAGGAGAGTATTTGATTTCATTTGTTTTACTTATTTAACTTTTACATTCTTTACTTGAACATTGGGGACAATGTTCATCTTAAGTGTAAGGGGATGGTAAAATGATGATACCTTACAAATACACTTTCGCTTGAGTTTGTTTGTTTAATAGTAGATGTGTAATAAAACTATGAGAAATACTTGTTAGTGCAATTTTAGCGCCAAATTTAAAATTATTTACAACATTTAGGAGTGAAACTTTAGCCATAGCAAGCGTCTCATGGATAGGAGATTGTATGACTAGCACAAAACCGTATCATTCAGAAAAAATTTTCACCCAGATATGTGAGGTTCGCCTTTAGATTTGATAGGAAAAGCATTTACTATTAGTGCTTATGAGTGTACCGGTAGCATTTAGATTCTAGAACTTGCGTTAGTGATGCATCCCGAGACCACTAGTGAGACTACATTCGTGTAGTAGGATTTACTACATGATAAGAGGCATTAGGATCACCCTTGTGTTAAACCCGTATCATAATTACTTGACCATTTAAGTCATATTACTTGGCTAGTTAAGTCAACTAATTTTTCCCACACCCTTAGCGTTGTACTCATTTTTAGTACACGAAACCGCTAGTACACCCCTCCGAGCCTATCTTTTCGTTTCTAACTTTAAGCATCTTACTTAAAGGAAGAATTTGTTACACCCCACTTAAATGTACACCCAAATCGCCTTAGCCTTCCGTGTATGTGCTCATTTTTAGTGCATTATTGTTATTTGTTAAACCCTAAGTTAACTATCTAATTGAATACATGGTTGCTAAGTCGAGTCATATCCTTGTACATATTGTTTTGGGACGATTGGGACTCATGGGTAAAGTACTTATTTTATGGAGTAATGGGGAAGAACATCATTTATTACCCCCATATGTACGTTAATCTTAAAAGTGCTCCAAGTGTTTTGATTTTCTTAATTCGAGTCATTAGATTAGTTTATTGTAAAGTATGTAAAAATTCAAGTGTAAGGGGAACGTTTATTCCATATGATGTATTATTTTGGATGGTAGGGTAAGAGTGTACGCAAAAAAAAAAAAAAAAAAAATTCGAAAAAATAAAGAAAAAGAAAAAAAAAAAAAAGCAAAAGAAAAAGAAAAAAAAAACATACGGACTACCATCCCTTTTTATTCTATGTTCATTTTTATGTTTTTGTTATTTTTCATTCATTAGCTTAAGTCGAGTCTAGTCTTGGCTTAGCAACGCCATATTGTACATGTAATTGACCAAGATTGTTAACTCGCCACCAGTAAAGATTGCCTTTATCCAACAAAACCGTGTATTTCATATCCCTACACCTAACGTTACAACCTTTTAAAAGACCTCTTTGATAGTTTATCCTAGGTGCTTACGCCATGTGGTGGAGGTTTGATCCTTTCCCAAGCCTATGATAATCTATTTTGCTATGACAGGTAGTGAGAGATATCTTCCGTTTGCATATTGTAATCTATACTTTATTACACCCGAGAGATGTGAGTATCTAAACACTATTTATGAGGTGCTTGTGTATGACCTCCGTGCTTGTCTTTGGTCTTTAGTGGAATGATTATTTGTTTTAATTACTTTTATATTAGTGTTAAATGACCCCTAACTTGTATTTTGAGTAGAATAAAAGCGCATTTGCTTGAGGACAAGCAAATCTCAAGTGTAAGGGTATATGATGAGGCGAAAAATGAACCACTTTTGGGGGGTCATTTAAGCCCGGAATTTAATTTATTTGATCAAATATTGCCCTAAATCGTTCCTTTTGTGATTTTATGTACTTTGGGAGTGAAATCTGGAAAAAAAGGAAGCAATTCGGACATTTTTGGAGCATAAAAGTGAAGAAAACGCCAAAGTCTTAATTTTCCTTGCTGGGAACAGTAGGTGACGGCGTCAAGAGTAACACCCTGACGGCGTCAAGAGTAAATTGCATGACGGCCCAGTGTAAACCTGAAGGCGTCACAAGTAGAGCGTCAAGAGTAAAACACGTGACGGCCTAGAAGACCCTAACACATGACGGCGTCAGATGAAGATCAAGGCAGTCCGAGAAATATTTTGGCGGCGAGATGACGGCGTCACCTATTTGGTCTTGACGCCGTCAGCCTCAATTTCCTATATATAGTTTTCTAATTTTCATTCATAAAAAAGGAGAAGTTTTGGAGAAACCCTATGCCGAACATATTACGAATTTTACAGGTTTTTCAAGGGTTTTCAGCCCTTGAACCCTTTCATGTGTAATTGAGATAAGTGTTCTTCTAATTCAATCAATATGTCTATGTGTTGGTTGTCTATATGTTGTGCTTGTCTTAATTCTATCATGCTAGGCTAGATCTATCTTGTGTTTGCTTTGATCTAATGAAACCTAGATGTTGATTATGTGTTGATTACTTGTTTATGGTTGTATTAGATGAATGATTTCGATGTTAGGCTTAAGAAAACTGGCAGATCTCCAAATGGTAACATGCTTGAACATCTTAGGAAACATGAACTGACGTGCACTAGGTTTTATTGGTTGTATTTAATGCATGAGTAAATTCTAATGATCCCATGTTAGGAGCTTCTTAGCCGGCTCGACATAGGAGTGAAGTAGGCACTCATAGGATTGGGGAATTAAGTGCGCCACCCCATGAATGGTATTAAGGAATACAATCCGTCATCCACGCAACTATAACAAGTAATTAACGTGTAAAAGATATCTAGGGAGTAGTGAAATCTAAGTAAACACAATTTCTCCACTTATTGCTAACAACCTTAGTTTAATTTAGTTTTATTTTCATTTTATAGTATTTCATTTTGATTGCATCTTTAGTATTGGGTTAGTTGACTAGCAACTAATTCCGCCCAAATCCTTAAAACCCGAGATATTTACTTGCTTTCAAAAAAATATAAAAATACAAAAAGAATCTTCCATCATCTTTAGAACTAGTAATTAGGATTTCTAATCCTTGCGACACTATTCCTAGCTGAACGATCAATCCCCCGGTACTTGTCACTATACTATACTTCAACGATCAGGTACACTGCCTGGTGGGGGTTGTAAGCTTCTCGAGATCCCTCGAGAGGTAAAGCCTGGTGCAATCCCTACGCATCAGACTTGAAGAAGCACAAGGCTCCACTGTCCCACTCCAGCTCATCCCTGCTACCAAACAAGGTTGGGTCACATGTCTAATCAACATATGCCACTGTGGCTATCCTCCTAGTCCAAAGCTTCATCCAACGGCTATAATTATGAGATTGGAGAACAAGATTTATTCAAGGGCTGTTAAGGGTTTGAAAGAAGCACAATGGGACTTAAGCTGTTTTCTTACTCACACAGGAAAGCACAACTTAGAAGAGGACAAGTGAAGGCAGTGGAACCCTAGAAATTGAAGTATAAATAGTTAATGATGGTGTAGCCTCAAAGGCAATTAGGGTTTAGTTTTAGTTTCAGTATCTTTTGTTTTTTAAATCTTTTGTACTCTTTTATTCAATCAAATGAAAGTCGAAAATTTCTGTTATCATAGCTTTTTTACTGCTTATTTTTTGTCATAAATTCTGTTTCACTATTGCCTTTTTAAGTTAGTTTAAGCCTAGTTCACAATTTCTTGTTCGAATTATAGTTCAAATCTTTGTTTTTATTCTAAAAGTTTCATCAGGTATCTTCTTTAGGAGTGTTTGGCACAACATCTTTTACAGCCTAGAAATTGTTTTTTGCCATCTTTCAAATTTCCATTAGCTTCAGTTTAGTATTTTCCGTAGTTTAAAAGTTATAATTGGTATTTTCAAAAAGTTCTCTAGTATTTTAAGTAGTTTTCTAAATTTCTTTGCCATTAACTGTTTCATAAGGTCACTAGATTAGATTCAGTTTGATGCTCCTATTAGTTGTTTCTTGCACTTCATTTTAGTTCAAATAAAAGAATACTAGTTGCACTTTCTGTCTTTGACTTTTCCAGGTCGTACACCACTCAAGTTTTGACCCATTTCCACCCCATTTCTGCAGCCTACTGCCCCCATTTGAACTAGAATTTTAGGTATGCTTAAGTTAGAATTAGGTTTTGAAATTTGTCGCACAAGTAGTTAGGAGCAGGTACTTCATAGGAATAAGCTTAGTTTCGACTTACAAGCTTATTAGGAGCTTAAGAAGTGGGCTGCAACTCACCCATTTAAGGCTGTTGCATCAGCAGCAAACACCCCCCAACCAGCCCCTTTGATCCAATATTAGGTAGTATAGAGTTAGGTATTAGGCTTGAATATGATTTTATATATTGTTAGTAGTAGAGCCTTTTCACTTTTAAGCTTATATTCAACTTTTTAGGCTTTTTGGTAGCTTATTTGAGGCTCAAACCTCCCCCCCCCCCTTTTTGTCTGTTCAGTTCTGCATTTTACCTCCTTAGGTTTGCTCAGGTCAGTTTTTTTTGTTGTGTGAATCCCAGCTTATTTGATCATATAGGAATGCTTATTCAGGTTCAACAGAGTATTTAGGATAGGATTCAGTAGATTTCAGCATCTTGTAAGTTTGGCACAAGTTTTCTCAAAGCTTTGTGCCTTATTCTAGCCTAACTTTTCTCACTTTTTGTGGAAAACTAGAAGGGGGGGTCGAATAGTTTTACGTCCTTTTTAAATATATCACCAAAATATTTTGTAGCTTATAAAACTTACGATTCGATCTCAAGTGAATTCAAGTAACAACCAATATAAGCAATTCTAATCTAATAATGAAAGTATTGAAATAGAATGAAGAAAAGATAGAGTTAGAAAGATCAAACCACAACACGCGAATTTATAGTGGTTCGGCTACAAGGACACCTTCCTTGCCCTACTCCACTCCCCGAGTACCACACTCGAGAGTTTTCTTCACTATGTCAACAAACTCCTTATGGTGGAGAAACCTTACACGCCTTGGCTTACACGAGTTAACGACACTAAGCTAAATGTCGAGTTCTAATCGTAGCTAGAACCAATCTCACAACTTCTTCAAGACTTCACACCTTCTTCACACCTTCGCAACTTCTTCAAGACTTCACACCTTGTCAACTTCACACCTTCTTCTATGCACAACTAAATCACAACTACTAAACTACTTTACAACACACCTAGTTTCTACAATCAACAAATTCACACAATACTTTTACAAATATCTCACACTACTACAATATGAAAATAGCTAATCACAACACTACTACAATTAAATGGATGTAGAGGAGTGTTCTTCTTCTTGCACTTGAGTGGATGAAGCTTTGGATCACTTAGAAACAAAGACTTATGAATTATATGATCAAAGGATTTTTGATATAGAAATGGAGGTTGGATCAGAAAGTTTTTAGTGCAAAAAGGTGAGAAAAATATATGGAATAATCCAGTATTTAAAGGGCCAGAAAATATTGTTCTGGAGCGTGCCGGTCCCCTTAATTAGTGGGCGGTCCCCTTAATGATTAAGGAGGCCGCCTAGTATAATTAAGGGGGCCGCCCTCCTGAACGTTGGAAAAGTTTTTCTGGATAAAACTTGCCCTTTTTGGTTGGAAATTTGAAATCATATCTTTGTAGTTTAATATAACAATACCAAAAATGATTTACAAATATATATAAAATGTTAATATCATTTTATAAAATGTTATGTCTTAAGACAAGGTTTCCTTTGATCATGTAATGCATAAGATGCTTAGTTTATGCATACCTTAAGTGATATTAGATGTAGAGGTAAATATTTGTTACTAAATACTTGTTTACGTCTTAATCTTGACTTAATTTGATTTGAGTTTTGTGATTATCAAAACATAGGTTTATTGAGAAATATTAATAACATTTTTTAAACATTATTTATATCAACAATCTCCCCCTTTTTGATGATTACAAAACTTATACTCATTAACTCAAAGATTAGTTTTTCAACAAGTATTTTAGTGAGTTTATATTTACTTCTCCCCCTTTTTGTAGAATCAAAAAGGTTATGCCGACAATTTTCAAACGTGAAAATTTGACGGGAAGATATCTCCCCCTTGATGTGTAGTCCCCCTCGTTTGGGGGCACCAAGAGAACGAGCTATGGAATGCTTTACAAAACAAAAATATTAGAAGTACAAGTATAGACATGCAAATATATATAAGGTGATAAGAATATAATTAAGCATGTTTGAAAATAAGCATTCATATTATGGCAATAGTTGTGTCTAGACACAACAATACAAGTAGCAATACTAAAGATTACAAGTAGGATAGCTATTACATAAACTAACAACTAGAATGATATTTCATCATGCAAAGAGTACATGGGCTTCATAGAGCTTGCAAGCAAAAGGGTGGTAAAGGCTTTATTTATTAAGCATATCATATGCTTAATTTGGAGAGCATGATGGTGATGGTGGAGGAATGGGTGAGAATTGTGGTGGAGGAATAATTGGAGAGGATGGTGGAGTTGGTGGTGGTGGTGGGTTAGTAAGCAGATGTTCAATATATGAAAACATATATTGAATTTCATCTCTAAGACCAAAGATTACAGTTCGGTTGTGGATGCAACAAAGACAAGTATCCCCATGGGATTCAAGTAACCTCTAAGGCACGGGATTGACAAAGAATGGTGGTGTAATTGGTGGAGATGAGAGATGAGCATCAAGTGGTGTTATTGGTGAAAGTGAGATGGTAAGATGAATGGAGATAGGTTCTTGTGTCGGATGTGGTGATGATACTTGTGGTGACAAGTGTGAATTGATGTAGTCATTGATTGATGAGGTTGAGGGTATGGAGGATGAGGAAGTTCCATGAGTGGAAGGTGTTTTGGATGGTGCATTAGGTGCACTTGGAGATGAGCATTTTGGTGGAGGTGATGGGGTTTTGTTGTCTTCATTTGTTAAGTCAATGAAGAGTTGTTTTGGAGGGATGATCACAAGCTTTTGTTTCTTAGAGGCCTTGGAGTTTGAGGTGCTTGGTGGAGTCATTATGATTTAGATGAGAAATGATGAGATGAAGAATGGTGATTATGGAGGGAATTTATAGTATGGAAATGGTTGATTTAGGTATATATTTGAAATGGTTGAATGAGATTCTAAAATCAGTTGGGTTAAAATGGGAAATGGTAGCTGATACTAGAGAAAGGGTTCACAAGATGCAAAAGAAAACAGTAAATCCAGTTCCAGATGGCCGGTCCCCTTAATTGTAGACTGACCCCTTTAATAATTAAGGGGACCGCCTAGGAAATTAAGGGGGCCGCCCATCTGGTGTTTTCCCAGACGACCAGAAACCCAAAATTTGCAGAAATGGGTGATTTTTCAAGTGTGTGTTTCCAGCAAGCTCTATTAGAAGTATATACTCTAGGAATAATGATATATAAATATATATATAAACAAATTATGCATGCAAACAAACATATTATATTCCACTTTTAAAAGAAACATAGCATAACATTAAGATAGTAGCATGATAATAGTTAAAGTCTAAACATCATCCAAGAAATAAACAAGAGATAACATAAGTATTTCCGAATAAATCAGACAAATAACAAGCCATACAAGTGTCTAATAGAGAATAATAATAATAAGTAGAAATACATCAACATCATCTACTTCTTCTTCTTCCCAATCATCTTCCTAAACATCTTTCCAATGGATTTGAATCCTCCTCGAATTTCTTCATGTATTTGTTGTTGTCGGTTGATAATGGACGTTTGACGAGTGAAGAGAAGTTCATCGGTACGTTCATGAGAAAGAGGAACTTGATACTCGGTTTCGTCAAGATCGGAAAGATTATCAACAAAGGTCGTGGGGGATGGAGTACTAACACGTGAGGTGTCTTCCTCCTCCTCATCATCATTGTCACGATGAGATGTACACCCACGAGGCCTAGAAGACGAAGGAACACGAGATTTTCCTTTGTCACTTTGAGAACGACGAGTACGAACAAGAGTAAGTTGGTTCAAAGTAGGAAGGATATGTACGTAGTAATCTCTTTGAAGATGTGGGTAATGTCCCATGACATAGCGATAAAGTCGTGTAAGGAACATACCGTAAGGAAGATTAGCATTTGGGGTGTTTTTGGCGGACATGATTCGATGAACAAAAAGATAAGCCAAATTGTAGTTCTCTTCAGCAACTACACAATATAACATGTGGGCAATGCTTGCCGTGACATGATCACGGTGAGCATCAGTACCAAACGCATTCTCGAGAATGAGTTCTTCCCACTTTTTCATATCGTGGCTTAGCTCTTTGAGGAGGATTTGATTTGCATGAATATCGACATTCTTCGACTTGATTACTCGACTAGTCGTACGATGTTCTAGTTCAAGCAGTTGACGAATGTCATCAGGACTAGGAATCTCAGAATAGTATGGGCCATCCTGAGGACGATTTCTTTCAAGAGAGGAAAGATCCCATTCATTTGAGAATACGGCTTGGCCGTTGTATGGGATTCTAAGAATTTGTCCAAAATGAGCAAGAGTAAGAGTGATGAATTGATTTTGGATCATGAAGGAAATAAGGAGATGACCATAGGGATCGGTTTGCACCGTCACTTGGCTATAGAAGTCGAGGATAAAACGAGGAATGATTGGTTCGTTGATTTGGTAAAGACATTCAAAACGAATATTGGAGAACATTCGTTTGGTTTGATCGGAGTCATAGAAGGATGGATCGACAATTCTTCCTTCGTGAATGTTTCTATTTTCAATGGGACGATAGAAACATGCAACTGAAGGAGACATGCCGGGAGTAGAGGAAACTTTTGGAATGTATTGTTTGGTTTTGGAGACATCACCAATCGTGGTATTAGGCATTTTCACCTAAACAATATAAGAACAAAAATAAAATTAAGACAAAAACCACTATCATGCATATGATATATATATATATATATATATATATATATATATATATATATATATATATATATATATATATATATATATATATATATATATATATATATATGTGTGTGTGTGTGTGTGTGTGTGTGTGTGTGTGTGTGGAACGAAATTCTACTTCGACCAAAAAAAAAATATTCAATGAAGTAGTTTCACAATGTTCCTTGTATTTTGATTTTGAACTCGTTTAGAATATATGATGTCAAAAAGTATGATATCATAATTCATTTCGAAGTAAGGCTAGATATATATTAGATTATATATCTTGCTTTTTCATAAGAGTTTAACTTAGCGTAAACATGTTTAAAAGGTTAAAATGTGAATTTTGGTTTTCAAAATATCTTTTTCAAGATAAACCAAACGCTCCCTTAACTAGATTAAAATAACCTAAAACATCAATATATATATTGATTATATATCTTGATGACATCTATTGACTCTAATAGTTTTAACAAATTTTATGAGCTAATTTTAAGTTTCAAATAACTACATTTAATTATAATTTGTTCATGAACCAAACGCCCATGTTGTCTTCATGAATCATTTTATAACGAATTGAGAAGTATGTTTTGATTGTTTACAACATTGAACTAATATAATGTAGTAAGTTTTAACTAGTTTTTAAAAGTTATATCAACAATGTGCCTTTTGAAAAATGAAATTCAACAAGGGTTTATGGGCGATTAAAGATTTTGACAAATTGATGTGTTATACTAAGTTTGAGTAGCAATACATCATTCTAATCCTATGGGAAGCATTTGGTTGTTCAATTTCTAGCTTCTATTTCACTAAAATTCGAATTAAAATAAATTTTAATAAAATACCTAATTATTGATTAGACACCAAATTGAATGAAATGTGATGAAATGTATGTTGGAAAACTTACAAAAGATGTTGTTATACGTTTGGTTAGTGTTTGCCCCTTGTGAAACAACCCCGGATTGGTGATTTGGTGAAGGATTTTGATGGTTTTGGTTGTTTTGGTTCGTACTCAGCAGAGGTGAGGAAGGGAATTATGGACAAATGGAGTGTTTGGCAAAAGATTTAAGGTGGAAAACGAATTTGAAAGTATTAGATGGCCGGCCCCCTTAAACATTAAGGGGACCGCCCTCGATAACAAGCCGGTCCCCTTAATTATTAAGGGGGCCGCCCTTTGAATTTTTGAATTTTCGCGGAATTAATTTATGGAACAAATATATTTATACGTATATAATTAGATTTATAATATATCAAAAATACGTAAGCGTTTATTGGCACGATGATAAAATACTTAACAATTTTTAATTACCGTTTCGATAATTAAAATGTCCCTTTGACAATTTTGGATAAAATGATCAAAGTGTTAAGTTAATGAGGGGTTTGAGGTGTGTTCGGGAATATGTGAATATGTGTATATATGTATATATATATAAGTATAAATGTGAGTGAATGATGGGTTGATAGGTGAGGTTTGAGAGATGATAACGGAGATAGAATATAGTCGGCGAAATGAGTTTGTTTCATCCATAGTGTTCACGTGCGAAAGCGTTCTTACATGATAATAGTCCACTTGACTCATATCCCTTCATCATCATGAGTCTTCTAAAAGTGGACATAATAGAATTTCGTGTTGAACGTAAAAGATCAAAAGTAACACGAGGGGGAAGGAAAGGGTTCGATAACGAACAATTTCCTGGAGTTCTAGAAAGTCAACTAATGACGTATCTAGGTTATGTGCAAGCGTGTATATATATATATATATATATATATATATATATATATATATATATATATATATATATATATATATAATAAGTATGAGAATATATGTATATATATAAGATCAAACAAAGAGAGAAAGATAGTAAGCTATATCGATACAAACAACGTAATCAACCAAAGCATATTTAACTAAGCATGGCAATGAGTTGTGAAAGAATGGCGTACCCGGCGGTCTTCAACAAAAATCTTCAAGATGACATATAGACTTTGAAAAAGTCTATGGTGAGAAAACTTCAAGATTGCCTCAAGGAATGTTCATCTAGCTATTCGGTCCCCATTGCCTCTTTGGTCCAAAGTTGTTTGGTCCAAACATGTTTAGCATTTGACTCATTTGATGTATTCGCCATAAGACACTTCTCTTCCTTTGTCGTTTCTTTCTCATCTTCATCACTATCACTCCAAGCTCCTCCAACAAATGCTCTTTGATTTTGATCTCTTGTCATCATTGAACATTTTCCAATAAGGTGATTTGGATCACCACACTTGAAACATTTCCTTTCATTCTTGTTGTTCTTGTCATCCTTACTCTTTTGAAATGTTTTCTTTTCATCATGTGATTGTCTTACGAATCTTCCTCGCCTTTTGAAGAATTTCTTGAAATCTCTTACGGCCATGGCGTATTCTTCGTCATCACTTTCGGAAGATGAGCTATCTTCGATACTAGACTCCTTTCTAGCTTTCAAGGCAATTGACTTGCTTTGCTCTCGTTTTCCTTTGACCATTTCGGAATCCTTATTTATAATTGCTTCGTAGACTTTTAAATTTCCAATTAATTCATCAAGTTGCAATGTTGACAAATTCTTTGATTCTTCAATAGCCGTCACTTTAGCTCACCATTTTGGGTGAAGAGCCCTAAGAAACTTCCTAACAAAATTCTTACTAGAAAAATTCTCATCAAGTGATTTGGATCACCACACTTGAACAAGTAGATCTATCTTATTATCTTTGACTTGACTATTACCTTGGTGAGTTATTAGTAAAGAGTTCCAAATTTCTTTTGCGGTTTCACACATAAAGATCCTTTCGTACTCCTTACGTGGTAGCGCATTATAAATAACCATTTTTGCTTCATTATTTTCAGCAAGTTTTCTTTTTAAATCATCATTTTGTTTTTCAAAAGGTACGATTTCATCTTTCTTTGTTTCGGGGTTATTTTGAATAGGTAAAAAATCACCATTAGTAATAACATGCCAAAGATCTAGATCTTTTGACTTCACATAAGTTTCGAATCGATTTTTCCAATATAAAAATCCATCACTTTCAAATAGTGGTGGTCTTTGCATAGATTGCCCTTCTAAATATTTTTCAGATTCCATAGATCGTTACAAGTTTTAAAATACAATATATTTTAAAGATCTTGCTAGACGTAGCTCCTGATACCAATTGTGGAAAACTAGAAGGGCGGGTTGAATAGTTTTACGTCCTTTTTAAATTTATTACCAAAATATTTTGTAGCTTATAAAAACTTTCGATTCGATCTCAAGTGAATTCAAGTAACAACCAATATAAGCAATTCTAATCTAATAATGAAAGTATTGAAATAGAATGAAGAAAAGATAGAGTTAGAAAGATCAAACCACAACACACGAATTTATAGTGGTTTGGCTACAAGGACACCTTCCTTGCCCTACTCCACTTGTGACATTTCAAAATTTTCATGTCATTAATCTTAATATTATTTAACTATCATATTTTTAAATAATTAACTTCGTCAGAAGTTATCCGCGTTTCATCATAACACCTTCAATTAATTCAACCATGACTAGAATACGTCCATTCTACACTTTTTATGCATAATTGTTTCCTTACAATTCTATTTTAAAAGTCACTTTTCAATTTTTCCATTTTTATTTAAACCTTGCACCGTTACGTTTTACCCGATTTAAATTTACATTTTAAGGTTTTGACAAAGTGAACCAACCCTAGACTATGATAATTTACATATTTATGAATTTTTAAACTATTTCATGTTTACAAATGAGTTTTATACTTGTCGTGTCATTTTTATAGCTTACGTCACTTTTATCAAAAACCGGTGTCACAGAACGTGTTTTCGACTCACGGTTTCAGTTTTAACGACGTTTAAACACTCTGATAAACCCATAACTCAACTAATATATTAAAATTAGTTATTTTAACAAGTTTTAACATTTTTACAAATTTAGTTTTTTTACGTTACCCGCTTTTACGTTTTTGCATCTTAAAACCTCCACGTTTTCAATTACCGGGATCAAAGTACACATTGTAACTCATATTTAACACAAAATCAATCCCACTTTCCATCCCCACACACCATGAACGACCCAAAAGCCACATGGATGCATATCCATGTGGTGAGTCATGTTGGGGTGTCAAACTCTTGCAAAAATTAAAACATGTGTACTCCACTACACCCATTTACCACTAATTCATTCAACATAGTTCTTATCACCTTAGTCCCATTTTTCTTGTTTTCTCCACCATATGAACGACCATACTCAGCTCCAAAACACCATTTTATTTCAATTTTTACCAAATATATTGATCTTGGATTGAAGGTGTTATAATTCCTAGCTAGTTCTTCGGTTTGTTTCTTCATAATCACCATCAAACATCACATCATCAACACCAATTTTTTTTTTCTTGGGTTCAAGGGCTGAAGTTAAAGTGTTATTGGGAGGATTTGATTGTGATTGAAATCATCTAGGAGTTGTGGTCTTGGTCTATTGTTGGTTCAAACTAAACACACCTCATAGGAAGGGTGTGTCTCTTCCATTTTCCTCTATTTATATTCTAGTAAGCACTAAACCTTTTCATTAATTTTATTTTCATGATGAACATTATATTTTTGATATGGGTTTTCTGTGTTTGATGAGATTTAGTGTTCTTGAGTTGTTTGTAATGATTAGTGTGGCATTGCATGATGATTGATGATGTTTTGGATGAGTTTAGAATAGTTTTAGTTGGATTTGATGGGACTGTTTTTATATCAGTAGAAAAACGTGGGTTTTCCCATTAATTTTTGGCCTGGAGCCTATGATTAAATTACATTTTTAGATAGATATAGGTCTAAGCTTCAAGTGGCGAGTTGGAGGAATTTTTATCTCCTCCGGATGACCAAGTTATGCCCAAATTAGTAAAACTAGTAAAAATAGGTAACTTGCAGATTGTTTGAATGTTATTGGTAAATTTTTGGCTTAGAGCTTACTGAAGCATTTCATAAATGGATAGTATAATATCTCAGGTCCTAGTGGCGAGTTGGCCGGAAAACCAACTATTCCGGATGGTCGAGATACGACCAAAACCGTGGAAACATATTTAGTGTGTACCCAGAAATTGTAATACAGATTGTTTCACTTGTAATTAATAAATTTTGAACTAGGGGCTACTAGGTTTTTACATCGGTTAAGGGTAAAACATATGAGGACCATGTGGCTAATTGGAGGGTTTACCAATTCCTCCGGATGAGGGAGATTTGGTCATTTTACGAAAACTAGTCAGTTCTGAACTACTGTTTCAAAAAAAGAGTTTAACTCCAGATTTTTGTGCTATAGTGTTGGTTTTTAAAACATGTCTTAGTAGTAAACATCTTTTTCTAACACCTCCAATTGGTCTCACTTAAATTGCTATCATGTTTTAGGATTTATGGCCATTTTCGTAAGAGATTAAAATTCAGAAAATATCATGGGCTGGATGTTCAGGGGTAAAATAGTCTTTTCACATGATTCTGAATCTTTCAGAAGTTGAGGTCTGGATTTTTGAAAACTAGACTGAAAGGGCTTTCCAAGGGTGAAGGCCTTGTATTCATATCATTTATAGATTAGGAGTTAGGGGTCTATAAAATAAAGTCAAATCCAGAATTTAATATTTTACGTCTTGTCTTGAACTCTAAAACGTGTAGATACACATAGGTAAAATAAGAATTGAGGGATGAAACTTGGTAGGTGTTTTATTACCTATAAGACCTGGTCAAACATCAATCTTAGAGTGAAAATACCTTGGGTTAAGTCTTAGTGCAATGCCATGCTTATCTCGAAAACATATCTCATGATCATTTGATTTACTTTTTCATATCGCTCTTCTTTATCATTCTAAGTCACGTCACGTCTTTTAGGTTGTGCTTAGACGCTTCGCACTCGTCCGAAGATCCATTTTACTTCTGATCTTGTTGCTCTTAAGGTGAGTTCATAGCCTCGCCTTTACTTATTTGAATGTTTTATAAACCTCGAAAGGGAAATACATGCTACTTTTACAAACTGAATACAAGTAGTTTTTGGTATGCTCTACCCGATTACATGATTATAGTGATTGAATGCTTCTTGCCAATTAAGTCCCCACCATGAAACCGTTAATTCCGTAGGGAAACGCTATTATTATTGATATGCATATTAGGCTTGGCCGGCTTTGACTGGGTACGGTCACATAATCTTGAGAGTTTGGGGTAAACTGGCAATTTTTACCTCGGGGCACAAAATCATGGTTAAGGTTTCGGTTTCATAATTCTCAATACTATAATCTGATTTCCCGACATGTATTTGTTATATGTCTATTGATAAATAATGCTTGTATTCAACTTATTACTTATTAAACTCTATGAATTCACTCAACTTTATGTTGACTTTTTAGCATGTATTTTCTCAGGTATTATTTGCTAGCTGAGCATTGGGAGCAATCGGAGTCGCGTGGATATCAAACATTGAATGACTTGTTTTCTTCACATTCGATAATTATTTTCTTTAAATATGCAAATGAGTCATTTTTGAACTCTTGTAACTTAAGTTTTAAAAAGAAATTGTTGGGACCTTTGTACTCTGATTTATCAAATCGAATGTGATATTTTACTAAACGTCTCTTTTGAGGTCGTTTTATGTAACTTGTGTGTATGAACTATGAAGTGACACCCAAATTGGTATTCCGCTGCAATGTAAATTTTGGGGGTGTCACAGAATGGCATCAGAGCATTAGTTATAGCGAATTAGGTGGTTTTCAAAACCTAAACTATAACTGATTTTCGAAAATTTTTTTTAAGTCTTTCACCATTGTTCGATATCCGCGTACGCTTGCTCCCAGGTAACTTATATGCTCTATTTTGCATCTATACTTCTATTATATGACTAATGAATATATCCCCTAGTCATGATTTCATTCTCTCATGCCTATCTTGTGATGTCATACTATTTACTTTTTATCGATCGATTATTTATACGCTGAGCACTCCGATTATTGCGCACTTCGTGTTTTCTTATATTCTCCCAAGAACGTCAATACTAGTATTGTATGAGGATACCCATACATATATGTGTTACTCTCTTCTCAAATTCTTACGCATGTGTATAGTATTATGATATGTATTAATGAGTTCGTTTACTTTAATGTTTTATGAACGATTCGGTGATCTCCGAAACATTTTCGCTACTTTACTTTATTTCCTTTTGATGATATTGATATTCGGTATACTTTGTCAATTCCACTAGTAATTTTGTTGTTCAACTCCGAGTGTGAACATTCTTCTTATGCCTTGTGTGTTGTTTTCGTTATCCATTCTTTAGAAATCTTTCAATTGATGGGAGTACGACCTTAACTTGTCATCTCGGATCGTGCCATCCTTTGGCACTTACCTTTCATAATGCGATTGACTAATGTCATATTATTATTCTCGTTACTTCTTCTTACGATTTTGATGAATCGTGTCGTTAAGTAGACATCCTTCTATTTATTGTAACACTTGATCTTGTTGTGTATTTTGTTTTGTGACGGACATACTTAAGTAGGATGATTTATAATCGTTTTATTGAAATGAATGAGGACGCTTCTTCATTTGAATAAAGAAATTATAAACCGCCGAACCTTAAATTCATAAATCTTCATTTACATGGATTGGGACGCCTCTTTATGTAAGTGATAGAGTTATGAATGAGTGGGCTTATGTGTATCCACCATAGCGCGTGTACGAACCATTCTATAGGCTATGAACTCCTCTCGACTCGTAATTTGTTATGTGGATTTTTCCGATTTTGTATTAACTACCGCGAGCTTGATAAGCTAATAGTAATGCACTATTATCCGCTTCCACAAATTGACGACTTGATAGATTCCTTGTCTCCTATTGTCTTATCGCCAACACTTTTGTTATATCCTTTCCTTTCAGGACCCTCATGACATTCTATTCGTCTCTCATACCATTGCTTACACATTAGGTGATTTCTATCACTTATTCTATCTTCGTTGCAACCTTTTTTTTACTTTGTCAAAATCCCGAGCACAAAATGCATTAAGCACGTCCATGGGCTTCTATAAAAAAAAATTTATACATCTTTATAAAAATTTTACAAATATTTCACAAGTTTTTAAATTACCAAAATAACCTTCTTAAGTTAAAGAGTCGGCTCTAACCACCCTCTTTTATAAAAACCATAACCAATAATTATAATGATACCATGCCTTATATTTCAAATTACACTTTTTATACATCATATTTTAATCACGTCTTAAGGATATGACTGATTTAAACTTCGTTTCAACTAATGATTCCTAAAAATTTGAAAATAAACATTCTACAATCACAACCATAAACCCGAGTTTCAACATGGTTTTTATACATGCTTCCATCCTAAAAATCTTTAAAACGACCAAAAATGATTAAGAAGAATTGAGCACCGGGACGTCGCTCTCTTAAGGGGTACGTGCTGTGACATTTCAAAATTTTCATGTCATTAATCTTAATATTATTTAACTATCCTATTTTTAAATAATTAACTTCGTCAGAAGTTATCCGCGTTTCATCATAACACCTTCAATTAATTCAACCATGACTAGAATACGTCCATTCTACACTTTTATGCATCATTGTTTCCTTACAATCCTATTTTAAAAGTCAGTTTTCAATTTTTCCATTTTTAAGTAAACCTTGCACCGTTACGTTTTACCCGATTTAAATTTACGTTTTAAGGTTTTGACAAAGTGAACCAACCCTAGACTATGATAATTTACATATTTATGAATTTTTAAACTATTTCATGTTTACAAATGAGTTTTATACTTGTCGTGTCATTTTTATAGCTTACGTCACTTTTATCAAAAACCGGTGTCACCGAACGTGTTTTCGACTCACGGTTTCAGTTTTAACGACGTTTAAACACTCTGATAAACCCATGACTCAACTAATATATTAAAATTAGTTATTTTAACAAGTTTTAACATTTTTACAAATTTAGTATTTTTACGTTACCCGCTTTTACGTTTTTGCATCTTAAAACCTCCACGTTTTCAATTACCGGGATCAAAGTACACATTGTAACTCATATTTAACACAAAATCAATCCCACTTTCCTTCCCCACACACCATGAACGACCCAAAAGCCACATGGATGCATATCCATGTGGTGAGTCATGTTGTGGTGTCAAACTCTTGCAAAAATTAAAACATGTGTACTCCATTACACCCATTTACCACTAATTCATTCAACATAGTTCTTATCACCTTAGTCCCATTTTTCTTGTTTTCTCCACCATATGAACGACCATACTCAGCTCCAAAACACCATTTTATTTCAATTTTTACCAAATATATTGATCTTGGATTGAAGGTGTTATAATTCCTAGCTAGTTCTTTGGTTTGTTTCTTCATAATCACCATCAAACATCACATCATCAACACCAAATTTTTTTTTCTTGGGTTCAAGGGCTGAAGTTAAAGTGTTATTGGGAGGATTTGTTTGTGATTGAAATCATCTAGGAGTTGTGGTCTTGGTCTATTGTTGGTTCAAACTAAACACACCTCATAGGAAGGGTGTGTCTCTTCCATTTTCCTCTATTTATATTCTAGTAAGCCCTAAACCTTTTCATTAATTTTATTTTTATGATGAACATTATATTTTTTATATGGGTTTTCTGTGTTTGATGAGATTTAGTGTTCTTGAGTTGTTTGTGATGATTAGTGTGGCATTGCATGATGATTGATGATGTTTTGGATGAGTTTAGAATAGGTTTAGTTGGATTTGATGGGACTGTTTTTACATCAGTAGAAAAACGTGGGTTTTCCCATTAATTTTTGGCCTGGAGCCTATGATTAAATTACATTTTTAGATAGATATAGGTCTAAGCTTCAAGTGGCGAGTTGGCGGAATTTTTATCTCCTCCGGATGACCAAGTTATACCCAAATTAGTAAAACTAGTAAAAATAGGTAACTTGCAGATTGTTTGTATGTTATTGGTAAATTTTTTGCTTAGAGCTTACTGAAGCTTTTCATAAATGGATAGTATAATATCTCAGGTCCTAGTGGCGAGTTGGTCGGAAAACCAACTATTCCGGATGGTCGAGATACGACCAAAACCGTGGAAACATATTTAGTGTGTACCCAGAAATTGTAATACAGATTGTTTCACTTGTAATTAATAAATTTTGAACTAGGGGCTACTAGGTTTTTACATTGGTTAAGGGTAAAACATATGAGGACCATGTGGCTAATTGGAGGGTTTACCAATTCCTCCGGATGAGGGAGATTTGGTCATTTTACAAAAACTAGTCAGTTCTGAACTACTGTTTCAAAAAAGAGTTTAACTCCAGATTTTTGTGCTATAGTGTTGGGTTTTAAAACATGTCTTAGTAGTAGACATCTTTGTCTAACACCTCCAATTGGTCTCACTTAAATTGCTATCATGTTTTAGGATTTATGGCCATTTTCGTAAGAGATTAAAATTCAGAAAATATCAAGGGCTGGATGTTCAGGGGTAAAATAGTCTTTTCATATGATTCTGAATCTTTCAGAAGTTTAGGTCTGGATTTTTGAAAACTAGACTCAAAGGGCTTTCCAGGGGTGAAGGCCTTGTATTCATATCATTTATAGATTAGGAGTTAGGGGTCTATAAAATAAAGTCAAATCCAAAATTTAATATTTTACGTCTTGTCTTGAACTCTAAAACGTGTAGATACACATAGGTAAAATAAGAATTGAGGGATGAAACTTGGTAGGTGTTTTATTACCTATAAGACCTGGTCGAACATCAATCTTAGAGTGAAAATACCTTGGGTTAAGTCTTAGTGCAATGCCATGCTTATCTCGGAAACATATCTCATGATCATTTGATTTACTTTTTCATATCGCTCTTCTTTATCATTCTAAGTCGCGTCACGTTTTTTAGGTTGTGCTTAGACGCTTCGCACTCGTCCGAAGATCCATTTTACTTCTGATCTTGTTGCTCTTAAGGTGAGTTCATAGCCTCACCTTTACTTATTTAAATGTTTTATAAACCTCGCGAGGGGGATACATGCTACTTTTACAAACTGAATACAAGTAGTTTTTGGTATGCTCTACCCGATTACATGATTATAGTGATTGAATGCTTCTTGCCAATTAAGTTCCCACCATGAAACCGTTAATTCCGTAGGGAAACGCTATTATTATGGATATGCATATTAGGCTTGGTCGGCTTTGACTGGGTACGGTCACATAATCTTGAGAGTTTGGGGTAAACTGGCAATTTTTACCTCGGGGCACAAAATCATGGTTAAGGTTTCGGTTTCATAATTCTCAATACTATAATCTGATTTCCCTACATGTATTTGTTATATGTCTATTGATAAATAATGCTTGTATTCAACTTATTACTTATTAAACTTGTTAGGATCATATTTTATTTTATAAAAAATGTCGGTCATTAACGTATAGTTATAGGTTGCTTTAGAATATCATTATGATGAAGTTTATGTGTAGTACTCATGTTTTGTGAAAGTCTAAGGGCTATTAGTGTAATAATGTAAAAGATTAGAGAAGCCCTAGACTATGAGTATAAATACTCTTGTAAACCTCATTTGTGAGGTTGGTTCTCTTAGTGGTTCTCTTAGTCTTAACAAGGTTATTATTTCACACACTAGAGTGACTACTCACTCTCTCTCTCTCTCTACTTACTTTCTCTCTCTAGGTTTAAGCTTGATTCAATAGTGATTTAGGTTGTTCTACGGTCCTACAAGTGGTATCAATCGCCTAGGGATAATATAGGTTGTTTTAGGTTTGATTTGGTTGAAAAAACTTGGTATAAAAGTGATTTTTAAGATTTAGGTTACTGTTCATCGCAAAATTTTCGAGTTAGGAAATTTTTTTTTTCGAGTTAGGGTGATTTTTTAGCGAGTTTGGCATTTTCTGTCGAGTTAGGAGTAAGATATACCGAGTTTGAACTAGTGTCTATCGAGTTAGGATTTTGGTAATATCGAGTTTGGGGTACAATACTTGCGAGTTAGGATTTTGGTATTATCGAGTTTTGGGTACAATACTTGCGAGTTAGGAGTTTTAATTCTTGCGAGTTAGAGCTTCTGTTCTATCGAGTTTGGATTTGCTTATCGAGTTAAGTACAATTGGCGAGTTAGCCTTTTACCTTATCGTACATCGAGTAAGGTTCCTTGTGGCTACTACCTAAACGAAACTCTGCCCAAATTTTCTAAATTTACCGAGTTTGGATCTCTACATTGAACATACCGAGTTAGACTGAAACTGAAACATACCGAGTTTGACAATCATCCTAACATACCGAGTTACAAGTTTTCTGAGGTTACCGAGTTTCAAAAGCTTATCGAGTTAGAGTAGCAAGAATCCTATCGAGTTAGCAAAAAAAAAAAAAAAAAAAATTGGCGGGAAAATTTGAGTAAAATTTAATTTTTACAGGAGACTTAACGTTCAATTTTTACGCGAGATTTAAATTTTGGTATAACGTTGAAAATTTCTGCCGAAAATTCAAATTTTTAGGCCAAAATTCAAATTTTCTCGGTAAAATTTGGCGTCAAAATTTTTATAACTCAAATTTTTCGGGTAACCTTAGAATTGTATTTCTCTGTGATTCTCAAATTTTGAGAAAGAAAATTTTCATACTCATTTTTTGGCGGGAAATCACATAATCAATAACATCAACCGAGAACGAACTTTCAACTTCACCAAAACATCTAATCTTCAACAACAACCTTTGTTATCTTTCAAAAGATCCTCAGGACAACGTTTCACTTTGAATTCATATCATGGAAACTCAACAAGACATTCATGTTGCCGGTGCCGAAAACCGACCTCCAATGCTTGAAAAAGGTGGATATCTCCCATGGACAAGCCGCATGCTTCGTTACATCAAAACAAAGCCTGATGGTAAATTAATGATCAAATCCATTGAAAAAGGTCCATTTCAGCCAAGACAAGTTCAAATCGAAGGTGATCCAAATACAACACCTCCTACTCAACCATTCGTGCGTGAACAAACAGAAGCAGATTACACAGAGGAAGACAAGAAGCAAATCGCTGCAGATGATATGGCAATGCATTTAATCCAACTTGGATTACCACGGGAGATCTTTGCTGCGGTCGACAGTTGTGAAACTGCTTATGCTATGTGGGAACGTGTTAGAAGGATATGTCATGGAACAGAGATTGGACAACAAGACGTTGAGAACAAACTTCTCACGGAATGGGAGAACTTTACATCCACTAAAGGTGAACAGATTGAATCATACTACACAAGGTTTTGCACTCTAATGAATGAGTTAATTAGAAACAAGTTGACACCACGAACAATTGCAACAAACATCAAATTCATCAATAACCTTCCAGAAGAATGGGGTCGTTATGTTACAATTGTCAATCAAACAAAGGACTTACATAAGGTGAATTATGATCAACTCTATGACTTTTTGAAGCAAAACCAAGCTGAGGCTAATGAAGTAAGGAAAGAAAGATTGGCAAAGAATCATGATCCTCTTGCATTAATTGCTAATACACCAACACCATTACCAGTGAACACTCAACAACCATCATCATCTTCCACTCACAACTACATGCAACCATCATGCATTCTACAACCAACACCGGTCTACCAACAACAGTTCTACCCACAACAACAACAAGTTATTCCACAACAGCAACACCCACAATTCCAAGAACCGGAATTCACTGACAATGATGAAGCTACTGCAGCATTGTCCCAAGCGTTTGCTTTTCTGTCAAAGGCATTCCAAGGACGCTATTCTACACCAACTAACAACAACCAAAGGATCTCATCGAACACTCGCAACAAGCAGTTTGCTCAGCCGAGTTTCAATATGGGCAATGAAGGACAAATGGTTGGAGTTTATGAGAATCAACAAGGATATGCTACTGGATTTAATATGGGCAATCAGAATATGCAGAATGCAGGTCAGTATGCAGGGAATCAGCATGGTCAGTATGCAGGGAATCAGATGGGTCAGTTTGTTGGAAATCAGAGGGGTCAAAATGTTGGTAATCAGGCAATGGGTAATCAGAATAGAAATGTTGCAGCTCCAGTAGTTGGGAATTTGGGAAATGTGAATCAGGGTAATCCGGTAAAGTGTTTCAACTGCCAGGGTGTAGGTCATATGGCAAGGAACTGTCCTACTAAGCCGAACAAAAGAGACACAGCGTACTTGCAGAAAGCATTGCTGTTGGCACAAAAGAATGATGCAGGGTTTCAGTTGAACGCAGAGGAGAATGATTTTATGGCTCTTATGGATGACATGGAAGATAGAGAGGATATCAATGCGAACTGCATATTCATGGCAAATCTTCAGGAAGTTAAGTATGACACGGATTCTGATACACTTCTTGTTTATGACACCAATGCACCATCTGAGGTATCAAATTTCAACCCATGTCATAATAATGATATATTTAATATGTCTCCTCATGAGGAACATCATTTTGAGAAGCAAGCATCCACTTATGATACATTCCTGGACACACCAAGTAGTAGCAATACTCCTTCAGCGACTCCAAATGAAAATCATAATGGAGGCTTCGTTTCACAGCATGCTGAGAATGATGAGGAAACACGTGCTTTGTTTGAATCATTATTGAATAATTGCCATATTGAAATTGAGAATGTGAAAAAGGTCAATCACGATGTTAAGGCCGCGAATGTTAAATTGACCGCTGAGCTTGAGAGTTACAAAGAAAACGTTAAAGCTTTTGAATTTCATAACAAAAGAGTGTCTGAATTAGAAACTGGTTATCAAAATTCCGTTTCAAGGGAAAAACAATTGCAACTCAAGTTTGATACACTTGATGTTAATTCTTTCAAGAAGATAAAAGCTTTAAACGCGGAAATTTCTGATTTACAAAACCAACTTTCTAAACAAAAAACAGCTTTTACCAATCTTGAAAAAGAAAGGGATGAGTTGAAAAAGGACTTTGCAAAGAAAGAAGACAAACTTTTGGCCGAAATTGTAGAGTCAGAAAACATGATTGCACATTTAGAAGAATTAGTGGTTAAGTCGGGTCAGTCAAGTCAAACAATGAAAATGATTTCAAATCAAACTAATCTGATTTACCATACGAAACATAAAGTGGCTCTTGGTAACAACACCCCCAGTAATCTCAAGAAAGCTCAGCAAGAACAGAATGTTTTGTATAATGGTAATGTGATTTACACTAAACATGATCCTCCCGTCGTTCGGGATTCTGTGCAAACGATAGAACATGTCGAAGAGAGCATAAATAAAATGAAACAAAAGGATTTGAAACCCATTGATTACAACAAATTGAACAAACTTTTGGGAATTACTTTTGTTCCACAAAAAGAACCATCTGTGTTTTCCATAAAACGACCATTCTCAAAAATGTTTTCTAAGAAAGTAATTGTTTCCAAATCTCTTTCAAAAATGGAACAAATGTCTTCTAACAACACTTTTAATACAAGTGAGGCTAGAAACATTCTGGATGACGTTAAAAAGAGAATTCAAGAACTTCAAAATATTGTTGCTTCTAAAACTACAATTAATATTAACAACTGGCATTCCAGTTTTCATATTGAGCAGAAAAAAGTTTTTGAAAATGAAATTACTATCCCACTGAATAACATCAGTGCGAGGGTAATCCATTTTGAACAAGCTTTCTTAAAAGAAACGGCCGACTTTGTCAAGGACCACAAATCCCTGGTAAACGAAACTAATAAAACTCGTGAAAACATGAATGTTTTGGAAAACCTAAATGATTCTCTCTTCGAAGCTGTTATGACCACTGACATTATGTCCATCATTTTACAAACATACTCTGTTCAAGACGATGAAAGACTAAGAGCTGAGACCTCCGCAATTGTTTCAAAATATAAAAATGCTCTTATAAAGCTTGAAAAAGAAAATGTGTCATGTTTTAAACAACTTGATCGAAAAAAGGAAGAATGCAAGTATGACAAATTATCGTATGAGCGTGCCTTCAAGAACATGAAAGAGCAAAATGATCTTTTGAGGGCTCAGCTTGAAAGTCTAAAAGGGAAGGGTGAGGAAACTAAGTTTGCAAAACCATCAACTTCGGAGAAACCAAATGTTTCAAACACGGTTCAAAAACAAAAAATGTCAATTTCACGGTTTGCTCCAAGAGTCGATGAGAATAAGGATTTGACAAAACCAGTCACTCCAACACCCTTGCCCCAGCAAAGTGAAAACGAAAAGATTGTTGATAAACAAAAATTGGTTGTTGAAAGAGACACAAATGTTTGTTCACCTGGCTCTTCTAGAAATTATACACCGAATGTGACCATAAAAACTGTTAAAGAGTATGTCGGTTCTAATGACATGGTCCAATATCACCATCTAGAGGAAGCTAGGAAAAAGACACAACTTCGAAAAGACGGAATTTTAGGTGTAAAACCTAGTGTCATGAATTCTACAAGATTCCAAAGCACTGCTAGTAGTAGTAAACCATTACCTAGGAACAATCAACAAAATACTAGGGATTGGCTTGCATCTAAGAGTAGTGGCACAAAAGAGCATGATAGGAACGTAGAATGTAACACAAAGAACTCCAAGGTCTCATCGAACAACAAAAAGCAATTTCCAAAAGACTGTAGTGACAAAGTTAAAATTGCTATGTTAAACAACGATGTTGAATTTGTCTGTTCTACATGTCAAAAATGTGTTTTTTCAGCTAATCACGATGCATGTATTGCACAATTTCTCAAGAAAGGAAAATCAAGTGTCAAGACACAATCGACTAAGACACCAAATAGAAACAAACCCGTTGATATGAAACAAGAGGTTAAGAAACCTAATAGGTGGATACCGAAAGGATGTAGTTTTTCCAAGACTGAGACTTCCGCTGCATCTGATAAGAAAACTACGTCTAGATCTTACCTTAGGTGGATTCCCACGGGAAAAGTTTTTAAAACAGTTGGTCTTAGATGGATTCCCACAGGAAAGATTTTTGATAGTTGCACCAACACAAATAATAGTGATAATCATCAGGAAAAGGAAGTTGAAACCATTACACCCGTTGATAGTCAACACCCGCAGAGTGATGCTTCATGTACTTCTACACCCGTTGATAACACTGTTATTTGTGAAACCTCTTCGTCTTTGGTTGCAGGTGCTTCAACTATCTCAGAACCCAGTTCTTCAGAGGGTTCAAATTCTGTAAATTCTATAAAATCATTCTTTCAATCTTCTATTTTTGATTTTCCATTTCTTTTATAAAAATAAAAACAAAATACAAAAATATAAAATTTCAAAAAATACAAAAACAATATAAAATCAAAAAAATCCAAAAATATTCTTCTCACGACATGTCTCTCGTATAAATCAATATTCTGTACGTGTCTAGAAATGTCTTTCAACAATGACACGGACATTTACAGATGCTTGAACGGGAGTTCTTTAAAATGTTTTTCTAAAACATGTCGTTTCTCAATAGTTTCTTCACAATGGCTTGTAAGTACTTCAGCTTACAACCCGTGCTTCAAAGTGATATCTTTTCAAAACTTAAGTCCGGGTATAACAACTCGAAAAGATTTCAAATAAGGACTTAATCAAATGGCTTTTGGACACATCAGTTCAGGACCCACGCTTCAAAGATAGGAAAGTGCTTAATCAAACAAAGATTTCAAATATTTTTTGAGCACTTATCCTAAAACGAAAACCACACACTTATCTAGCTTGAGTTTTCTTTAGAAAAACTTTCAAAATCTTTAAGCTCAAGACCATGATTGTTGATCTAATGATAAATTAGATTTCCAATATTCTCTTACATTTTGAGCACCACTTTTTCAAGATTTTTCAATAAGATTTTAAAAATCTATCAAAATCGGTGCTCATCATCAAAATGACTTGTGTACACCTTACAGTGCACAACTCAAGTTTTCAAAGAAAGGAAAGTGTTACGCAAAAATGATTTTCATCAACAAAGTGCACTTATCCTGAAAATGGACACTGTTGTATGCCTCAGTGCTACATTCCTATTCAAACAAAGAGAAGTCTTTGTTTTTCAAAAAACCTTGATGCAAAATTCAACAAATCTGAAACTTCTTTCTCTTTCAGAATTTTGCTTCAAGACGACTCCTTCCCTCTAAACTTTAAAAATTTTAACATTTCTCAAAAACATATGCGAGTTTTGAGGGGGGGTATTTCTAAAACAAAAATTGTTCCGAATTCATGCAAAATGAAATATGTCTATCTCTCCAAAAAGCTTTTTCTTAATCAGTTGATATAAAAAATATCACGATATGCTATTTTTGAGGGGGAGAAGACATGATTAAAATGTGATCAAAGATGTTTAAAGCTTGTGATTGAATCTCAAAAGAGCTAGACTCAGAATGTACCAATGAATTAACGAAGCTTAAAATGTCAGTAATCGAAAAGACTTGTCCTGGACGGGTAATAATTTCAAGCTAGTCTATCTAGTGATGTAAGCGTGTCTCGAATAGGACTTGTCTGAGTAGAATGTACCGTATCGAGAGACTTTCTTTGGACTTGACCAGGACGGGTAATAACTTCAAGCTAGTCTAACTAGTGATGTAAGCGTGTCTCGAATCGGTCATGTTCACTGAAAGTGGATCAATTCAAAAAGTGCAAACTCCTCACTCATGTGCAAATTTCTTAAAAAATTCATGAGCACATGTGAAGGGGGAGTCCTTCATAAGAAACAAAAACTCTCAAAGTGTCAATAAAAATGTGTTTATATTCATAAACACTTTGAGAGATTTTCAATCAAATGTTTCATGGCAATTATAGGATTCATGGAGTTATAAGGTGACTAAGGTTAGGGAAAACCATCCTATGATCCGCCAGAGCCGGAGGGATCTACCCAAGGACAATTCCAATAGATTAGAATTAGAAGTCCTTAGGTATGATTGAAAAAAGGAGAAAATGAGAAAGGAGAAAGAAGGGGTTGAAGAATTAAAAAGAAAAGTTATGAAAAGGGGTGAAAAGAAATAGCCCTCCATATGTTCAACCTTAGGGCAGACACCGGGTTCAATTCATATGCTACTGGTTGTTACTAAGGTGACACCAGTATTGAAGATAAAGACGTCATGGACCCAGTGACGCACTGCACTAAACCTTCTAGCCACTCAAGTTCTCTTAAAAGAGCTTGTTTCATTCTCACGGGGAACCAGTGTAATCTATCGACCTGTCTCTTAGAGATGGTTGATATTGAAGCAGGAGACCTCTCCCTAATCTCCGCATAGGAAACCAAATGTGCACTTATCGAGTCTAGAGCCCCGAGATTCATCAAAAGATCTCATAGGAACACATGATATTTCTACACTGGTTGTTCATCATTAAGGACGCCAGATGTAAACTTAAGAGTCCTACGCAGATCTTAGCAATCTGCCGAGAACGTTTATGAGAGGAATTACTTATGTATATTCTCAATGATTGAACGGAAATTCCTGCCATGGTCAACATCAAGCAGCCCTAACATCAGGTCACTTCGGTAATTCCTTATGGGTTACGCTTAGTGTTCGCGGTGATTTCAAACGGTCTACAGTCATGGAGTGATCCCCAGCGACTCACCCAGTCATTGAGCTACTTAGTAGGTCTCGTAAGCTCTTTCTAGAGTATCTGATATGGGAACGGCCATGGTAAGGGTTAGAAGGAGTCTTCACACTATGCTGTTGACGATCTCTAATTCCTTATCTGTAAGTACCGGTTGTTTATTACTAACTGTTTACCTGCAGCTATACATCATCTCCATGGCGAAAGATTCCACATGCTCATACATGCATCAACAAAGTCAAAGGAAAGTTCTCACAAAGATCAAAGGATAGCAACAACCAAAGAAAGATTCTACGCCAAAAAGAAGAATCTACAAAGTAAAGTGACAAAGATCAAAGTGAGAGAACGGAAACAACAAATGCATGTATCACAAAGACTTAAGACGTATGAGCATGTTGGAATGGCAGACAACCACCACAAACACAGAAGTGACAAAAGGCAGATGACATCATCGGATCACTTCAACAACAATGAAGCATGATGAACTGGAACTATGATTCATCTAGTGATTCTTAAAGACGTCAAGAGCTATGAATGTTAAAGTTTAAAGACAAAGATGATGACATCACACAACCTCAATGACCAACACTTAGGGGGAGATTGTTAGGATCATATTTTATTTTATAAAAAGTGTCGGTCATTAACGTATAGTTATAGGTTGCTTTAGAATATCATTATGATGAAGTTTATGTGTAGTACTCATGTTTTGTAAAAGTCTAAGGGCTATTAGTGTAATAATGTAAAAGATTAGAGAAGCCCTAGACTATGAGTATAAATACTCTTGTAAACCTCATTTGTGAGGTTGGTTCTCTTAGTGGTTCTCTTAGTCATAACAAGGTTATTATTTCACACACTAGAGTTCTCACTCACTCTCTCTCTCTCTACTTACTTTCTCTCTCTAGGTTTAGGCTTGATTCAATAGTGATTTAGGTTGTTCTACGGTCCTACAAAACTCTATGAATTCACTCACCTTTATGTTGACTTTTTAGCATGTATTTTCTCAGGTATTATTTGCTAGTTGAGCATTGGGAGCAATCGGAGTCGCGTGGATATCAAACATTGAAGGACTTGTTTTCTTCACATTCGATAATTATTTTCTTTAAATATGCAAATGAGTCATTTTTGAACTCTTGTAACTTAAGTTTTAAAAAGAAATTGTTGGGACCTTTGTACTCTGATTTATCAAATCGAATGTGACATTTTACTAAACGTCTCTTTTGAGGTCGTTTTATGTAACTTGTGTGTATGAACTATGAAGTGACACCCAAATTGGTATTCCGCTGCGTTGTAAATTTTGGGGGTGTCACACCACTCCCCGAGTACCACACTCAAGAGTTTTCTTCACTATGTCAACAAACTCCTTATGGTGGAGAAACCTTACACACCTTGGCTTACACGAGTTAACGACACCAAGTTAAATGTCGAGTTCTAATCGTAGCTAGAACCAATCTCACAACTTCTTCAAGACTTCACACCTTCTTCACACCTTCACAACTTCTTCAAGACTTCACACCTTCTTCACACCTTGTCAACTTCACACCTTCTTCTATGCACAACTAAGTCACAACTACTAAACTACTTTACAACACACCTAGTTTCTACAATCAACAAATTCACACAACACTTTTACAAATATCTCACATTACTACAATATGAAAATAGCTAATCACAACACTACTACAATTAAATGGATGTAGAGGAGTGTTCTTCTTCTTGCACTTGAGTGGATGAAGCTTTGGATCACTTGGAAACAAAGACTTATGAATTATATGATCAAAGGATTTTTGATATAGAAATGGAGGTTGGATCAGAAAGTTTTTAGTGCAAAAAGGTGAGAAAAATATGTGGAATGATCCAGTATTTAAAGGGCCAGAAAATACTGTTCTGGAGCATGCCGGTCCCCTTAATTAGTGGGCGGTCCCCTTAATGATTAAGGGGCTAGTATAATTAAGGGGGCCGCCCTCCTGAACGTTGGAAAAGTTTTTCTGGATAAAATTTGCCCTTTTTGGTTGGAAATTTGAAATCATATCTTTATAGTTTAATATAACAATACCAAAAATGATTTACAAATAAATATAAAATGTTAATATCATTTTATAAAATGTTATGTCTTAAGATAAGGTTTCCTTTGATCATGTAATGCATAAGATGCTTAGTTTATGCATACCATAAGTGATATTAGATGTAGAGGTAAATATTTGTTACTAAATACTTGTTTACGTCTTAATCTTGACTTAATTTGATTTGAGTTTTGTGATTATCAAAACATAGGTTTATTGAAAAATATTAATAACGTTTTTTAAACATTATTTATATCAACACTTTTTATAACTGTTTTCTTTTTGTACATTTCCTCAGCTTATTTCCAAACTTTAAATTTTTCTTTGTCTTTATTAAAAATGCTTAGTTAAGCCTGCTCTTCAGGATCAAAAAGAAATGCAAAGAAAAAAATATATTTGTAAAAAGTTGGGTATAAGGGGATTCGAACCCTGGTTGTTTCAGGCACATCAGACTACACCATACACCCCTCACCATCTGAGTTATCGCTGCCTTGTTGTTGTAATATTGTTTATTTAATATTTATGTCTTTACTTGTTTTGCTTATATTGATTTTCAGCTTTTAAGTTTGCTTATCTCCTGCTTATGTTAACTGCTTATTCCATGTTCATATTTTTCTCAGCTCACTTTTAGTGTAATAAACTTTCTTAAATTTTTTTATAATTTTCTAAATAGTTTTACTAATTTTAAATCATTTATTTTGTCATTTTAATTTTTAATTCATTATAATTAATTAAAAAAGCAAAAAAATATTTTTCTTTTTTCAAAAATTTTCTTTTGTCTTTAGGAACGTAGGAAAATCGTTTTTACACCCGTAGGACTAGTGTAACATTAATTTCGCGTTTTATTTTACGCGTTCACGTAGTTTTTAAATTAACGTTTACGTTTTTATTTTAGATTACGTTTAGGGTTCCCCTATTCCCTATCATGTTTCTCGTAGTCTTTTAGGTAGTTTTTAAGTTTTATTTTTTATTCCTTGTTTGTATTCATGTTTTAGTTACGTTTACTTTATTTTCGTACGTTATTTGCAATTTATCGTAATTTCACAATACCAAATAATCTCTCAACCATTCTTTACAAGCATTTTAATCTCGAATCTCACACGATATTTCCCATTCACACCTCGTTGGGACACGACCCGGGTAATCACTTACCCGGTATCACACATATATATTGTATTCACGAATTTTCGCAAGTCTTCCTTTTCCTAAAGGTTGATTAGTGAATTCCACTCACATCTACCTTGTATATTTTTGATACGCACTCAAAAACGCACTATCAAAATGGCGCCGCTGCCGGGGAGGTTGTGTTAAGACAATATTATTATGATTTCAACGATTAGTGACTTGTAGAACCTTCATCAAAAAGTTATCGTTTTCAAAAAAGTATAAAACACAAAAATATTTTCCTTTTCTTTTGTGTATATATCTATCATATAAAAAAATACAAAAACATTTTCCGTTTTTCTTGTTAAATAAAAAAAATAAGCATAAAACACACCGTCGAGAACCAAGGCAGAACACCTACCAACTGGGGGTGTGAACATTAATAAGTTCCCAAACAAAAGATTAAAACTTGCCATTGTATCCTTGTGAATTGGTATACCTTTTTGAAAGAAGCCATTTACATTGTGATTATTGGTTTAAGTTCACAATTGTCTTTTTGAGTTGGTCTCGTTTTAATTGATGTGTTTTTCGAAAAAGCCAAAAATATTTTTCCTTACCCTCTATCCGTTTGATTCTACCTTCTTATACCCCTCTCATGTATAATTCTTATGGCGTCTCTCGGCTACACGTGTTTTCACTGTAAAAGCCCGATTGAGAATGGCTATCGTTGTTTCTGGTGTATTTGTGAGAAGTGTGGAAATAATTGTAGTAACAGCTTTTGCACTACGTGCAATTTGTTCATAAATCCAAATTCTCTCAATGATTCACCAAATTCTTCCAACTACCCTTCACTGCCTGAGATACGCGTTATTAATGACAAACCATCAAGAATTGATCCTAACTTTTCAGGATTTATGGTTAAAGGTTTGTCAAGCAAACGTACAGAGCATAGAGCAGTGACTGAAAAGAACGACTTGCCTAATCTTCACGTTTATCAAGAACAAAAATCAGAGACCATAACGGAAGTGGTGGAAATTCCTAGCTCTCAGAGCACACCACTTGTCCCACCTCTAACTTTTATTCCTTGTGTCGGTTGTGGTGAGCCGCTTTTCGGGTTGCCATGTCGTTGGTGTACATGTGAACGGTGTGGTAATGATATTCAAAACGGAAGTTGTTGTTTTGTGGTTCGAGTAATTCATTCGCTTACGATTCTAATCTGAGCTTTTGCAATGAACCACAAAACAATTTCATTTCACATGAGCATAATCCGTGTTATCAAAATTGCAATGCCGAATCATTTCAAAATGCACCAACTTCACAACAATACGGTTGTGACTATTGTGGAGGTCCACATTTTAGCACCGATTGTCAAACTAGGAATCTTTTTCCTTGTGACAACAATTATCACGACCAACTTCCACGATACCAAACTTTTGAAACACAACCTCAACCATTTCCTCAAGAACTTTTGCAAAATGTTTTAAATACTTTAAATGATCTTAAGGATTTGGTTAACAAACCTGCTCCGGAAGAACCTCGTCCGAAGTCTTACAAAGAAATACTAGCTGAAGAAGCAGAAGAAGCAGCTAGAGTAAGATTTCGAATGCGTAAAACTATCATCTACGATGACGATGACGATGACGATAGTGATGATGAAGATACCCTTGATATTCGTCAAGGCTCATCAAATTCATCACTTGTAGTTCCTTCCATGAAAAATCAGGGAGAAAATAATGTGACGAAGTCACTAGCCGTTGATCAAATGGAACTTGAAGAATCCATAACTGCTACTACTTCTCAACTCCCTCAGTCTGTTGTTATCACACCCGAAGTTCACACTCACTCTCTAAACATGGGGGATGAGCATCTTGGCACTGTTCCTGATAAGGAATTGGACGAATTCATAAAGTCTAGTGTTGAGAGCCTTGTCCCAATCCCAAGAGAGTCACAGGGAACTTTTGATCATATGTGTGATTTACCTTCCCCTCTTGAGTGTTCAAACGATCATTTTGAGACTTTCTCAGATTTTAATGATGATTGTGCATCTTATGGAGACATCGAGTATGTTGAGGCATCAGTTCCACATTCTGATGCTGATCATCTTCTTGAGGAGTTCGCCGATGAACTCACTCACATCAATTCACTTCTAACGGGAAGTGACGATGATCTCGTTGACTTTGAAGCCGATCTTGGAGAAATTGAAAGTCTCCTATATCATGATCCGTCACTCAGTTCTGATCCCAGCAGTCTAATAGAGAATGTTAATCACCTTGTTCCCGAAGCATTCAAAACAACTTTCACTAATCCTCTGTTTGAATTCGAATCTGAATTCACTTTGATTTCTGATAACCCAATCTTTGGTACTCAGATCGAGCATAGTGATGAGTCCATTATGATTGATTCTCTTCACAAGGAGTTCTCTGGTGAACTCACTCATGTCATATCTCCACCGGAGTATGATAACTTCCACTTTGATCCAGACACACCCGGGATATGTCTTGATCAAGCGATCTTAAATGATGAGATTCATAATCTAGAAATTATGGATTCTCCTATGGGTGATGACGAGTTAATCATGATTTTCATCATGAGTTTCTTTCTTTTCTTCACCTATCCTGTGACGTCCTCTCTTCTTCACTCCTTCATGACTGAAGACACTATCTTTGACCCCGGCATTTCCATGTATCCTTCATTCGATCCAGGGTCTATATATCTCATCGGTGTAGAACTTTCACGTGCTTTAAATGTTTGTCCAAACATCTTGAATGAAAGTCCGATGGAGATTGTTTCTTCCACATCTTGCTTCCCCAAGAACCAATGAATTCGGGGTCGAGTCAAGCTAGCGACTCGGTAAACAAAAACAGTAGCATGTACTTAGGGTTTTCACCCTAAGTGTGGGGGAGTGCCCCTACCGTTGTTACCATGTATATATATCAATAAATAAAATAAAGTGAAAAAAATGGTGTTTCAACATTTAGCTTGTAATGTTGCCCTTTCACGTTCAAAGAGTCGGCATAATAGCCGGGACTTTGAATATTGAGGACAATATTCAATTCTAAGTGTGGGGGGGAAATTCTAGCGAATTTTAATCACATTTTACCATCTAGTACCCCAAGTACCCCCGTTTTTGGCAAAAATTTTAAATTTTTTTTCACTTGAGCTTCAAAAATTTTTGTGGTTATCAGTCCACCATGTCTAAACGACAAAAGGATTGGCTAATCCGGGAGCAAACGGCTCTTGGTAAAGATATCCCAAACCCGTTGATGGCTGACAGTTTGCCCAAAACTGTATGGTATCTCAACTCGCCATATCCTGAAAAGTGAAAGAGTTGGCTAGCCCGTAAGATTATGGCTTGTGGTAAAGGCAGTGGAAAACCATAATTGGTAATCAGCTCACCAAGATGTTGACTGTGTCCAACAAGAGTTGGCTAGTCCAGAAGCAAACGGCTTCTGGTAAAGACAAATAAAATCCGTTGATAGCTGGTGGTTTGCTCAAAATCATATGGTTATCGGGTGGTTTATAGTTCTTACTTGAACTGAAACATTCGGCTACTCCAGAAGTAATGGCTTTTGGTAAAGAGACTTCAAATCCATTAATTTTCACAAAATATTGCTAGGGACTAGCAATAGTTTAGTGTGGGGGATTGATGAGTGTGTAAATACTCATCATTTTTAGTCAAATCTGAACTGCAAAACGTTTAAAAACACTCAAAAACACACCAAAATACTGAAAAATTCCCAAAGATCGTGTTTTATATGTTTCAGATGCAAAACGATTGAAAACAAACGAAAAACGAACAAAATTTGCATAATTGGCAGTTTCAGTCCCCCAACTTTCAAAATTTGACAAACTAGTCCCTGAGCATTTATTTTATAGAAAAGTCAACCCAAACTCTTTAAAAGTCAAAAGACATCACAAATGATCTTTGGGTGAAAAGTTTTCAAAAAGTTACAAGTTTGGTCCCTTAATTTTGCAAATTGGCAATTTTGGTCCCCGGGAAATTTAAATTTGAAAAATCAACATCAAAGAACCTCATGAAATCACAAAATGGCAAAAGGTCCTTGGGAGTAACTTTGGAGACTTGGCATGAATGGTCCCTAAAATTCAGCTTATGACAAGTTCCTTGTGCTTGTTTAATATAAAACCATACGGGCCCTTTAACAAATCTAAACCAATCCAAACCAAAGTTAAACCCAACCTACCTTGATCCACCACCTTCCCTTAGCCCAATTATCCCTAAGCCCAATCCCCCTCCCACATTATTAATAAAACGTACCTTACCCTAGACTAGTCAAACACCACACCCAACCTCTGTCTTCCTCCCCAAACCAATTACCCCGACAAAACTATCCCTCCCTGTCCCTCTCATACCTAGTGATCAACACCACAACCTTCCAAACTCACTCACATGACCTTGCCTCCCCCCTCCAAGTGCCAAGTTGGCAATCCAAGTGTGGATAAATGAAATCAATGGCTGCCATTAAAAGAAGTATTGCCCAAGATTGATCCTATGGCTTGGATTTGACTTAAAGAAGCACAAGGCTCCACTGTCTCACTCCAGCTCATCTCTGCTACCAAACAAGGTTGGGTCACATGTCTAATCAACATATGCCACTGTGGCAATCCTCCTAGTCCAAAGCTTCATCCAACGGCTATAATTATGAGATTAGAGAACAAGATTTAATAAAGGGCTATTAAGGGTTTGAAAGAAGCACAATGGGACTTAAGCTGTTTTCTTACTCACACAGGAAAGCACAACTCAGAAGAGGACAAGTGAAGGCAGTGGAACCCTAGAAATCGAAGTATAAATAGTTAATGATGGTGTAGCCTCAAAGGCAATTAGGGTTTAGTTTTAGTTTCAGTATCTTTAGTTTTTTAAATCTTTTGTACTCTTTTATTCAATCAAATGAAAGTCGAAAATTTCTGTTATCATAGCTTTTTTACTGCTTATTTTTTGTCATAAATTCTGTTTCACTATTGCCTTTTTAAGTTAGTTTAAGCCTAGTTCACAATTTCTTGTTCGAATTATAGTTCAAATCTTTGTTTTTATTCTAAAAGTTTCATCAGGTATCTTCTTTAGGATTGTTTGGCACAACATCTTTTGCAGCCTAGAAATTGTTTTTTACCATCTTTCAAATTTCCATTAGCTTCAGTTTAGTATTTTCCGTAGTTTAAAAGTTATAATTGGTATTTTCAAAAAGTTCTCTAGTGCCTTAAGTAGTTTTCTAAAATTCTTTGCCATTAAATGTTTCATAAGGTCACTAGATTAGATTCAGTTTGATGCTCCTATTAGTTGTTTCTTGCACTTCATTTTAGTTCAAATAAAAGAATACTAGTTGCACTTTCTGTCTTCGACTTTTCCAGGTCGTACACCACTCAAGTTTTGACCCATTTCCACCCCATTTCTGCAGCCTGCTGCCCCCATTTGAACTAGAATTTTAGGTATGTTTAAGTTAGAATTAGGTTTTGAAATTTGTCGCACAAGTAGTTAGGAGCAGGTACTTCATAGGAATAAGCTTAGTTTCGACTTACAAGCTTATTAGGAGCTTAAGAAGTGGGCTGCAACTCACCCATTCAAGGCTGCTGCATCAGCAGCAAACACCCCCCAACCAGCCCCTTTGATCCAATATTAGGTAGTATAGTGTAGAATATGAACATCTAGATTCGGGTGGCCTTAATTCATGGTAGATGATATCCATGTTTGAGTTAGATTCAAGAACTAGAAAGAGAGAGAGAGTTTGGAACCTTGAGATAAAAGAAGAAAGAAAAATTAGATTAAAAATGAAAGGCTCACCCTCTCCACATGTGGAGAGGGATATTTATAGTGCCTACAAGATAACTAATAAAACACCCACACCCGGGCTGTGGATCAGGCATACAGTGGGTAAAGACCCGTTCCTTCTTCCACGGTGTTACTTAATCTAATACTAATTAACTAATAAACAAACTAACTACGAGCTAACTTTATGCTATTACAATCATTAGGTGACCGAGACTTTTACAGGAATATTTGTATTCCTAACAATCTCCCCCTAAGCGAGGTCACCTTTGAAGTTAAGCTCTTTTGTCTTTAAGCATTCTTTAGTCTTTGTAGCTCGTAGGTTCTGATTCTTCACTTTTCAGCACACTTTGTATATCCAGCAATGAACTTGTGATTTGAGTTCCTTTGTGATGTGTGACCTTTGAGCTTCTTTGAGATCATCAGCCAAAGTAAATCTCCAAGCTCATCCATAGTCGTATTGCCTTCATGTGATGTAGTGACTTAAGGACCATCATGCTCACACCCTTCTGTATCTGGAGACTTTGCATAAGAGTTGTAGATTAGGAGACTTTTTCATCAGAGTTGCGGAAACGTTGTTGGTAGTCTCTCAACATTTGTTGTAGCAAATCTCTCATCTTCATTGATAGTGTGGAGGATGTGTGAGCACGAGGTATGGATTGACCCGATTCAGCTGGAAACTGGAGCCATCAACGCCATCTTTATATGTGTCCCTGAAATGAAACAGTTAGCAATAAAGATAGAGAACGAATATGGCTTTGTCATTCGTTCTGCGAGGACAGACTACCCTCCGGTTTTGAGAAAACCGACCTGTGATCAGGTAGAGTCTCTTTTAAAGAGGACTCTCCTTGACAGGAATTTCCAGCTTGTAGTAATGAATTTTCCAAAGAATCCACTTTGGAATTTTCATACTTAGCATGTTCTCATACCGGAACGTCTCAAAGCAGACAGCACGATAGAGTGAATCGGTGAATAGATATTCACGGATTGATGAGAAATTGATTTATAGAAATCACTCGCGTGTCATATGATAAACATTTTTGAGACACGACGAGAGTTTTATACTTTGAATCACATTTCCATCAAAAATACTTTTGTTTGAAAGATATTACACAGTCAATGTGCTCGAAAGATAAGTTGGTGAGCACATTGAGAGGTTTTGGCAAAAGTATCCGTCAATCCATATCCTGGAACAAGTTTGATTCAAATTTGAATCACACCATCGTTGCTTTCCAGTTGTCACTTGATCATTGATCCAAGATGGATCTCACATGTCACCTACCAAGAGCTTGAAAGATGTTCGCTCCAGAAGGATTTCCATCGTCATTGTGAATATTTACATATCACTCGGATGTTCTGGCAATACCACAAGGATAATGCGTAGGACTCTAAGTATTTTATCTTATTTTCCACATTGTGTGAAACAATAAGCATATTAGGAAGTGTGTCCTAGCGAGATTTATGGATGATCTCATGGCTCTAGACTCAATAGTGCGTTTTGATCCGCTCCTGGAGACTGGGGAGGCGTCTCCTGTTTTAGGTATCAACATAGCTCGCAATGAGCGGTCGATACATTGCACAGGGTTCCCCGTGAGAATGAAACAAGTTCTTTTAAGAGAACTTGAGTGGTTGGGAAGTTTAGTGCAGTGCGTCACTGGGTCCATGACGTCTTGTCTTCAATACTAGTGTTACCTTAGTAACCACCAGTAGATTATGAATTGAACCCGGTTTCTGCCTTAAGGTTGAATATTTGGAGGGCTATTTCTTTTCACCCTTTCACATTTCATTTCTTTTTCATTCTTCAACCCCTTCAGTGCTTACCGAGATTTCCCCACTAGAACCTTGTTGGGTTTGTTCCAGTCCTAGCTCTATCTCAGTCCGCACTCTTCCCTTTCTCACTTTACTCCTTTTTTCAAGCATTCCTAAGGACTTCTATTCTATCTAGAGGATTGTCCCTGGGAAGATCCTTCCGGTTCTGGTGGATCATGGGAATTCATACCTAACCTTAACCAACCTTATAACTCCATGAATAAAGATAAATGGTCGGTCTTTGGTATAACTTCCACAAACGCCTTTTGCTCCCCCTCAATATGTGCATCGATATTCGAAAGTGTTTAGCACATATGCGGGAGCCTTTTATGAGTACAAAAGATCACTTTTGATTATCAGATTTCATATTTAAATCACATTCTCTCCCCCGATCAAAAGTTTCAAATCTTTTGAGATTTTTGATCTCAATTGATTTAAAAAATTTAGAAAGCGTTTTTGGGAGAGAAATGCGGTCAAGTTTAATATTTTCTGATAAAAGGAACTTTTTCTAGCTCCCCCTCAAACTGTGAGGGAGGTTGTTATGTGTCAGATTTGAAGAGTTTGTAAAAGATTCGAAGTTTTAGTGAAAACTCTTTGAAAATTTACTCATTCTGACACATAACACATCACAAAACATTTTGTTGCAAGGTTTTATGTACGAAGTGTGGGGAGTTTTGATGATACATAAAATTTTGAGAAATCACTCTCCCCCTCAATCAATGACGGATGTTAAAGCATAAATATTTTCATAAACTATTAACGTCATTGATTGAGTGAAAATTTTATCAAACTTTTGAGTTCAATTCGATTTTCATTCAAAATTTCATGGTACCACCAAGTTTTGCACAAACACTTTCCAGAAAAATCATAGAAGGGAAAGTATTTGGCGATAAAAAGAAAATTTCTCTTCTTTATCAAGAAATAATGCACTGAAGCGTACATTAGATTGAGGGTGCATGAATATAAAGTAATTCACGCTCGGATGAACGGCACCCTTTGTTAGGAACAACCGTCTTTTTGGCGACGTGTTTTCCTTAATTTTGAAAAGCGGGTTGCTATCTAAAGTAATAGCAAGCCATAATTTTAAGTCCGGGTTGTAGCCTGAAATGACTACAAGCCATAGTTTTAAGCTCGGGTTGTAGCCTGAAATGACTACAAGCCATAACTTTAAGAATGTTTTGAGAGACGACATGTTTTAGAGAAAAAAAACTTTATTTGAAACCGAAAAACTCTTGCTCAAGCATATGTATGATTCCGTGTCATTATTGAATGACATTTCTAGAAACGTACATAATATTGATTACACAAGAGACATGTCGTTAGAAGAATATTTTTGGTTTTTATAATTTTCTAAATTTTATGGTTTTTATATATATATATATATATATATATATATATATATATATATATATATATATATATATATATATATATATATATATATATATATATATATATATATATATATAGGTTTTATATTTTTCTATTTACGTATTGGTATAAGATATGTACAAAGGATACGAAATAGTTTAAGGAGATGTTGACATGAGCATCAAAATGAGATTGTCGTTCAGCTCGTTGTAGAAGTATGTAGTCAACATCTCTTAAACTTTCACCAAAATCATTACTCCTCAGCTTCCAGACTTTTCTCCGCTTCCATCATTTGACTTGCTGAAGAGTAACGTGAGCACATTTGACCAGGGAATAATACAGGCATTACACTCTCCCCTAATTAGTGCTCTCCCCCAATCCTGACAACCTTTCCGATGAACACCCACAATAGAAGGAAGACTTTGGACGAACACCCATAATATAAAGAGGTCTTTTGATAACCAAATACATGCCGTCTTTAGTCTTCTACTCACATAGCGGAGAATGTAGAGAAGACAGTAGACACGACCTACTTCAAGATTGCCCAATATGGAGGAACAGAATACCAACCATCTTCATCTCACCAAATGCCTTCCAGTAACCTTACATATAACCCATCAGCCCGCAGCGCACACATGAGACGATAACACCCAACCGAGAATAAAGAATAGACTGACGACTCGACCTTCTTCAGTCTTTAGTATAACACCAGAGTAACAAGTTGAACCACTGATCATCTATAGAATGTATCCATCCTTGGATATTAAGCCCTGATCATGTAGACCTGTTGTGCGTCCTTGATGTACACATTCTCTCTCCCCTGATGGTTACGATTAATCATACCATGACGTAACAGTGAAACGTTAATACCAAGGTGACAAGTTGAACCACTGATCATCTCTGCGGCTTTTCAACACCGGAATACACGATTAAGCCCGATCACGTGAACCTTTTATGCGTCGTTGGTGTACACATTTCTCTCCCCCATGATGGTTACGATTAATCGGAATCATCATCATTATGTGTACATGTAGCCTGATGACGTATACATGAAGCATTGACTAGAAACCCTTTGTTACTGATTGAATCAGCCCGTGAGACTATGTCGATTAGCATTCCATGACCATGTTCTTCAACACCTTAATAGAGAGGAAGATGTAGTGTTGGAGAACCATGGTTTGCACGACTCCTGAACTGACGTATTCAGGAGTCGTATGACCATTTCTCAATCATCATCCAACATGTAGATTAATATTCACCCTTTCCCCCCCTCAAAAATTGCATATGCCAGCCAACTGCAATTTTTGATGATTGAACTAGTGAATATGAATACCATCAACGGTTAGAAGTTCCACTTGACGGTTCTTGAGGACTGACATGTTGTTTATTCACCCTTTCCCCCCCTCAAAAATTGCATATGCCTGTCGAATGCAAGTTTTGGTTGAATAAGTGAATAATAGAATACTCCAATATGCGCCGATCCACTTGAAAACAGAATAAGCACGGAAAGAGCATGAACATGTTGATGAGAATGGCCATAAATAAGAAGATTCCTCTTCTTTTGAAGATAAAGTGCACTGAATCGTACACCTTTCTTTTCATTGATGAGCGGGGCCTGAAGAGTTGTCAGCAGACGCCATAATGATGACATTAAGGACCGAGGCTTGAACTGAGGTGTTCAAACATCATAGTCGTTGAAGAACGAGGCCTGAACTGATTTATTCAGACATCATCTCTCTCTTTTCTTCTACTCTCTTGCTAACTCATTACCAACCCCATTATCATTCTGTCGGATATATGTCGTGACTACAGATGGAGTGAAACCCAATATGATGAACTTGAGACCGAAGTAATATGACCCGAATATGTGACTTAAACTTGTACTAATGCGAGACAAAGAGCGGTGCAGAGACTTCGTGCAACATCGAATCCCTAAGTAGTCTATACTCTTCAACCAACCAACCATCAAGTATAAGATGTACATCACCTTTTGAATATCCACAACTACGTGTGACACTGAGCACTACAACGTGACTCCTTAAAGTGATAGTTATTTTGTAATAGAGAGAAAGAAGAAATAACTAGATATCCAAGTCCTTGTCATTGTATTGAAAGCTCGAACAAGGATCTCGAAGAATCTTCATCCAGCCTCCCCGATATCTTCAGATACTAAGTACACGTACCCATGAAATTTCACTTCAGCCTCAAATAAATAATACTGAACTAACCCCGTAGTCACATTTTGTCAATTCAATGCCTCAATCCAGCCATTTGTGATGTTATGGCTGAACTTTGATAATGGTTTTAACCCGACCATGGTCAAGAGCTCATAGCCCATCATCACGGGATTTTACAAATCTATAGTTTAAACCGAGAAATAAGTACTTTCGCGGGATTTTACAAAACCAAGAAGAAACCGTGAGATAGTAACAGGTTGAATGTGGCATGACTGATTTGGTTATGGCAAACATCGGTTTGGGTTAAGAATATCAGGTGAGAATTACAGATCACATCACAATTTTAAAGTCTTTGTCCAATTAACCAACCTTGAACACAAACAATTTTGACCACATGATGAAGGAACCCGATATACCAATCTTGAAAATGAAGTAGAATTACTCAAATTTGTTACCTAAGCTTGCATTGTTTTAGGAAGAACGGTGTAGAGAATTTGTGAACCATGCAAATCTCTAAGTACTCAATACTATCTTGACAAAGTATGAGACAATCATCACCTCTTGCGATTATCCACAACGTCATCAACGTGTGACACTAAGTACAATAACGTAACTCCTTTAAGTGATAGTTAACCAGGTCTTCAACCATCCACCCCAACATCTGGAAACTAGATAACCCAAGTCTTCAACTTACATCATATGCGCGAGCAAGCTATCATTGAAATCCTGCATCCAACCATCCCGATTTCAAGATAAAATAGGTATACTCTTTCGTGAAATCCAATTTCACCCTCAAGCAAGGGATACCAAATTAGCTTCGTGATCATTTTGTGCGGTTGAGCAATCAAAGTGAGAAGAAACATGCGCAAATTCTTAGGAGTGCCCAAGACTCATAGTCAGACCAATCAAACATAGCTGTCTGAACCAGCTGCTTGAATGTCATCCGAAACAGTTGACATCTCAATATCTTCAAACGGGATTTTACAACTTATGTGACTTAAACCGAGAAATGTTTCTTTCTAGGGATTTTACTAAAGTCAACAAAAGAAACCGGAAGATATCTTCAACAAGTTAAACTTAGAGAGAGATACCGGATGAGTCACAATTCGCACTAAGTGTCATGTCGTGACAAGTCAAGTTACAATATATCAAATTGAGATTAGTCAAGTCGTAAGGATTAACTCACAACGTCAGATAACAATTTGATTAATCGAAACGACTTAAGTTACAACAATTCACTAATTGCAAAATGATTAACCAATCACACGAATCTCATCACTTAGTAACTTGCCAATAAGTTAGAGATAGTCGCTAAAGAGTGAGCAAACCTCTAGAGACTGATCCACTGAATCCTGAATTGTTGAAACCGGAACTGCAAAGATTCACACTACAGGAGACGGAATCGCTAGGAAACTTGCGCAAATTCTCCCCCTCAAAAAGGACATGCAATGACCTTTTTGCCAAAGAACTGAAAGTCTGTGATAGTCGTGAGTTTGTCATGCGCAAAGCAGATACATGGAAGGAGACACATAAACCTACTGCAGAGAAGATGGTGATAAAGACATGCTTGTAGTAACACCTTGCTGGACTCCTCATCAATGATTTAGCAGATTAATGATTCATAGTAGTTCGGAATATGCTAGACCACTGGATGAAATGTGCTTAACTATAGAGTGAGTAAAGGGTTAAAGCACGTCTCTAAACAAATCACCTCCTGTCTTTAAGTCTGACCATCTCTTGAGAAGTTCTTGTACTACAATCCCATTAGAAGCTTGAGAAACAACAATCTCTTGATGAAGCATGAAAAAGGACAAGTTAGAGACTTATACTTGCATTAAAATCGTGATTTAGAACCTATATTGAGCACAACAACGTAACTCCTTTAAATATAGGTAGTGACATATACCCAACCTTCCATCCTTAATTGTATATATCCACTTCTTGAACATCCAAGTCTAATCACCTTAAATACACTCGAGCAAGGGTCACCAAACATCGTGCGTCCATCCACCCCGAGATGTTTGTGACACTAAGTATGCCAACCCGTGAATTAACACACCAACCAAGTCACCGTAATTTCCCAATTCCTGCTGTTCTCGAAGCACAAACTTATCCCGAAGATAATAGTCAGATCCCGTAAGTTTTAATATGTCAAAAACCAAGTCCAGCCTATCGAATCTTTCGCGGGATTTTCTAAAAACATCAAGAGTAACCGCGAAATTAACAAGAACATCTAAAGGGTGAGTTGCAATACTAATCTTCAAAACTTAAGTCAACAAAGTCAAGTATCAACTTGATCAAATTGCAGCAAGTCAAGTCGCAGTTTGAAAAATCGCAACAAGTCAAATTGCAGACAACCAAATTGCAATACGTCAAATCGCAAGTATTAACTCGCAACGTCAAATCGCAATTGGTCAAATCGCAATCAGTCAAGTCGCAACAAATCAAAACGCAATTTGACGAACCGCAATTAATCAAATCACAAGTTGTCAACTGTAACTCAAGTCGCAAAAATTAAATTGCAGGCTCACTCAAATCATAGGCATCCACAATGCTGACAAGCTTAAAAACTCTGTAATCACGTCGACATAAATATATACCCCGAAATTATATCCACTAAACTCGAGAATATCACAACCAGATTAATATTCAATCCTGGATTCTTGAAGCTCAAACAAAGTCGTTGCCCAAAATTTATACTCAATCCTGATACCAGAATGTGATTTTATGTTAAGAGTGATGATTGTTTGTTTTGACAAGGTTATATGTTGTTTAGTTGTGATCTTGATTCGGTTGATGCAAGTTTTTACGGTGAAATTTTTGGTCTGAAAACCTTAAAACCTCAAAAACTTCACTCCGGAGGTGATTTGGGCCTCGAAAAATTCATTTCACGACTTCGTGGTGAAACCTCACAATATTCAACCTGTTCCGGACGTTTTGACAGCTAATTCGCTGAAAACGGAGTTACGGTTCAAAAGTTATGACCGTTTGAAGTTTTGACGTAAAAAGTCAACTTTGGTCAAACTGATGAGCAAACCGCAGTTGACCAAAGCTAACCGCAGTTGACCAAAGCTAACCGCAGTTGACCAAAGCTAACCGCAGTTGACCAAAGCTAACCGCAGTTGACCAAAGATAACCGCAGTTGACCAAAGCTAACCGCAGTTGACCAAAGCTAACCGCAGTTGACCAAAGCTAACCGCAGTTGACCAAAGATAACCGCAGTTGACCAAATCTAACCGCAGTTGACCAAAGCTAACCGCAGAATAGAGACAAAACAGTCACTTTCGTCCTTTTTCGTCTTTTTCCTGTTTTAGAGTTAACCTCAACCAAGAACAAGCTAATCTCAACCAAGAAACAAGCTAATCTCAACCAAGAATCATGCACTAAATCACATCAAACATCAACCAAACAACCAATTCAACCAACCCAAGTGAAAAGTTAAGAACTACTAACACCTCAAAACACAACAATACCACCAAATCATCAACAACACTTCAAACAAAAAATCAATTCGAGGTGATTGAAAAATAATTCGAACCAAAAATCAAGCCACAAATTTGAGCACCAACAATCCTAGGATGAAACCTTGGCTCTGATACCAATTGTAGAATATGAACATCTAGATTCGGGTGGCCTTAATTCATGGTAGATGATATCCATGTTTGAGTTAGATTCAAGAACTAGAAAGAGAGAGAGAGTTTGGAACCTTGAGATAAAAGAAGAAAGAAAAATTAGATTAAAAATGAAAGGCTCACCCTCTCCACATGTGGAGAGGGATATTTATAGTGCCTACAAGATAACTAATAAAACACCCACACCCGGGCTGTGGATCAGGCATACAGTGGGTAAAGACCCGTTCCTTCTTCCACGGTGTTACTTAATCTAATACTAATTAACTAATAAACAAACTAACTACGAGCTAACTTTATGCTATTACAATCATTAGGTGACCGAGACTTTTACAGGAATATTTGTATTCCTAACATATAGAGTTAGGTATTAGGCTTGAATATGATTTTATAGATTGTTAGCAGTAGAGCCTTTTCACTTTTAAGCTTATATTCAACTTTTTAGGCTTTTTGGTAGCTTATTTGAGGCTCAAACGTCCCCCTTTTTTGTCTGTTCAGTTCTGCATTTTACCTCCTTAGGTTTGCTCAGGTCAGTTTTTTTTTGTTGTGTGAATCTCAGCTTATTTGATCATATAGGAATGCTTATTCAGGTTCAACGGAGTATTTAGGATAGGATTTAGTAGATTTCAGCATCTTGTAAGTTTGGCACAAGTTTTCTCAAAGCTTTGTGCCTTATTCTAGCCTAACTTTTCTCACTTTTTATAACTGCTTTCTTTTTGTACATTTCCTCAGCTTATTTCCAAACTTTAAAATTTTCTTTGTCTTTATTAAAAATGCTTAGTTAACCCTGCTCTTCAGGATCAAAAAGAAATGTAAAGAAAAAAAAATATTTGTAAAAAGTTGGGTATAAGGGGATTCGAACCCTGGTTGTTCCAGGCACAACAGACTACACCATACACCCCTCACCATCTGAGTTATCGCTGCCTTGTTGTTGTAATATTGTTTATTTAATATTTATGTCTTTACTTGTTTTGCTTATATTGACTTTCAGCTTTTAAGTTTGCTTATCTCCTGCTTATGTTAACTGCTTATTCCATGTTCATATTTTTCTCAGCTCACTTTTAGTGTAATAAACTTTCTTAAAATTTTTTATAATTTTCTAAATAGTTTTACTAATTTTAAATCATTTGTTTTGTCATTTTAATTTTTAATTCATTATAATTAATTAAAAAGGCAAAAAAATATTTTTCTTTTTCCAAAAATTTTCTTTTGTCTTTAGGAACGTAGGAAAATCGTTTTTACACCCGTAGGACTAGTGTAACATTAATTTCGTGTTTTATTTTACGCGTTCACGTAGTTTTTAAATTAACATTTATGTTTTTATTTTAGATTACGTTTAGGGTTCCCCTATTCCCTATCATGTTTCCCGTAGTCTTTTAGGTTGTTTTTAAGTTTTATTTTTTATTCCTTGTTTGTATTCATGTTTTAGTTACGTTTACTTTATTTTCGTACGTTATTTCCAATTTATCGTAATTTCACAATACCAAATAATCTCTCAACCATTCCTTACAAGCATTTTAATCTCGAATCTCACACGATATTGCCCATTCACACCTCGTTGGGACATGACCCGGGTAATCACTTACCTGGTATCACACATATATATTGTATTCACGAGTTTTCGCAAGTCTTCCTTTTCCTAAAGGTTGATTAGTGAATTCCACTCACGTCTACCTTGTATATTTTTGATACGCACTCAAAAACGCACTATCATAGCCGTCAAGAAACGAAGTGTTGAAGAAAAGTCCTTCACTTCTCAAGCCGTTGTTACAGATCTCTTCGAAACCTCCATTCTTATCTCTTGATTCTTGTATGTAATTGGACTTGTATGCAAGTTCTAAATTTTATGTTGTTTTGTTTCATGCCATCGTGTTGGTGCGAGGTGTGTAGCCACGTGGGCTTTGGTGTAGATAGGTTCTAGCTAGGATTAGGACTCGACATTCCGCTTAGTGTCGTTAAACTTGGTGTAAGCTTGTGTAAAGTTTGTTCTGCCATAAGGGAGCGTGTTGATATAGTGTTTGTGAAACTCTCGAGTGTGAGACTCGAGGAGTGGAGTAGGGCGAAGAGAGAGCTCGGTAGTCGAACCACTATAAATCTCTGTGTCCCGGTTTGATCGTTTCTTTCCTTATCTTTCTTACTAACTTATTATTGTGTTTATTAGTTGTTGTGTTGATATCACATAAAGATCGAATCGAAAGGTTTTTATAAAACAAACTTTTAAAAGGAAATTTTTTAAAACGTAATTAAAAATGGTGAAACTATTCAACCCCCATTCTAGTTTCTACAATTGGTATCAGAGCCAGGTTACTCAAGAATTTTAAAGTATACTTTATTTTAAAACTTGAATCGATAAATAGATTTTGAAAAATATGAAGAAGGGAAATCTATGCAAAGACCACCACTTTTCGAAGTTGATAGTTTCATTTAATGGAAAACTCAATTCGAAACTTATGTGAAGTCAAAAGATCTTGATCTTTGGCATGTTATTACTATTGGTGACTTTCAACCTATTGAACAAAACCCGGAAACTAAACAAGATGAAATTGTTCCTTACGATAAACAAAGCGAGAATCTTAAAAAGAAATTAGCTAAAAATGATGAAGTAAAAACGGTTATTTACAACGCTTTACTTAAAAAGGGATTTCAAAGAATTTTCATGTGTAGTACGGCTAAAGATATTTGGAAAACCTTGTTAGTCACTTATAAAGGTAATAATCAAGTCAAAGATAATAAGATCGATCTTTTGGTGCAACAATATGAACAATTCATCATTCCTTAAGACGAATCTATTGATAGCGCTTTTGCTAGATTTAAAACTATTAATACAAGTCTAAAGGCACTTGACGAAGGTGTTTCTGTCAAGAGTTGTGTTAGGAAATTTCTCAAAGCATTGCACCCGAAATGGAGAGCAAAGGTCACGGCAATTGAAGAATCTAAAGATTTAGCTTCACTATTGATTGGCTCCAAACGGTCAACTTAAATTGACCAGGGAATGGTCAACCAAGTCAAACAGCGTAGAGTCAATGCTCTGCGGAAGTATAGTGTTTCCCCGGGTCATTATGTCCCGACGAGGTGTGGATGGTTATCAAACGGATCTGTGATCGGGTGAATTTGGATGAAAAGGGGTTTGTGATTGACTACACTACTGATTTATAAAATGAAATAGCTTAAATAAGCTATATGAACAAGACTGGAAGTTGGAAAAACCAGAAACGTTTAAAACTTAAAAACGCGTACGTTCACGTTTTAAATAACGTAATCGTACGAAATAAAAAGTGAAAACTGAAATCTGAAAAGGGGGTGAAAATGACACTTTTACAAACTTAAAATAAAAAGAAAATTTAAAATGAAAATGAAATTATTAAAATGATTATTTTAATATTCAAATACTATTTGATTAATTAAAACTATTTAAAAAGTAAATTAAACCTAATTTAAATAAACTAAAAATGATAAACAATACAAATTAAACTAAAATCTTGCAAAAATAATTTATAAAACTTAAAATGAACTTGAAGAAAGTATAAAAATTAAAAATAAATATTTTTGTCTTTTTATGGATTTTCTAGTAATTAAAAAACTAATTATCTTAATTAAACTATTTAAACTAATTTAAATTACTAATAATACCTAAATGACTTAGAAAATTATGGAAAAATTCCTAAAATTATTTTATAACATATAAAAGCTAGGAAAAATATAAAAACTAGGTCTTACTTAATAAAAACTAATTATGCTATTTAAAACTTAATTATTAATTAATTATTAATAAAACTAATATTAATTCTAATAAATACTAAATGACTAAATAAAAATCTGAGAAAATTACTAAAAATACTTTAATATAAAAGGTAATTAATAAAAATATAAAAAAGCTAAGTGCTTAACAAAAATTTAAAAATGAAAATTAAAATTTAAATTACATTAAATAGAAACTATCACTTAATATTAAATTGACTTTTCATGATTTTTCCTTTACAAAACTATTTTATAACTAAAAACAACTAACTTTTATGAAAACAACTTTTTTTTAGCTTAAAAATAAGCACTATGGAAGCTTATTAGCTCCACAGTTGACTTTAGTTGACCAAAAAGGAAATTGATCTCAAATGAGCTTGAGTGGGACCCACAAAGGTTAATTCTGATTACAATGGGTTAAGTAAACATGTTTAAGCAATAAAAAGCCACTGGGGTCCACAGGATAAGCAATTAAGCTAAACTTAAGCACTTTGAAACTTGGTGCTTGACTGAAAATGGGACAGACCTTTATGGTCAATTCAACTGGGGTCCACAGGCTTCTAGGTCAAACCATTGGTCAAACCACGGAGAGGGGTAGGAGGGGGGTTGAATGGAACATAGTGGGTGGCTTATGGACCACTGTGGAGGGCTGTGGCAACCACCAAAGTGGTGGGTTTGGGTGTGAGGTCTGCTGCAGCAGGGGGTCACCCTCCCCTGCAGCCTACTTTCTTGCTGTGGTGGGCCCCACAGAAAAATGGCAAAAATACAATGAAGCCAGGACCTTGGAGATGAGGTGGTAGACTTCACACACAAGAAATTTCACACTCTAAATCAACACACAAAAATCAAATAAATTCTTGGAACTTTTGTAAAAATCTGAAATGTAAACTTTGACTTTTTGATATAACTTGGAACTTTTGACTTTCATGAACTTGTATTAGATCTAAATGACTTAGGTGGATATATTAAGCTACATTAAGGGTGAATTAAGCTAGAAGAACATAATTTAGTCAAAATGGGTGAGATTTGAAACCTACAAACCTCAACAGTTAACTGTTGGAGGAATGGAAGGTGATTTTTGACTTTTGGTGTTTGAGATGCAAAGTTTATGGACTATATAGCTCAGTTATGACATAAGAAATCTATTTGTGCAAAGTAATCAACAAAACAACAACAAGAACTCAGCAAAGGTGCTGATCCAAACACCCCCTTATACTACTGTTTATGAAGGTTTACAAGGCCTAAGAATAATTAAAACCTAAAATTGATCCAGAAGGCTGTAAAATGATACAATAAACTAAAATGAACACATAAACACCAATCTAAACAACAATTAACAACTATAACAGTTTGATCTTATAAAAGGCAGTAATCACAATAATTGAGCACAACGATATTTAATGAACAACCAAGTGATATTGAGCAATAATATTATCCAACTACACTAATTAAACAAAGAACACCACAGATAATCAGTTATTAAGATCTAAAACAATAAAAGGCCAAACTGTGGAAATTGAACTTACTAGTAATCCCAAGCTGAGAACCAAGACACTAGACCAATTCTACCTATCCTACAGCTTCCCAAGAAGCTTCTAAACCATTCACAATTCAAAACACAACCTGATTCAAACCTCTTTCTTCTTCTTCCAAAGATTTCTGACTTTGTACTATTTATGTGGATTTTATAGGATTTTTAATAAACTAAGTGCAAAGTAATTTCCAAACTCCAAATGCCTCAGAAAACTTGTAATGAAGCCAAAGAGAGCTCAAACAAACACAGATTAACAACTTTTGATGCCTAGTCAATAAATTGGAATTTTAACTTGAAATTACAAATTTTAGAATTTAGAACTAAAAACTTGGATTTAATAGTTGAATTGGATTACACATACACTGAGAATGATTAATATGCTGCTTATAAGCTAAAAATGACACTTGAATATGAAAATTACATTATAACGACACTATTCTAATCTAATTAACTAATTCTACTCTCACTGATGATCCCTTCTCTTTATTTCTTGACTTATATAAGCCATGAGACACATCTTTCTCTTTCCCACTTGTTGTAGACCCTTGGATTAGCTTCCATCAATCACAGCCGTTCAAATACGTTTTGGCGCCAAATTGTGTTTTGGCAGATAATGGGGTTTGGTTAGGGCATTTATGAGGAGGGGGTAGTTTGGGTGTATTAATTAGGTTGGAGTGTTGGAGGTGGAGTTGGTGAAAAAGTGGTGGGGGGGGGGGGAACACAGGACCTGAAAACGGGGGAAGGAGGTGGGGGTTGGGTTTGACTGTTTGTTTGACCATGGTGTGTTGACCGGGGTATGATATAAACATGGGGGTGGGCTTTTGTTGGGCTAGGGGTGGATTGGGTGGGCTGTGTTTGTGGATCAGGTATTGGTTTATGGTTTGGTTTGGATTTTGGTTAAACTAGTATAAAGGACCATAAGTGTAATTTATGCAAACCAAAGGGACTGATTTTCTAATTTTCCACAAGTACTCATAAGGTTCATTCCAGCCAAGTTCCATTAGTACATGGACAAAAAGTGATATTTTTCATTTTGAAATTCACAGGGACCAAAATTGTCATTTTTCAAAAGTCCAGGGACCAAACATGTGTTTTGGCAGATAATGGGGTTTGGTTAGGGCATTTATGAGGAGGGGATTAGCTTCCACCAATCACAGCCGTTCAAATACGTTTTGGCACCAAATTGTGTTTTGGCAGATAATGGGGTTTGGTTAGGGCATTTATGAGGAGGGGGTAGTTTGGGTGTATTAATTAGGTTGGAGTGTTGGAGGTGGACTTGATGAAAAAGTGGTGGAGGGGGGGGGGGGACACAGGACCTGAAAACGGGGGGAAGGAGATGGGGGTTGGGTTTGAATGTAACATGGGGGTGGGCTAGGGGTAGATTGGGTGGGCTGTGTTTGTGGATCAGGTATTGGTTTATGGTTTGGTTTGGATTTTGGTTAAACTAGTATAAAGGTCCATAAGTGTAATTTATGCAAACCAAAGGGACTGATTTTGTAATTTTCCACAAGTAATCATAAGGTTCATTCCTGCCAAGTTCCATTAGTACATGGACAAAAAGTGATATTTTTCATTTTGAAATTCACAGGGACCAAAATTGTCATTTTTCAAAAGTCCAGGGACCAAACATGTAATTTCCTCAAAATTTTCATCCAGGGATTAAAAGTGACAAATGTGAATTCCCAAGGACCATACTTGACATTTTCTCCAAAATTGCACTCCTAGGGGCCAAAACTGCCAAAATCTGAAAGTACAGGGACTAAACATGTAATTTCCAAAACTTTTGAGATTTTTCACCATAAGACTAAATATGACAACTTATGATTTTAAAAGGACCTTTGGTGATAATTTTCCATATTTTGAACATCCAGGGACTAGTTTTGACAATTTTTGAAAGTTGAGGGACTGAAACTGCCAATTTTGCAAACTTTGTACGTTTTTCATCTGTTTTTACTCATTTTGCATCTAAAACATATAAAACACAATTTTAAAATATTTTTAGTATTTTGATGCATTTCTGAGTGTTTTTGTATGTTTTGCAGTTCAGATTTGACTAAAAATAATGATTGTTTGAGCACTCATCACTATCATTAGATGAGCTCATTGGTAATTTAAAAGTCTATGAGTTAATCATCTAAAATGATTCCGAGATAGTCAAGAGCAAAGTGGAAAGAAGATCACATGCTTTGAAAGCCAAAAAGGAAGCAAGTGATGATGAAGACTCAAGCTCGGAAAGTCAAGATGAGGAGTACGCCATGGCGGTTAGAGATTTCAAGAAATTCTTCAAACGAAGAGATCTAAGACAACCACGGGATGAAAAGAAAGCTCCTCAAAAGGCCCATGATGATAGATATAGCAAGAGTGAGAAAAGATGTTTTGGATGTGGGGATCCATGACACTTGGTAGGAGATTGTCCACACCAAGTAAAAGAAAAAAACCAAAAGGCATACGTGAGTGGCGCATGGAGTGATAGCGATGAAGACGCAAAAAACGAAGCTTGTCTAATAATCGGATCTTCAAAAGAGGTACATCTCGAAACCAATCTCTATAATGATGATACACTCTCATTAGATTCGCTTGATTTAGACAACGAGTATGATAGAATTTGCAAAATGAGTCAAAAGATAATTTTGAAAAACAAATCTCTAAAATATATTAAATATAAACTAGAGAAAGAAATTTTAGACCTTAAAGACAAATTATCTAGACTCAAGAGAGGTAAAGAAATTGACCTTGAATGTAAATCATGTCAAAACCTTAAAATCAAAAATGAGGGACTCAAAGAGGAAGCTTCAAAACTTGACCAATTCGAAAATAGAACTCACTCTCTCAAACAAATTATTGATGCTTAAAAGCTTTTTGATAATAAAACCGGCATAGGCTATAACTTCTTTGAAGCCTCAACATTTGGAACAAAAGAAATAAAATTTGTGAAACCTGAGGCTGACAAAGCTACTGATGACGGTCCCTAATTGTTCTAGACACTCCCTTAAATTTAAAGGACCGTCGCCAGTGGATGAAACTGTGACACTTCCAAAATCTTTCTTAGGTCCTCATCCAAAGCAGTTAAATATAACGAACTCTGAAATATCCATTGCTAGTATAAGAGAGGTTAAATGTTTTTATAAACCATTACTAAAACCGGGAGTAGGATTTAACAAACCAACAATAAGACCTAGATCTCCACAACCTAGAAAAATGAATGTTACCCAAAGACAAACTAAACCAAGAACACCTAGAAAACAAAACAATCCAAAGACGTATCCTGTCAATGGGAAATATAATTTTCTACCCATGAGCTATTACTCACCATTTCAACATCCTAGACAAATGCAACAAATACATGGGATGATTAATGCTAAAAACGTTGGACCCATGTGATATTGGGGACCATATGTTTGAGTTTATCTATGTCATCATTAGATATGTTTGGGAATTGACTTGGAGCCCGACGAATAGGTCAAGGATAGTGGATGCACTAATCACATGATGGGAAATCGCAAGCTATTCTCATCATATCAATCTTGTAGTGGAGGCAATGTCACTTTTGGTAGTAAACTCAAAGGTAATATCATTGGCAAAGGTACAATCACTCATAACTCACTTACTATTACTAATGTTGAACACGTAGACAACTTAGGTTTTAATCTCTTAAGTATTAGTCAAATATGTGACAATAAGTGTAAGCTAATCTTTTCCGAATATGGTAGTGAAATCATATAGGATGGAAAAGTAATTGCCAAAGGGATTAGGAAAGGTGACCTATATGTCATGAAGATAAGTAATAAACCTAGCAACAATTTATGTTTAGCTACGGTTAATGATAACTCAATCCTATGGCACAGAAGATTAGGCCACGCTAATATGCGTCTTTTACAATCCTTAGCTTCTAAGGATCTAGTTAGAAATCTTTCTAAACTTAAGTTCGACCAACATTTCTGTGATGCTTGTAAAGTTGGAAAACAAGCACACTCTAGCTATAAACCTAAAAATATGGTCTCAACCTCTAGATGTCTAGAACTTCTTCACATGGATCTCTTTGGTCCATCCGCCGTACGGATTTACGGAGGAAACCTTTACAGCTGTACTAAGTTCTTAAGAACAAGACCAAAGCTTTCGAGCAATTCAAAACCTTTAGCAAGAAAATTCAAAACCAACTAGGATGCATCATAGTTTCCATTAGGACAGACCATGGTAGAGAATTTGATAATGAAGTTAAATTCGGAGCTTATTGTGATGCTAATGGTATTACTCACAACTTCTCAGCTCTACGAACTCCACAATCAAATGGGGTAGTTGAAAGGAAAAATAGAACCCTACAAGAAATGAGTAGAACAATGCTAAATGAACAATCCATTCCTCAAAAGTTTTGGTGTAACGTCGTAGACACATCCACATACATTCTCAATAGAATTCTCATTAGGCCAATCATAGGAAAAACCCCATACGAAATCTTGAGAGGTAGGAAACATACTCTAGATTACTTTAAAGTATTTGGTAGTAAATGTTACATTTTAAACACCAAAGACTATTGATATGTGGGAATCGCACCGGGATTTACCTCTCGAGGGATCTCGAGAAGCTTACAACCCCCACCAGGCAGTGTACCTGATCGTTGTAGTATAGTATAGTGACAAGTACCAGGGGATTGATCGTTCAACTCAGGAATAGTGTCGCTAGGATTAGAAAGTCTCCTAAACTAAGTCTAGAGGTGAGGGATGATTTTTTTTATATTTTTATATTTTATAAAAGCAAATAAAATCTCGGGTTTTGGAAGAGTGGGCAGAATTAGTTGCTAGCCAACTAACCCAATAAACTACAAATGCAATCGAAATTAAATAACAGAAATGAAAATGAAACTAATTAAACTAGTGGTGTAAACAATGATGGGGAAAGTTGTGTTTACTTAGGTTTCATTACTCCCTAGATATCTTTTACATGTTGATAGTTTGTTACAATTGCATGGATGACGGGTCATATTCCTTAATACTAGTCGTAGGACCGTGTACAATATTCCCTAACTCTATAGGATCCTACTTCACTCCTATGTCGAGCCGTTAGAAGCTCCTAACATGGGATCATTAGAATTCTCCTACGCATTAAATACAACCAAAAATCATAGTACACCTCTGATCATGTTTCTTAAGACGTTCAAGCATGTTACCAATGGAAGTTTGCCAATTTTCTTAAGCCTAACATCGAATACAATCATTCGTAACAACTATAAACAAACAATCAACCCATAATTAACATCTAGGTTTCACTACATCTAAGCAAACACAAAAGTAATCTAGCCGAGCATGTTAAATTAAAGACAAGCGTAAGATATATTCAAGCAACACATAGACATATTGATTGAATTGAAAGAGTACTTATCTCAAATAGAACATGAAAGTTTGAAAGGGTTGAAACCCTTGAAAAAGCTGTGAAAATCGGCCTAGGGTTTTTCCCTCAAAGTTGCACACTAATGAATGAAATTTGGAAAACTATATATAGATTTTATAGGGTGACGGCGTCATGTGTAAACATGTGACGGCGTCAACTCGCCGCCTATAATGAAATCGGATTGCCTAGATCCACTTTTGACGCCGTCATGTGTAAATTTCTTCTGGGCCTTCACTAATACTTGGACCATGACGGCCTTGGGTGACGCCGTCATCTTCTATGCACAAAACTTTCTGGATCGTCACGTGTATTGTCCACATCCACCTCTTTTATTGCTCTTGACGCCGTCATTAAGGAACATGTGACGCCGTCAGGTACTGTTCCCAGTAAGGAAAATTAAGACTTTGCCGTTTTCTTCACTTTTATGCTCCAAAAACGTCCAAAATGCTTCCTTTTCCAGATTTCTCTCCAAAAGTATCTAAAATGACAAAAGGAACGATTTAGGGCAATATTTGATCAAATAATCTCGACTTCGAGCTTAAATGACCCCTTAAAAACGGTTCATTTTACGCCTTATCAACTATCTCACCAATTTCGACCCAAAGTCTTACGAAGGTGTATTTCTAGGATATTCACAAACAAGTAAAGCCTATATTGTCCTCAACAAGGAAACAATGGTCGTCGAAAAATCACAAACAAGTAAACGCCATAGTAGAAAATATGAAAAACCTAGATATAAATCAAGTAAAGGAAACCATAGAAACAGAAAAAACCACCAACATTAAAGAATCTAGAAATCATCCCTTGAACAACGTCATAGGAAGTTTGAACCAAAGAACCCTTAGATCACAAGCTCAAGACAAAAGCAATTTCTTTTGTTTTGTCTCAATCATAAAACCTAAAAACGTAAATGAAGCATTGAAAGATGAAAGTTGGATCATCGCAATGCAAGAAGAATTGAATCAATTTAAGTCTAATGATGTTTGGGAGTTAATACCAAGCCTAAGAATGTTACCATAATAGGAACCAAATGGGTTTTCAGGAATAAACTACATGAGCACGGTATTTTATCTAGGAACAAAGCAAGGTTAGTCGCACGAGGCTATAATCAACAAGAGGAAATTGATTATGACGAAACCTATGCACCTGTAGCTAGACTAGAGTCCATCAGGATATTACTTACCTACGTTTATGCATCAGACTTTAAGTTGTTCCAAATGGATGTGAAAAGTGCATTCGTAAATGGTCTCATCAATGAGGAGGTATATGTGGCACAACCTCCAGGATTCATTGACTTTGAGAACCTGAGCATGTTTAAAAACTTAAGAAAGCTTTGTATGGTCTTAAGCAAGCTCTTAAAGCATGGTATGATAGGTTGAAAGCTTTTCTTCTTAAACATGAATACTCAATGGGAATGGTAGATAACACTCTTTTCACTAAGAAGAAAGAATCAAACATCATAATTATCTAAATATATGTCGACGACATTATATTCGGATTAACTTGTAAAGACATGTGTGATGAATTCTCAAAAATTATGCATGATGAGTTTGAAATGAGAATGATGGGCGAGCTTAACTTCTTCCTTGGACTTCAAATAAAACAATTAGAAGATGGAATATTCTTTAATCAATCTAAGTATATAAAGGGAATGCTTAAGAAATTTGGATTAGAAGATACTAACCCTATGAAAATTCCAATGGCTATGGACACAAAGCTCACCAAAGATGAAGAGAGTGAATTCGTAGATAGTACTAAGTATTGAGGTATGATAGGAAGTTTATTGTACCTAACGGCAAGCAGACCCGACATCATGTTAGTGTTTGCCTCTGTGCTCGCTTCCAAGAAGATCCCAAAACTTCTCACCTTGAAGCGGTTAAGCGTATCATCCGATACATTAAAGGCACTATGCACTTAGGATTATGGTATCCTAAGGGGACCAGCATAGAAAAATTAGTATATGCTAACTCTGATCATGCGGGAGATTATGTGGATCGAAAAAGTACTAGTGGCATTTGTACCTTCATGGGTTGTTGCTTACTTTTTGGTTCTCCAAGAAACAAACGGCACTAGATATATCCACGACCAAAGCCGAATATGTAAGCGCCGAAAAGGCATGTCAACAAGTACTATGGATGAAACAAGCTCTCATAGACTATGGCATCACACTTGATGACATTCCAATCATGTGTGACAATAAAGGAGCCATTGATTTAAGTAAGAACCCCGTGCAACACTCTCGTACTAAACACATAGAAATTTATCACCACTTTCTTAGGGATAACGTACAAAAGGGTAACATCTCAATTGAGAAAGTTCCTTCCGAAGAAAACATATCCGACATCCTTACCAAACCTCTTAAACGGGAACCCTTTTCTATCTTCGTCTAGGATTAGGAATTATGGAGCACATTTCTTCTTAGGTTTCGTAAGTCCTTCACTTCTTCTACTCTGAGTCTAGGATTCTCTTGCGCACAAAAATTAAAATTGGGGAAGCATCCTTTTCATTTTCTTAACAACCATTATTGCATGATAAAAAAAATCAAATCAAACTTCATCTTGTGCATGAAAACCCCAATTCATTCTTTTCAAAATCTTCTCACGATTAGGAAAATCATATTTTCTTGTATTGTTAATACAATTCAAAAACGTTTCTCTCATGCATGCATAATGAGCTTAAGTCCTTTATCGGATCATGTAACTAATATGTAATCCGACATGGAAAAATGAGCGAAATTGAACTTAGGAGACTTTGAATTATCTCTTAGGATTTTCTTTTTCTAGAGTCGAGATAATCAAATCTCCACATATGTTTCTTGTAGGCAGACACTGGGAATACTTTTTTCTGAAAACTATCATGCTTACTGGTGGCAGTCATTTATCACCCGACGGTCCCAAAAAAGATAAAGGATCATCCACCCATTTATGGGACCGCCAATCTATTTTCTATCATGACTTCTTTTTATGTTTTCCTATTTCTGCACCCTTGACCAGCCTACCTCTAAGTCTTATCCCACTTCTTTATTTGCTTAAGCATAATTTGAATTTATAAACGTAAACATGCATGCTTTGATATTCTTGCTTTCCTCTACCTCTATTTAAACTCTCATTCCTCTCATCCATTGTTATAGCATAATCCTCCTTCTTCTCCATCTCATTCATCAAAATGTCATCCCCTAGAAAACCTAGAATGTCGGTCAAACCCATTTGGAGGAAGAAACAAAGCCTTGGCAATTTCATGAACACTTCTAACACCTCAAACAATCACAATACTAATTCCAATCCAACATCACTCCAAGAGGCTTCATCCTCATCCTTCTCCTTCTTTGCCTCTCAACCACAAAATGGGTCTCCATTCACTCACAAAGAGTATCCAAACCAGAGTCCTCTAGATCATCCATTACCACCTTCATATCCACCTCAAATTACTAATGTCAACTCCTTAAACTCAATCAAGGCACAAGACGGTACTCAGAGTTACTTTACTAGTTACTTTTTATGTATATAAGTTACCAAAGAAATACGTCTTTGAGTTAATAATATATGTTTTAAGCCTTTCTAAAAAAACGATACTCCATCTGTCACTAAATAAATGTTCACTTTGACTTTTTGCAATCTTTCTTGTTCAACTTTGACCTTAAATAATTTTGTTTTTATTATATATTACTTGATAAAAATTATACCAATGAAAATGCATTTAAAACATAATCCATTCATGTATTTTGCATTAAGTATTATATTACACAAACAAAAATATTTAATGTTAAAGTTGAACAAAAAAACTGCAAAAAGTAAAAGTGAACATTTATTTAGAGACGAATGGGAGTATATGTTTTTAAGATTCGTCATAACATGCGAGTATATACTCTAATTTCTTTCACATAGATGAAAAGTTATTAGTATTTGTAGAATAATTGTTTTAATAGATTCAAACAAGTTTATTTATAAAAGATTTTAGGTTAGATATGAGTGTAAAAATTATTATTTCAATATAAAAAAAAAAAAAAAAAAAAAAAATCCAAATAAGCAATTCCGAACCTTGTTATAAAAAACTGCTTTTCTGCTTAAAAAAAAGCAGGCACTATTAGAAATGGAAAAATGCTTTTCTACTTCAGAAAAAGCAGATATTTATGCAATCATGCCGCCATTCTCACATGCATATGGAACATCTTGACCTTTTAACACGTTTAAATAGGGGTGTGCATCGGGCCGAAACCCGACCCGTCCCGACCCGTCCCGACAAAGCCCGAATCCCGACAAGCTTGAAAATCCTAACCGAATCCCGACCCGAGTCTAGCCCGAATCGTCCCGAATCCCGTCCCGAGTCCCGAAACACTACCAATTTGTATGTTTTTCCTTTGTAATCCCGACTTCGTCCCGACTCCCGACCCGACCCGAATCCCGATAAGCTGAAAAACCCAAACCGAGTCCCGACCCGATTATGGTCGGTTCGGGATTCGGGACGATTCAGGATGTCGGGATCGGGGCGGTTTTCGGGTGTCGGTCGGGTTTTGCTCAGCCCTACGTTTAAATAATAGTTTTATTATATTTGAATATAAACGGTTTATTATTATTATTATTATTATTATTGTTATTATTATTTTTTAACATGGAATATAAATAGTTAATTAACATGTTAATGGAATGTCAGCATTTCAGGTTTCGTGCACAGTTACAACTCCTTTTTATATTGATTTAAACTATTTGAAAATTTAAAAAGTCGTTGCCAAGTAGTTTTTTATCCATAACATGTTGAAGTCTTTGGCGTAGCTATACAGGGGCGGGGAGGGGCGTTCGACTCCCGAAATTTTTTTTGCGATGTAGGGAGTATATAGTTTTCGTGTAGAAAAATTTCGGTATATTCGGTTTCGACCCTCTATTTTAATTGTGAAATTTTTTTTGCGATGTAAGGGGTATATAGCCTCCGCCACGCCTGCCGCCGCCGGCAGCGGCCCTTCTGGTATTGTCTTTAATTCTACTTGTCTTTTATTTAAGGATTTAGTAGAAATTACGGATTTAGTAGAAATTAAGGATTTAAGTAGAAATTAGAAATTGGGGTTGAAAGTTCAATATGACAGCCTGGCAGGAATCGTCAATCGTGTACCACTAATATAAGTTCTTTGCAATTTATGTAGGTGTAGGACAGATTTATAGATTGGTGAAGAAATAAACTATAACTTCATTTTTAGTGATTGAAACTTTTTTTTATATAATATAATAGTATTTAATTTTTGACCCGACCCGAATCGAATCACCGACCCGAACATATTACCCGAAAAATAGCGTTAGAAAAAAAAAATAGATCCCGACCCCTACTGAAAATTTTCTAGCTTCGCCACTGGTCGAAGACTGAGCAAATCTTAAAATCATATACCTCTTTTTATTCTTGTACCTAAAATTGTTAAATAAATCTACGCTACATAATATGGAGAGATGGAGGGATGATACTTAGTTCATTAAATACAATAAGACATTCTTAATATGTATAATTAAGAAATACAATGATTCATGCAATGTGTACAATCAATTGATGCATCACTATACAGGCATATACATATATACTAGACGAGTACCCGTGCATAGCAACGGGATTTTATAGCGATAGATAGTTTATTGATAAAAAAAAGTTTATAGGTTATAAACGAAAATAATAAAAGTTTGAAGATTTGGGAATTAAACATAATGTTTTGAAACCCGGTTCGACCCGGGTGGTTCAACCGGTTGAACCGTTCCGGGTGAAAAATTTGTCGATTTAAACCGGGTCAACTTGCTAGGTTGGGTAAAAAACGGGTCAAATTAAACTGGGTCAACTCGCCGGGTTTGAAGCGTCCCGGGTCAACCTGATTTGTGTTTTAATTGGTTGTATTTAATTTGATAGATTTGTTTTTAATTGATTGAACAATGTAAATAAATCATTGTACTTTTAAGTAATGGATAATGTTTTGAAACCCGGTTCGACCCGGGTGGTTCAACCTGTTGAACCGTTCCGGTCGAAAAATTGGTCGATTTAAACCGGGTCAACTTGCTAGGTTGGGTCAGAAATGGGTCAAATTAAACCAGGTAAACCTTTCAGGTTTGAAGCGTCCCGGGTCAACCCGGTTTGTGTTTTAATTGGTTGTATTTAATTTGGTAGATATGTTTTTAATTAGTTGTACAATGTGAATAAATCAATGTACTTTTAAGTAATGGGGTGTTTTAATAAGAATATTAATTACATTTCACTTTTATCTCTCATTTGACCATTATTGAAAACTCAACATTTCTTGAAAACTCAACATTTCAATTGTTGACCATTTTTCCATTATATGTAGTAAAGATACATATAAAAAAAAGTGCAAGAAATGTCCCTAACGTTTCATTTTTCTGTAAGTTTTGCCCTTGAATAGTTACTGTAGTCGCAAATTCTTGTTTTTGGCTAACGCTCATTATAAAATCTCGTTAATCAAAGTCAAAGGCTGTGTGAAATTATGAATTTGCATATATTTTTTTTCACAATTTGCACCACCACATAAACCACCCTTTACCCTTCATCTTCATCTTCTCCGGTGACCAAACTCAGATTCCAGTAACTGAAAAAGATGAAGATGATAGTTTGCAATTATTATTATATCAAATAAATTCTATAAATTACAATAAACATGAAACATCATAATCCCAAACGAATCATATTGCATCTCGTAAACAATTTTTTTTCTACTCTACAACAAAAATTACAAGTAACTATACAAAGTGTATCATAACACAACAAGGGTCATAAAAATACTTGCAACTTAGTGGGCCTTTTGAAGAAAGCATAATTATTATTAAAAAAAAAAAAATGGTTTTTGTCATCGGAGAAGATAAAGATAAAGGGTAAAGAATGGTTATGTGGTGGTGCAAATTCCAAAACAAAAATAATAAAAAAAATTGAGAAAGAAGACAAGGGTAACCCTTCAAGGGGAAAACTTTCAGAAAAATGAAATGTTATGAACATTTTTTGCATTTTTTTTATGAACATTCTTTGCAATTTTTGGAATGTTTAGGGACTTTTTTTTTTTTTTTTTTTCTATTTTTTTTTTTTTTTTCTCTCTCTCTCGCGTACTCGTTTGAAGATAATCATTCAGATTTTGTTGGGTGTACAAACCCAATCCCACATCGGTTGAAATATAATCTCAAAGTTAACATATAAGCTTTGTGGGCTACTCCTTCTATCACAAATACGTTTTAGAATGGAACCTCAGTTGGGCTTATATGTTGGACTTGGTGAGATGCTGGGCCGTAGGAATCTCTACAAGTGGTATCAGAGACAGGTTGAGCCCAGTGATGATGTGGATGGTGTTCCCTCGATTAGACCCCGGTTCGACGGTATTAGTAGATCCCGGTAAACCTTGTACCGAAAGGAAGCCGGTAAAAGGCGGTGTGTTCCGATGGTAAAGGTCGGCGGTATGAAAAAGGTGGGATCGTGGCTATAGTCGAAGGGGAGGCCCATGATGGTTTGGGTTTGAGGGGAGGATTGTTGGGTGTACAAACCCAATCCCACATCGGTTGAAATATAATCTCAAAGTTAACATATAAGCTTTGTGGGCTACTCCTTCTATCACCAATTGGTTTTAGAATGGAACCTCAGTTGGGCTTATATGTTGGACTTGGTAAGATGCTGGGCCGTAGGAATCTCTATAGATTTATTAAGTAATTATAAAAAGAAGCATGTGAGGAGGTCGGTTGAGTGCAATATTCGTGTTGTTGTGTTTGATTTCACTAGGTTTTACAAAAAGAGATTGGATAAGTTTGTTTTTCCTGCATGTATGTTACTGTTAATGCAAAGTAGTTTTAAGTGATTACCAATCATGATACTACATTATTTTATTTCTATTTAAAAAAAAAAAAAAAAAAAAAAAAATCATGATAAACTTTTTATCCTTCGCCTTTGTAAAACTCCTATCTTGATATATACTTATTGACCCACTATAGCATTTTTGAGCTAATAGACCATAAAGAAATAGAAGAGCATTTGTTAAACTTACGTCTCGCAAGTTATGCTACTAATTAAAGAAAAGGAACGAAATGAAAAAGAAAATAAAAGCCTTCAATAAAATAAATAAAGAAAGAAAAACACATTTAAGGAATTTTTATTTCAAAAAAAAACTTGTATGGATGCATGTCGATGGAGATGGGGCAATGCATGCTTGAAGTTGGATTTCTTCAAAGATTTTGCTTCAAATCATTGAATATAGAGACACTCTTATATTGCCCTTAGTCTCCGTAATGGAGGACATAAGCATCATATTCAACAATCGCGTCACCTTTGGTTGCATCTAAAAAGTAAGTCTTTGCGAGTACATAACCACGTGCAAATCGAAAAAGCCCGCTCCCGCCAACAATTGACATCTCTCTCGGATTGGACAAGATTGGATTCCTCGCTAGTAGACTGAAAGTGCTCCCATTGTATTTCCCTTCCGAAAAAACAAAATTCAAGGCCATCGACAATGCAAATTCATTTTGGCTAGCAGATGCATACATCCCTTGAGCTCTTCCCACTAACTTAGAGGTTATTTCTGGACCCATTGTCAAAGGATCGTCAACGACGAATGTAAGGCCAAATAAAGTTTTGGAGGTGTTGGTTGTGCGAGCCTGAGCCACAGGGATCGCTGTAGGGTTATTGCCACTAATGGTGTCATGAAGGTAGAAGTGGAGATGTGTTAGCTTCTCTTTCTTTAAAGCTAGTGATTCTAGTGGCAAGTTTTTGGAGAATTTGGTGGATTCTCCTACAATGAGAAGCGAGAATAGGAAAATGGTGAAAATGGTACACTTGTTTATGATGTCAACTTGTGCCATTGTGGAAGGAACGTTAAGATGAAGAAATATGCAAACTGAAATGATTTTCTTATATAGACATGAAATTATGTGGTTTTGGAAATTATATCTTGGAATGCTATATTTGGTCAATGTTTTAAGGTATACCACTTTGTTTGAACGTTATGGTATTTTTTTTTTTTTTTTGAAAGGTGAATTTCAACTTAGAATCGACCACCTTCGCTGACAGCGAAGGCCTCATCGCCACCCCCGCCAGACTATGTTGTCTGAACCGGGTCCACGCTGATCTCAGGTGGTAACGGGTTTCCTCCGGAAACCGTACTGCCTCCACACAAGTTACCTTGCTGGAGAAACAGCCGGATGAAAACCGGGCCATGCTCAGGATTCTAACCCCAGCGGCTTGGTCTAAGGGCTTCGAATCCATCATTGCAATATATCTCCGGAATAAATGGTCTGCAAGTGGACCACAAGTGAGGACTTCCCGGGTGGTCACCCACCCGGTACTACTCCCACTTGTGACTCGCTTAACTAGTTAAGCCCCACCCACTAGACCACAAGTCCTTTGATTTGATCGTTATGGTATAGCATACATAGTTTTGTCAATACTTTATTGTTTTGTATTTTTAATACATACTGGCATACATAGGGTTTGTCAATGCTTTATTGTTTTGTATTTTAATACCAAGTGATGCTTTAAACATGGACAAGTTGCTTAACAGTAGGCATGTTGAACTTCTTTAAAAAAACTTATACAGCTTAAAAAATTATACATCGCAAATAACTTAAAAGAGTTGGAGGTTAGGAATAGCATAATTCTCAAAAAGCGCTGAACATGCTCTATATAATACTCAATCTGTTCTAAATTTATTGTCCACTATTGACTTTTTTAGTCTTTTTTCTTCAACTTTGACTTTAAATATTTTTGTGAGTGTTATATAATATTTGATACAAAATATATAAATAGATTGAGTTTTAAGTGTACTTTTCAATGGTATAATTTTTCATCAAGTTTTATATAATAAAAAAATATATATTTATAGTCAAAATTAAACCAGTTTGACTTTGAAAATTCAAACTGGACAATAATTTTGATACGGAAAAAGTACTGAAGCATTACGCAACGAAGCTTAAGATTATATCGAGCACCTCAATGGTTCGTAAGAATGTTTAGATTCAATTAATATTACCAAATGTAAACGAGTGATCTCGCCATTGTAGCAAGCATTTTTTTTAAAACTATTTTGCATTTATTTTACTCCGCAAAACTAAAATATTTACATTTATTTTACTGCGTGCGCGTTTTTAAACTATTTTGAGACAAACGTGGGAGTAACTAATATGATACACAAATACAATTTTATGCCAGACTTTCTTACATTTGACTTCAAGAAAAGAACCTAAAATTAAATTTGTAAATATCAAATAATATATTCTTAGTCTCCATTAATGCAACCCACTTTATAATTGAAAACATGACTGTCACACACCGTTTTTATAATTCAGTTTCTCGAGAAAAAAAAAAAAAAAAAAACAAAAAAAAAACAAAAAACACACAAAAACAAAAAAACAGAACTAATGCCCAAGAAGGGTACAAACTTACAAAAAAGGACTATTTTTTTTTTTTTTTTTTAAAGTGTACTTTATGTGTGGGCCCCTGAGCCTATTTATAATTGTCCATGCCTTCTTAACCAATGCCCTTAGGACATTGGTTAGACAATCCCATATTAAAATACTGTTTCCATTTTCTTACCAATGTCCTAAACTAAAGGTCTTGATAGTGGGCACGAGATAGCGCCAGACGGGATTCATCTCGTGCGGAAACATCGTTGCCGGCCTAGCGGTACCGTACGTGATTCTTCCCTTACGTGAAAGTTTACCACACGGGATGAAGAACATTTTTTGAACATTGGAAAAGGTACTAACGGATTTTTTTTTTACTATTTATTGCTTGTGAACAAATAAATTGAGGGGAAAAAAATAAAATAAAATAAAAAATAAAAAATAAAAGAAAAGAAAAAAAAAGCTACTGTGAAAGAAATTTTGTACCGATAAAAAAAACAATGGAGCAAAAAAATAGGGATCCAAGAAAAACCAATCGAGTAGCGAGGGGCTCATTTCGTCCTCGAGTTCAAATACAACCCGATTACTACCCTCAATCACAACCCGATTACTACCCCCAATCATCTTCTCAACAACAACCCGGTTACCGCCACTAATTTTACGAAGCTCAATCTCCACCATTTTTCTACTCCTAACAACCCCTCCCGCAATTGCCTACTCAATTCGACCCGTTTGAGCCACGATATACCCAACAAAAAAGGCGTGAACGGGAGAGCGCTCCGTTACCCGTTTGTAAGGATACCGATGATGATGAAGATTTCGACAATGTTGACATGGTACCCGAGACACAACCAATTAATGAAGAAGCCGTACAACATGTAGAAGTTGAAGAAGTCGAAGAGATCGAGGTACCGCGGCCTAAAAGTAAAAAAAAAAAAAACCAATAAGATTTGGATGCCCGATGAGGAGGAGACGTTAGCTAAGGCTTGGATAAAAATTTCGATGGACAAACAAGTTGGCGACCGTCAAACAAGGGAAGGATTTTGGAGGTGAGTTCTAAAGCATTTTAAAACCCTTGTGCTGAGAATCGAATGCACTAAAGATCAATTGAACTCGAAATGGACTCCTATGAATGTGTCTATCGCAGTTTCTTCGTACAAGCGGTATATATATATATATATATATATATATATATATATATATATATATATATATATATATATATATATATATATATATATATATATATATATATTACATACGTTATATATACTTGTATTATATTGTTTTATAAATATGTAGGTGTGCTTAAAAGAAAGTGGGTGCGACGATCTTCAAGTTTATGAGAGAGCCCAACTCGATTTTGAAAAACAATTTAGGAAAGCTTTCACGCATACTAAAGCGTGGCACATTCTCAAAGATCAACCAAAGTGGAAAGAACAACCGTTGGTTAGTCAGCCTCAGGAATCCACGGGATCGAGCAAGAAAAGAAAGTCATCGGAGTCAAGTAGCGCTCAAACGCCAATAAACGTGAAAGATTTTGACTGTGACTTACCGAACCTCAACGAGAACCCAACTCCATCACGTCAATCGAAAGGCAAAAAAACGGTGAATTTAGAAGATTCAAGCCGAAGTTCGTTGCGTGATACCCTTGATAGTTACACGGCCGAAAAGCAAAGTTTATTGTAGGCGCAGTTGGAGGTCCAAAAGAAAAAGGACGAAGAATATTTCAAGTTTCTTGATGGGGAGGTCTACAATCGTGACATGAAGTTCGTTATGGAGCCGCATGACAATATCCCAGACCTGGCTTTTAAGGAATTCGTCATTAATAAAAAACGCGAGATATGCGCAAAACACGGTTGGCCGTGTAGTTTGTAGGGTTTAATGTTTTTTAAGTTTTTAATTATAATAAAACTTTAGTTATTTTATGTTTTTTAGTAATATTGTGTAATTTTTATTTAATTTTAATGAAATTTTTGACTTTTAATAATTTTTTTATTTTTTTTTTTTTTTTTTTTTTTTTTTTTTTTATTTTTTTATGGGGAAGGAATAGTGGAGTCCACATCTATATTACCATCTTAATGGGGAGAGGTTAGTATTTTTTGGATTGTGGGTATAAAGGAAGTAAGGGAAAACTAGTGGGTACTACTTAAAAAAAATATTATTAAATGTTATGGGCCCACTCCTTTAGCTAAGGAAAAAAAAAAAGAAACACAACCTACGTTTATATAAGCTACTTATTGAGGAAGGGATTAAAGTTTATGCCTTAAAGATATAGATCCACAAAGGGAATACTGAATCCTACTAAGAAAAAAAATAATATTAAATAGATTTTTGGACCCAATGCATTAGCTAAAGAAAAAAGACACACCCTTATGACCTAATGAGAAAAAAAAATAATAAATAAAAAGAATGAAAAATAATTATAACGAGTTGGGCGCCGGTGCGCCGCATTGCGGCGGGGCGTCGTTTCATACCGTTGATTATTACACGGTATTTCGAGGCCGTTAGTGTTATCCGCATATGGCAAAATAAAAAACTATTATTACATAATATGATGTAACAATTTGTCAATATAAAACTTACAGCTCCCTTTTTTGCATAAATGTTCTACTATTATATATCAAGATTACATCAACAGGCCAACATCTATGATATAAAATCTTAAACCATTTTGTTTTCTTTGGCTAGTCTATGACCAATTTAGCTTGTACTAATTTCATAAGGAACTGCTAACTCACTTGCTTAGAGGTAGCCTTTTAGGAATCTATAGCACTCTCAATCGTTAACTTTTGAAAATGTTCCTGCAAGAAAAGGACATATACAATACAGATCATAAGTGTTTTAAGGCTCTAATACACAAAACGTCCTTTTATGCTAAGTTTTTAATTGGTTTCATATAATAGGAGCTCCCTTATTTCTACTGGGAATTCATGAGATATACGATAATGGCATAATCCAAGTAACGAGTGTGATCATCGATCCTAACATTAACCTTCTAAAACTGTAGCACAAATTATGTGCATGTATACATTAGTTGTAACATTGTAGGTAAGTGTAAAACCTGTTTTCCCTTGTAATATATGCGCGCTTGTCTGCAGGAATCTGTAGCCATCGTAGAACCTGATAATAGAGAAAAATCATTTCAATCAAAATTTCATGCTTGTTTTCTTGTGATGATGCAAGGGTCTTTTTTTAAGAGGTAATGCTGATAGAAAATTCACTGACATGTAAAACCAAATATATGGAAAAAGATTTATCAAATATAAAGTTTCTTCGTATTTGCAGTTTCAAGACATTGTACGGTTCGCACTTGCTGTCTCCCTAAATTTCCAGGAATCGCATGAACGTGACGGAGACGCGTACCGCTAGAACCTTTTTCTGGACTTTTATTAATACCTACAACAGGAGCAAATATATAAAAATCAGTGGAGGGTTGGGCCTGTAAGTTTCCTGGAATCGCACGAACGTGACGATCCCTTACCAAGTAAGTGTTACAAACCGTGGTTGACTTACTTTTGGCATTCGAGGTCGGCATCCAATGTTGTTGCCAAGCGTACGGCTAGAACCTTTTTCTAGACCTTCATTAATACCTATAATAGGAGCAAATTTATATGAAATATTGTAGCCTAAACCTTCATTTATATCCTGTATACACTGCAACAAACAGCATTAGCAGCAACAACACGTGAAGTCAGCAACAACAAACCGCAACAGTGGCAGCAGTTAAAAGTACAGGTGATGCACATGTACTTGTGCCCATTGTGGCCTTCACATTTATTGACCCGTTACCCAACCCACCCAAGTTTAGTAGAATCCAATAACAGCAAGCTAAACCCCCATACCTGATGAGCTAATGTGACTTCGGCTTATATTTCATAAGCACAGATTTTCTGGCCTGGGTTTGTTTGTTTAAGCTTATTTATGGGCTTAAATATTTTCGCCTTATGTTTTATAAGCGACATTTTTTTGGATCATATTGGAACTTATGGGCTTATACAGGGTGTTTGTTTTAGCCTATTTCATTTCGGCTTATGTTTCATAAGGCCAACTTCATTAGCTTATTTTTAGATTTATGGCCTTATATAAGCTTATTATATTATAATAAACTTATATAAGCTATAAGTCTGAAAATAAGGCGAAAACTTCTGGCTTATGTAATATGAGCCAAAATCAAATCAGCAAACTTACCACAAATCACAAATCACAAATCATAAAAATAAGGCAAATACCCTTAATCTTTATTCCACAGTAACATGTCATCTAAAAAATGGCTTAACTAATCTGTTTTAATTAACATTTCTAAACATCACACAAAAACTCAAAGCACAACAAAAATCAAATTGATGAAATCCGATCACTCACAAACAGGGCAGGCTTTACACAACTAGTAAAACATATACCAAAATAAATATTCAAGCCTGTGTAAATAAGAGGACCTTACCCGTTACTACTAACAACAGTTTCTAAGGAACTTCTTGCGCCTTCTTGTATATGTGTAAGTTCATCGTTTTGCAATGGCTTATTTACACCTACAAAATTAACAACCGGTGCTTAAGAAACTCACCAATGCATATAGTCACATGTTTTTATCGTGGAAAATGTTCAATGATATGGTTATGGAAGTGCACAATATATTCTATAGTGTTTCGATATTGGACCCTGTTAAACTGCTTATAAAATAAAAAATGTTAAGCTACTTAAATAAGCTTACCTAAACACTCCACATTTGACCTGAACAGTACCAAAAATGGTACATATCTTTCTTTCCATCTTTCAAGGTGGTTCACTCTTTAACCAATACATGGCACTTTCTTTCCAGCGTTCATCTAAATAAAGCTGAACCTTTGTTGTAAGCGTGTAACCACAAATACCATGTGTTAACAATAAAATAGCTTACTTGTAGGAGAAATATAAGCATAGGGGTTACAGTATAAACATATTTGGAGTATCCGAATAAGTAATTTGAAGAAAATTTTCTAGATGTATTGAGATCGGAAGAAAAGAGAATAGTATAATGTTGTTACCGATGAACTAATGCTATAATCATGTTCAAGTGCTCATTAAGACACATTCGTTTGTGTTTAGCTGTAGTAGTTTTATAATATGTAAGTCTTGGGCTATCATCTAATTTGATAGTATAGTAATTTTTGTTAATAATCTGAATTTCCATAATTGTACCTTTGCCATTGTAGGAAACGTTGTCCTTGAATCCTCTGCCATCAAAATTGCTGTGATTTTGAGCTAGTTTTGCGGGTGACAGTTGAGAGTGCACATGATTATACTCGAAGTTTGCATTTCTTTGGAAAGGTCTGAGCCTTCTTCAGCAGTCTTGGGATCTTCTGCCTACCAAACAGTCCACGTTGTTGTCCCTGCATTTGTTTACATGTATGCAATAGTAATCTTTTCTTTTCATACACAAATATATGTAACACTTAATTCAAACTTTTTTTGCAGCACTTGAAAGACCTTGTATTCAATGGCCAAATGACTTCGGGTTTATCGATTGAATCCGCTTACCTTGGGATTCATTAGTTTTTAAGTACCTTGTGACGACGGTCTAACACGCTGCAGCTTTCCATTGGCTGATCAAGCATGACAATTGATTCAACTACATGACATGAAAAAATTATATACGGGATGAGGTAAGATCAAATTGACGGATAAAGCAAAAAAGATCCCAGTTGCATTAAAACAACATAAATCAATCAGAATATACATACAAAAGGAAACTCATTATACCTTTCAATTAATTTCACTTCCCGCCTGCACAAAAGAGTAGCTCTAAGCAGCAGCTTCTGCGTTTAAGGAATAAAAAAAAATGTGAATACAGATGCGCATCAAAAGTTGAGTATAAGTAAACATAATCACAAATACAGAGTATTATCTTTTACCCATAGTATTACATAATCTATTGATATGGCAACTGGGCAGCAACAAAGAATTAACAATTAATTAATAAACATTATAAAAGAATTTTTCAAAGTAAAAGTCAATTAAAGTCAAAGTTCTGAAATTACATACCCTTTTGAATTTATCATTTTCTTCTTGCATAACTCTAAATTTGCAGAAAATCAAAAATCTAAGTCGTGAATCACACAAATAAAATTAATAACTTAAACCCCTAATTGTTCTGTAACCATTAAAACACAAATTTTAATCAAAAAATTAATGTAACAAAAAAACATACATACCTCCAAATCCGGAGCCTTCATATTAGATAAGTAAGCCGCGTTTATAACCTCAGCACTGAAAATTACAAATACGGCATCAAATTAATTCAAGGAGTACAACCGCAAATGAAAACACATTTGCTGTGAAACTCTGTTTAAACACATAACTGGATGTTCAAAATATATTGTCGTAAGGTTGACGAATCATCTTAACCAAAGTGATGGCGCTGTGTGATTTGAAGGAAGACGCTGGAATGTTATGGAAGGCATTGGAGGTTTATCGTGTATAAAAAAATGAGACATTGGAACGGGCCTAAGCTAGCAGGCCAAAAAATTTGTGTGAAGCCCACTACATTAGACGACGTCGTATTGAACGGTACTTAATATATATAGTAATCATATATTAAAGATGCGTTGGTTTTAGTTAAATGCATAATTAATCTTTTATATGTACTATAATATATTTTTAGCTAAAATAAAATGCATATACATATATTAGATGCATTTCATCAAGTTAAGTGAATTCTATATATTTTTCGTCCTCTACGAATCTACTTAGTTGCTAATACTGCGAGGCTTTATCCAACCCGTGCGATGCATGGTCTTTTGGTTGAATAATTATCCGTTTTTTCGTAATGTTGGTGCAGACGCTTGTATAATGAACTGATAAATCCTTAAGATTTTAATTATATGTTGACCTGTGTGGTCATAATCAGTATCATGTTGGCCCGTGTGGTCATATTTGATATCATGTCGACCCGTGTAGTCATAGTTAGCTTTGAAACAACCCGTTTTTCTTGACACCACAACTTTGTCAACAACATCAATGTAATTCAATGATTACTTTTTCCCTTTCATACGGCATACTTAATACGGATAATTTTACTTCAAAGTCTCAAAAGATAATTTTTTCTGAGGTGTAATGATGAGAACTCAACTATAAGAAGTATAATGATATACACATCATGTTCATTTTATCATGTGTTTATGTTGTTTGTAAAGGTTGTGCAAACATTAGTGATATTGTTAATTGTTAGGATCATATTTTATTTATAAAAAGTGTTGGTCATTAATGTCTTGTAATAGGTTGCTTTAGAATATCATTATGATAAAGTTTACGTTTAGTATTCATGTTTTGTAAAAGTCTAAGGGCTATTAGTGTAATACTGTAAAAGATATGTGATGCCCTATACTACTAGTATAAATACTCATGTAAGACCTCATTTGAGGTTGGTTGGTTCTCATGTTATGCTAAGGCTTATTATTTACACACACTTGAGTTCCCTCCCACTCTCTCTCTCTACTTACTTTCTCTCTCTAGAATAACGCAAGATTAGCTAGTGAAATAGGTTGTTCTACGGTCCTACAAGTGGTATCAATCGCCTAGGGATAATATTTGGTTGTTTTAGATCGATTTAGGTGAAAAATCTTGGTTCTCGTTACTGTTCATACGAGGTTTATCGAGTTTGCATATGGGTTTATCGAGTTTGGTTCAGCTAAATTCAAGGATTATCGAGTTAGACATGCTGTTATCGAGTATGGATTGATGTCTATCGAGTTAGCTAGTGTTTAATTGAGTATACTTAGGTTTTTATCGAGTAAGGATTACTAAGTATCGAGTAACATTAGTTTTGCCGAGTTAGGCTAGTTCAACCTTATCGTTTATCGAGTAAGGATTTCACTTGGGTTTTCCTAAACGAAACGCTGCCGAAATTTCATTAGGTTATCGAGTAACAAATTTTACCGAGTAAGCTCTTGTGTTACCAAGTAAGGGATTGTATCGAGTTAGTGATTGTATCGAGTAAGCCCTTGTTTATCAAGTAAGCCCAATACTAGTGTTATCGAGTAAGCAAAATATATATATATATATATATATATATATATATATATATATATATATATATATATATATATATATTCTCTAGGGGAGACTAAACGTTCAATTTTTACGCGAGATTCAAATTTTGGTATAATGTTGAAAATTTTGACCCAAAATTCAAATTTTTAGGCCAAAATTCAAAATTTTTTCGGTAAAATTTGGCGTCAAAATTTTTAAAACTCAAAATTTTCTAGTAACCTTAGAATTGATTTTCTTAGTGATTTTCAAATTTTGAGAGTGCAAAATTTACAAATTTTCGTGTAAAGGTTTTCCTGATTAATAAACAATCTGAATTAGTATCTCTTACTTTCACCAAAAACATCTAATCAAACAACCTTTGTTATCTTTCAAAAGATCCTCAGAACAACTTTTCACTTAGAATTGAATCCATGGCAACTCAACAAAGATATTCATGCTGCTGGTGCCGAAAACCGACCTCCCATGCTGTCAAAGGGTAGATACTCACAATGGGCTAGTCGTATGATGCGCTATCTTAAGAGCAAACCAAATGGAAAACTTCTTATCAAATCCATTGTGGAAGGACCCTTCAAACCAAGACAAGTACTAGACCCTGGTGATCCAAATGGAACCCACCCCCCCCCCCCCAGTACAACCATACTATAGAGATCAGAATAAGACTAAGTACACTGAGGAAGACAGACAATAGATTGCAGCTGATGATCAGGCGTTTCATCTTATGGTTCTTGGTTTACCTGAAACTACTTATGCTACTGTTGATAGTGAAGGAAGTGCTCATGGAGTCTGGGAAAGAGTCAAAAGGTTAATGTATGGGACAGACATCGGGAAACATGTGGAAAACTAGAAGGGGGGGGGGGGTTGAATAGTTTTACGTCCTTTTAAAAGTTTATTACCAAAATATTTTGTAGCTTATTAAAAACTTTCGATTCGATCTCAAGTGAATTCAAATGACAACAAATATAAGCAATTCTAATGTAATAATGAAAGTATTGAAATGTAATGAACAAAAGATAGAGTTAGAAAGATCAAACCACAACACGCGAATTTATAGTGGTTCGGCTACAAGGACACCTTCCTTGCCCTACTCCACTCCCCGAGTACCACACTCGAGAGTTTTCTTCACTATGTCAACAAACTCCTTATGGTGGAGAAACCTTACACACCTTGGCTTACACGAGTTAACGACACTAAGCTAAATGTCGAGTTCTAATCGTAGCTAGAACCAATCTCACGACTTCTTAAAGGCTTCACTCCTTCTTCACAACTTCACGACTTGTTCAAGGCTTCATACCTTCTTCACACCTTCACAACTTCACACCTTCTTCTATGCACAACTAATTCACAACTACTAAACCACTTTACAACACACCTATTTTCTACACACAACAAATTTACACAACACTTTTACAAATATCTACCACAACTACAATATGAATCTAGCTATTCACAACACTACTACAATTAGATGGATGTAGAGGAGTGTTCTTCTTCTTGCACTTGAATGGATGAAGCTTTGGATCACTTGGAAACAAAGACTTATGAATTATATGATCAAAGGATTTTAGATCTAGAGAGGGAGGTTGGATCAGAAAGTTTTTAGTGCAAAAAGGTGAGAAAAATGTGTAAAATGATCCAGTATTTATAGGGCCAAATTTTACTGTTCGGGAGCGTGCCGGTCCCCTTAATCATTAAGGGGGCCGCCTAGTAAAATTAAGGGGGCCGCCCTCCTGAACGTTTGAAAAGTTTTTCTGGATAAAATTTGCCCTTTTTGGTTGGAAATTTGAAATAATATTTTTGTGGTTTAATATAGCATTACCAAAAATGATTTACAAATATATTTAAAATGTTTATATCATTTTAAAATGTGTTATGTCTTAAGACAAAATTTCCTTTGATCATGTAATGCATAAGATGCTTAGTTTATGCATACCTTAAGTGATATTAGATGTAGAAGTAAATATTTGTTACCAAATACTTGTTTACTTCTTAATCTTGACTTAATTTGATTTAAGTTTTGTGATTATCAAAACATAGGTTTATTGAGAGATATTAATAAACTTTTTTAAGTATTATTTATATCAACAATCTCCCCCTTTTTGATGATTACAAAACTTAAACTCATTAACTCAAAAATTAATTTTTAAACAAGTATTTTAGTGAGTTTATATTTACTTCTCCCCCTTTTTGTAGAATCAAAAAGGTTAAGCCGACAATTTTTAAGCGTGAAAAATTAACGGGTAGAAACTCCCCCTTGATGTGTACTCCCCCTCGTTTGGGGGCACCAAGAGAACGAGCTATGGAATGCTTTGCAAAAAAAAAATATTAGAAGCACAAGTATATGCATGCAAACATGTATAAGGTGATAAAAAAATAAAGCATGTTTGAAAAGAAAGCATTCATATTAAATAAGTGGTTGTGTCAAGGCACAAACATACAAGTAGCAATTTGAATTACAAGTAGAAAAGCTAGTTCACAAATAAGCAACTAGGAAAATACATCATCATGCAAAAAGTACATGGTCTTCATAGAGCTTGCAAGCGAAAGGGTGGTAAAGGCTTTATTTATTAAGCATATGAGATGCTTAATTAGGAGAGCATGATGGTGATGGTGAAGGAATGGGTGAGAATTGTGGTGGAGGAATTATTGGAGTGGATGGTGGAGTTGGTGGGTTGGTAAGCAAATGTTCAATATATGAAAACATATATTGAATTTCATCTCTAAGGCCAAAGATGACCGTGCGGTTGTGGATGCAACAAAGACAAGTATCCTCATGGGATTCAAGTAGCCTCCAAGGCACGGGATTGGCAAAGAATGGTGGTGTAATTGGTGGAGATGAGAGATGAGCATCAAGTGGTGTTATTGGTGAAAGTGAGATGGTAAGATGGGTGGACATGGGTTCTTGTGTAGGAGGTGGTGATGACACTTGTGGTGACAAGTGTGAGTTGAGGTAGTCATTGATTGATGAGGTTGAGGGTATGGAGGATGAGGAAGTTCCATGAGTGGAAGGTGTTTTAGATGGTGCATTGGGTGCACATGGGGATGAACATTTAGGTGGAGGTGATGGTGTTTTGTTGTCTTCATTTGTTAAGTCAATGAAGAGTTGTTTTGGGGGGATGACCACAAGTTTTTGTTTCTTGGAGGTTTTGGAGTGTGAGGTGCTTGGTGGAGTCATGATGATTAAGATGGTGAATGATGAGATGAAGAATGGTGATTTTGGAGGGAATTTATAGTATGGAAATGGTTGATTTAGGTATGTATTTGAAATGGTTTAATAAAATTCTAAAATCAGTTGGGTTAAAATGGGAAATGGTAGCTGAAACTAGAGAAAGGGTTCACAAGATGCAAAAGAAAACAGTGAATCTAGTTCCAGATGGCCGGTCCCCTTAGTTGTATGTCGGCCCCCTTACTAATTAAGGGGACCGCCTAGGGAATTAAGGGGGCCGCCCATCTGGTGTTTTCCCAGACGACCAGAAACCCAAAATTTGTAAAATTTGGTGATTTTTCAAGTGTGTTTTTCCAGCAAGCTCTATTAGAAGTATATACTCTAGGAATGATGATATGTAAATATATATATATATATATATATATATATATATATATATATATATATATATATATATATATATATATATATATATATAACCAAATTTCATGCAAAGAAACATATTATAATCCATTTAGAAAATAAGCATGGCATAACATTAAAATAGTAGCATGATAACAATTAAAATCTACACACAACAAATTTACACAACACTTTTACAAATATCTACCACAACTACAATATGAATCTAGCTATTCACAACACTACTACAATTAGATGGATGTAGAGGAGTGTTCTTCTTCTTGCAGTTGAATGGATGAAGCTTTGGATCACTTGGAAACAAAGACTTATGAATTATATGATCAAAGGATTTTAGATCTAGAGAGGGAGGTTGGATCAGAAAGTTTTTAGTGCAAAAAGGTGAGAAAAATATGTAAAATGATCCAGTATTTATAGGGCCAAATTTTACTGTTCGGGAGCGTGCCGGTCCCCTTAATTATAGGCCGGTCCCCTTAATCATTAAGGGGGCCGCCTAGTAAAATTAAGGGGGCCGCCCTCCTGAACGTTTGAAAAGTTTTTCTGGATAAAATTTGCCATTTTTGGTTGGAAATTTGAAATCATATTTTTGTGGTTTAATATAGCATTACCAAAAATGATTTACAAATATATTTAAAATGTTTATATCATTTTAAAATGTGTTATGTCTTAAGACAAAATTTCCTTTGATCATGTAATGCATAAGATGCTTAGTTTATGCATACCTAAAGTGATATTAGATGTAGAAGTAAATATTTGTTACCAAATACTTGTTTACTTCTTAATCTTGACTTAATTTGATTTAAGTTTTGTGATTATCAAAACATAGGTTTATTGAGAGATATTAATAACCTTTTTTAAGTATTATTTATATCAACAAAACAGGAAATGGAAACACAATTGCTCAAGGAACTTCACAAGTTTACTTCAATTCCTGGTGAATCCATAGAGTCGTACTACCTCAGGTTCTGTAAGATCATGAATGATTTATCAAGACACAACCTCAGTCAGACAAACATTGCTAACAACAACAACTTTCTGAATGAGTTACAACCAGAATGGGGAAGATACGTCACTATTGTTTATCAGACAAAGAATTTGCATGAAGTGACTTATGATCAGTTGTACGACTTCTTGAAGCAAAATCAAGCTGAGGCTAATGAAGTAAGGGCTGAATTACTTGCTAAAAAGCATGATCCTCTTGCATTAATAGCTAATACACCAACACCTTTACCAGTGAACACACAACAACAACCATCATCATCTTCCACTCACAACTACATGCAACCATCATACATTCAACAACCGACACCTGTCTACCAACAACAATTCTACCCACAACAACATGTTATTCTACGACAACAATACCCACAATTCCGAGAACCAGAATTCACTGACAATGATGAAGCTACTGCAGCCTTGACACAAGCGTTTGCTTTTCTGACAAAGGCATTCCAAGGACGCTATTCTACACCAACTAACAACAACCTAAGGATTTCATCGAACACTCGCAACAAGCAGATTGCTCAGCCGAGTTTCAACATGGGAAATGGAGGCCAAATGGTTGGAGTTATAGGGAATCAGCAGGGATATGCTACTGGATTTCACATGGGTAATCAGAATATGCAGAATCAGTTGGGTCAGTATGCAGGGAATCAGTACGGTCAGTGTACAGGGAATCAGATGGGTCAATTTGTTGGAAATCAGAGGGGTCAGAATGTTGGCAATCAAGCAATGGGTAATCAGATTAGGAATGTTGCAGCTCCAGTTGTTGGGAATTATGGAAATGTGAATCAGGGAAATCCTGTCAAGTGTTTCAACTGTCAGGGTGTAGGTCATATGGCAATGAACTGTCCTACTAAGCCAAAGAAGAAAGATCCAGAGTTTTTGCAGCAAGCATTGCTGTTAGCATAGAAAGAAAAGGCAGGGTTTCAGTTGAATGCAGAGGAACATGATTTTATGGCTCTTATGTATGACATGGAAGACAGAGAGGATATCAATGCGAATTTCATATTCATGGAAAATCTTCAGGAAGCTAAGTATGACACGGATTCCGACACAATTCCTGTTTATGACACCAATGCACCATCTGAGGTATCAAAATTCAACACATGTCATAATAATGTTATATTTGATATGTCTCCTCATGAGGAACAACATTCTGAGAAGCTAGCACCTACTTATGATACATATCTGGATACGCCAACTAGTAGCAATACTCCTTCAGCAACTCCATATGTGAATTATAATGGAGGCTTCATTTCACATCATGCTGAGAATGATGAGGAAACACGTGCTTTATTTGAATCATTATTGAACAATTGTGGTATTGAAATCGAGAAAGTTAAAAAGGTCAATCGCGAAGTTAAGGCCGCGAATGAGAAATTGACCACTGAGCTTGAGAGATACAAGGAAAATTCAATGCTACAACCGGGGCAATTTCCACCATTTGGGGGACCCCCACACCATTCACAACCGTATAGGTAAGATGAAGACATAGTGAAGAATTAAACAAATAGAGGGCAAGAGATAGAATTAAACAAATAAGAGGATAAAGAAGATTTTTTTTTTTTTTGATTTTTAATTTTATAAAAAGAAAAATATTTTTGGATTTTTGGATTTTAAGAAAATAAACTTTTAAAAGAAATGATAATCAAGGCACGAATGCCAAACACAACGTAAAAATCTTAACAAATCTCCCCGGCAATGGCGCCAAAAACTGATTCGTCGTAGACATAGCAGTTTTAAATTTATAAAAGTTTTCCCGTTAGATAAAATAGTCACTTGTGAACAAATAAAGATTCTATCTCCCGAGGTCGTTTTCCCAACGAGATTTGAATTGAGATTTACGTTGTGTTTTTAGTTAATGCTTGAATATCCAATATTTTTGGTTTTTACAAAAGATTTTAAAAACTAATATAAGTGGTAAAAATTAGATTAATAAAGCAAATCTACCAAGATAAAACTAAGGTCTAGAAGATAAGACGATAAAAAGATATGCTTGCTAAGTGACGCAATAAGTTCATTAATTGTGGACTAAGGTTTGACGACGAATTATTTTCCTTAAACAAGATTATTTCCTCACAACGTTGGTTTATTTTCCAAACAATCCTTTAAAAAGAAAATAATTACTAGATGTGTAATTTGATTATTTTTCGGCTTTTGCCCTTCGAATAATTAAATCACAAATCTAAATAATTTGACTAATTATTAATCACAATCTTTTTTTTATTAATCCACACTTAAATAATAAATCCTTATCACTTAGCAAACATAAAAAGCTACTCGCTACACATATCAAATAAGCTAACCAAAACAAACATATAAATAAACTAATTAACTAAAAGTGAAAAGGATAAGAAAATAGAACCCGGATATAAGAGATGAGATGAAATTAACCACCCGATCTTATAAACTAAACAAATCATAAAGTTTAATTCCTAAAAATCTTTAATGAAACCAAATAGTTAATAAAGTTTGTGACTTTATTAACTAATTAGCTTATTAAGACTAAAAAGTAATAAACTTTATTGATAAGCTAGCTTATAAGACCCTTAAGCTCCGACCTTAGCGGTAGAAATGATGATAAACGAAGAAAAATCAAAACTTTATTAGGATTAAGCAATAATAATGGCCAAATAAGCTATGGAAGAGCTTATTGGTTGATAAAGCTACAAACTTTAAGTGAAATTAAGCTAAGAAAAGCTAAAAGATTGAAACTTTATGAGAAAAACTTAATAAATCTAAGATAATAAGCTATTTTGAAAGAAAAACTAATAAAGTTAAAAACTTTTTATAAAATAACTATTAAAACTATGTAGATCTATAATAATAAACTAATTAATGGCTTTTAATAAAAGTGAAAACTAATAAAAATCAAATCTTTTTGGTTTTTTATAAAGTAATATGAAAAACAAAAATTAGATCTAAGTTTATAAAAGCTTTTAAAAACAAAGTAATAAAAGCGGGTTTATTAAATGAGCTAAATCTAAATAAGCCACAAAAAGCTAATAAGCTTTCATGACTTATTAGATAAGAAAAGAAAAAGAAAGAGTAGAAGTAGAGAAATAAAAATGATCTTCAAATCTTGTAAATAATTCATCTTCATTAATATTAAATTTTAAAAGTTGATTACAAAAAACATTTAAAATGAACTATTTTATTATATTGATAAGCTAACCTACTACAATAATCTAATATTACTCCGACTCCTAATAAGCTAAATTACTCCTACACCTACACTAATAATCTACTGTCTACTCTTTGTGTGTGTGATATTCGGTGTTATTTATTTAGCTGTGGGAGTTGTATGTGGTCTTTATTGTGTCTCGGTTCATCTCTCTATACCCAACAGCTCACTCAAATCATTTGCAACCAATCATTGTGCCACCTAGTCCCCACGTGTCGCATCCTGATTGGTCCGCCACTTGCCACGTCTGACCTGCCATGTCAGAGCCACCATATGAACAGTACATCGTACTGACTTGTCAGTAATAACTGCGCCGTACCTGTGCATTAAATACCAATCATTAGCAATAACGCCGCCGCCGCCACGTGGCAGCCTCCCATTGGTCAGCCGCCAGATGACGTCAGCATGTGGGACCCACTGGTCAACGTTGGTCAATGCCAGTCAAAGTTTGACCAATCAACGGTCAACGGTAGTCAACGGCGACCGGTCAACGTTGACTAGTCAACGGGTGGACCGGGTCGGGTCTGGTTACGGGTCCGGGTCGGGTTTGATCTGGATACGGGTCGGTTCGGGCCTGCCACATGGACCACTCGTGGAGTGACACGTGGCACGGAATATATTATCCCATTTTGCAACATGAGGGATTCGAACCCAGGACCTTGGCTATGAGATGAAGCATGCTTACCACTGGGGTGAAGCATAGCTTCAAGTAATATTGTGCAAAATATTTCTTTTATACTAGTTATGATTTTAGTCCGTTTTTATTAATAAATATAGATTTTGAACGGTTCATTTCAAGAGTTCTAGGAAGGTTCAAAAGGAGAGGAAAGGACCGTTGGACTCGTTTTTTCGTGCTCTTTCCAATGGTGTGATCGGGGAATAATTTTGACTTTGTCTAAACCTCGTAAAACATGAAAACGTCATCTAAAATCATCCGTTTTTGCTTTGTTTTCAAACCCTTTGTACCTGCAAGACATAATAACACATTCCAAACATATTTTCCATATAATTTAATGTATTTCATAGTTATTTGTCCGCTTTAGCATGGTTTTTGGTATAAAAATGATGTGTATTTACAGACACATCAGATGTCATCACACAAGTATTTGTGAGAGAGAGAGAGCTTTTAATGCTCAGTGGTATTGGTGAGAAATTTGGGGGCCCATGATGTGGATGCCAGTTGTATAAGTAACATATATTCCTATATTTAATAGGAATCAGTTACCTACCTGGGATATTTACTAACTAAGTACTTAGAGCATTTAGTTAGGGTATTTAATACCTTATGATATCATGAGCCCCCTGAATGAGTTTATCATTCAGTGTGTTGATGATCAGTGGTGAGGTGTATATCACTGAGACATGGGTTTATTCAAGGACCAAAGAGAATTTACATCAGGTTAGAATAATTTTGATCAGTTGCCTGATTCAATATCCAACATGCCCAACTCAGCTTTCAGTCTGGTGAAAGTGGGTTCATCTAGGGGTTTGGTGAAGATATCAGCTAGCTGATACTCAGTGGGGATGAAATGTAATTCAATTTCTCCATTCATGATATGGTCCCTGATGAAATGGTATCTGATGTCAATGTGTTTGGTTCTTTGATGAAGCACTAGGTTCTTTGAGATGGCTATGGCACTTGTGTTATCACAAAAGATGGGTACCATCTTGTACTGAATGCCATAGTCACTCAGTTGGCTCTTCATCCAGAGTACATTTGCACAGCATCCTGCAGCAGCCATATATTCATCTTCAGCTGAGGACATGGCCACTGACCGTTGTTTCTTTGTACTCCAACACACAAGTTTACCACCAAGAAATTGACAGGATCCTGAGGTACTTTTTCTGTCCACATTGCATCCTGCATAGTCAGAGTCAGTGTACCATTTGAGATCAAATCCTGAGCATTTTGGGTAAGTGATTGATGCTAAACAGTCAACTAAAGTTAACCACGGATGTGGTCAATATAGTCAAACTGCTTAGGCTCAATCTTCGCGGAATACAATGTTTCCCCGAGTCGTTATGTCCCAACGAGGTGTGATGGTATAAAAACGGGTTTGTGATCGGGTGAATTTGAATGAGAAGTAACCAGATAATGATTTGGATTTGTTTTACACTACTGGAATGATTAGGAATAACAGTATTAACAATTACGGGAAACAGATGTGTATAAACGTAAATCAAATTAAAATCTGACACGATTGCGTGCTGGGAAAAGGTGAATTTTAAGCAAATATAAACTACAGGGGGTAAAAATAAAACTTTTATAAACACAATATTAAAAGAAAATTTAATTAAAAAGAAATTTATTTTTTTGATTATTTTTTATTAATTAAAAACTATTTTAATTATTTAATAATTAATAAAACTATTTTAAATCTACTTTTTAATTACTAATAATACCAAAATGACTTAGAAAATTATAGGAAAATTTATAAATCTAATTAAACATCACAGGAATCCAAAAAAATTATAAAAAGTTTATAAAAATTATATTTAAACTATTTTACTAAATATTATCTTAATTATTAATTAATTACTAATTAAACTAATTAAATTCCAAAAAGTAGAAAATGAATAGTAAAAATTCTAGAAAAATTCCTAAAATTATATTATAACATATAAAAGCTAGGAAAAATATACAAACTAGGTAGCGCTTAATAAAAACTAATTTTGCTATTTAATACTTAAATATTAATTAATAATTAATAAAACTAATATTAAATCTAATAAATACTAATGACAATATAAAATTATGGAAAAATTACTAAAAATACTCTAATATAAAATAAAATTAAGAAAAATATAAAAATGCAAATTACTTAATAAAAAGCTAGAAAGGGAAATTAAAAAGATAAATTATATTAAATAGAAACTCTCACTTAATATTATTTTGGATTTTTCTGGTTTTTCTTTTGGAAATCTATTTAACTACTGAAAATAAGAAACTTTTGTGAAGACAACTTTTTTCTAGGTTAAAAATAAGCCAAATGGACACCAAAATGCTTATATAGTTGACTTTCTTTGACTTTTGAAGGAAATGAGTCTCTGTGGGGCCCACAGAGGTGGATTTTGGTTCAAATGACTTACTTGGACTGGCATAAGCTAGAAACAACAAAATGGTACCACTGAATAAGCCAAACTAAGGTTTTGAGATACTTGTTTTGTACACAGAAATGGGATAATATTTGCAGCTGTCTAGGGGGCCCACAAGGGTGTTTAAGCTCAAAAGCTTAGTGGGACTAGCAAGATGGCCAGCTTGTGAGCTCAAAAAACCAAGGGGGTTTGTAGGGCCCACTGTGGTGGTCTGTGGGACCCACATAAGTGGAGGCAGTGGGGGTGGTCTGCTGGTGCAGCAGGGGCTGCAGCCCTGTTTGGGGGGTTGTGGGGCCCACAATAAAACTCACAAAAATAAGCTGATTGTGGGACTCTAAGATTAGGCGGGGGGCTTCAGTTGGTAAAAAGCACAAGGTCTAAATCAAAACACAAAATTCTAAACAATTCCTTGAAAATCCGAGATTTTGCCTAGAAGTCCATTTTTGACTTTTTGAGTTTTTATGAAAGTTTGACTTTGGTGAATTTCTACTGAATCCTAATGACTAATAATGATGTTATAAGTTGAAATGAGGCTAAATTAAGCATCTAACACTACTTATATAACTAATGGTGAGATTGTGAACCTAAGAAACTTAATAGTTAATGTAAACATGAGATTGAAACTTGCATTTTGACTTTTTTCTACATGAATTATGTATTTCATGGTTTAAGTGGTCTAATATTACCTAATGGGAGTTGACTAGACCTAAAACTTCCACTGAAACACTATCAAACCCAATGGAATACCCTGAACCAAACAGTCCCAAACAGCCTAAAGGGGTCACTTTGAGGGCTTATGGGGCCCACTAGAAAAAATCACAAAAATAAGCACTTGGGTGGATTCTAAGTATTAGGTGGGAGACATCAATTGGTAAAAAGCTCAACTCCTGAATCCTTACACAAAAATTACAACAATTCCTCCAAATTTTGGATTTTTGCACATGCATGCAAATTTGACTTTTTCTATTAACTTGAAACTTTGACTTATTTGGTTTTTGATTTGCCCTAGTTGACTGAAAATGATGTATTAGTAATATATGAGACTAATTCAAGACATCTTAACAAGTTATGAGTCTATATGAGGATTATGCCATCACCAAATTTCAACAGTTAGGCTGCCAAAAGGAGTACAAGGTCGAATTTGACTTTTACACTAATAACCTACTGATTTTAAGGTTTGACTAACCTAATTTACTACTGAGAAAGATGTCTAAGCAGCCTTAAGCCAACAAAAACCACAAAAGTGCTGTCAACCCAACTAAACCAAACACCCCTTTTAAAAACAGTTTAAGCAAATTTGTGAAGCAAAAGAAGGAATTAAACTCTGAAACTGGTAAATAAACTTATACTAGGCTGAAATAGACATTAGCAAGCATAAACAAACAACAAATAACAACTAAGAGTAAGAATCACAGATTATGCTAAAAAAGAAAATATGGAAAAGCTCTTACAAACGATCCAATGCTTAGAACCAAGGTCAACCTGAACCTAAAACCACAATCCTATGCTCCCAAGAGCTCTAAACCATCTTCATTCAATCATATATTCTGCTCCAACCTCTTGACCACCATTTTTTATTTTTTTGATATTTCCTTGTATTTTTCCCTTTTTTTTTTCTTTTTGTTAATTTCCTTGATTCAAGACTTCAAACAGTTTATAAATGGCTTGTTAAAGCTTCTGAGAGTGATTTTGAGCACAATGGAAGTAACATACTTAGTAAAAATTTAGGAAATTGAGTGAAATTTGAAATTACTTTTAAACTGAATAATTCTTGAATTAACTTAAAAGAAAAGTATTACAATGGAAAACTAAACATAAAACAGAAGATTACAAGGAAAATTGGATACTGATTACAATTCTACTACTAAATTACACTACTGCTATCACTAATAATTCTTCCTCTCTGCTTCTCCCCTCCTTTACAGATATTTTTGGAGTTCCATTTGGTCTTCTGGTCAAATCCCACCAATATTTATGGCCGTTGGATAATTTTTGAGTGATCTCAACCTTCCATGTCATTTTTTGCAGGAAAATGGATATGGTGCAATTGGGGGTCTGTGTTTGCAGGCTAGGGGTTAGAGGGGTGGTGGAGGTGATGGGTGAGGGATAGAGGCCAAGTGGGAGTGTTGGGGGTAGGGATGCATTAAATGCATTGTGGGTTTGAATGATGAGGGGGTGAGGTGGATAGCCAGCTGGTGGCAAGTTGGGGTGGAACAGGATGCAATACTGTGGGTGAGAAGGGTGGTATTGGAGGGTGGTGTTGGCTGTGAGGTGAGGAAGGGGAAGGGTGAACAGTGATGGTGGTTTGGGATGGTCAAACGGGGTCAAACTCGGTTTTATTAGAAAAGGGTTGGGCTGGATTACATGTTGGGCTTGGGAGTGGGCTGGTGATGGATGTGTTTGATATTGGATTGGATTTTGATAATAGGAAGGGTCCGTTTGGTTTTATAGTTATCACAAGGACCACTTTTGTAATTTACCGAAAGTTTAGGGGTTTGGTTTGGCAATTTCTCAAAGTTATCACAAGGGTGTATCTTGCCAATCTTAAATAGTATGAGGACCATAATTCCATTTTTTCACTTTCGAACACCCAAGGACTATTTATGCCAAACTTTGAAACTTCAGGGACCAATCATGTAATTTCACCAATCTTTTCACCCAAGGAACATTCCTACCAAAGATGAGTATTACAAGGACAAAAATTGATTTTCTCAAAGTTTTTACATCTCAGGGACCATTTTTGTCAATTTTGCAAAGTTGAGGGACTAAACTTGTAATTATGTGAAACTTTGCACCAAAGGACTATATATGTTTATTTTTGATTCAAAAGGACTTTGGTGATTTGTTTTTATGTTTTTGAATAACCAGGGACTAGATTTGACAAGTTTTGAAAGTTGAGGGACTGAAAGAAAAATCAAGTTTTGACAATTTTAGTCCCTAGAGTTTCAAATATTGATAGATTTGGTCCCTGGTGGGATATGTTTGAAAGAAAAATCAATTTTGGTCTTTGGAAATTCAAAAGTTGGCAGAAATAGTCCTTGGGTGGAAAGTTTGGTGAAATTGCAAGTTTGGTCCTTTAACTTTGGAAATTGGCAATTTTAGTCCCTGGGAATTCCAAAAGTGAAAATTTTCAAAGTTTATCCTTGGGTTATTGATGTATGGCAGAAGTGGACCCTTGAACCAAGTTTGGAAAATTACAACTCAGGTCCCTTTGGTTTGCAGAAATTACACAAATGGTCCTTATGGTTTTAAACTTAAAAACATACAAACAAAACCAATTCCAAACACCAGCCCACCATCCACTATCCTACCCAATACCCCCTAAGCCCATTCCCTAGCCCAACACACCAAGCCCAACCCCCATCCCTTTTTGAATATTACCCCCAGTCAACCAGGGTCAAACATAACCATCTTCAACCTTTCCTCCTTGATTCCTGCAACATGTCTCCCCTCTCCTATCCCACCTTTTCTCCACCAAACACTCACCTTCCCCCATTAATAAACCCTCCTCAATTAATACCTCACCTACACCTCACCAAACCCACTTAAAACTGCCCTTTACCCTTTTCTCGCCAAAACAAGATAAACGGCCTGGATCAAATGAAGCCATCCAATGGCCAATATTAGAAGTGGGAAAGACTGAGGCATGTGGCAGGGCATATATAAGTCAAAAAGGAAGAAGATAGAAGCAGTAGTTAATATAGTTTAAGAATAGTGTAGCTCAGCTTTAGGTTTTAGCTTAATTCTCAAATTCTGTTGTAATCTTTTGCTTAAGATACTTGTATTCAGTATTATTACTTGCATTCAGTTTTTCAAGTAGGGTTTTCAAATTCTTATGTAACTGTTGAAAGTTGTTGTTCATTATTTGTTTGAGCTCACCTCAGTTTATCTATAAGCTCTTTTAAGTATTTGTAGCATAAAAACCAGGTTTCATTTGGTTTTATGAAAAATCACATAATTACCTAAAATTCCTAATAAATCAACAAAGAAATTCAAAAAGGTGATGAGAAGGAATGAAAAGCTGGTTTAGAAGTCTCAGGGAGACACTAGGATAAGGGGACATGCTTTGATTTTGGTTTGTGCATAAGGATCAGTGTAAGTTCAATCTCATTTCTTTTTAGTATTTCTTTTGCTCATATTTTGTTATCAGTAGTTATAAGTGTTATTAGTTGTTGATTTCTGATTGTGTATGATCAAATTTGATTAGTACTAGCTTAAGAGTCAGTTTCATGGTTTAGTTTGTAGGTTTGCCTCTCAAATCTTTCAAAACAGTTAGTATAGGGGTGTTTGTTTTAACTCAGTACCATGGGATCTTGTTGTTGTTTCATTGTTGTTTTAGTTTAGGTATACTGCATTAGGCCATATTAGGTTAAGTCTCAAATCCAAGTATTCTGATGAGTGGGAATCGCACCAGGCTTTACCTCTCAAGGGATCTTGAGAAGCTTACAACCCCCACCAGGCAGTGTACCTGATCGTTGTAGTATAGTATAGTGACAAGTACCGGGGGATTGATCGTTCAGCTAGGAATAGTGTCGTTAGGATTAGAAAACCTAAATACTAGTTCTAAAGATGAGGGAAGATTCTTTTTGTATTTTTATATTTTATGAAAAGCAAGTTAAAATCTCGGGTTTGAAGGATTTGGGCGGAATTAGTTGCTAATCAACTAACCCAATACTAAGATGCAATCAAAATAAAATACTAAAAATGAAAATAAACTAATTATACTAAAGTTGTGAGCAGTAATTGGAGAAAATGTGTTTACTTAGATTTCACTACTCCCTAGACATCTTTTACACATTAATTACTTGTTATAATTGCATGGATGACGGATCGTATTCCTTAATACCATTCATGGGGTGGCACACTTAACTCCCCAATTCTATGAGCTCTTATCTCCTCCTACACCATGCCCAGCACAACTATAGGGATTGTAAACAGTGGCTCATGCATTAAATACAACCAATAAAGACCTAGTGCGCGTCGGTTCATGTTTCTTAAGACTTTCAAGCATGTTACCAATTGTAGATCTGCCAGTTTTCTTAAGCCTAACATATAAATCATTCATCCAAGACAAGAATAAACAAGTAATCAACACATAATCAACATCTAGGTTTCATTAGATCTAAGCAAACACAAGATAGATCTAGCCTAGCATGATGGAATTAAGATAAGAACAAGATATAGACAACCAACACATAGACATATTGATTGAATTAAAAGAACACTTATCTTGATTAAACATGCAAGGTATCAAGGGGTTGGAACCCTTGAAAAACCTGTAAAGTTACACCAAAATCGTACTTAGGGTTTCTCCCCAAAACTTCTCTCTTAAATGTGAAAAATTGGAAAACTATATATAGAAAAATGGGTCTGACGGCGTCAAGACCAATTAGGTGACGCCGTCACCTCGCCGCCAAAACTCTCCTCAGACTGCCTTGATCTACATTTGACGCCGTCAAGTATTAATCATTTCCAGGCCGTCATGACTTTTTACTCTTGACGCCCTACCTTCATGACGCCGTCAAATCTCTACTGGACCGTCATGGAATTTTGCTCTTGACGCCGTCAAGGAGTTGCTCTTGACGCCGTCACCTACTGTTCCCAGCATGGAAAATTAAGACTTTGGCGTTTTCTTCACTTTTATGCTCCAAAAACGTCCGAATTGCTTCCTTTTCCAGATTTCTCTCCCAAAGTACCTAAAATCACAAAAGGAACGATTTAGGGCAATATTTGATCAAATAAATTCGAATTCGGGCTTAAATGACCCCCTAAAAACGGATCATTTTTCGCCTCATCATATACCCTTACACTTGAGATTTGCTTGTCCTCAAGCAAATGCGCTTTTATTCTACTCAAAAGACAAGTTAAGGGTCATTTAACACTAATATAAAAGTAATTACAACAAATAATCATTCCACTAAAGACCAATAGACAAGCAGGAGGTTATACACAAGCACCTCACAAATAGTGTTTAGATACTCACATCTCTCGGGTGTAATAAAGTATAAATTACAATATGGAAACGGAAGATATCTCTCACTACCTGTCATAGCAAAATAGATTACCATAGGCTTGGGAAAGGATCAAACCTCCACCACATGGCGTAAGCACCTAGGATAAACTATCAAAGAGGTCTTTTAAAGGGTTGTAACGTTAGGTGTAGGGATATGAAATACACGGTTTTGTTGGATAAAGGAAGTTTTACTGGTGGCGAGTTAACAATCTTGGTTAATTACATGTACAATGTGGCGTTGCTAAGCCAAGACTAGACTCGACTTAAGCTAATAAATGAAAAATAACAAAAACATAAAATGAACATAGAATAAAAACGGGATGGTAGTCCGTTTTTTTTTTTTTTTCTTTTTTTTTTTTTTTTTTTTTTTTTTTTTTTTTTTTTTTTTTTTTTTTACATACACTCTTACCCTACCATCCAAAATAATACATCATAGGGGATTGAGCATTCCCCTTACACTTGAATCTTTACATACTTTACAATTAAATAATCTATTGACTCGAATTAAGAAAATCAAAACACTTGGAGCACTTTTAAGATTAACGTACATATGGGGGTAATAAATGATGTTCTTCCCCATTACTCCATAAAATAAGTACTTAGCCATGAGTCCCAATCGTCCCAAAACAATATGTACAAGGATATGACTCGACTTAGCAACCATGTAATCAATTAGATAGTTAACTTAGGGTTTAACAAATAACAATAATGCACTAAAAATGAGCGCATACACGGAAGGCTAAGGCGATTTGGGTGTACATTTAAGTGGGGTGTAACAAATTCTTCCTTTAAGTAAAATGCTTAAAGTTAGAAACGAAAAGATAGGCTCTGAGGGGTGTACTAGGGGTTTCGTGTACTTAAAATGAGTACAACGCTAAGGGTGTGGGAAAAATTAGTTGACTTAACTAGCCAAGTAATATGACTTAAATGGTCAAGTAATTATAATACGGGTTTAACACAAGGGTAATCCTAATGCCTCTTATCATGTAGTAAATCCTACTACACGAATGTAGTCTCACTAGCGGTCTCGAGATGCATCACTAACGCAAGTTCTAGAATCTAAATGCTACCGGTACACTCATAAGCACTAATAGTAAATGCTTTTCCTATCAAATCTACAGGCGAACCTCACATATTTGGGTGGAAAATTTTTCTGAAAGTACGGTTATGTGCTAGTCATACAATCTCCTATCCATGAGACGCTTGCTATGGCTAAAGTTTCACTCCTAAATGTTGTAAAAAATTTTAAATTTGGCGCTAAAATTACACTAACAAGTATTTCTCATAGTTTTATTACACATCTACCATTAAACAAAACAAACTCAAGCGAAAGTGCATATGTAAGGTATCATCTTTTTACCCTCCCCTTACACTTAAGATGAACATTGTCCCCAATGTTCAAGTAAAGAATGTAAAAGTGAAAAAGTAAAGAGAATGAAATCAAATACTCCCCTGATTCGCTCGGTATGGATAATAAGGTGGCCAGGTTAAATCTTCCTCCAAGAAAATGAACAATCAAAGCTTACCTTCCAGAATATAAATCATCTTCTTGTCATACATAACCTGTAAAACCTGACAAAATAGACAAGACAACCTCGCGTAAAATCGGCGGCATCCTATATAAGTTACTAAATCCTAGAAAACAAGATAAGATATAATGCTTGTGGAATGAAGTTTGCAGATCTCCTGGAGATTATAAAACTTAATAATTCACAAAAACCATAAGACTCCGTTAGAAAAACAAAACCGGTAAAATTTCCAGATTTTTACACCTGACGCCGTCAAGAGTAAACTCCTGACGCCGTCAGAATTGACCTGCATAAATTCTTATGTTAAGTTTCCGGAAAATTTCTGGAAAAACTTGGTCCTACTTCCTGGAAAATCCTGCAAAACTTCATTATGACTCAATATAAGCATTTGACTCTAACAAATACGAATATACATGTTCATTTAATATTGTGGAGAATCATGATCGGTTTGTTTCTTAAAAACATATTTGGGGTTTCCCCTTACACTTATCTTTTGCAAAAATACTTTTAGGTGGAGTTAAGACTAGGCCAAACAACAAAGTAAAGTATTTCCACTTTTTTTAATTGAGAAACATGATCTACCAACAATAAAAATAAAGCACGCATACGGAAGCAAATATCAATCAAACAAATAAACAAATTAAAACACACAAAACATGGGTTGCCTCCCAAGAAGCGCTTTTCTTTATTTACGAGTCTTGTAGCTAGACTCAAGGTCATGGGTTACTACGTGATCTCATCATTGGTTTCACTCTCTAGGTCGTCTTCTAAATCAGTATCGCTTTCATAATGCAAGTACTTCGGGTCTTCAAACTCGAAAACATCTTGTCGATACTTAGAACCAAGCTTACTAACATTCTTAAAGAATCCACATGATAAATCAGAAGTGTTTTTGCACCCTCTCCTAACATCTTCATCACACAAAATAAGTTGGGAACTTATCTTATCAAGCCCGTCACAATCGATTTCCTTAAGGTCTTTTCTCTTGTATGGCGTTTGGTATGAAATCCTCCTAATCCCATCAGTGAAGGTCATGATTCCGTTCAAGTCATCCACTATCAAATTAGTGATTTCACAAAAGGGTGCTCCAAAAACTACTTGTGATAACCTAGGGTTGACATAGTCTTCTATGTTATCCACAATCGTGAATTCCATAGTGAATGTCATATTTCCTACGAACACCTGAATTTCATGATCCTTACCAACCACTTTCTCTCCCTTGTAAATCATCCCCCATCTGCAGATATTGTTATAATGGAACAATGACATAAAATTCTTTGGCTGGAATACATTAATGTAGATGTTATCAAAATACTTATGACCGATCATGCAGGGGATTTTGAGATTATTCGGATCATGTCGTCTTATCTTCCCCGACTCTCCATCCTTTGACCCATATAGATTCCCCTCAAGGGAAGGACGATATTCGTACACCTCCTCATTGTCCCTACGAAAAATTACCTTCCTAACACCGTTGGTGAGTAATACACTACCATCTTTCTCATCAAGGATTGCTCCTGATTCATTGATAAATGGTGTCCCAAGGACAAGGTTGGTTAACGTTTGATTGGTGGGAGGGTCCACGTCATTAACCACGGTGAGGTCAGTATTGTAGACAAGCTCTCGAATCCTAATTGATAAATTTTCTACTACTCTTTCGCACGCAATGCGTTCTGGGAAGGTTTTGTGGTATAGGGAAAGGGGGATTATGTTGACTGGGAAGCTAGGATCTATATGACTATCGGTTAAGAGCTTTTCCTTAATGGCACAGGGGATCTTGAAAACTTTAGGGTTACTTTCCTTAGTCTTATCGCTACTCCCACTAATAACATCCTCCATTTTTCTCTCGGGTTCTTCTATGATAGATTTACCCAAAATGGTTGGATTTCTCTCATGCTCTTCCGATTTCTCTATCCCTTCATCCGGTTTGCCGGATTCTTGCGCGGTGTATTGCTCGGGTGAGTTGGTAGGTTTTCCGGCCGAATCATGGTCTACCCTTGAGGTCTCATCTTTAGTTGTCCGACTGAATTTGTGAGTTTGTTATTGGGTTGGGTTGGGTGTTGAAGCAGATATCGTAGTGATGGTGTTTTCGAAGTGGATTGGTCCTAGGGGGTTGACAGGTTCTTTTCCTTTAGGAGATAGATGTTTGAATAACTTGCTAGGACTTTTTATTTTCACAGGGGAGGTTGGTGGACTCATGACGGTAGCAGATTTAACCTCATCAACGTGAATGGGCTTATTATCAACATGCTCTTTGATAGCAGTTAACAGATTACAAATCTTGTTGTTCACATCAGCCTGCTGTTGTCTAAATTTGGCCTCGAGCGTAGCGAGCTGTAATTCTTGAGATAGAATGAATTTTTTTAAAGTATCTTCACAGCTTTGCCTAGGAATGCCTTGTGATGGAAGATGCTCGGACCAAGTGAGTGGTGAGGAGTCATTGAAGGATACGCTTCGCGTTTGGTACCCTCTGAAATTAGGTTTATCCTTCCATGCCTCATAGGCCTCGCCAGAAGTTCGAGGACCCTGACCTACGTGTGATGATGTGAATTCGTTATAAGCACGTTTTGGAAGTTCCTTGCAGTTATGAGTCTCATGAGGGCCATTGCATAATTTGCATGTAGAAGCGATTCTGCTTACTTGGCTTGAAGGTTTTTGAGCTCCGTAAGATTTCATGAGAGACTTGACTCGACCTTCAAGTTCCATGATCCTACGGTCAGGAGTGCTAGAATTGTTCGAAGGCAAAGATATTGCCTTGACCGTTTTGTTCAAGTCACGGGGATCATTCCAACTTTCGTTGTCATAGAGAGCAAGATCTTCTATGAGTTCCCATGATTGTTCCGCACTAAGATCACGTAGCTTACCACCGGCCGATTGGTCAATGGCTCGCCTCGTGGAGAGATCGATATGGTCATAAAAGATTTGGACTTGGAGCCAAAGATCTATGCCATGATGAGGGACTTTTTGGAGTAAGTCCTTGAAACGAGTCCATGCTTCATAAAGAGATTCATTTTGACGTTGTTGGAACATCAAGATGTCATTCCTAAGCTTAGTAGTTCTCCCCGGTGGGAAAAATTGAGCAAGGAAACGAGTGGTGAGATCATCCCATGTGGTGATGGATCCCGCGGGTAAACGCTCAAGCCATTGACTAGCTTGATCCCGTAGAGAGAATTGGAATAGGCGTAAACGGGTAGTCTCTCTAGTTGCAACATCTAGGTCTATGGAATCTACGATTTTGAGGAAGTCCTTTAGATGTTGGTTTGGATCTTCGGAACGAAGTCCATGGAATGCACATCCGCTATGCACCAACCGGATGGTGTCGGATCGCAAGGGGGTCACATTGGCTCCGGTGAGCTCAATGGTGTTTCGGTAGCCTTGGTGGCTAGGTCGGGAATACTCTCCTAAGGTTCGGGGCCTAAGGGGTTCTAGTGGTGGGTTTTGTTGTGGTGGGATGACGGGTTCAAAGATGTTCCCGTTGTCCATGATGTTGGGTGGTTACGAACAAAGGCACAAAGAAATAAGATAGACTAAAGAAAACCTAAAAATAAAATAAAATCTTACTAGAAAGGAATCTAGCAAGTAGACCTAATAAAAAGAAATTCTAACCTAGACAATAACTATTCCCCGGGCTGTGGCGCCAAAAACTTGATACGTGGGAATCGCACCAGGCTTTACCTCTCAAGGGATCTTGAGAAGCTTACAACCCCCACCAGGCAGTGTACCTGATCGTTGTAGTATAGTATAGTGACAAGTACCGGGGGATTGATCGTTCAGCTAGGAATAGTGTCGCTAGGATTAGAAAACCTAAATACTAGTTCTAAAGATGAGGGAAGATTCTTTTTGTATTTTTATATTTTATGAAAAGCAAGTTAAAATCTCGGGTTTGAAGGATTTGGGCGGAATTAGTTGCTAATCAACTAACCCAATACTAAGATGCAATCAAAATAAAATACTAAAAATGAAAATAAACTAATTATACTGAAGTTGTGAGCATTAATTAGAGAAAATGTATTTACTTAGATTTCACTACTCCCTAGACATCTTTTCCACGTTAATTACTTGTTATAATTGCATGGATGACGGATCGTATTCCTTAATACCATTCATGGGGTGGCACACTTAACTCCCCAATTCTATGAGCTCTTATCTCCTCCTACACCATGCCCAGCACAACTATAGGGATTGTAAACAGTGGCTCATGCATTAAATACAACCAATAAAGACCTAGTGCGCGTCAGTTCATGTTTCTTAAGACGTTCAAGCATGTTACCAATTGGAGATCTGCCAGTTTTCTTAAGCCTAACATATAAATCATTCATCCAAGACAAGAATAAACAAGTAATCAACACATAATCAACATCTAGGTTTCATTAGATCTAAGCAAACACAAGATAGATCTAGCCTAGCGTGATGGAATTAAGATAAGAACAAGATATAGACAACCAACACATAGACATATTGATTGAATTAAAAGAACACTTATCTTGATTAAACATGCAAGGTATCAAGGGGTTGGAACCCTTGAAAAACCTATAAAGTTACACCAAAATCGTACTTAGGGTTTCTCCCCAAAACTTCTCTCTTAAATGTGAAAAATTGGAAAACTATATATAGAAAAATGGGTCTGACGGTGTCAAGACCAATTAGGTGACGCCGTCACCCCGCCGCCAAAACTTTCCTCGGACTGCCTTGATCTACATTTGACGCCGTCAAGTATTAATCATTTCCAGGCCGTCATGACATTTTACTCTTGACGCCCTACCTTCATGACGCCGTCAAATCTCTACTGGACCGTCATGGAATTTTGCTCTTGACGCCGTCAAGGAGTTGCTCTTGACGCCGTCACCTACTGTTCCCAGCATGGAAAATTAAGACTTTGGCGTTTTCTTCACTTTTATGCTCCAAAAACGTCCGAATTGCTTCCTTTTCCAGTTTTCTCTCCCATAGTACCTAAAATCACAAAAGGAACGATTTAGGGCAATATTTGATCAAATAAATTCGAATTCGGGCTTAAATGACCCCCTAAAAATGGATCATTTTTCGCCTCATCATATTCATAGCAAGGAAGTCAAAATCTCACCCATTTACCCATAACAGTTCCACTGTTGAAATTGTTGAGTCCAAACTCACTCATTTTCACTTTAAAACAAAACTTGTGTTCAAATTCAGTCCTAGCCCATCTCAGTACAACATATTGAACCAATTTAATCACTACAAAACTCACCAAAGTCAACTTTCCATGTTTATTAAAAAAGTTAAAGTGCATGTTCTTCAATTTTTCCAAAAGTTCAAAGAATTTTATTGAATTTTGTGATTTGATTCAAGGGGTGAAACTTGTTTCTAGTTAAAACCCCCAGCTCATCTTTGTAATCCACCCTTTTCTATATTTTAGTGATTTTTTCTGTGCATTCCACATTGGGCCAAACTCACCTGCAGGGGAGGACCCTGCCCTGCTGCAGCAGATAACCACTCCACCACCACCACTTTGGTGGTGGTTTCTGGCCACTACAATGGTTCCCAATGCCCCCTCCTTGGTCCTTTCAACCCCCCTCCTACCCCTCTTTAATATTTGACCATTAGTTTGACCTTAAGACCTCTGAGACCCACTTGGAATTGCCCCTATACATTGTCCCATTTTCAGTGTTCAACTAAGAGTTTCAATGTGCTTATTGTTGCTTAATTGCTTATTCTGTGGTACCCCTTTGCTTTTTCTAGCTTAAACATGTTCACACAACTCATTTGAGCCAGAATCACTCATAGTGGGTCCCACTTAAGTCTATTTGAGCTTATTTCTTGTTTTGGTCATCAAAAGTCAATTGTGGTGCTAATAAGCATCCACAGTGCTTATTTTTAAGATGTAAAAAATTTGTTTTCATAAAAGTTGTTTGTTTTTAGGTATAAAATAGGTTTGTAAAAGAAAAATCAAGAAAAACCAATTTAATAATAAGTGATAGTTTCTATTTAATGTAATTTAAATTTTAATTTTCATTTTTAGATTTTTATTAAGTACTTGGCATTTTTATATTTTTATTAATTACCTTTTATATTAAAGTAATTTTAGTAAATTTCTCAGATTTTTATTTTGTCATTTAGTAATTATTAGATTTAATATTAGTTTTCTTAATTATTAGTTAATAATTAAGTGTTAAATAGCATAATTAATTTTTATAAAGTAACACCTAGTTTTTATATTTTTCCTAGCTTTTATAAGCTATAATATAATTTTAGGAATTTTTCTACAATTTTTATTGTTCATTTTCTATTTTTTATAATTTAAATAGTTTAATTAGTAAGTAATTAATATTAAATATAATAATTAGTAAAATAGTGTAAAAACTTATAAAACAAACTTTTTATAATTTTTTAGGATTCCTGTGATGGTTAATTAAATTTGTAAAATTTTTTTTAATTTTCTAAGTTAGTTTGTTATTTTTAATAATTTAAATTAATCAAAACTAGTTAAGTAATTAATAATTAGTAATTAATTAATATTAAATAATTAAATAGTGTAAAAATTTATTTTCTTTTTCTGAAAATTTTCTTTCATCCTTAGGTTTGTAAAAAAGTCATTTTCACCCCCTGGGGGTTTTCAGATTTCAGTTTTCACTTTTTATTTCGTACGTTCGCGTAAATTTAAATTGAACGTACGCGGTTTTAGGTTTTACACGTTTCTGGTTTTTCTGATATTACCATCTTGTTCATATAGCTTGTTTAAGCTATTTCTTTGTAGATTCCTTAGTATGACCAATCTCAAACCCTTTCCTGTCCAAATTCACCCGATCACAAACCCGTTTGAATACAATCCACACCTCATCGGGACATAACGACATGGGGAAACCCTATACTTCCGCGGAGCACTGACTCTAGGCAGTTTGACCTTTTTGACCATTCCTTGGTCAATTTAAGTTGTCTGTTTAGCATCAATCAAGACCTCCACCTGCCCACTTGTTTAGGGGAGGTATGCCGTAGAAAGACGGTGTGTTACACAGTATTTCAGCATCACTCTTGCAAATTGTTCATTGCAGAAGTGTGTGCCACGATCACTGATAATGGCATGAGGAGTCCCGAATCTGGCAAAGAGAGACTTCAAAATTTTAACGACTACTCGGGCATCGTTGGTGGGTAAAGCTTTTGCTTCAACCCATTTTGACAGATAGTCGACAGCCACGAGTATGTATTTATTCCCTTGTGAAGACGGGAACGGCCCCATAAAGTCAATTCCCCGCATATCAAATATTTCACAGAATTGGATGGCGTTTTGCGGCATCTCTTTCTTTTTGGAAATATTCCCGTGACGCTGGCAAGCCTCTCAGGTTTTGATATGTTCATGGGTGTCTTTGTAGATTGTGGGCCAAAAGAATCCTGAATCAAACACCTTTTTGGTGGTGTAGTTTGGGTTATGATGTCCCCCCGTGGGTCCATCATGACAAGCTTTAAGAATTTCCATGGCTTCTTGGCCATGGACACACCGTCGGATGACTTGATCCGCACAGATTTTGAACAAGTAGGGGTCGTCCCAGAAGTAATGTTTTACATCTTTAAAGAATTTTCTTTTCTGTTAGGACGACATCCCTTTCACAACGAAATTTCCCGCATGGTAATTTGCAAAATCGGCAAACCATGGGGTAGTGGTATCATCTCGGGTAGATATTAGATTGAGTGTCTCCAGAGGAAAAGTTTCATTAATCTCTTTTCTCTCGAGAATATCCTGATGAGGATTCTCTAACCGGGATAAGTGGTCACCTGCAAGGTTCTCTGCTCATTTTTTGTCTCGTATGATTATATCGAATTCCTGAAGGAGCAGGACCCAACGGAGCAGTCTTGGCTTTGCGTCCTGTTTAGCAAACAGGTATTTCAAAGCTGAGTGGTCCATATACACCACGCATTTGGTTAGGATTAAGTAAGGCCTAAATTTCTCAAAGGCATATACCACAGCTAATAATTCTTTTTCTGTGGTGGTATAGTGCGTTTGAGCTTCAGTCATGGTCTTACTTGCGTAATGTTTTGGCTGAAAATGTTTGGTTTTGCGTTGCCCCAGAACTGCACCAATAGCGAAGTCGCCAGCATCGCACATAAGTTCGAAGGGTAAATCCCAGTCGGGGGCAACAAGGATCGGTGCCTCGGTAAGCCTTTTCTTTAAAGTAGAAAAAGCTTTAACGCACTCGAGGGAAAAGATGAAAGGAGCTTCCTTTTCAAGAAGATGAGTCATGGGTCGGGCTATTTTGGAGAAATCCTGAATGAATCTCCGATAGAACCCGGCATGGCCGAGGAAACTCCTTATGCCTTTAACAGTGGTGGGGTGAGGTAGCTTAATAATAACATCAATTTTGGCCTTATCGACCTCAATCCCACTTTTTGAAATTTTATGGCCGAGGACAATGCCCTTCTTGACCATAAAATGGCTCTTCTCCCAGTTTAGACAAAGATTTGTGTCTTCACAATGTTGAAGCATCTTTTCTAAATGGGAGAGGCATGAGTTGAAAGAATTCCCGATGACTGAGAAGTCATCCATGAATACCTCAATGGTTTTCCCGATCATGTCATGGAAAATAGCCATCATGCACCTCTAGAAAGTGCCCAGAGCGTTGCATAACCCAAAAGGCATGCGGCGATAGGCAAATGTCCCGTAAGGGCATGTGAAGGTAGTCTTCTCTTGATCCTGTGGATCAATGGGAATCTGGAAGTAACCCGAGAACCCGTCGAGGAAGCAATAATACTCATTCCCCGCTAGTCTCTAGCGGGTGGCTTTGTTTAGTTTTTTGTAATCGATGCATACTCGCCATCCTGTAACCAACCGAGTTGGAATCAACTCGTTATCCTCATTAGTGATAACAGTAATGCCACCCTTTTTTGGAACACAATGTATGGGACTCACCCAAGGACTGTCAGATATCGGGTAAATCAATCCAGCTTCGAGAAGTTTTAGAACTTCTTGCTTGATAACTTCGTGGATTTTTAGATTTACCAGTCTTTGATGCTGCACGGCAGGCTTAAAGTCATCCTCCATTAGGATTTTGTGTGTACAAAAATCCGGGTTAATACCCTTTATGTCTGAGAGCTTCCAAGGAATTGCTTGTTTGTGGGACTTTAAAACCTTAAGCAGCGCAGTTTTCTCCTCATCCTTTAAATCTTTTGCAATAATGACTGGTAATTTATCGTTACCTTCCAAGAATGCATATTCTAGATGAGGAGGTAGGTCCTTAAGTTTGACCTCAAGGAAATCATCATTTTTCACAACATATTTGATTTCCGCGTTATGAAGTTGTTGAGGTAGAAAAGGAAGAGGAGAGGGATCTTTGTTCAATAATTTCTCAAGGAGAAAGATATCCGCCTCCGGGTCAATCTCTTGGTTATCAATTCCTTCGGGAACTGATTCACTTTTGAGAAAGGCCTATATTTCCTCAAGGATGAAATCACTTCCCTCAAACGGAGTGTGGGAAGGAGAAGAATTAGCGATTATGGGGTGAGAAGATGGAGTTGGATTGCCACTCGGAGAACTATCAGCGAATCCAAGGATTTCCTGAGCATACTCCTCGGATGCAATGTCAATGACATCAATTCGGTTGACCGATTCAGCATCATAATTCAAGGAGTATCTCGAGGTTTGATCAAGGTTGAACGTTATCGCTTCAGTGCCAACTCGTAACGTGATTTCCTCATCGAAAACATCGATCAATGCACGACCCGTCCTTAAGAATCACCTTCCAAGAATGAGAGGAACTCTTAGATCCGCATCGAAATCAGCAACGACAAAGTCTGCCGGAAAATGGAACTTTCCCACTTTTACTAATACGTCCTCGGCAATACCGAGGGGACGTAAAATTGAACGGTCTGCAAGCTCGAGAGTCATGCATGTGGGAGTGAGTTCCTGAAGAGAGAGCTTTTTTGATAATGAGTGGGGCATTAAGTTAATGCTTGCACCAAGATCGGCCAAGGCAAAGCATCAACCACCCCCGGGAAAATACATGGTTTTAGAAATTTCTCGGGGTCTCCTAGCTTCTCGGGAAGCTGTTTCAACAGAACTGCAGAGAAGTTTTCATTGAGTGGAGTTCGTGCCATCTCAAACAGTATTTCTTTATTGCTCAATAAGTTTTTGATTGTCGACGCGAATTTGGGCATTAAAAGAAGAGCATCCACAAAACTGATATCAAAGTGTAGATCTTGAAAATTTTGAAGGAATTTTTCCATCTGATGATTAGCTTTTTCACGGAGCTTGTGGTCTTGCAATCGTGAGGGATATGGAATTGATGGTTTTGGGTTGGCTTTTGGATTTTCAACAGGACCTTCGGGAGTTTCAAATACGATTCTTTTAGGGGCAGTCGGGACTGGGACAACTGGAGGAGGGATGTCATTGGTACCTCCGTTATTAATAGGAAGTACCATGTCCGTAGTATCCTCAGTTTCACATTCCTCTACCTGGACAGGAGAAGAGGTAGACGAAGCTGTGGGTCCTTTATAAGAAACTTCACTTCTTGTGGTGATCGCCTTTACATCGCCCCTTGGATTAGCGATCGTGTTGCTAGGTAAAGTACCTGAGCCCGAGGGTCGATCATTTAAAGACTTCTTCAATTCAGAGATCTGACTGACCAGCACTTTGTTCAGTTCATCTTGGGATTTCATAAACTGTTTTAATAACTCATCAGATGATGGTCCAGTAGGAATAATGGCTTGATTTTGAAAATTTTGAGCCCGATTGTTCTGGATATTCCCATGTTGCTGGTTGTTATTACCCTGGAAGTGATTTTGTTGTTGAAAATTACCCTGATGGTAATTGTTCTGACCTTGATTACGGTTATAATTCCCTTGGTTTTGATTTTGTTGAACCTGGTTTTGACTAGAGTTGAAATTCCCTTGGTTGTTAAAACCTTGGTTCATTCGGTTCTGGTTCTGAATCTGGTTTCTGTTTTGACCATTTTGGTTCTGGGACTGATTAAATCCTGGTTGCCCAATGTAGTTATTGGAACGATAACTCAACAGATTTCGGTCTCCTTGCGGTTGGTAAGAATTACCTCCCATACTGTAGGAACCTTGGGCTACGAATATGTTCTCTTGAGTGAAGCCACCGGAGGCTGGGCACTCATGGTACGGGTGTGGACCACCACAGGTTTCACAACTGACAGTTTTGATCTGCTGATTGTGATTTGTCTGGTGCATTCGGAGAACCACAGCAGACAAATCATCAAACTTTCTGGTAAGGGCAGCTATTTCATTATTTTCCGGAGTGACTGACTTACATGAGTCATTCCTCTCTAAAGAGGAGTCCCAAAAATTGTGATGGGCAGTCATGTTTTCAATTATGTCATAACACTCTTCAGGGGTCCTTTTCATAAAGGTGCCCCCAGCAGCAGCATTGATGGTGTCACGATAACGAAGTGTCAAACCATTATAAAAGCTATCAATAATGGTGACAAGAAGCATGTTATGATTGGGACACCGATCAATAGCAAGTTTGTAGCGCTCCCATGCCTCAAATAAGGACTCTTCGGGAAGCTGTCTGAAGTTACAAATATCGTTTCTCAGCTTTGTAACCATGGATGGTGGAAAGTATTTAGCCAAGAAGTTAGTAACCATCTCATCAAAGGTATGGATCGAATTCTTAAGAAGTCGATTGAACCAAGCAGTCGCATGATGAGTGAGAGAATATGGGAACAGGTATAAACGTAGGCCGTCTTTGGTGACGCCATTTTGTTTCATGCTCTGGGTGACAGTTAAATATTTGTCGAGATGCTTGTTAGCATCGTCACCCGGCAAACCATGGAACTGACACGAATTTTCGACCTGCTGTATCATGTTGTGTTTTAGTCCAAAATCCGAGGCTCCAATTGTAAGTTGTGCAACGGGTCCACCTCTCCCGTGCATGGTAGGTTGACATAGTTCCTCCATTGTTCGGGTGTCAGGAACTATCTCATCCTTGGGAGGATTTGGGGGCTCGTTGTCCATTTTTAACGTGTGTTCTTCTTCAATAGTACGTAAGTGTTCTTCCTTGGTTTGCGGTGGTAATCTTTTATGTAATTATTCACAGTAAAATGTTTTTGGCTTTTCGTGTATGGGTGAAAAAATTTGGACAATATTTTTGGAACTGATTCGTTAACCGAAATCGTTCCTTTAAGATTACTCGCAAGGTGGCGGAAGAGAATGAATGGATCTCTTTTCAGTTCGTAATTTAATGTCAGAGCTTCCGTATTCCACCTGTGTAGGTTGTAATCTTAAAGTAAACGAAGTAATTTAACTTCACAGTTTGTTTTGTTGTTTATGATTTTTTTTGTGTTTTTAACACTTCAGGAAAAATGTTAATGAACTTTTTCAGTTTTGATTTTGATTTTCACAAAAATTTACAAAGTGATGGTATTTGTACAGGAGGGGTTTTGAAAACCACTAAACTTAAAAAGGTTTTGAAATACGCAACAACCTCCCCGGCAGCGGCGCCAAATTTTGATTGATGCTAAACAGTAAACTAAAGTCAACCACGGATGTGGTCAATATAGTCAAACTCCTTAGGCTCAATCTCCGCGGAATACAATGTTTCCCCGGGTCGTTATGTCCCAACGAGGTGTGATGGTATAAAAACGGGTTTGTGATCGGGTGAATTTGAATGGGAAGTAACCAGATAATGATTTGAATTTGTTTTACACTACTGGAATGATTAGGAATAACAATATTAACAATTACGGGAAACATATGTGTATAAACGTAAATCAAATTAAAATCAAACACGATTGCGTGCTGGGAAAAAGGTGAATTTTAAGCAAATATAAACTACAGGGGTTAAAAATGAAACTTTTATAAACTTAATATTAAAAGAAAATTTAATTAAAAAGAAAATTATTTTTTTGATTATTTTTTATTTATTAAAAACTATTTTAACTATTTAATAATTAATAAAACTATTTTAAATCTACTTTTTAATTACTAATAATACCTAAATGACTTAGAAAATTATAGGAAAATTTATAAATCTAATTAACCATCACAGGAATACTAAAAAATTATAAAAAGTTTAAAAAAATTATTTTTAAACTAGTTTACTAATTATTAATTAATTACTAATTAAACTAATTAAATTCTAAAAAATAGAAAATGAACAGTAAAAATTCTAGAAAAATTCCTAAAATTATATTATAACATATAAAAGCTAGGAAAAATATAAAAACTAGGTAGTGCTTAATAAAAACTAGTTTTGCTATTTAATAGTTAAATATTAATTAATAATTAATAAAACTAATATTAAATCTAATAAATATGAAATGACAATATAAAATTCTAGAAAAATTACTAAAAATACTTTAATATAAAAAAATTAAGAAAAATATAAAAATGCAAATTACTTAATAAAAAACTAAAAAGGGAAATTAAAAAGATAAATTATATTAAACAGAAACTATCACTTTATATTATTTTGGATTTTTCTTGTTTTTCTTTTGGGAATCTATTTAACTACTGGAAATAAGAAACTTTTGGGAAGACAACTTTTTTCTAGCTTAAAAATAAGCCAAATGGACACCAAAATACTTATATAGTTGACTTTCTTTGACTTTTGAAGGAAATGAGCCTTTGTGGGGCCCACAGAGGTGGATTTTGGTTCAAATGACTTACTTGGACTGGTATAAGCTAAAAACAACAAAATGGTACCATTGAATAAGCCAATAAGCCAAAATAAGCTTTTGGGATACTTGTTTTGTACATAGAAATGGGACAATATTTGCAGCTGTCTAGGGGGCCCACAAGGGTGTTTAAGCTCAAAAGCTTAGTGGAACTAGCAAGATGGCCAGCTTGTGAGCTCAAAGAAACAAGGGGGTGTGTGAGGCCCACTGTGGTGGTCTGCGGGACCCACAGAAGTGGAGGCAGTGGGGGTGGTCTCCTGGTGTAGCAGGGGCCTGTAGCCCTGTTTGGGGGGTTGTGGGACCCATAATAAAATTCAAAAAAATAAGCTGATTATGGGACTCTAAAGATTGGGCAGGGGGTTTCAATTGGTAATAAGCACAAGGCCTAAATCCAAACACAAAATTCTAAACAATTCCTTGAAAATCTGAGATTTTGCCTAGATATCAATTTTTGACTTTTTGAGTTTTTATGAAAGTTTGACTTTGGTGAATTTCTACTGAATCCTAATGACTAATAATGATGTTATAAGTTGAAATGAGGCTAAATTAAGCTTCTAAGACTACTTATACAACTAATGGTCAGATTGTGAACCTAAGAATCTTAACAGTTAATGTAAACATGAAATTGAAACTTGCATTTTGACTTTTTTCTACATGACCTATGTATTTTATGGTTTAATTGGTCTAATATTACCTAATGGGAGTTGACTAGACCTAAAACTTCCACTGAAACACTATCAAACCCAATGGAATCCCCTGAACCAAACAATCCCAAATAGCTTAAAGGGGTCACTTTGAGGGCTTATGGGGCCCATTATAAAAAAATCACAAAAATAAGCACTTGGGTGGATTCTAAGGATTAGGTGAGAGACATCAATTGGTAAAACGCTCAAGTCCTGAATCCTTACACAAAAATCACAACAATTCCTCCAAATTTTGGATTTTTGCACATGTATGCAACTTTGACTTTTTCTATTAACTTGAAACTTTGACTTATTTGGATTTTGATTTGGCCTAGTTGACTGAAAATGATGTATTAGGAATATATGAGACTAATTCAAGACATCTTAACAAGTTATGAGTCTATATGAGGATTATGCCATCACCAAATTTCAATAGTTAGGCTGCCAAAAGGAGTACAAGGTCGAATTTGACTTTTACACTAATAACCTACTGATTTTAAGGTTTGACTAACCTAATTTACTACTGAGAAAGATGTCTAAGCAGCCTTAAGCCAACAAAAACCACAAAAGTGCTGTCAACCCAACTAAACCAAACACCCCTTTTAAAAACAGTTTAAGCAAATTTGTGAAGCAAAAGAAGGAATTAAACTATGAAACTGGTAAATAAACTTATACTAGGCTGAAATAGACATGAGCAAGCATAAACAAACAACAAATAACAACTAAGAGTAAGAATCACAGATTATGCTAAAAAAGAAAATATGGAAACGCTCTTAAAAATGATCCAATGCTTAGAACCAAGGTCAACCAGAATCTAAAACCACAATCCTATGCTCCCAAGAGCTCTAAACCATCTTCATTCAACCATACATTCTGCTCCAACCTCTTGACCACCATTTTTTATTTTTTTGATATTTCCTTGTATTTTTCCCTTTTTTTTTTCTTTCTGTTAATTTCCTTGATTCAAGACTTCAAATAGTTTATAAATGGCTTGTAAAAGCTTCTGAGAGTGATTTTGAGCACAGTGGAAGTAACATAACAATTCTTAGTAAAAATTTAGGAAATTGAGGGAAATTTGAAATTACTTTTAAACTGAATAATTCTTGAATTAACTTAAAAGAAAAGTATTACAATGGAAAACTAAACATAAAACAGAAGATTACAAGGAAAATTGGATACTGATTACAATTCTACTACTAAATTACACTACTGCTATCACTAATAATTCTTCCTCTCTGCTTCTCCCCTCCTTTATAGATTTTTTTGGAGTTCCATTTGGTCTTCTGGTCAAATCCCACCAATATTTATGGCCGTTGGATAATTTTTGAGTGATCTCAACCTTCCATGTCATTTTTTGCAGGAAAATGGATATGGTGCAATTGGGGGTCTGTGTTTGCAGGCTAAGGGTTAGAGGGGTGGTGGAGGTGATGGGTGAGGGATAGAGGCCAAGTGGGAGTGTTGGGGGTAGGGATGCATTAAATGCATTATGGGTTTGAATGATGAGGGGGTGAGGTGGATAGCCATCTGGTGGCAAGTTGGGGTGGAACAGGATGCAATACTGTGGGTGAGAAGGGTGGTATTGGAGGGTGGTGTTGGCTGTGAGGTGAGGAAGGGGAAGGGTGAACAGTGATGGTGGTTTGGGATGGTCAAACGGGGTCAAACCCGGTTTTATTAGAAAAGGGTTGGGCTGGATTACATGTTGGGCTTGGGAGTGGGCTGGTGATGGATGTGTTTGATATTGGATTGGATTTTGATAATAGGAAGGGTCCGTTTGGTTTTATAGTTATCACAAGGCCCACTTTTGTAATTTACTGAAAGTTTAGGGGTTTGGTTTGGCAATTTCTCAAAGTTATCACAAGGGTGTATCTTGCCAATCTTAAATAGTATAAGGACAATAATTCCATTTTTTTCACTTTTTAACACCCATGGACTATTTCTGCCAAACTTTGAAACTTCAGAGACCAATCATGTAATTTCACCAATCTTTTCACCCAAGGACCATTCCTGCCAAAGACGAGTAGTACAAGGACAAAAATTGATTTTCTCAAAGTTTTTACATCCAGGGACCATTTTTGTCAATTTTGCAAAGTTAAGGGACTAAACTTGTAATTATGTGAAACTTTGCACCAAGGGACTATATATGTTTATTTGTGATTCAAAAGGACCTTTGGTGATTTTTTTTTTTTATGTTTTTGAATAACCAGGGACTAGATTTGACAAGTTTTGAAAGTTGAGGGACTGAAACGGCCAATTATGCAAACTTTGTTCATATTTCATCTGTTTTTGATCATTTTGCATCTGAAACATATAAAACACATTTCTGGGATATTTTCATTATTTTGATGCATATTTGAGTGTTTTTGGATGTTTTGGCAGCTCAGATGAGGTAAAAATGATGAGTATTTACACACTCATCAATCCCCCACACTAAAATATTGCTAGTCCCTAGCAATCTTTTATGAAAACTTAATGGATTTGAAGCCTCTTTACCAACAGCCATTACTTCTGGAGTAGCCAAATGTTTCAGTTCAAGTAAGAACTATGGTACACTGATAACCGTATGATTTTGAGCAAACCATCAACTGTGAACGAATTTGATTTGTCTTTACCAAAAGCCGTTTGCTTCTGGACTAGCCAAATCTTTGATGGAAATAAAGTCATCATCTTGGTGAGTTGATTACCAATTATGGTTTTTCCACTGCCTTTACCACAAGCCATAACTTTGCGGGCTAGCCAACTCTTCACGATTAAAGATATGGTGAGTTGAATCCATACAATTTTGGGCAAATTGTCAGTCATCAACGGTTTTGAGATATCTTTACCAAGAGCCATTTGCTCCTGGATTAGCCAGTCCATTTGTTGGTTAGACATGGAGGACTGATGACCATAAAATTTTTGAAATAAAGTGAAATTTTTTTTTTTAAATTTTGACTAAAAACGGGGGTACTAGAAGATATAATGTGATAAAATTCGCTAGAATTCCCCCCACACTTAGAGTTGAATATTATCCTCATTATTCAAAGTCCCGGCTATTATGCTGACTCTTTGAACGAAAAAAGATAATATTACAAGCTAAATGTGGAAATAACATTTTTCACTTTATTTATATAGATATATACATACATTTTTTTTTTGACTATATACATGGTGAACCATAGCAGTGGTAACTTCCCCCACACTTAGGGTGAAAACCCCTTATACATGCTACTGTTTTTGTTTATCGAGTCGCTAGCTTGACTCGATCCCCGAATTCATTGGTTCATGGGGAAAGTTTGGAGATCGGGGACAACCATTGGTGGTACGTCCCCTCCAAAGTAGTGTTTTAATCGATGGTCATTCACTTTGAAGTTGGAACCGTCAGGTTGAGATAACTCAACAGTTCCATATGGAAATACTTTTGTTACAGTGAATGGCCCAGACCAGCGAATTTTAAGCTTTCCTGAGAATATCTTCAATCGTGAATTGAAGAGAATGACTCTGTCACCGATGTTGAAAACACGGTTCTAAATTTTTGAGTGGTGAATCTTCTTGGGTTTTTCCTTGTAAATCAAAGAATTCTCATATGCTTGATCATGAAGTTTGTTTAATTCGTTAAGTTGAACCTTGCGGTGATCACCCGCTATCTAAAGGTCGAAATTTGCATGTTTTAAGGCCCAGTAGGCCTTATGTTCTAATTCGATCGGAAGATGACATGCTTTCCCATACACCAGCATATATGGAGTACACCCGATGGGTGTTTTGTAAGCAGTGCGGAAAGCCCATAGTGCATCATCTAGCTTATCCGACCAAGAGGCACGGTTTTCTCCCACCGTCCTCTCCAGAATTCTCTTAATACCCCGATTCGAGACCTCTACCTGCCCACTTGTTTGGGGTGGTATGTCGTAGAAAGACGGTGAGTTACACCGTATTTCAGCATTACTCTTAAAAAATTTTCATTGCAGAAGTGTGTGCCACGATCATTGATAATGGCACGAGGAGTCCCGAATCTGGCAAAGAGAGACTTCAAAAATTTAACGACTACTCGGGCATCGTTGGTGGTAAAGCTTTTGCTTCAACCCATTTTGACAGATAGTCGACAGCCACGAGTATGTATTTAGTCCCTTGTGAAGACGGGAACGGCCCCATAAAGTCAATTCCCCACATATCAAATATTTTACAGACTTGGATGGCATTTTGCGGCATCTCACTCTTTTTGGAAATATTCCCGTGATGCTGGCAAGCCTCACAGGTTTTGATAAGTTCATGGGCGTCTTTGTAGATTGTGGGCCAAAAGAATCTTGAATCAAACACCTTTTTGGCAGTGTAGTTTGGGTTATGATGTCCCCCCGTGGGTCCATCATGACAAGCTTTAAGAATTTCCATGGCTTCTTGGCCATGGACACACCGTCGGATGACTTGATCCGCACAGATTTTGAACAAGTAGGGGCCGTCCCAGAAGTAATATTTTACATCTTTAAAGAATTTTCTTTTCTGTTGGGACGACATCCCTTTCACAACGAAATTTCCCGCATGGTAATTTGCAAAATCGGAAAACCATGGGGTAGTGGTATCATCTCGGGTAGAGATTAGATTGAGTGTCTCCAGAGGAAAAGTTTCATTAATCTCTTTTCTCTCGAGAATATCCTGATGAGGATTCTCTAACCGGGATAAGTGATCAGCTGCAAGGTTCTCTGTTCCTTTTTTGTCTCATATGATTATATCGAATTCCTGAAGGAGCAGGACCCAACGGAGCAGTCTTGGCTCTGCGTCCTGTTTAGCAAACAGGTATTTCAAAGCTGAGTAGTCCGTATACACCACGCATTTGGTTAGGATTAAGTAAGGCCTAAATTTCTCAAAGGCATATACCACAGCTAATAATTCTTTTTCTGTGGTGGTATAGTGCGTTTGAGCTTCAGTCATGGTCTTACTTGCGTAATGTTTTGGCTGAAAATGTTTGGTTTTGCGTTGCCCCAGAACTGCACCAATAGCGAAGTCGCCAGCATCGCACATAAGTTCGAAGGGTAAATCCCAGTCGGGGGCAACAAGGATCGGTGCCTCGGTAAGCCTTTTCTTTAAAGTAGAAAAAGCTTCAACGCACTCAGGGGAAAAGATGAAAGGAGCTTCCTTTTCAAGAAGATGAGTCATGGGACGGGCTATTTTGGAGAAATCCTGAATGAATCTCCAATAGAACCCGGCATGGCCGAGGAAACTCCTTATGCCTTTAACAGTGGTGGGGTGAGGTAGCTTAATAATAACATCAATTTTGGCCTTATCGACCTCAATCCCACTTTTTGAAATTTTATGGCCGAGGACAATGCCCTCCTTGACCATAAAATGGCTCTTCTCCCAGTTTAGACAAAGATTTGTGTCTTCACAATGTTGAAGCATCTTTTCTAAATGGGAGAGGCATGAGTTGAAAGAATTCCCGATGACTGAGAAGTCATCCATGAATACCTCAATGGTTTTCCCGATCATGTCATGGAAAATAGCCATCATGCACCTCTAGAAAGTGCCCAGAGCGTTGCATAACCCAAAAGGCATGCGGCGATAGGCAAATGTCCCGTAAGGGCATGTGAAGGTAGTCTTCTCTTGATCATGTAGATCAATGGGAATCTGGAAGTAACCCGAGAAGCCGTTGAGGAAGCAATAATACTCATTCCCCGCTAGTCTCTCGAGCATTTGATCCATAAAGGGCAGAGGAAAATGGTCCTTGCGGGTGGCTTCGTTTAGTTTTCTGTAATCGATGCATATTCGCCACCCTGTAACCAACCGAGTTGGAATCAACTCGTTATCCTCATTAGTGACAACAGTAATGCCACCCTTTTTTGGAACACAATGTATGGGACTCACCCAAGGACTGTCAGATATCGGGTAAATCAATCCAGCGTCGAGAAGTTTTAGAACTTCTTGCTTGATAACTTCGTGGATTTTTAGATTTACCCGTCTTTGATGCTGCATGGCAGGCTTAAAGTCATCCTCCATTAGGATTTTGTGTGTACAAAAATCCGGGTTAATACCCTTTATGTCTGAGAGCTTCCAAGTAATTGCTTGTTTGTGGGACATTAAAACCTTAAGCAGCGCAGTTTTCTCCTCATCCTTTAAATCTTTTGTAGTAATGACTGGTAATTTATCGTTACCTTCCAAGAAGGCATATTCTAGATGAGGAGGTAGGTCCTTAAGTTTGACCTCGGGGAAATCACCATTTTTCTCAACATATTTGATTTCCGCGTTATGAAGTTGTTGAGGTAGAACAGGAAGAGGAGAGGGATCTTTGTTCAATAATTTCTCAAGGAGAAAGATATCCCCTTCCGAGTCAATCTCTTGGTTATCAATTCCTTCGGGAACCGATTCACTTTTGAGAAAGACCTCTATTTCCTCAAGGACGAAATCACTTCCCTCAAACGGAGTGAGAGAAGGAGAAGAATTAGCGATTATGGGGTGAGAAGATGGAGTGGGATTGCCATTCGGAGAACTATCAGTGAATCCAAGGATTTCCTGAGCATACTCCTCGGATGCAATGTCAATGACATAAATTCGGTTGACCGATACAGCATCATAATTCGAGGAGTATCTCGAGGTTTGATCAAGGTTGAACGTTATCGCTTCAGTGCCAACGCGTAACGTGATTTCCTCATCGAAAACATCGATCAATGCACGACCGTCCTTAAGAATCCCATCCCAAGAATGAGAGGAACTCTTGGATCCGCATCGAAATCAACAACGACAAAGTCTGCCAAAAAATGGAACTTTCCCACTCTTACAAATACGTCCTCGGCAATACCGAGGGGACGTGAAATTGTTCGGTCTGCAAGCTCGAGAGTCATGCATGTGGGAGTGAGTTCCTGAAGAGAGAGCTTTTTCCATACTGAGTGGGGCATTAAGTTAATGCTTGCTCCAAGATCGGCCAAGGCAAAGCATTCAACCATCCCCTGGAAAATACATGGTATTAGAAATTTCCCGGGGTCTCCTAGCTTCTCGGGAAGCTGTTTCAACAGAACTGCAGAGCAGTTTTCATTGAGTGGAGTTCGTGCCATCTCAAACAGTTTTTCTTTATTGCTTAATAAGTTTTTTTGGTTGTCGATGCGAATTTGGGCATTAAAAGAAGAGCATCCGCAAAACTGATATCAAAGTGTAGATCTTGAAAATTTTGAAAGAATTTTTCCGTCTGATGATTAGCTTTTTCACGGAGCTTCTGGTCTTGCAATCGTGAGGGATATGGAATTGATGGTTTTGGGTTGGCTTTTGGATTTTCAACAGGACCTTCGGGAGTTTCAAATACGACTCTTTTAGGGGGAGTCGGGACTGGGACAACTGGAGGATGGATGTCATTGGTACCTTCGTTATTAGTAGGAAGTACTGTGTCCGTAGTATCCTCAGTTTCACATTCCTCTACCTGGACAGGAGAAGAGGTAGACGAAGCTGTGGGTCCTTTATAAGAAACTCCACTTCTTGTGGTGATCGCCTTTACATCGCCCCTCGGATTAGCGATCGTGTTGCTAGGTAAAGTACCTGAGCCCGAGGGTCGATCATTTAAAAACTTCTTCAATTCAAAGATCTGACTTACCAGCACTTTGTTCAGTTCCTCTCGGGATTTCATAAACTGTTTTAATAACTCATCAGATGATGGTCCAGTTGGAACAATGGCTTGATTTTGAAAATTTTGAGCCCGATTTTTCTGGAAATCCCCATGTTGCTAGTTGTTATTACCCTGGAAGTGATTTTGTTGTTGAAAATTACGCTGATGGTAATTGTTCTGACCTTGATTATGGTTATAATTCCCTTGGTTTTGATTTTGTTGAACCTGGTTTTGACTAGAGTTGAAATTCCCTTGGTTGTTAAAACCTTGGTTCATTCGGTTCTGATTCTGAATCTGGTTTCTGTTTTGACCATTTTGGTTCTAGGACTGATTAAATCCTGGTGGTCCAATGTAGTTATTGGAACGATAACTCAATAGATTTCGGTCCCCTTACGGTTGGTAAGAATTACCTCCCATATTGTAGGAACCTTGGGCTGCGAATACGTTCTCTTGAGTGAAGCCACCGGAGGCTGGGCACTCATGGTACGGGTGTGGACCACCACAGGTTTCACAACTGACAGTTTTGATCTGCTGATTGTGATTTGTCTGGTGCATTCGGAGAACCGCAGCAGACAAATCATCAAACTTTCTGGTAAGGGCAGCTATTTCATTATTTGCCGGAGTGACTGACTTATATGAGTCATTCCTCTCTGCAAAGGAGTCCCAAAAATTGTGATGGGCAGTCATGTTTTCAATTAAGTCATAACACTCTTCAGGGGTCCTTTTCATAAAGGTGCCCCCAGCAGCAGCATTGATGGTGTCATGATGACGAAGTGCCAAACCATTATAAAAGGTATCAGTAATGGTGACAAGAAGCATGTTATGATTGGGACACCAATTAATAGCAAGTTTGTAGCGTTCCCATGCCTCAAATAAGGACTCTTCGGGAAGCTGTCTGAAGTTACTAATATCGTTTCTCAGCTTTGTAACCATGGATGGTGGAAAGTATTTAGCCAAGAATTTAGTAACCATCTCATCAAAGGTATGGATCGAATTCTTAGGAAGTCGATCGAACCAAGCAGTCGCATGATGAGTGAGAGAATATGGGAACAGGTATAAACGTAGGCCGTCTTCGGTGATGCCATTTTGTTTCATGCTCTGGGTGACGGTTAAATATTTATCGAGATGCTTGTTAGCATCGTCACCCGGCAAACCGTGGAACTGACACGAATTTTGGACCTGCTGTATCATGTTGTGTTTTAGTCCAAAATCCGAGGCTCCAATTGTAAGTGGTGCAGTGGGTCCACCTCTCCCGTGCATGGTAGGTTGACATAGTTCCTCCATTGTTCGGGTGTCAGGAACTATCTCATCCTTGGGAGGATTTGGGGGCTCGTTGTCCATTTTTAACGTGTGTTCTTCTTCAATAGTACGTAACTCGGTTACGTTTCTATGACGATTACGTCGTGACTGTGAACGAGTGTGCATGTACTAAAAACAATTTTTTCAAAACAAGCTCGAGGCAAAACCACAGTGAACTTAAACCAATAATCACAGGTGAATGGCTTCTTTAGAAAAGGTATTTGATGAGGCGAAAAGTGAACTGTTTTTAAGGGGTCATTTAAGCCTGAAGTTGAGATTATTTGATCAAATATTGCCCTAAATCGTTCCTTTTGTTATTTTAGGTACTTTTGGAGAGAAATCTGGAAAAGGAAGCATTTTGGACGTTTTTGGAGCATAAAAGTGAAGAAAATGGCAAAGTCTTAATTTTCCTTGCTGGGAACAATACCTGACGGTGTCACAAGTTCCTTAATGACGGTGTCAAAAGTAACAAAAGAGGTGGATGTGGACAATACATGTGACGATCCAGAGAGTTTTGTGCATCGGAGATGACGGCGTCACCCAAGGCCGTCATGGTCCAAGTATTAGTGACGACCCAGAAGAAAATCACACACGACGGCGTCACAATTAGATTTAGGCAATACGATTTCATTATAGGCGGCGAGTTGACGGTGTCACATGTTTACACATGACGCCGTCACCCATTGTAATCTATATATAGTTTTCCAAATTTCATTCATTTGTGTGCAACTTTGAGGGAAAAACCCTAGGTTGAATTTTCCAGCTTCTTTTATGGTTTCAACCCTTTGAATCTTTCATGTTCAATTTGAGATAAGTACTCTTTCAATTCATTCAATATGTCTATGTGTTGTTTGAATATACCTTACGCTTGTCTTTAATTTAACATGCTCGGCTAGATTTCTTTTGTGTTTGCTTAGATGTAGTTAAAGCTAGATGTTAATTATGGGTTGATTGTTTGTTTATAGTTGTTATGGATGATTGTATTCGATGTAAGTCTTAAGAAAACTGGCAGACTTCCATTGGTAACTTGCTTGAATGTCTTAAGAAACATGATCGGAGGTGTACTACGATATTTGGTTGTATTTAATGCGTAGGAGAATTCTAATGATCCCATGTTAGGAGCTTCTAACGGCTCGACATAGGAGTTAAGTAGGATCCTATACAGTTAGGGAATATTGTACACGGCCCTACGACTAGTATTAAGGAATATGACCCGTCATCCATGCAATTGTAAAAAGCTATCAACCTGTAAAAGATATCTAGGGAGTAATGAAACCTAAGTAAACACAACTTTCCCCATCATTGTTTACACCACTAGTATAATTAGTTTCATTTTCATTTCTGTTATTTAATTTTTATTGCATTAGTAGTTTATTGGGTTAGTTAGCTAGCAACTAATTCCGCCCACTCTTCCAAAACCCGAGATTTTATTTGCTTTAATAAAATATAAAAATACAAAAAGAATCATCACTCACCTCTAGACTTAGTTTAGGAGACTTTCTAATCCTAGCGACACTATTCCTGAGTTGAACGATCAATCCCCCGGTACTTGTCACTATACTATACTACAACAATCAGGTACACTGCCTGGTGGGGGTTGTAAGCTTCTCGAGATCCCTCGAGAGGTAAAGCCTGGTGCGATTTGTAGGACCTTAAATATCACAACTTTATCACACACATATAGAAGCACAATAAGAAGGAAAGATGGAAAGATGGTGACTTGATGTAGTATAGTATGTATCGTATATATGAGAGAGAGATGGAAAAGATGAGAGCTTTGATTAATAAAACACACACAAATACACACACAAGCACACACCTCAAATGAGCCTTTGAGGTGTTTAAATAGTTCTTAACATGAGATGCCCTATGGGATTTCTATGGGCTTGGGCTTGGACTTGGTTACATGATTGGACAACTAGGCTTATGAAACATAGCATACAACATATTAGCTTGCCAAGTCCAAGGCCCAATGACTAAGCTATTGCTAATCTTAACAAACGATACAAAGTTACAATATGAGAATGACCATCACTTCATAATACATATTTTTAATGCTAACAATCTCCCCCTAAGGGGTGGTCATTCGAATGATGCTCCACGTAAGTGGGTCTTCCGTGTTCTTTGTCTTTAACTTTGTGTGTCGTTGTAGAATAGTCTTTAGTCTTTGTTCGTTCATGCTTTGTGATCTTTGATAATTGATTTTTCATCGTTCTTTGTTCCTTTGTGATGTGGAGTTATCTGCCTTTCGTCACTTCTGCGTCTGTGGTGGTTGTTTGCCATTCCAACATGCTCATACATCTTCAGTCTTCGTGATACATGCATTTGTAGTTCCCGTTCTTTCACACAGATCTTTGTCACTTTATTTCTGTAGATTCTTTCACATTGCGTAGAATCTTTCTTTGAACCTTTCTTTGCTTTGATCTTTGTGAGAACTTTCCTTTGACTTCGAGATGCATGTATGAGCATGTGGAATCTGTCGCCATGGAGATGAAGTGTCCCTGCATATAAACAGTTAGCAATAAAACATCCGGTACTTACAGATAAGAATTAGAGATCGTCAACAGCATAGTGTGAAGACTCCTTCTTACCCTTACCAAGGCCGTTCCCATGTCAGATACTCTCGAGAGAGCTTACAAGACCTACTAAGTAGCTCAATGACTGGGTGAGTCGCTGGGGATCACTCCACGACTGTAGACCGTTTGAAACCACCGCGAACACTAAGCGTAACCCATAAAGAATTACTGAAGTGACCTGCTGTCAGGGCTGTTTGATTTTGACCCTGGCAGGAATTTCCATTCAATCATTGAGAATCACAAAAGTGAATCCTCTCATAAATATTCTGGCAGATTGCTAAGATCTGCGTAGGACTCTTAAGTTTACATCTGGCGTCCTTAATGTTGAACAACCAGTGTAGAAATATCATGTGTTCCTATGAGATCTTTTGATGATTCTCGGGGCTCTAGACTCGATAAGTGCACATTTGGTTTCCTATGCGGAGATTAGGGAGAGGTCTCCTGCTTCAATATCAACCATCTCTAAGAGACAGGTCGATAGATTACACCGGTTCCCTGTGAGAATGAAACAAGTTCTTTTAAGAGAACTTGAGTGGTTAAGAAGTTTTAGTGCAGTGCGTCACTGGGTCCATGACGTCTTTGTCTTCAATACCGGTGTCACCTTAGTAACAACCAGTAGCATATGAGTTAAACCCGGTGCCTGCCCTAAGGTTGAACATTTGGAGGGCTATTTCTTTTCACCCTTTTTCATAACTTTTCCTTTTAATTCTTCAACCCCTTCTTTCTCCTTTCTCATTTTCTCCTTTTTTCATTCATACCTAAGGACTTCTAATTTTAATCTGTTGGATTTGTCCTTGGGTAGATCCCTCCGGCTCTGGCGGATCATAGGACGGTTTTTCCTAACGTTAGTCACCTTATAACTCCATGACTATCCTATAATTGTTGCCATAAAACCATTTATTCGAAAATCTCTCAAAGTGTTTATGATAATAAAACACATTTTTGACACTTCGAGAGTTTTGCATTTCTTTAGAAGGACTCCCCCTTCACATGTGCTCATGAATATTTATGAAATTTGCACATGCGAGAGGAGTTTGCACTTTTGAATTGATCCACTTTTAGCGAACATGACCGATTCGAGACACGCTTACATCACTAGTTAGACTAGCTTGAAATTATTACCCGTCCTGGTCAAGTCCAAAGAAAGTCTCTCGATATGGTACATTCTACTTAGACAAGTCCTATTCGAGACACGCTTACATCACTAGTTAGACTAGCTTGAAATTATTACCCGTCCAGGACAAGTCTTTTCGATTACTGACATTTTAAGCTTCGTCAATTCATTGGTACTATCTGAGTCGAGCTCTTTTGAGATTCAGCCACAATCTTTACACATTTTGATCATATTTTAATCATGTCTTCTCCCCCTCAAAAATAGCATATCGTGATATTTTTGATATGAACTAATTAAGTAAATGCTTTTGGAGAGAAAGACAGATTTTGCATGAATTCGGAACATTTTAGTTATTTATGCTCCCCCTTAATGATAGCATATTTAAAATTAATTAAGGGTTTTGAGGGAGTTATCTTGAGCACTAATTTTGAGAGATTTTGAGAAATCTTTTGAACAATCTTGAAAAAGTGCTCAAGAATTCCTTTTTGAAAACGAGTTTTTGTTTGAAATCTTTTTCGTTTGTTTAGACTCGAACTTTTTGAAAAAGAGTTCGTCATTGAACGTACGAGTCCTTGATTTGAAAATAATCAGTAGTCATCGTTTAAGTACGGGTTTCGTACTGAAGTATACGAAAGCCATTGTGAAGAAAATTTTGAGAAACGACATGTTTTAGAAAAACATTAAAAAGAACTCCCGCTCAAGCATCTGTACATGTCCGTATCATTGTTGAATGACATTTCTAGAAACGTACAGAATATTGATTTATACGATAGACATGTCGTGAGAAGAATATTTTTGGAGTTTTTTTATTTTATATTGTTTTTGTATTTTTTGAAAATTTTATATTTTTGTATTTTGTTTTTGTTGGTTTTTCAAATTTTGTATTTTGTTTTTTCAAAAATATTTACAGCGAAGCGATTTTGAAAACTTTTTCAAGAAGATTCGAGAAGACGTTCTAGCTCCTCAGGAGTTAGGCTTCGCATGCCAATTCGTCGAACTAAATAGTCAAACCGTTCTTTTAGAAGGGCTTTAGTAAATAGATCTGCGAGTTGATAATCAGTCTTAATGAAAAATAATTCAACATTACCCTCTTCCACGTGTTCTTTGATGAAATGGTAGCGGACTTTGATATGCTTCGTCTTAGAGTGATGTACGGGATTGCACGAGATGGCTATGGCACTTTTTGAGTCACAATACATAGGTATTCTGTCAAAAGTAAAGCCATAATCTGTGAGCTGTGTCTGCATCCAAAGAACTTGGGCACAACACGCAGATAGAGATACATACTCGGCTTCGGCGGTTGATAGTGCAGTACAATCCTGTTTCTTTGACGACCAGCTTACTAGCTTTTCACCCAAAAATTGTGCTCCACCTGATGTACTTTTTGCTGTAACTTGATCACCAGCATGGTCTGCATCTGAAAATGCTGTTAGATGAAACCTCGAATCCTTCGGATACCAAAGTCCCATGTTAATGGTGCTTCGTAGGTACCGAAAGATCCGTTTAACCTCTTTGAGGTGAAGTTCGGTAGGCTTTGCCTGAAACTGTGCTAACAAACAAACAGCAAATTGAATATCGGGGCGGCTAGCAGTTAGGTACATGAGAGAACCTATCATACTCCGATATTTCTTTGGATCGATAGGTTTCCCAAATAAATCAGCACCTATTTTTGGTGAAGTGACCATTGGTGTACCAACAGAATCACAATTTTCCATTCCATGTTTTTTCAAAATCTCTATTGTATATTTAGCTTGATTGATAAAAATACCACGAGGGGATTGATGTATTTGTAAACCAAGAAAGAATTTTAGTTCCCCCATCATGGACATTTCAAATTTGCTTTTCATGAGATTTTCAAAATGTTTTGAATGGTTAGGATTGGTTGATCCAAAAATAATGTCGTCCACGTAAATTTGAACGATCAAAATGTCATCTTTGAATTTTTTGATAAACAATGTGTCATCAACCGTTCCTTTTGTGAAATTGTTTTTGAGCAAGAAAGATGATAGTTCGTCATACCACGCTCTTGGAGCTTGTTTTAGACCATAAATTGCTTTCTTAAGCTTGTAGACGTAGTCTGGATGATCTTTGTCGATGAATCCCTCTGGCTGACTCACATACACTTCTTCTTTCAGAGTTCCATTCAAGAAAGCTGTCTTAATGTCCATCTGATAGACTGTGATGTTTTTGTGAGCTGCATAGGCTAAGAAAATCCGGACTGCTTCAAGTCTAGCTACAGGCGCGAATGATTCTTCGAAGTCTATCCCTTCTTCTTGTGGATAACCTTTAGCCACGAGACGAGCTTTGTTGTGAATAACAGTCATTTCCTCATCCAGTTTGTTCTTCCACAACCACTTGAGATCAAGAACATGTTTATCAAGTGGTCGTTCAACAAGTTCCCAACTATCATGTAACAGGTATTGAAGAAATTCCTCCTGCATCGCTTCAATCCAAGGGTTTTCTGCCATTGCTTCCTGAATGTTCTTTGGTTCTTTGAGACTGATTGAGCAAACGTAGATGCACAATTCGAGATCGGTGGCAAGTTGTCTCCTTGTCTGAACTGGCTTTGAAGGTTCACCAATAATATGTTCTATTGGATGGTCTTTTGTCCATTGAAACGTAGAAGGGTACCTTGGATGTAACGAATGTGTGTTAGATGGTTCTTGTAACCTTGAAGAAGATTCAGCAGAGTCTGTTGCAAACGGGTTTTCAAATACTTCTTCTTCTTCTTCTAACGTAACATCGTTTGAATTATTTGTTGGTTCTTCTTGAAAATTTGTGTTTTGGTTTTGCTCATCAACTAGAACAGTTTCAAGTACTGGAGTTGCTTGAGTAGATGTAGATGATGTTGATGTAGTTGGTGCTTCAGCTTCGATTGTGGTAGATGCATCCAGTGGTGGTGGTGGTTGATTTTGAGCGGGTGCAGCGGAATGTTGTTGAGATGCATTTGTCGAAGTTCCACCATAATATTCATCAAACATTAACTCGAAGAAATTTTCCAGTTCTTGTTCTGAAGGTTTGTCCGTGTTTGTTGACTGAGCTCCATTAGGCACGAGTCCTGAACTGATGTGTCCAGAAGTCTGACTGTTTGGTGTGGGTCCTAATCTGGTTTGATTAGAAGCCATCGGATTAAGCGCGGGTTCTAGAGCGTATCTCTCAGAAGCCATCTGTGAAATCTCGTCAAACTTCACATTCATCGTCTCCATTATCTTTTTCGTTCTTCTATTATACACCCTGAATGCCCTCGAGTTTTCTGAATATCCAATGAAGATTCCAATATCACCCTTAGCTTTTAACTTCCCTAGATCTTCTCTGTCATTCGTCGGATAGCACAAAGCGCCAAATACGTGAAGGTAAGAGATGTCAGGTTTACGGTTGTTCTCTAGCTCATATGGGGTTTTATTGAATCTCGGATGGACTAGGGATCGGTTTTGAGTGAAACAAGCAGTGGCTACAGCATCAGCCCATAAGAATAGAGGTGCACTAGAAAAAATCAGCATTGTGCGAGCAGCTTCCACAAGAGTTCGGTTTCTTCTTTCAACTACCCCATTCTGCTGTGGAGTTCTAACAACTGATGTTTGGTGTGTGATTCCAACATCTTCGAGGTAAGTTCTTAACTCCTGGTTTGTAAATTCTGTGCCATTGTCTGTTCTTATAATCCTTACTGGAGCTTGAAGTAGAACTTGAATACGCTTCAGAAAGGTGATGATGATGCCTGGTGCTTCGTCTTTTGATCTCAAAAACTTTACCCAAGTATATCTTGAATAATCATCAACAATAACGAGAATATACTTCTTCCCATTAATGCTTTCAATTCTCATTGGGCCACATAAGTCCATGTGCAACATATGTAACCTTGCTTCCGAACTAGGTACGGTTTTAGGTTTATATGATGCTCTTTTACTTTTTCCTTGTTCGCATGATGGACATTGGTGTTCCTTGGTGTATTTGAACTTAGGAAGTCCGGTGACGATGTTGTCTTTAGCTAACTTGTTGATCGTGTCGAAATTGAGATGGGATAATCTTCTATGCCACAGCCAGGATTTAGTTTCGGTTGCCCGTGTCATGAGATGATGCGTGGGAATCGCAACAGGCTTTACCTCTCAAGGGATCTCGAGAAGCTTACAACCCCCACCAGGCAGTGTACCTGATCGTTGTAGTATAGTATAGTGACAAGTACCGGGGGATTGATCGTTCAGCTTAGGAATAGTGTCGCTAGGATTAGAAAACCTAAATACTAGTTCTAAAGGTGAGGGATGATTATTTTTGTGTTTTTATATTTTTTAGAAAGCAATTAAAAATCTCGGGTTTGAAGGATTTGGGCGGAATTAGTTGCTAATCAACTAACCCAATACTAAAGATGCAATCAAAATAAAATACTAGAAATGAAAATAAACTAAATTATACTAAAGTTGTGAGCAATAAGTGGAGAAAATGTGTTTACTTAGATTTCACTACTCCCTATACATCTTTTACACGTTAATTACTTGTTATAATTGCATGGATGACGGATCGTATTCCTTAATACCATTCATGGGGTGGCACACTTAACTCCCCAATTCTATGAGCTCTTATCTCCTCCTACACCATGCCCAGCACAACTATAGGGATTTTAAACAGGGGCTCATGCATTAAATACAACCAATAAAGACCTAGTGCGCGTCGGTTCATGTTTCTTAAGACGTTCAAGCATGTTACCAATTGGAGATCTGCCAGTTTTCTTAAGCCTAACATATAAATCATTCATCCAAGACAAGTATAAACAAGTAATCAACACATAATTAACATCTAGGTTTTATTAGATCCAAGCAAACACAAGATAGATCTAGCCTAGCATGATGGAATTAAGACAAGAACAAGATATAGACAACCATCACATAGACATATTGATTGAATTAAAAGAACACTTATCTCAATTACACATGAAAGGTATCAAGGGCTTGGAACCCTTGAAAAACCTGTAAAATTCGCACCAAGTTCGTACTTAGGGTTTCTCCAAAACTTCTCTCTTTTTAATGTGAAAATTAGAAAACTATATATAGGAAAAGGGGTTTGACGGCGTCAAGACCAAGCTTGTGACGCCGTCACCTCGCCGCCAAAACTATTCTCGGACTGCCTTGATCTACATTTGACGCCGTCAAGTGATAATCATTTCCAGGCCGTCATGACTTTTACTCTTGACGCCCTACTTCGTGACGCCGTCAAATCTTTACTGGATCGTCATGGAATTTTGCTCTTGACGCCGTCAGAGAGTTACTCTTGACGCCGTCACCTACTGTTCCCAGCATGGAAAATTAAGACTTTGGCGTTTTCTTCACTTTTATGCTCCAAAAACGTCCGAATTGCTTCCTTTTCCAGATTTCACTCCCAAAGTACCTAAAATCACAAAAGGAACGATTTAGGGCAATATTTGATCAAATAAATTCGAATTCGGGCTTAAATGACCCCCTAAAAACGGATCATTTTTCACCTCATCATATACCCTTACACTTGAGATTTGCTTGTCCTCAAGCAAATGCGCTTTTATTCTAGTCAAAATACAAGTTAGGGGTCATTTAACACTAATATAAAAGTAATTACAACAAAGAATCGTTCCACTAAAGACCAATAGACAAGCACGAAGGTCATACACTAGCACCTCACAAATAGTGTTTAGATACTCACATCTCTCGGGTGTAATAAAGTGTAAATTACAATATGGAAACGGAAGATATCTCTCACTACCTGTCATAGCAAAATAGATTACCATAGGCTTGGGAAAGGATTAAACCTCCACCACATGGCGTAAGCACCTAGGATAAACTATCAAAGAGGTCTTTTAAAGGGTTGTAACGTTAGGTGTAGGGATATGAAATACACGGTTTTGTTGGATAAAGGAAGTTTTACTGGTGGCGAGTTAACAATCTTGGTTAATTACATGTACAATATGGCGTTGCTAAGCCAAGACTAGACTCGACTTAAGCTAATAAATGAAAAATAACAAAAATATAAAATGAACATAGAATGAAATGGGATGGTAGTCCGTATGATTTTTCTCCTTTTTTTTTTCTTTTTCTTGATTTTTCGATTTTTTTTTTTTTTTGTTTTTTTTTTTTTTTTTTTGCATACACTCTTACCCTACCATCCAAAATAATACATCATAGGGGATGAACATTCCCCTTACACTTGAATTTTTACATACTTTACAATCAACTAATCTAATGACTCGAATTAAGAAAATCAAAACACTTGGAGCACTTTTAAGATTAACGTATATATGGGGGTAATATATGTTGTTCTTCCCCATTACTCCATAAAATAAGTACTTACCCATGAGTCCCAATCGTCCCAAAACAATATGTACAAGGATATGACTCGACTTAGCAACCATGTAATTAATTAGATAGTTAACTTAGGGTTTAACAAATAACAATAATGCACTAAAAATGAGCTCATACACGGAAGGCTAAGGCGATTTGGTTGTATATTTAAGTGGGGTGTAACAAATTCTTCCTTTGAGTAAAATGCTTAAAGTTAGAAACGAAAAGATAGGCTCGGAGGGGTGTACTAGGGGTATCGTGTACTAAAAATGAGTACAACGCTAAGGGTGTGGGAAAAATTAGTTGACTTAACTAGCCAAGTAATATGACTTAAATGGTCAAGTAATTATGATACGGGTTTAACACAAGGGTGATCCTAATGCCTCTTATCATGTAGTAAATCCTACCACACGAATGTAGTCTCACTAGCGGTCTTGGGATGCATCACTAACGCAAGTTCTAGAATCTAAATGCTACCAGTACACTTATAAGCACTAATAGTAAATGCTTTTCCTATCAAATCTAAAGGCGAACCTCACATATTTGGGTGGAAAATTTTTCTGAATATACGGTTATGTGCTGGTCATACAATCTCCTATCCATGAGACGCTTGCTATGGCTAAAGTTTCACTCCTAAATGTTGTAAAAAAATTTAAATTTGGCGCTAAAATTGCACTAACAAGTATTTCTCATAGTTTTATTACACATCTACCATTAAACAAAACAAACTCAAGCGAAAGTGCATATGTAAGGTATCATCTTTTTACCCTCCCCTTACACTTAAGATGAACATTGTCCCCAATGTTCAAGTAAAGAATGTAAAAGTGAAAAAGTAAAGAGAATGAAATCAAATACTCCCCTGATTCGCTCGGTATGGATAATAAGGTGGCCAGGTTAAATCTTCCTCCAAGAGATTGAACAATCAAAGCTTCCCTTTCAGAATATAAATCATCTTCTTGTCATACATAACCTGTAAAACCTGATAAAATAGACAAGACAACCTCGCGTAAAATCGGCGGCATCCTATATAAGTTACTAAATCGTAGAAAAAAAAGATAAGATATAATGCTTGTGGAATGAAGTTTACAGATTTACTGGAGATTATAAAACTTAATAATTCACAAAAACCATAAGACTCCGTTAGAAAAACAAAACTGGTAAAATTTTCAGATTTTTACACTTGACGCCGTCAAGAGTAAACTCTTGACGCCGTCAGAAGTGACCTGCAGAAATTCTTATGTTAAGTTTCCGGAAAATTTCTGGAAAAACTTGGTCCTACTTCCTGGAAAATCCTGCAAAACTTCAATATGACTCAATACTAGCATTTGACTCTAACGAATATACATGTTCACTTAATATTGTGGAGAATCATGATTGGTTTGTTTCTTGAAAACATATTTGGGGTTTCCCCTTACACTTATCTTTTGCAAAAATACTTTTAGGTGGAGTTAAGACTAGGCCAAAACAACAAAGTAAAGTATTTCCACTATTTAGTTTAGAAACATGATCTACCAAAAAAAAAAAAAGAAAAGAAAAAAAAATTAAGCATGCATACGGAAGCAAATAACAAACAAACAAACAAAATCACACAAAACATGGGTTGCCTCCCAAGAAGCGATTTTCTTTATTTACGAGTCTTGTAGCTAGACTCAAGTTCATGGGTTACTACGTGACCTCATCGTTGGTTCCACTCTCTAGGTCGTCTTCTAAACCAGTTTTGTATTCCGGACCTAGTTGCAAGCATTCTTTGTAGAAACCAAGCATTCTATTCTTTACATACTCTACTCCTCTACGTCTATCCTCCTCACTCCTATAATAAGCCGCTTGCTTGTGTTCCTTTTCGAAATTAGAGAGAAGGCGGTATTGCTCAATTTTGTAGGGCATTTGATAGGCAACCTCATCATTCTCTTCCTTAAATCTAACTATCCCTAAAGTCGGATCATAACTCATCCTAGTGGCCTCAATAAATGGTTTTCCGAATATTATTTGGCTTAGGCAAGCATCTATCACCGGACGAGTGTCCTCAACTATCATAAAATCGATTTCATAGGTGAGATTCCCTATAATCACATGCAGTCCCTTCACTCTTCCAACAAAATTACTTATCAGATTCTTATCGGGCATCATCCTAAAATCAAGTTGCTTCTTCATCACCCAATTGTAATAAGTCCTAGTCATGATGTTCACGGGGGATCTAGGGTCGATGTAAGCTTTCCATATATGCATGTGCCCGATATTGCATGGTATGTTAATGTTAGAGGGGTCTCCCATTTTGATAAGGGGGGTGCCAAGGATATATGGTCTCTCGGGACTATCGAATAAATCCTTATGGTATTCCCGTTCTTCCTTGGTGGGCAACTTATCAAAGTACTTTTCTATAGGTTCTACCTCCTCTAATTCCTCTTCCTTCTTAGCCTCAACTTCCCTACTCTCATCCTTAGTCTCGGCTTCTATTCTAACTTCATCCTTGTCACTCTCTTCAATCTCCTTATCTATCGGCTTAATGGTGACAACATTGACAAAGTGGACATGTTTGGATGATGAGGGGTCCTTAATTTGGCTTCCGTTATTGGTGTCCCTAGTGTCCTTCCTAGGTGTGACTAATGCTTGGTTGTTGAGGGCTTTCAACAAGTTATCAATCTTGTTGGTTATCTCTGTTTGTTGTTGGTTGAATTCGGTTTCAAACCTAGCTATGCGAGCCTCTTGAAATGCCATGAACTTAGACATCAATCCTTCAAGATTGTTGGTACTACCATAGTTGTTAGAAGGATTGTTGTTGAAAGTACAGTTAGAAGGTGGACCAGTTGGTTGGTAACGATTAGGCGGATTGGAAGAATTGGGTTGATTTTGTTTCCACCTAAGGTTTGGGTGATTTTTCCATGAGGGGTTGTATGAATCACCATAAGTGTTTGGCTCGGGCTTGAAAGTGTACCACTTATCTCCCGCTTCATCGGTACGCGTGGATGCGTAGTCCGCAAAAGCTGTTCCGGGGAGTTCCACACAATCACGAGTGTCGTGGGGACCACTACATAATTCGCATGAAGAAGTGATTTTGTTCACTTAGCTTGAAGGCTTAGGAGCTTCGTAAGATTTCATGAGAAACTTGACTTGGTCCTCAAGTTCCATGATCCTACGGTCGGGAGTGCTAGAATTGTTCGAAGGCAAAGATATTGCCTTGACCGTTTTATTCAAATCACGGGGATCATTCCAACTTTCGTTGTCATAGAGAGCAAGATCTTCTATGAGTTCCCATGATTGTTCCGCACTTAGATCACGTAGCTTACCACCGGCCGATTGGTCAATGGCTCGCCTCATGGAGATGTCGATATGGTCATAAAAGATTTGGACTTGGAGCCAAAGATCTATGCCATGATGAGGGACTTTTTGGAGTAAGTCCTTGAAACGAGTCCATGCTTCATAAAGAGATTCATTTTGACGTTGTTGGAACATCAAGATGTCATTTCTAAGCTTAGTAGTTCTCCCCGGTGGGAAAAATTGAGCAAGGAAACGAGTGGTGAGATCATCCCATGTGGTGATGGATCCCGCGGGTAAACGCTCAAGCCATTGACTAGCTTGATCCCGTAGAGAGAATTGGAATAGGCGTAATCGGGTTGTCTCTCTAGTTGCAACATCTAGGTCTATGGAATCGACGATTTTGAGGAAGTCCTTAAGATGTTGGTTTGGATCTTCGGAACGAAGTCCATGGAATGCACATCCGCTTTGCACCAACCGGATGGTGTCGGATCGCAAGGGGGTCACATTGGCTCCGGTAAGCTCAATGATGTTTCGGTAGCCTTCGTGGCTAGGTCGGGAATACTCTCCTAAGGTTCGAGGCCTAAGGGGTTCTAATGGTGGGTTTTGTTGTGGTGGTTACGAACAACGGCACAAAGAAATAAGATAGACTAAAGAGAACCTAAAAATAAAAATAAAATCTTACTAGAAAGGAATCTAGCAAGTAGACCTAATAAAAAGAAATTCTAACCTAGACAATAACTATTTCCCCGGGCTGCGGCGCCAAAAACTTGATGCGTGGGAATCGCAACAGGCTTTACCTCTCGAGGGATCTTGAGAAGTTTACAACCACCACCAGGCAGTGTACCTGATCGTTGAAGTATAGTATAGTGACAAGTACCGGGGGATTGATCGTTCAGCTTAGGAATAGTGTCGCTAGGATTAGAAAACCTAAATACTAGTTCTAAAGGTGAGGGATGATTATTTTTGTGTTTTTATATTTTTTAGAAAGCAATTAAAAATCTCGGGTTTGAAGGATTTGGGCGGAATTAGTTGCTAATCAACTAACCCAATACTAAAGATGCAATCAAAATAAAAATACTAGAAATGAAAATAAACTAAATTATACTAAAGTTGTGAGCAATAAGTGGAGAAAATGTGTTTACTTAGATTTCACTACTCCCTAAACATCTTTTACACGTTAATTACTTGTTATAATTGCATGGATGACGGATCGTATTCCTTAATACCATTCATGGGGTGGCACACTTAACTCCCCAATTCTATGAGCTCTTATCTCCTCCTACACCATGCCCAGCACAACTATAGGGATTTAAAACAGTGGCTCATGCATTAAATACAACCAATAAAGACCTAGTGCGCGTCGGTTCATGTTTCTTTAGACGTTCAAGCATGTTACCAATTGGAGATCTGCCAGTTTTCTTAAGCCTAACATATAAATCGTTCATCCAAGACAAGTATAAACAAGTAATCAACACATAATTAACATCTAGGTTTTATTAGATCCAAGCAAACACAAGATAGATCTAGCCTAGCATGATGGAATTAAGACAAGAACAAGATATAGACAACCAACACATAGACATATTGATTGAATTAAAAGAACACTTATCTCAATTATACATGAAAGGTATCAAGGGCTTGAAACCCTTGAAAAACCTGTAAAATTCGCACCAAGTTCGTACTTAGGGTTTCTCCAAAACTTCTCTCTTTTTAATGTGAAAATTAGAAATCTATATATAGGAAAAGGGGTCTGACGGCGTCAAGACCAAGCTTGTGACGCCGTCACCTCGCCGCCAAAACTATTCTCGGACTGCCTTGATCTACATTTGACGCCGTCAAGTGATAATCATTTCCAGGCCGTCATGACTTTTACTCTTGACGCCCTACTTTGTGACGCCGTCAAATCTTTACTGGATCGTCATGGAATTTTGCTCTTGATGCCGTCAGGGAGTTACTCTTGACGCCGTCACCTACTGTTCCCAGCATGGAAAATTAAGACTTTGGCGTTTTCTTCACTTTTATGCTCCAAAAACGTCCGAATTGCTTCCTTTTCCAAATTTCACTCCCAAAGTACCTAAAATCACAAAAGGAACGATTTAGGGCAATATTTGATCAAATAAATTCGAATTTGGGCTTAAATGACCCCCTAAAAACGGATCATTTTTCGCCTCATCATGAGACAAATTGGTGATGTAGAAGCCATTTGGTTGATGTCGATAGCATACAAATTTGTACCACGATTACCAGGTAAGAGATCATCACCAACCAAATTTCTTATAAAAACCGTGTTTCTCCTGAATGCAACTTCTAAATCTGCATCACAAAACTGCCCAACTGAAAACAAGTTGTGTCCCAACCCTTCGACGTAGTAAACTCGTGTGATTAAAAAATTCCCAAACTGAAGATCTCCATAACCCTGAATAGCTGCTACATGATCATTTCCAAATCGTACAGTTCCCATGAATTTCCAGACGAAATTGATCAGCAGCTTCAAATTCCCGGTCATGTGCTTGGAGCAACCCGAGTCGACGATCCAAAGACATATTTCGATAACCTACCAAGAACAGAAGAGTTTGTATTTGGAAATCGTGTTGAATTTGGTTCCATGGGGTTAGGAGTAAAAGCAGAATCACACTCATAGACAGTTGCTACTTGTTTAGCTTGAGTTATTTCTAATTTTCCGTCCTTAAGAGTGAACTCTCTACCCGTTGGAATCCACATACAAAACTTAAGGTAGTTCCTAGGCATTCGACTAATAGTGGTAGTCCTAAATCGTGCAACTAATCGTTCTATAGATCTAGATCTAGCACTAGGTCTTTTTGGAACATTCTTTTGTTCAGGCGTAACATTCACATTCTTAGAAACACATTCATCATGAACATCATTAATTAAACATTTCTTGCATATTAAGCAAATAGAGTCATTACATGCATTAGAAACAGTACGCTCGACATTACATTCAGATGAAACATGTCTCTTATTACAAAGCGATAAATTCCTAGGGTGTTCTTCTACTTCTTCAACTTTATTCTTGCTACTACTCTTAGATGCAGGCGAGACTCTATTGTTCCTTGTATTGCTCTTAGGCTTTAGTCTGCTGCTCCTAGAGGTGCTTTCTAATCCTGTAGAAGGTAAGGCACACGCATTAGGATTTATATTGTTGTCCTTTTTAGCATCACTAGACTTTTTAGAATTATCCTTTTTGCACGCATATGTCTTAGATGTGGAGGCAGGCGCATTAGTGGGACTAATCCTAAAAAGGCCAGGTGCTATCACTTTTGGTGTTTTGACAACCGCTTTTCCTTTATCAGCAATCTTTTCATTTTCACTTTTCTTGGGCAAGGGTGCTGGAGTGACTGGTTTTGTCAAATTCTTTTTCTCATCGACTTTTGGAGCAAACCGTGAAATTGACATTTTAGGTTTTTGAACCGTGTTAGAAACATTTGGTTTCTCCGAAGTCAATGGTTTTGCAAACTTAGTTTCCTCACCCTTTCCTTTTTGACTTTCAAGTTGAGCCCTCAAAAGATCATTTTGCTCTCTCATGTTCTTTAAGGCACGCTCATACGACAATTTGTCATACTTGCATTCTTCCTTTTTTTGATCAAGTTGTTTAAAATATGACACATTTTCTTTTTCAAGCTTTATGAGAGCATTTTCATATTTTGAAACAATTGCGGAGGTCTCAGCTCTTAGTCGTTCATCGTCTTAAACAGAATATGTTTGTAAAATGATGGACATAATGTCAGTGGTCATAACAGCTTCGAAGAGAGAATCATTAAGGTTTTCCAAAACATTCATGTTTTCACGAGCATCATTAGCTTCGTTTACCAGGGATTTGTGGCCTTGACAAAGTCGGCCGTTTCTTTTAAGAAAGCTTGTTCAAAATGGATTACCCTTGCACTGATGTTATTAAGTGGGATAGTAATTTCGTTTTGAAACACCTTTTTCTGTTCGATATGAAAACTAGAATGCCAGTTGTTAATATTGATGGTAGTTTTCAATGCAACAATATTTTGAAGTTCTTGAATTCTCTTTTTAACTTCATCCAGAATGTCTCTAGCCTCACTTGTATTAAAAGTGTTGTTAGAAGACATTTGTTCTATTTTTGAAAGAGATTTGGAAACAACTTTCTTTTTAGACAAGAATTTCACAAATGGTCGTTTTATGGAAAACGCAGATGGTTTTGTTTGTGGAACAAAAGTGATTCCCGAAAGTTTGTTCAATTTGTTGTAATCAATGGGTTTCAAATTCTTTTGTTTCATTTTAATTATGCTCTCTTCGACATGTTCAATCGTTAGCATAGAATCCCGAACGACGGGAGGATCATGTTTGGTGTAAATCACATTACCATTATACAAAACATTCTGTTCTTGCTGAGCTTTCTTGAGATTACTAGGGGTGTTGTTACCAAGAGCCACTTTATGTTTCGTATGGTAAACCGGATTAGTTTGATTTGAAATCATTTTCATTGTTTGACTTGACTGACCCGACTTAACCACTAATTCTTCTAAATGTGCAATCATGTGTTCTGACTCTACGATTTCGGCCAAAAGTTTGTCTTCTTTCTTTGCAAAGTCCTTTTTCAGCTCGTCCCTTTCTTTTTCAAGATTGGTATAAGCTGACTTTTGTTTAGAAAGTTGGTTTTGTAAATCAGAAATTTCCGCGTTTAAAGCTTTTATCTTTTTGAAAGAATTAACATCAAGTGTATCAAACTTGATTTGCAATTGTTTTTCCCTTGAAACGGAATTTTGATAACCAGTTTCTAATTCAGAAAATCTTTTGTTATGAAATTCAAAAGCTTTAACATTTTCTTTGTAACTCTCAAGCTCAGCGGTCAATTTAACATTCGCGGCCTTAACATCGCGATTGACCTTTTTCACATTCTCAATTTCAATATGACAATTATTCAATAATGATTCAAACAAAGCACGTGTTTCCTCATCATTCTCAGCATGCTGTGAAACGAAGCCTCCATTATGATTCACATCTGGAGTTGCTGAAGGAGTATTGCTACTACTTGGCGTGTCCAGGTATGTATCATAAGTGGGTGCTAGCTTCTCAGAATGTTGTTCCTCATGAGGAGACATATCAAATATATCATTATTGTGACATGTGTTGAAATTTGATACCTCAGATGGTGCATTGGTGTCATAAACAGGAAGTGTGTCAGAATCCGTGTCATACTTAGCTTCCTGAAGATTCGCCATAAATATGCAGTTCGCATCGATATCCTCTCTATCTTCCATGTCATCCATAAGAGCCATAAAATCATTCTCCTCTGCGTTCAACTGAAACCCTGCCTCATTCTTTTGTGCCAACAGTAATGCTTTCTGCAAATACGCTGTGTCTTTCTTGTTCGGCTTAGTAGGACAGTTCTTTGCCATATGACCTACACCCTGACAGTTGAAACACTTTACCGGATTACCCTGATTCACATTTCCCAAATTCCCAACTACTGGAGCTGCAACATTTCTATTCTGATTACCCATTGCCTGATTACCAATATTCTGACCCCTCTGATTTCCAACAAACTGACCCAACTGATTCCCTGCATACTGACCATACTGATTTCCTGCATTCTGATTCCCTGCATTCAGCATATTCTGATTCCCCATGTTAATTCCAGTAGCATATCCTGCTGATTCCCATAAACTCCAACCATTTGGCCTCCGTTGCCCATATTGACACTCGGCTGAGCGATCTGCCTGTTGCGAGTATTCGATGAAATCCTTTGGTTGTTGTTTGTTGGTGTAGAATAGCGTCCTTGGAATGCCTTTGACAGCAAAAGCAAACGCTTGTGTCAATGCTGCAGTAGCTTCATCATTTTCAATGAATTCTGGTTCTTGGAATTGTGGGTATTGCTATTGTGGAATAACATGTTGTTGTTGCTGTGGGTAGAACTGTTGTTGGTAGACCGGTGTTGGTTGTTGAATGTATGATGGTTGCATGTAGTTTTGAGTGGAAGATGATGATGGTTGTTGTGTGTGTTGGTGTAGTAGCAATTAATGCAAGAGGATCATGATTCTTTGCCAATCTTTCTTTCCTTACTTCATTAGCCTCAGCTTGGTTTTGCTTCAAAAAGTCATAGAGTTGATCATAATTCACCTTATGTAAATCCTTTGTTTGATTGACAATTGTAACATAACGACCCCATTCTTCTGGTAGGTTATTGATGAATTTGATGTTTGTTGCAATTGTTCGAGGTGTCAACTTGTTTCTGATTAACTCATTCATCAAAGTGCAAAACCTTGTGTAGTAGGATTCAATCTGTTCACCTTTAGTGGATGTGAAATTCTCCCATTTAGTAAGAAGTTTGTTCTCAACGTCTTGTTGTCCAATCTCTGTTCCATGACATATCCTTCTAACACGTTCCCACATAGCATAAGCAGTTTCACAGCTGTCGACTGCAGCAAAGATCTCCCGTGGTAATCTAAGTTGGATTAAATGCATTGCCATATCATCAGCGGCGATCTGCTTCTTGTCTTCCTCTGTGTAGTCTTCTTCTATTTGTTCACGCACGAATGGTTGAGTAGGAGGTGTTGTATTTGGATTACCTTCAATTTGAACTTGTCTTGGCTTGAATGGACCATTTGTAATGGAGTTGATCATTAATTTACCATCAGGCTTTGTTTTGATGTAACGAAGCATGCGGCTTGTCCATGGGAGATATCCACCTTTTTCAAGCATTGGAGGTCGGTTTTCCGCACCGGCTGCATGAATGTCTTGCTGAGTTGCCATTGATGAAGTGTAGATGGATAAAGTTGATTCTTGGATCGTTCCAACGAAATAGGAGTAGAGTTTAGAGTGAGTTGATGCAAGTTTTTATGGTGAAAAATTTGACTAAAAACCTTAAAACCTCAATAACTTCTTCTCGGAGTGTTTTTAGGCCTCGAAACTTCGCCTAAATCGATAAATCATTTAGCGTGTCGTTCTCCTCTGTCTCACGGTCGTTTTGACAGCTGATTCGTCGAAAACGGAGTTACGGTTCAAAAGTTATAGTCGTTTGAAGTTTGGTCGTCAAAAACCTCACTTTTGTCAAAATTCTCGAAACTTTGCTGTGTTCAGGAAAATATAAGTTCTCGAAAGTTTGTCCAAGTTCTCAAAAAATTTTCAAGTTTTCGATAAATTGTCCAAGTTTTCGAAAATGTTCAAGTTTGCGAAAATTTGTCCAAGTTCTCGAAATTTTCCAAGTTTGCGAAAAATTGTCCAAGTTTTCGAAAATTTGTCCAAGTTCTCGAAATTTTCCAAGTTTGCGAAAATTTGTCCAAGTTCTCGAAATTTTCCAAGTTTGCGAAAATTTGTCCAAGTTCTCGAAATTTTTCAAGATTGCGAAAATTTGTCCAAGTTCTCGAAATTTTTCAAGATCTCGAAAATTTTTTGCAACACTTCTCGAAAATTTTCACTTAACGAGAATTTCAAAACTTATCTAAATTATACAATTTAGAAAGTTATCCCAAGTCGAAGTGTTTTTTCTAACTTATACAAGGGAGAAAAACACCGAGTAAACCACGGAATCGTTTGAAGATTACTTAAAGAAGGTTCTCGATAGAAGAGGGTTTGAGGTTCTCGATATATGGCAACAAAAATCGTTTGACTTAAAGCATTCCGAAATCAAGTTTGTGTTCCAAGATACTTGTACTTCTATGCATAAAATCACCAAAACTTGAAGAAAGTTCCAAACTTGATGATTTTTATAAAAAATTTTGAGATCTCGAAAACAAGTACAATACCAAAGTCGAATTTTTTAAGCTAGAAATTTGCAACAAGATTAAAACTTTCTTGTTAGATAAGGTTTATAACACTAGTTTGTAATAAAAAAAGTGCTAAAAACCAAGAAAAACAAGAGAAGTGAGAATTTTTATGAAAATAACGTGTTTAGAGCTAAAAAAAACGAAAAACACAAACACCCAACACTCCTATATCATTGTTAGGCGATTGATACCACTTGTAGGACCTTAAATATCACAACTTTATCACACACATATAGAAGCACAATAAGAAGGAAAGATGGAAAGATGGTGACTTGATGTAGTATAGTATGTATCGTATATATGAGAGAGAGATGGAAAAGATGAGAGCTTTGATTAATAAAACACACACAAATACACACACAAGCACACACCTCAAATGAGCCTTTGAGGTGTTTAAATAGTTCTTAACATGAGATGCCCTATGGGCTTTCTATGGGCTTGGGCTTGGACTTGGTTACATGATTGGACAACTAGGCTTATGAAACATAGCATACAACATATTAGCTTGCCAAGTCCAAGGCCCAATGACTAAGCTATTGCTAATCTTAACAAACGATACAAAGTTACAATATGAGAATGACCATCACTTCATAATACATATTTTTAATGCTAACACGATTCCTACGTATCAAGTTAGAGCTTGTAGAAGCCTGATTTGCTTGAGGAGTGGGTTCAGTTACAGGAACCTGAGGCAACTCACGATTATGTACTTCAGTGACATTAGTGGGAACAGTTTGTTTTGAAGATTCCTGAACAATTGGTTCAGTGGGTGTTGTCTCATCAGAGACAGGTTGAGTTTCAGTGACTTCACTGACAGTTGGTTGGGGTAGATTGTGAGGAATGATGTAGTAAGAGACATCAGCATCAACTTGGTATTGGGTTGAAGTATGATTCTCAGGGAGATACTCATCAGGAGGATACCTAGATGAATCATCAATACCAATCTCTTCAACTAAGGAACTGGAGAACCTGATGGATTCAGTGCTCTCATCAACAGTTATATGATAAGTTTCCTCAGTTTGTTGTCTCCTTGTGTTAAACACCCTGTAGGCTTTTGAAGACAGAGAATATCCCGAGAAGTATCCATCATCAGCTTTGGCATCAGATTTACCCAGGTGATCCTTGTGATTATGAATAAACACAGGACACCCAAATACATGAAAGCAGCTGATGTCAGGGATCCTTCCTTTGAATATCTCATAGGGAGTCTTATTGTGTCTTTTCACAATAATGGACCTGTTTTGAGTGTAGCAGGCTGCTTTGACTGTCTCAGTCCTAAAGTGTTTTGAGAGGACCGAGCCATTCAACATTGTCCTTGCTGCCTCAATGAGTGTTCTATTTCTCCTTTCAGCTACTCCATTTTGTTCAGGAGTATAGGGAGACTAGAAATTTTGAGAAATTCCTTTCTCATCACAAAAGCACTCAAGGTCATGGTTTTTGAATTCAGTGCCATTGTCAATTCTAATTTGTTTAACTTTGACATCATTTTGATTTTCAATGTTCCTGACAAATGACATGATTGTGTCAGCTACCTGACTCTTTTCGGTCAGGAAGTAAACCCAAGTGTATCTTGAGTATTCATCCACAATGACCAGAGTATAATTCTCATGATGAATGGACATGGGACTGACAGGTCCAAACAAGTCTATATGGAAAAGATGCAGGCAGCTTTTGATAGAGAATGATTGTTTGGTTTTGAAAGATGCCCTATGGTATTTTCCTTTCTCACAAGCAGAACAAGGCTTGTCTTTGGTATACACCAGGGATGGAAGGCCTAGAACTTTGTTCTGTTTCACCAGGTTGTTGATGTTTTTGAAATTGAGATGAGAGAGTCTCATATGCCAAAGCCAGTTGATTGTCTCACTTGCCTTAGAGAATAGGCAAGTCCCATTTTGAGTAAGGGATGACATGTCAAGAACATAAACATCATCCCTCCTGGGAACAATCAACACAACTTCCTTGTTGGCATTGAAGATGGTCCCTCTCTTATCATCAAACTGAACTATGTATTTTGCATCACATAGTTGAGAGACACTTATCAGATTGTACTTCAAACCATTGACATAAGCAATTCTTGTAAAAACTATCCCGTTGCAGTTGACTGAACCATAACCTTCAGTGGGAGTTGATGAGTTATCACCAAAAACTACCTTGGGTCTTGGTTTTTCAACATATTTGTGCAGATAACTCTTCACACCAGTCATACTTCTTGAGCATCCACTGTCGAGGTGCCAAGCAGGATCCTTGATGTGTTTCTGCACAAATAGTAAGCAGGAGTTAGTTTTTCTTGTTGGCCCACTTTCTAGTGGACTTAGTCCTCAAGGACTTCTTAAACTTAGTCAGTGAATCATGGTCAGAAGTAGAGTGAACTGAGCTTCCACATGTTTTGCATTTAGTGGTAGATGAAGACTCAGTAGACTAAGAGGTGTTTCTTCTAGACTGAATAATTTTGTCATGCCCCTTGGTTTCATGGGAGGGATCTCCACACATGTCACAGCAGTCTTTCATCATGCAATCATCAGGAAGATGATCGTTGAAACCACAGTGAGGACATGGCAAGAAAGGCTTAGCCTTCAGTCTCTGTTTGGAGGATGAGGCATACTGATAGCCTTGAGTTTTATATTGACCTTGTGCTTTTGGAGAAGCAGTGTGAGAGATGTGATCACAAGTTGTGTGGTCTTCTTGCTTGCAAATCATGCAAAATAGGACTCTGTAGCATTTATTAGTGGGGTGGTTTGGCTGATTGCATAGTTCACATCTCACAAAAGGTCTTGATGTTTTTGGTTTGAAGGTATTTGAGGAAGCTGATGGTTGTTTAGATTTTGAGCCAGAGGGTTTATCAGTGGACTCAATCTTTTCACTCAGCTTCCTAACAAGTTCAGCCAACTGATCAAATTCTGAATCAGGGCTTTCTGGTTTTACTTCAGTGGGTACTGAAGATGTATGTTCTTCCGAAGATACAGTGGGTCTCTTCAGGATGGTTATCCCTGGATTTGTTTTCTCCTTTGGAATAAACAGGTGGTGCAAGGTTTGAACTAGGTGCTGCTCCCTGAAGTAGTTTCAGTGGAGGGAGTGGTGCTTGTGTATCAGACTTAGATTCAGCGATGTACTCAGTAGGACTGGGTTCATCAGTGACTCCTAGCAACTCCATAATAGCCTGACTTTTAGGCTCTAGAATTCTTCTAGTGTTGAAATTTGGCAATTTACTATCAGGATTGACTCTTTTAATCCAGTCACTGGGCTTAGGAGCTAGTTCTTTTCTAGAGAGCATGTTTGCTGATAGAAAGGCTTTTGAATGGCTACTCTCCCTAGACTCTTCAGTGAGTTGGTCTTCACCCAAGCAAGCCTTTTTGTTGATGGGTGTGAGACTCATTGTTTCATAGAGTTTGGGGTTCTTTTGAGTCCATTTCCAAATAATTGCCTTTTCTTTCTTAAGTTCTTCCTAAAGAGCTTGGTTTTGTTTTACAAGTTTAGAATTCTGAATTTGTAATATAACACTTTCAAGTTTAGCCTGTTTTAAAGTAAGGAGTTCATCCCTACATTGGTTTAACTCAAAACTTAGTTTGTTAAATTTTGAAAACAAGTTTAACCTTTGCTCTTCAACATACTTAAGATCAACATTGATATAATCTAAGATTCGCTTTTTCCACTTATTGAATTTTCCAACCTCAAGTCGAGGGGCAGTAGCTGAATAACTTCCACCCTTTTTATTGACAAGTTGGGGAACATCTGAGTCAGCCATGGTGGGATCTTGATTTTAAAAACTTTGAGCACTCTTTTGTTTTGAAAAGAGATTAAGAAAAGTTTTACAAACCAGAGGCTCTGATACCACTTGTTGGTCCCGTTTACTAAGTTAATAGTTAACTAAAGAGTTAACCTAACCAAGTTCCATGACTTTTAACACAGATATATAAGATTAACAACAAAGATAAAACGTAAAGAAAAGAGACACGATATTTTCAACGTTTAATTCTTATTAGAAGTTAATCAAAAGAATTATACCCAAATATTTGCGGAATAACACTTGGGATTGAAACGACAAGTATGGTGTGGACTCCTCTCTAAATTCAAACTACGTTGAGTGACAACTATAAGGTCACACTGAGCTATCTCAAGGACTGTTGTTCTTTGGAGGAGTAAAAGTGGTTTGTGAATGCTTCGCATTAAATGCACAAACTTGTCTCATTTTACTCCTCACTTATGCTACCTATTTATATACAAGTAAATTACAACTTTACTGATAAAGACAAAAAGATGACCTAACTAGTAGAGACAAATACTTACGTATTTTGTCTCTATTACAATAGACTTATTTTGGGTAAAAGACAATGTGCCTTTCCAGTGCACAGTAATGACACCATCTTGACATGATGCCTTTCAAGGAAAGTTTGACTTCAGGTAGATGAGGTCACCTGTTGATACATTCAAACTTTTCCCACCTTGTCCCGCCCATACTTCAGTCTTCAGGTCTTTAGACTTCAGTCTTTAGTATGTAATAGTTGTTGAGGAGTCCTAGGGGTTCAGTGAGTTATTGTCATCCTCACTGAACCCATCATCTTCTTCTTGGCTTAGATTCCACTCACTGAGTTTCGCCTCACTGAATGGTGAATCTTTCAACATAGACTCGCTCCAAGCATCCTAAAGATGACTCATTGAGATACTGTTCACTCAGTGACTTGTTTGTATATACGGATAATAGATACTTAGGTTATTTTATGTTCAAATCCAAGTTTAAAGGAAGCTTGGGGAATTCAGTGACCCAACACTATGAACCATTATTTTTTTGTTATGGAATTTCATAATTACCACATTATTTGTCTAGTGGACTACACTGCTAAAAGACAGATAATTTTTTGCTTTTATGACCCAGCAGCCCAACTTCAAAAATAAAGTAATACGCTAAATTATCTCACCCACCTCTCATCTAATTAACAGTCCCCATCTAACTTTTCTCCCTCAAACGCATCTCATCATCATCAAAACCTAAAACACCAATCTCCATCTCCTTCGTCCCTTGCAACAAAACTGCAACAATCATCCTATCTCAAATAACACGCCTACAACCTATATCCTTATTGCACCAATCATCTGCTACATGCTTACACAAAATTCGAATATATCAATCAGCTGATAATCGAACCACAAACTCCAACTCATTATATTCTTTTTGCTCAAAATACCATTCGAAACTCAGTCCTATTTCCTTTATTTCTTGCAGTAAAACAAAAAACAAAATGAAAACGCCACAAAACTATGTGAAAACGCGATCCGAATGTTGAAGATGGCTTCAAGATTTTTTGTTAAAAGGTCTCAGGTAGGTGATTTAGTTTCGTGTTTGTTTTTGTTTTTAGTTTTTGGTCAAGATCTATGATGGTTTTGTTGTAAGATCTTTTAAAGATCCATTCTTGAAATGAAAAAAAAACCTGAGATCTATGTTCTTTTTATTATTTTTTTCGAGTGTTCGTGATGTATGAGGGTGGGTCTAGTTGTTCGAATCTGGTTGTTGGATCACCATCAGAACTACTAAAACAACAACGAAACCACCAAGCTCGAAACACCACCTCTTAAATTTAGATTCGGTGGTGTCGGCGGCGGGAACAGTTGCTCTTGGCAGCGGTTCCGGTGGCTGTGGCGGTGAAAGAGTATGCTGTGGACCTGTTTGGATTGTGCTATTTGTAATATATTCATAATTGTAACATGTATGGTTTTGTGTTTAGTTAGATTCAAGAAAGAAGAATAGAAAGAGAGTTTAGAGAGAGAAAGTGTGTTGGGTGTTCCTAGAGAGAGAAAGTGATGAGAGAAAATTGTAAAGATTAGATTGAGAATATGGAAAGCACCAACCCTCTCCACATGTGGAGAGGGGTATATATAGTTTCCTACAAACGCCCACACCCGGGCTGTGGATCAGGCATACAGTGGGTAAAGACCCGTCCTTCTTCCACGGTGTTACTTAAACTAACACTAACTAACTAATATATAAACTAACTACGAGCTAACTTAATGGTCTTACAATAATTAGGTGACCGAGACTTTTACAGGAATATTTGTATTCCTAACAATCTCCCCCTAAGTGAGGTCACCTTGGAAATTAAGCTCTTTGATCTTCAAGCATTCTTTAGTCTTTGTAGCTCGTAGGTTCTGATTCTTCACTTTTCTGCACACTTTGTATTTCAAGCAAACGAACTTGTGATTTGGATTCCTATGTGATATGTGATCTTCGAGCTTCTTTGAGATCATCATCCATAGTAAATCTCCAAGCTCATCCATAGTATTAACTCTTTCATGTGACGTAGTGACTTTAGGACCATCATGCTCACACCCTTCTGGATCAGGAGACTTTACATTAAAGTAGTGGATCAGGAGACTTTTTCATCAGAGTTGCGGAAACGTTGTTGGTAGTCTCTCAACATTTGTTGTAGCAAGTCTCTCTTCATCATTGATAGTGAGGAGGATGTGTGAGCATGAGGTATGGATTGACCCGATTCAGCCGGAAATAGGAGCCATCAACGCCATCTTTATATGTGTCCCTGAAATAAAACAGTTAGCAATAAAGATAGAGAACGCATATGGCTTTGTCATTCGTTCTGCGAGGACAGACTACCCTCCGGTTTTGTGAAAACCGACCTGTGATCAGGTAGAGTCTCTTTTAAAGAAGACTCTCCTTGACAGGAATTTCCAGCTTGTAGTGATGAATTTTCCAAAGAATCCACTTCGGAATCTTCATACTAAGCATGTTCTCATACCGGAACGTCTCAAAGCGGACAACACGATAGAGTGAATTGGTGAATAAATATTCACGGATTGATGAGAAATAGATTTATAGAAATCACTCGTGTGTCATTTGATAGACAATTTTTTTTTGAGACACGACGAGTGTTTTATGCTCAGAATCACATTTCCATCATAAATACTTTTGTTTGAAATATTGTACACAATCAATGTGCTCGAAAAAATTAGTTTGTGAGCACATTGAAAGGTTTTAGCAAAAGTATTCGTCAATCCATATCCTGGAACAAGTTTGATTCAATGTTGAATCGCACCATTGTTGCTTTCCAGTTGTCACTTGATCATTGATCCAAGATGGATCTCACATGTTACCTACCAAAAGCTTGAAAGATGTTCGCTCTAGAAGGATTTCCATCTTCATTGTGAATATTTTCATATCACTCGGATGTTCTGGCAATACCACAAGGATAATGCGTAGCACTCTAAATATTTTATCTTATTCTCCACATTATGTGAAACAATAAGCATATTTGGAATGTGTCCTATCGAGATTTATGGATGATCTCTTTGGCTCTAGACTCAATAGTGCGTTTTGATTCGTTCCTGGAGACAGGGGAGGCGTCTCCTGTTTTAGGTATCAACATAACTCGCAATGAGCGGTCGATACATTGCACAGGGTTCCCCGTGAGAATGAAACAAGCTCTTTTAAGAGAACTTGAGTGGTTGGGAAGTTTAGTGCAGTGCGTCACTGGGTCCATGACGTCTTGTCTTCAATACCGGTGTTATCTTAGTAACCGCCAGTAGATTATGCATTGAACCCGGTTTCTGCCCTAAGGTTGAATATATGGAGGGTTATTTCTTTTCACCCTTTCTCATTATATTTCTTTTTCATTCTTCAACCCCTTCAGTGCTTACCGAGACTTCACCACTAGAACCTTGTTGGGTTTGTTCCAGTCCTAGCTCTATCTCAGTCCGAACTCTTCCCTTTCTCACTTTACTCCTTTTTTCAATCATTCCTAAGGACTTTTAATCTATCTAAAGGATTGTCCCTGGGAAGATCCTTCCGGTTCTGGTGGATCATGGGAATTCATACCTAACCTTAACCAACCTTATAACTCCATGCATAAAGATAAATGGTCGGTCTTTGGTATTACTTCCACAAACACCTTTTGCTCCCCCTCAATATGTGCATCGATATTCGAAAGAGTTTAGCACATATGTGGGAGCCTATTTATTGAGTCCAAAAGATCACTTTTGATTATCAGATTTCATATTTAAATCACATTCTCTCCCCCGATCAAAAATTTCAAATCTTTCGAGATTTTTGATCTCAATTGATTTAAATAATTTAGAAAACTTTTGGGAGAGAAATGCGGTCAGTTTTAATATTTTCTGATAAAAGGAACCTTTTTCTTGCTCCCCCTCAATCTGTGAGGGAGGTTGTTATGTGTCAGATTTGATGAGTTTACAAGAGATTTGAAGTTTTAATGAAAACTCTTTGAAAATTTCTCATTCTGACACATAACCATCACAAAGTATATTGTTGCAAGGTTTTGTACAAAGTGTGGAGAGTTTTGATGATACATAAAATTTTGAGAAATCACTCTCCCCCTCAATCAATGACGGATGTTAAAACTAAAATATTTTCATAAAGTATTAAAGTCATTGATTGAGTGAAAACGTTATCAAACTTTTGAGTTCAATTTGATTTTCTAACAAAATCTCATGGTACCACCAAGTTTTGCTCAAATACTTTCCGGAAAAATCATAGAAGGGAAAGTATTTGGCGATAAAAAGAAGATTTCTCTTCTTTATCAAGAAATAATGCACTGAAGCGTACATTAGATCGAGGGTGCATGAATATAAAGTAATTCACCAAACACAAGTAGTTAACAAATCTCTAGGATCTCACAACTGAGTTAATCGCTAGACACCACCAAATTGCTCAATTTTAGCCTCCTCAATGTGAAGCTTTGGTAGCTTCCCCCCAAACCGACAATCACCTACATGAGACCACTTCCCCCAGGACATTGAAGTGAAGCTAAAAGTCTCATTTTGATGACGCTCAGAAACCCGAAGAAGACGATAACACCGAAGTAACAGGGTGAACCACGGATCATCTCTGCGGTTATCAATCCCGGAATGTATGATGAAGCCCGATCACATGACCCTGTTGCGCGTCCCCAATGTACACATTACTTTGAGGTTTAGAGCAGTTGTCTATTCGGCGGAATAAGATATTGTTGGGAATTAAATAATCAGAAGAATCAACATAAAGGTTTAAGGAAATACATCAAGTATGTTTCTGCTGATAAAGCACAAAGCAAGTTTCCACTGATGGATTCTGCTGAAGAACGGTTTCTACTGAAGGTGTTTCTGCTGATGCTACTATGACTCATACCAACAGCTGTGTAGATAAGAACAGCTTATTCTACTGACTCATATACAAGAAAAATATCTTTGTTGTAGTCATCAAATTGAACACTCCAAGTGAGTTGTAATCCTAGATACATGTTGTATCTTAATGACTAAACATGATAAGTCATCAACTAGCTAGAATGAAGCTTAGTCATAAGCTAGTAAATTAGATGAGTCATATAGTTTGTAAAAGATCTTTTCCTTGGACTATAAAAGGAAGATCTTAGATATGCTATGCATACGAGTGTGCAGAAAATATATGTGTGCGTGATAAAAGTGTGATAGAAATAGACATATACATAGAGAAAAACATTAGAACAAAACACAAGATTCAGGGTCTTTGTAACCCTAGTGATAGTGAAGATCACTCGTATTATTCTGAATAATATTGAATCGTTTGGTGAAATACTTTCATTGTTCTTTGTTAAATAAACACAAGCATCACATTTCCATGTCCAATAAACACTCTAAGTGTGGTTAAGTAGATTCCGCATACTTAATCATATTCACTCAAAGTATCATATTTACACATTAAAAGGTCCAACACCCATAGTATGTGATCAAATCAAGTGATCCTCTCAGATATCAACATCTTCATTTCACTAAATGCTTTCCAGTTATCTTACACATACCAACTCAATCCATATTGTACGCATTTATCCAACAGAAGAAGAAACGATGACACCAAAGTAACAGGTTGAAGCACTGATAATCTCTGCGGATATCACCTCCGGAATATATGATTAAGCCCGATCAAGTGAACCTGTTGCGCGTCCTTGATGTACACAAATCTCTCCCCTTATGGTTGCGATCTCATCGGAATCAGCATAGCAATGTGTACATGAAACATTAACCAAAAGCACTTTACCATAACTCTTATCAGCTCATATGAAGATGTCAATAAGCAATATCATCTCACGTTCCACATATCCTTCTCATATTTCATCCCACTGAAAGCTGAAGTAATTCACACCACAAGTATCAAGAGACCACTTCCCCCACGTAGATGGAATAATACACCAAACGCTACGAGTTAATACACTGAGTTTCTCTACGGTTATGACATATGTCTTCCCGGGATAACTTCAATTAAGAAGAAGTATTATGTTCATCACGTGTACTCGTTATGCATTCAGATGTATGTCTCATTCCCCCTTGCTAGTTTTGATACATCAGAATCAACAACAACTTATAGGCACATCTACTTGAAATCATGAGAGGAGAACAAAATTGGCTCAAATAAATCTTGTGAGAATCAACTGCTACATAAACTCTCTGACTATCATTATTAACCCTTGTGTAGACTGTTTGAAGTAACCACTGATGAAGCAAATCCAATAAACCAAACTTGAAACTGAAGAAGAATTCCCCGTTCTTGTGACTTAAGCTTGCACTAATGTGTGACAAAGAGCGGTGTAGAGAGTTCGTACAACATCGAATCCCTAAGTACTCTATACTCTTCAACCAACCAACCATCAAGTATAAGACGTACATCACCTCTTGACTACCGACAACTTCGTGTAAGTTGTGACACTCCTTGAAGTGATAGTTATTTTGTGGTAATAGAAATGAATAATTACCAAAATAACTAGATATCCAAGTCTTTGTCATTGTAAAGGTAAAAGCTCAAGCAAGGATCTCGAAGAGTCTTCATCCAACCAACCCCTACTTCAAGATAAAATAAGATCACTCCTTTGTGAAAGTCAACTTCAATCTCAAATAAGGGATACCAAATGAACTCAGTGATTACTTGATATTCCATGTCCAAATTCTTAGCCGTTTTGACATTTTAGCCGACATTTTCTATAATGTCCTTCGGGTTGATTTACAGAGTGCACATTGGTAGGAACAACAATCCTTGATTATAGAACAAAACGACGGATCATTATTCATGTGCATCTTCACAATCATGATAGTCATCATCAACACCTTGAGGAGTAACTGGAGATTGGGTAACATGATTAGTCTGAGTAATACTTCTAAATGGTGCATCTTGATCAATGGAGATTGAGGAAGGTGAACCAGTTGAATCAGCAGGAACCGGAGCAAGAGCTTCAGGAACTAGATGAACAACATACGTTGAAGCTTGGAAGTATTCATCAACCATAACTCCCACTCATCCTTAGTACATAGAACATTAGGTGTTGGAGGAGAGTCGTATGACCATTATTCAAGCATCAATCAACATGTGGTATATTCACACTTCTCCCCCTCAAAAATTGCAAGCGAGGTATGCCATTTTTGATTGAGCAAGTGAATAACAATACAATCAATCATGTATTTTATTCACACTTCTCCCCCTCAAAAATTGCATACGAGGTTGCCATTTTTGATTGAGCATGTGAATAAGAATACACTCAATCATGTAGTTTATTCACTCTTCTCCCCCTCAAAAATTGCATACGAAGTTTGCCATTTTTGAATGAGCAAGTGAATATGAATTCAAGCAAAGATGAGTAGATCCACTTGATGACTGAACGAATCATGGAGGAAGCATGAACCGTATTGTTGAGAATGGTCAAAACTAAGAAGAATTCTCTTCTTCCGAAGATAAGGCGCACTGAATCGTACACCTTTCTTTTCTTTGATGAACGGGGCCTGAAGTGTTGTCAGCAGACACAATAGTGATGAAATTGAGAACCGAGGCTTGAACTGATTAGTTCAAACGTCATAGTCGATGAAGAACGAGGCCTGAACTGAAGTATTCAGACGTCATAGTCGTTGAAGAACGAGGCCTGGACTGAAGTGAACAGACGTCATAGTGACCATACATCAACATTGACCTTTTATACCTCCTGAAGTAGGAGATATGCTTGCTTTAGGCCTCCAGACTTTGAGTCTTCTCGTGTGGTGAATGATTGATGTACCTGCAACTGAGTAAGGACTACCTGCACTAACATTACAAACTTGATTGCATATACATGGGTTAGTGGCATTAGTATCCAAACCCTTGGGGTTTTCACGGTCAACCATGGTATTTCCATTGATAAGTATCTTTCCGGTAGGTATCCACTTAAGTCCAGCGTCCTTAAAAATTCTACCAGTTGGAATCCACTTATGGCAAGGTTCAGGATTACTAAGCTTCTTATGCATAGTGGAAGGCTTATCGATATTCCTAGTCTCCAAAGATTTAGCAGTTTGTGTCCACCTAGGAGAAGTTTTAGGTTTGTTTTGCTTCTTATGCATTGTAGATGACTTACTGTAAATCCTAGACTTGACAGGTTGAACCTTAGCATTGTTCCTCAATATCCTAGGAGGGATCATACAAGGTTGTGAACCTAAGATTCCATCCTTATGAAGTAGTGCCCTTTTCCTAGCCTTTTCTAGATCATAGTTCTTGTGCAAGTCATTTATATCATAAGTGTTTTAAACCTTAACGCTAGGTTTCGACACTGTTTTAGAACTAATCCTAGAGGAGCTGGGTGTAGGAGTAACTACTTGTTGAGGCTTAGCAGAACTAGAGGCAATAATCTTAGGCCAATAATGTGTAGTGACTGGTTTTGTCAAAACTTTTTCCGCATCAACTTGGGAGGCAAACCGAGTTTTTGAAAATTTTGGTCGTTCAGATCTAAAAGCATTCGGTTGTCTAACAACTGATTGGTTTCTATTGGATTGTAAAATTGGTTTCCCCAAGATTGATGGTTTTGCAAACTTAGTGCTCACATTATTCCCTGTCGCTTTTCTTAGCTCGTTCTTTAATGCTGTAATTGTGAACCCCTTTTCCAAAATTTGAGCTTTGAATTCATCATTTTTGGCAATCAAAGCGGTTATCTGTTCTATAGTCTTAGTTTTTGTTTCTTTGATTGAATCACACAAGTCTTTACAATGAATTTTCAAAGTCTCATTTTCCTTAAGTAACTCAGCCACATATTGTTCCAATTCAAAATTTCTTGTTGCAGAAGTCTTACTAACATGATTATCCTCAACTTCATTACATACATCACACATCTCAGAAATACGTTTTTTCAGGTTGTTGATTGTCAAGTTTTTGGCTTCCAGCTGAGCTTTCAAATCATTTATCATAAAGAATTCGCGGAAATCAGGAAGTTCCGGATTTTTACACGGTTGATTAGTTTGAAGACTTTCTTCCTTTTGTTGCATTGCAATTTCAAGTGAAATACAATGTTTTTCAAGTTGTGCAAATTTGTTTGAAAGTTCATTAAAATCTTCTTTATCAACCACATCATTTGATTTAAAAGACTCAGCAATAAACAAAGGATTAACACAATGTTTTTCAAGTTGTGCAAATTTGTTTGAAAGTTCATTAAAATCTTCTTTATCAACCACATCATTTGATTTAAAAGACTCAGCCATAAACAAAGAACTTGACACCTCATCACGTTCAGCATCCTGATCACTTTCTCCCCCTTTATGATTCATTTTTGTGGAATTAGAGATGGTATGGCTATCAGTCTTTTCCAACAAATATGTGTCATAAGTGGGTTTAACTTGATCAGTATGCTGTCGTTCATTAGAAGGCACAATGTGTTGATCAGTGACATGTACCTCAGTAGATGATACTTGTTCTTTTATTGGTCTGAAATCTGCATCCATGTCATGTGTAGTAACAGTCACTGAACTGTTGGTAGTGTCAGGCTTATCAGTCTCTAACCCTTTGCATATCATGACAACTGACCCAACAATCGATGCTTTACCCGAATCGCCAATACCATCACATGATTGCACCCTCCATGCCTTCACCTTGTCATCATATGCAGGTATATGCTGTGCTTTTTCTTCAATGAATCTTTTCACTTTATCCATAAGTTGGATGAGTGTGTCTCTGAACGTATCAACCTCAATTCCCGTGTGATCAGCAAAACACTTTTTCGTCATCTGACTATAATGGTCATATTCCAGTGTGAATTTCGAGTCGATGAACACTCGGAGTTGTTTTTTGATCACACTGAAAGCAGCCATGGATCCATTTTTGGAAGATTCTGCTTGGTCAAGTTGCTTTCGTAATTGATCTAAATTAAGAATCATTGTGTCTGTGAAAGTCTGAACATCTTGACCGAAGAGAGTTGCAAATGCACGTTCAAATCCCATCTTGAATCCAGTTCCCTCTAAAGGTACCGAGAGGTGTGAATGAAGTTGTCGAAAACATTCTATACAGCTTTCATTTGCATTGTGAAGCACTTGTAGTGGCTGAAGCAACTCTCTCCCTTGCGAATTAGAGCACAAAGATTCCATATTAGCAATATTAGAATCAAACACCTTTATTTTTTGTACAAGGTTGGAAGATTTTGACATGTTGTGATCGTTCACGGGATTTTACAATTCTATGATTTAAACCAAGAAATAGATTCTTTCGCGGGATTTTACAAAATCAAGAATAAACCGTGCAACAATGAGAAACCGTTGGATCGGAAAATGATGAGATGATTGTTTGATGAACGTGATGGTTGTATGATTGAAATCCGAATAAACCCCGTAGATATCTAATAATCCCGAAAATAACTCAACCCAAGCTAATACACAATCTCAGATTTATGAAGCTTAATGTCCAATAAACCCGACAATTCAATCCCAAAATAACTCTCAGTCTTGGATTATCGAAGCTCACTCAAAACTGTGTACCAAATTAATAAGACAATTTTTCCACAAGGTTTAAGTAACAAAGTTTCACAACCACATGGTCAGCCAACAAATTCAGCGAAAACACTGCAGCACAAACAGAAGAGAAAATAGAATATAAATCCGGTCCAAGTCCTTCTTAATATTGATGCAGCCCAAGTCCATGTTTAAGTACTAAAAGCCCAAACCAATACATACATACCCTAATTTTCAGGTTATTTAAGGCCACTAATCACATGTTTAACTAACCCTAATCAAAACAATACGCAGTCACAGAAATCTTTCTTCTTTCAACCAAAAAAAAAACGCCACTATCTAAGAGCAAAGATAAATCCGTCCCATTGATTCACTGTTTGTAGACCACGAATCTCAAAAGAGCCACATGATGTCAATCCCAGCCGACTATCACACGAAGAACATAGAAAGAATTTCAATCATGTTCCTTTAAAGATCACGGGTAGGTTTGTAGGGTACTTTTGACTTTCTTTTGCTTAGAACGAATGAACAAATGAAAGGAATGATGAAACCAATCTGTTTTGTTATATCTTTGACTTTTCGGATATTAAAAGACGATTAATTCTTCAAAAAGATCAGTGATGATTAAATCATTCAAACAAAAAAATCTTTTGAAGATTGTTGTACGAATTGAACGAACAACAGAGATCTTTTGTTCCTTTTTCTCGTTTATGTTTTTCTTTAAAAGTTGTTTGGATAGAGAAAGAAGTTAAGCTTTTAAAGATAGATCTATGATGTAAATCTCTTGAGGTTGAGTTCTTTGAACAAATCCTTTGATTTCCCGAGTGAGATTAACTGAGATTGTTGATAGGTTTAGATTTTGTTGGTTGTTTTCATTATCCGAATGAAAGTAAAGATGAAACACAAGTTGATTTTGTCTTAGTTTTGATTCGTATATTTGAGGCACGTATTCTCAAGCAGTAGTCATCTTCTGATTCAGTTTTCCTTTCAATTTACTTGTTTAGATAATCTTGATTACCTTTTCGTTTCTTGTTATGTTTTATTCGAGTGAAAAGGTGAATGAAGTAGTAAAGTAACCGCTATTGAGATCTGTAAGATTTTGGGCGGCGATTGGTTTTGAGCAAAAAAAAAACGCTAAACAAAATATAACCGCAAAAAAATAATCGCTATACAATAAAGTTAACCGCAAAAAAAATGATCGCTACATGGACTGTAACTTAAGCGCCACCAGCCAGAAGACAAAACGTCAAAGTTGTCTTTTTCATCTTATTGGCAAAAATGAGCAAGTCGCAATATGAGAAAACCGCAAGACTTTGAGAAAAACACTACCACAAAGGACAAAATATTCATTATCAAGGCAGTTTGTCAGTTTCCCATTTTGGCTGAAATGGACTTAAACGCAAACAAGAAAAGTGGTAATCACTAGTACGAAGACAAAAACAGAAAAGAAAAAAACAAACATGACATTCAAATCAAATGAAAATCACAACTATATGCAAATAAATATTTGTTTAAGACAACAAAAAATTCCTATCGAACCAGTTTTAACACAAGTATACAAAACAAATGAAGTAAAGGGTGAAGTTTTATGATAACCAATTCGAACCAAGATAAAACACAAGAACCAAACTGAAAATTCGAGATCAAACAATCCTAGGATGAAACCTTGGCTCTTGATACCAATTGTAATATATTCATAATTGTAACATGTATAGTTTTGTGTTTAGTTAGATTCAAGAAAGAAGAATAGAAAGAGAGTTTAGAGAGAGAAAGTGTGTTGGGTGATCCTAGAGAGAGAAAGTGATGAGAGAAAATTGTAAAGATTAGATTGAGAATATGGAAAACACCAACCCTTTCCACATGTGGAGAGGGGTATATATAGTTTCCTACAAATGCCCACACCCGGGCTGTGGATCAGGCATACAGTGGGTAAAGACCCGTCCTTCTTCCACGGTGTTACTTAAACTAACACTAACTAACTAATATATAAACTAACTACGAGCTAACTTAATGCTATTACAATAATTAGGTGACCGAGACTTTTACAGGAATATTTGTATTCCTAACACTATTTATAGGGGAGCATAATACTTCGGTTCATAATTGCTGTTGATGGTTCATATCCATCTCTTAAGAATGCGGTCTCTTCATATTGCAAGTTGTAAATGTGAAGCCTTTCATGTTCCGTAACAAATGTTCATAAACTAATTTGTATATGCATTCAATATGAGACTATTCTAAATCGAAATTGGTTATAGTTATTTCGGTATGCATAGTTATGTTCGTACCGTACTTATGTTTGTGCACAACCCCCTTGCACATTAAATTAAGGGGATAAGCTTTAAGTAAAATATATTATTTGCCACCGTGTCATTAAATATTTATGCAACTATGCAGCCATTCTCACATATCTATGAGAAACAATAGGTTCAATGGAAAATCTTGAAATTTTTTAACACTTTTTAATAATTGTTTAATTATATTGGAATATAAACAGCTAATTAGTAACTTTTTAATCGAATGTCAGGAATTCAGAGTTTCTTGTATAGATTACAATTTCTTTAAAAAAAATTAAAATAAAGAAATTCCTTTTTATTGCTCTGTTGTAAAAATCGGTCCAGGCGGCCGATTAATCACCGCATAATCGCTGATTGCTCACCAAGCGTCTTGATTTATTATAATCGGCCTATTTAATCGTTTTGGTCAAAGATCGCTTAAAAATCGATCAACAAACCGATTAATCGGACAAAATCGGTCTAATCGGATTAATCAGATAAAATCGCTTAAAAATCGGTCAACAAAATCGCTTAACAATCAGTCAAAATCGCTTAAAAATCGGTCAACAAACCGATTAATCGGAAAAATCAGTCAAAGATCGCTTAAAAATAGTCAACAAACCGAGTAATATCTATGTTTGACTTTAAACTTTGAAGAATTATGTATTATGTTTATCTTTGAACACTCGAAATATTTGAACTTTAATGCATTACGCTTATCTCATACATATAATATAATATAATATCTAAAATTACAATTTTTGTGCATAAAATTTCTAATCCAATTAATCCCCCACCTAACCAATTAATCGCTAGGCCCTACCCGACCGTTTCACTGGCGCCTTGCGATTTTTACAACCTTGTTTTATTGAATTAATTTAAGGTAGAGTCTAAGGGGGGGTGGCAACGTTTTCGGCAAAGGGTCGGTATGGATCGGCATCACAATGCCAATAGATCGGCATGGCCAAATCGGCATGGAATACGGCATGTTTTACCGATTCGCTAAAACCATAGCTTTTAATGTTTCGACCGTTGCACCATTTAATTTGTTACCGTTTGATACTTTTTCAAAAAAGAATTTAAAAAAATATATATATATATATATATATATATATATATATATATATATATATATATATATATATATATATATATATATATAAAATTACCCCCTTTAAATGAACAATTCACTTTACCATATTTTCTTCAAATCACATATTCACAATCACATATTTTCTTCAAATCACCAATTCACTTTAAAAATCAATCACATGGATCCAAGTAAATCCCAACAAGGTTCAACATCAAAAGGTCGAAGTCGTGGTCGTGGTCGTGGTCGAGGTTCTCGATCACATCCCGTCCGGCCGAAGGTTCAAGCACAACCACGTGGTCAAGAAGCCTACTATCCCAGACCTCCACCACAAGTCTACTATCCTCAACCTCCACCACAAGCCTACTATCCGGCACCTCCACCGTTGAATCCAAGTCACTATAATATTGCAATGACAAGCGAGTTCAACCCTTTTAATGACTTTCGAGACGGTCCACCAAGACGTGAACAAAGTGTCGAAGGAGAATTACCGTTATACGATTATGAAGACGATGAAGATGAAGTTGTTCCCGAAACCCAATTCCCAAATCCAATCGGTATTATTATTATTTTTTTTAAATCGTTAATAATTATTTCTTTTTTATTTTAAAACGTTAGTGTTTTTTTTTTTTTTTTTTTTTAAATCGGTATACTTTTTTTTAAATCGTTATATATATATATATATATATATATATATATATATATATATATATATATATATATATATATATATATATATATATTGCTTTGTTTTAGGTGAAGAACAAAATGATGATGACGTTCAAGAAATATAAAATCCGGGTAAAGCGGGAAAAAAGAATTGGACGACCGACGAAGAAGTATTTTTGGCAAAAGCTTAGGTTCATGTCTCAACATGCACAAAGGTCGGGAATCAACAAAAGTCCGATAGCTTTTGGGGAAGAATTCTAGAGCACTTCAAGCAAAATGTGCCGGATACTTTATGCACATTCCATGGGTTGAACACAAAATAGAAAAATATGCATACCGAAATGAATACTTTTAACGGCCTATACATCCAACAAGTAACTTTTAAATTATATACTTTTTATACTTTTTTTTCGTTATATTAATTATTTGTTTAAACTTATACTTGGTTATTTTAATTTGTAGTGTAAATTTAAATTATATTTCTTATTATTGTAGAACCGATGTCGTGATAGTGGGTGTGACGAGCTTAACGTGATAAGAAATGCATTGGCCGATTATAAAAAGAAAACCAAAGGCAAGAATTTTTCTCATATTGAGGCGTGAGAGATAGTTATGAAATCGGACAAATGGTTGCAACAACCAACCGTTAGTCAAACATCTTCGTCTAATACTGAGAAACGAAGAAAGTCGTCGGAATCTAGCAATGACAATGTTGAGACTATTATTCCGGATCTAAATGACGACACAACTCCTACACGGAAGAAAAAAGGGAAAAAGGCCGAAAACGAGTCGACAAAGAAGAGTATTGAATCGTTAGCAGATTATGCGGCAAAGAAGTCACAAATAATGGATGAAAATGTTCAGAAGAAACGTGCGAAGGAATAGTTGGCAGAAAAGTTAATGTCGGCACAACTAGAAGGGGTTCAAGAAAAGAATTATTTTCGAGCTATGAAATTGTTCAACGACCCCCATGATACCATACTTGATCCAACAATGCGCAATATTATGATTGCAAAAAAACGTGAAGTCGCGGCGAAATATGGATGGTTTTGCAATTTTTAGAAATTGTTTTGTTTTTATTTTCCTATCTATCATGTAACTTTTGTTTTAATTATTAATGAAATTTGAAGGTTTTAATTTAATTGTTAAATATAATTATGAGTTAAAAAAAAAATAAAAAAAAAATAATAAAAAAAGGGAAAAAAAAATTTAGGCATGTTTAGGCATGACATTGCCACTAAAAAACCAACTTTAGGCATGTTTAGGCAAAAAATGTGTTGCATGCTTTTTATTAGTCAATTAAAATTAAAATCTATAAACCTTTAGGCAACAATGTCACCCCCTAAACGCTCCAACAAATACACTAAATAAATCAATATGATTATCATTAATGCTTTTTTTTTCTTCATTTTTTTTGTCCTCATTAAAATTATCATATTATTTTATAAATGGTTACTTCTTTTTTTTTTTTTTTTTTTTTTTTTTTTTTTTTTTTTTTTTTTTACTTTTCTCTTCTTTTTATGTAATTAAATAACTATTATTTATTTCTTTAATTTACATTTTCCTTTTTTACTTATTTAATTATATATACATATATGAAAAGGACAAATATTACAACATTAAATGATACTCATTCCGTTCAATTTTTATTGTTCTCAACGGGATGTCTAGCCGAACTATGCCTTGCCAGTTCCATATTTGCCGATTCCATATTTAAGTCTATCCTAAAAAGTTCACCAGTTGATTTTTTTTTTGGAAGGTGACTTTCAATTTTTGGATTTAGAGAGTCACACCTGTCATAGGCAGGCCCTCATCCACCACATACCCAGACTATGTTGTCTTAACTGGGCCCACGCTGGCATAGTGGGGATTCAACGACTTCCGCCCGGAAACCGTTCTGCCTCCACACGAGAATACTCGCTGGAGTAACAGCCGGATGAAAATCGGGGCCGACTCGGATTCAAGTCTCTGCAACAATGGCTCAAAGACTCTCCTCTTCATTGCCTAATATCTCCGGAGCATTATGGTCCACAAGTGCACCACAAGTGAGGACTTCCCGGTACGTCACCCACCCGGTACTACTCCCACTTGTGGCTCGCTTAACAAGTTAAGCCCCACCCACTAGACCACAAGTCCTTTGATACCAGTTGATTTATTTGAGTCACAAATTGAGCAATGTGCTACAAAGTTAAGTTAAATTGAAGATAAGTGACATCTTCGATCACATAAATGGAAATTTTCTTATATTAGGTAATCGGGTAGTGTCGCTTTAATGTAATAATTATCATTAACATGAGCAATCACTATTGTCTCATGTAGTCATGATTGTGGTGGACTCGACTAAAGCGAAAAACTCGTAGTGCAGCTTCCAACGTTTCCTCCATGAGTTAGACTTATAACAACTCTTTATATGTTGAGGCAATAACCACACACGTGCTTGGCATTTCTATCCATTTTTCAACTTTTTTTTACGATTTCAAATTTTTTTTATAACCTCTAGTTTCAAATATAAACTTGTATATTTGTTGATTAAAATCTAACTCCAGCACAAAATCAGACTAAATATGGGGCCACTGATCTTGAGGGAGACCGAGAGCGACACGGTAGTTCGGAATCCGTAATTTCCATCACCAATTACATACTTGTAAATCTATAACATAAGGATGGAAAAGCTGTGGAAGTTGTTACGCGTATGTTTCGCGGACGATTGCATCATATATGAACTGTATCATGGAGGTTCTTTGTTTAAGTCTCGTAAAACGTCGCATGCGTGTGTTTCATAGTTCGAGCAATAACTATGTCTTGGTGGTTCCTCGTTAAGGTCTATCTCGAAAACGAGTAACTACTTCTACAAGGATCTTGAATTTACAAATAAAAACACTCTTTTATTTTATTTTATTTTTCTAAAAGCTTGGGCGTCCACGTGTATTTTTTTTTAACTGCGAAGTATTTAATTAGAACTGCACGTGGATTGCTTATACAACCTAAGTTTCTTAAGAAAATAAAATATAGATATTTATAAAGAAAAAAAACTTATATTATATGATTTTCTTACCTGATTAGCGAAAAATAGCGATGTCGGTGTTAAATTTTAAATAAGTTATATGTATATAATTAAACTTATCAGTTTTTATGTATTTTAAATTAATGTTCATGCACAAATTAATTTTTGATGGCATCACAGCCTACAACCTGACAATGTCAAAGTTTGGCGGTGGAGAAAACCCTATAGATCGGCGACAGGCTGAAGGCGTCACAAGCAACACTTGTTTCCGTTAAAATGCGTTTCCTATGTATACTTTCACATTGTTTTCATAATTCAGTGTGGAACTTTGTGGAACCCCTAAGAGCTAAATCCTAGTCGTTTTTTTGAGATTTTATGCTTTAATTACCCCCAAGACTTCTCATGGATTATTGACATTAGTTTATATATCATTAATCTTCAATTATGTTCCTTACTTATTGTTAATGATGTGTTCTTCTTGTCTTCTTATTAACATGTTAGGCTAAATCAATTAGTGTTTGCTTAGAATTGTATAAAACCTACTTGTAATATTTAATCTATTGATTTTTTTAGTGATGTGTGCGTTAGGTGGTTGAAACTAGTTATACACCATACCATAGCTAAGATGAGAAGAAAAGATATGTTTGAATTTGTGTTATTTGTGTGCTTCACTTTGATTCATTCTTGTTTCTTTGGACGCTCTTTCAAATGAATGTTGTAACAAAAATTTAAAAAAAAGATAAACAAAAGGAATTATCCCACTTTTTAATTGTGAAAACTCTTGAAATTGCATTTTATATAATGGTTACTCCGTATTAAACAACCGTACTATGCAACAGTTTTTCAATAGTAACCATTTTAAATAACATTTATTTGGAACGGTTTTTTAAGAAACTGTTCTATAAGTTGTTTTTTTTTTTTTTTTTTTTTTTTTTTTTTTTTTTATGTTTTCAAAGTGTTATAGTAAGGAATCGTTATAAAAGAAACATTGCAACAAATACTTTTTGTAGTAGAGGGTGTAACAGTAATTTTCTTCAATTTACACACTTTATTCAACACAAAACAAATAACCATTTATTCATCTGCAAATAGAAAACATATAACCAGAAAGTCACTTTAATTTTACAACGCTTAATATAAAAAAAAAAACTAAACAAATAGGCCCTTACACTTTAAAGAAACTAGACGAATATTCGCGAAAAGCGACGGTGTATAGTGACAAGTAATTATACTTGCGAACTTGTGGTTCTGGTATGACCCTTGATCAGGGTCGTCTCGTTGATTTCGAGGGCCCTGTGCAATAATTAAAAGTACGTTTGAATTACTCGAAAATTTGAACGTGTTCACTAACGGACCAAAAGGTTAATTTTCACATGAGGAATATTGACGTTTATGATATTGTGATTTAATGTATTCTAGTAATGAATATGTTTAGGTGGTGTTTGGGATTGCTTATTGAGAATAAATTATTTGTTTTGAAAACGGATAATCAGATAATCATCAGCTGTTACAAAAAGTGATTGTGAAACATATATAGCGTTTGGATTTGATTATGCTGTATGCAAACACAATAATTAGATAATTAGTTTTTTAGTGTTTGACAAACCAGATAATTTTATAATTTCATACATAAAATGTGTAAAATAGACATTTGCATTATTGAGTTATTTTAGGTTTAACATTGGGATGGCAATGGGTCGGGTTCGAAGCGGGTTTTAGTGTACCCGTACTCATTTATAATATTCAAACCCGTATCCGCCCTATTACGTCGGATAACCGATTAATATTATCCGTTGGTTTTTCAGGTTTCCCCGTGGGTTTCAGTTATCCTCAATTGAAAATATATGGACAAAATGACGGTATTAAGATTAAGTCACACTAAAATCCACCGAAAAAACAATGGAAAACACCCTAATATATTCAATTTTTTTAAATTAAAGAAAATGAATATCGTATCAAACGATCTAACGCTTTTGAATAATTCATGTACAAAATAAAATATGTTATGTAATAGAGATACGTATATAAAAAAATATAATGGAAGAAATTATATTTAATGTATATATATTATAGTTAATTATAATATCAATAAAGCGGGTATAAATTCGGGTAAACGGATACGGGTACAGGTAATCGGGCCGGTATTACCATAACTGGTACCCGGCAAAAAATTATATCAATACCCAAACCCGGAATCCAAACCCGCCAACCCGACCCAACAGATTCGAGTTTCGGTTTTCCCATCGGTTTCGGGTGCTTTGCCATCCCTAGTTTAACTGTAAACTGGTTTTCAATTTTTTTTGCTTTTAATAATTTTTCTTTTTCACTCACTCTATTAAACAATTGGTGGCGGTTTTTATCATAGAAAATTATTTTAAGGCTACCCATGCCATGCGCTCACTGCCCCAGACTTCATGGCCGTGAAATACACTAAGGGAGCGTTTGGTTTGAGGTATTTAAATGATGCTATTTAAAATTTCAAAAAAATGAAAATGCCTCCCATGTGGAGGGAAAATGCCCACTTTTATCTCTATTAATACTAGAAAATAAAATGAAAATTCCTGAGCCCACATATTTATTGTGAACCAAATAAGATAATTGGAGCAATTTTAATTTCAAATCCCCTTAATTACCTTGAATTTACCCCAACCAAACACCCCCTAAGGATCCATACAAAAGGGAGGGCAAATAAGTAATTTTACCAAGAAAGCATAACTGCGTTTTGCAACAACAGGTGAGGAGCTACTTCTTCAAATCCTCGTTTTCATGACTTCATTCAAAACAAGCTTTCCACACACTACAAACTGATTATTTGTGTTTTCTAAACTTGATATATAATCAGTTAATCGGGTAGAAAATGCACTCCCAGACACCCTCTAGGTGGTTCGAATATAAGTTGTTGTATTAGATCAATATATGATAATTAGTCAAGGTTCATTAAATTTTAAGTTTTAAGAAATTCAAAATTTTTTAAAATGACATACATCATTTATAAGTAGTAAAGATATGTATTTGAAAAGTGACTCTATGGGTGTCTTTGGCATCAAGCATATAAGAGCATTTTTGAGCAAATAGCATTTAACATTTAATGTTATTAGTTCAAAGCTTGTTTGAAAGAAAGCAGTTAGCATCTATAAAATTATAAAAATATAGCTTTTCCACTGCTCTTTTAAGGAGCATTTAAAAATTAGCGGTTAGCATTTAATAGCAGTAGAATTTACAAATTACTTGAATGCCCCCATGCAAAAGTAACTCTACTTATTTAGATAGTTTCTATTTAAATATAGCCATCCCGAACATAGGAAAAACCCTCCAACATCAACTTTCGAAGTGAAATTGTCCGGTTGAGACATCTTGATTGAGAATAAAGGATTCCCTCTAGGTGTATCTTTTTATGTAATTTTACACGTTGCCACATAAAAGATTGGAGAAGTTTGCGTTTGCAGAAGTTTGCGTTTAAAGGGGTGTCTTAATACATGTTCATGCACTTTGTTTCAAGTGTTATATCATATCCTGAATTCCTGATATATAAACTTACGATCAACCAACTAGAAAACAAAGACTTTTCATGAACGGTGAAAGAAGTTAAAGAAACACCACAAAGTTTCGACATTTTTAACAACTAAAAGATTTTAATTATCCACTGACTAGATATTAGAACATATGTCTGAAGTTATTCATTTATTATTATTATTATTATTATTATTATTATTATTATTATTATTATTATTATTATTATTATAAACATCGATTTCATTAGAAACAAACTCAAAGGATTACAAGAAATTAGTGGAGAGCCTCGACACTATCTGGGCTCCCACACCTTTAGCAATGGCAAAACTAATCCTACTGAAGATATGAGGTGCAGCACGCGCCCCAATGTCTTGAGTCATAGAGAACTTCTGGATCCGCTTAAGTAGGGTCACCGCATCTGTCTCAAGTTCCCCAAAAGAAGAAAATGAGAAGGGGATAAACCCATACCCCATGTTCATACATTTATCTCCGTACTTAACAAGCTTGCGTTTAGCAGCATCAACCACCACACGACCTGGCACAAGGTCCAGTAAACCGGTCTGTGTGAGGGGGGACGACCCGGTTAAATCAACACACACATCATTTCCCTCATCCCAGGAGTAGAGCAAAATGTCTGGTGGTCTTAAGGCCTGCTCCCCATCTCCACTCAACCCGATATCGACCTCTTTACGAGCCGAGACCCCAGATCGACAGCAGATGTCAAGCAAAGTATCACGCACCAAGTTGTGTCGGTGTTTAACACCAATTGTACCCGCACACGATACAACATGGTCCCCATAGATATCCCCAGCAGAAACCCTAGAGCAAGCTGAGCATGGCACTTGAACAGAGAAGAGGGGAACGCCTAACCGATAACATAATACGCACCTGTACGTTCTGGCATTCATAGTCTGTCCAAGCCCAGATATCAGGACCACCCTAAGCCAATCTGAAGTGTGGTCCTCCTTCTGCGACCCCCAAAGTGCGATTTGTCGGGGAGATAAGCAAAACGTGGATTCAGCCAGTTGGGTAACTCGTTTGAAATATATGTCTGCCAATTTCTTTATGAGTTTGGGGGCAGCGATCTCATCCGGGTTACTCATAAGGTCATTCCCCGTTTTCGCATTGAAAGAGCACAAGGCCTCATCGAAGGAGGGGCCAGGGGTTGCAACACCAGAATGTCTGAGGAGCTTAGTTTGTAGTTTGGCAGATTGGAGTCTAGACGCAAGGAAAGCATAGTTCAAGGCATCCCCCGCTGAATATACCCCAAGCCCCCCAAATGCAAAAGGCAGGGTAGCCAACCTCCATTGCCAGTCACTAAATCCAGGCCCAGAGGCAGTAACAATACGTTCCAGGGAAGAACGCAGTGCCGCATCAAAAGCAACGTGGGCCCGTTCGAAAACCCTAGGGGAGCATGTGCACATAGAGAAATATAACTTTGAAATACCAGCACAAGCATGAAGAAGCAACAGCTCACATTGAGGGTCCTTAAGCTTAGCAATGGCCGCCATGAGCTCAATTGTTTTATCAACCCGTTTCATAGCAAGCGCACTACTAAACTCAAAGTCCACACTAACCGGCCCACCCAGTAATTTAACACCATGTAATGGGCGGGCAATTTTAGGCGGGAAAACACCTGCAAGCCTGCTCCGGGGGTCTTCCTTTGACCAAAAAATCTCAGTCTTATCCACATTGAGTTGCAGGCCCCGCAGTGGCCCATCTGCCATAATAAGTTCTAAGGCCTTCCCCACCACCAAGGTGTCTCCGATAAGAGCCCCATCGTCCAGGTACCAAGCTTGAAAGGGCAAATTGAAAGAATCTCTAATCTTACACACCAAGGAGTGTAACACTAAGGCAAAGAGTAGAGGTCCAAGAGGATCACCTTGTTGCACCCCTTGATGCGACCAAAGCGTGTGTCCCCCAAAATATAATCTAGCAGGCTTGGAGTAACAAAACTCCACCCAACGAGAAATAGCGGGACACTGCAAGCGAACCTCCTGTAGCACAACCTTTCGGTCCACCAAATTGAAGGCATTTTGGAAATCCACCAATAGCATCGACATACCTTCCTCCCGGCCTCGATCATCAATGAACCTGTTCACAGCGTGAAGAATAGCCTCCCCTCCTCCAGGTACCCCAACACCAAACTGAAGATCATTAAAATAACCATCCAAGGAATGACCGATCATAATAGCTCCTACCTTGGAGACTAAACGCCTCTAGATCGTTCCAACAGCAATGGGGCGGATGCCACCTCTGGGCTTGATCAGCGGTTTGAGTGGAGCACTCGCAATATACTCACCCAACTTCCCTGGGCATTTGCCATCGAGAAAAAGATTTATCACATGGGTGATAGAAGCGATTAATTCGTCGGAAATAGCCGCAGCAGCACCACTGAGGCAATCTAAAAGGTGTTGTGCACGTAACCCATCTCGACCACAAGAAGTACCGCGGGGGAAACTCTTAATTATATCGAGTACCACACCAGGAGATGCATGGAGGTTATGATGGTCAATAGGCGTATCCGACAGAGAGGGGGCAGACTTGAAGGGGTGCTTAACCTTAAGGTCCTCAAGAGTAGTGTCATTGTAAGGGGCAACACCAGCGGAAGAAAGGACTCTGACCACCGCAGTGTAATGACCATCACAAATCTTCCTCTTACATTGCTTGACATTGCGCTCACCCAAGTCCAAATTCCCCTCATCAGTATTAGACCATGCAGAGAAGGGTTCAGCTAAAACCTCTTTGACAAGTAGCAACCACCCACTATACGTGCTCCAAGATCGAATTGCATTAACGATATATTCTTCTTGGCGGTGGCGCTTGATGGCAGACCTGTATTCCATGTTACTCCTCGGGGCAAAGGCTTTAAGGAGACAAAGAGGCAAGACGAACAGGCTAATCCAACAAGAAATGTCTCCAGGTGTGCAGATCACCTTATCCAGAGCCTCTTTCAAAATGCGAGAGAATCCCAACCGGCACTTCGGAGGGATGGATTTGACAGTATGCACCCCTTTAGAAAGCAATGCGTCAAGTAAAGGGAGGTCAAAACCACAGTGCTCTTTCCAAACCGGGTCGTTAGCGCGAGCTAGGTCAGAGGAGGGAACTGGTGGTTTGATGAGGTCAAATAACACAAACCTGACAACACCGTCGCCACAATCAGGGGGAGACACAACATCAGACCCATGCCGACACTTAGAGCGGAGGGTGTGCGTCTTGAAACAAACCCCGCACAACCAAAGGTTCATACGTTTCAATGTTACCTCAGCTGTGTCAAAAACAACACGATTAGTCGCCAAGGAAATTTTAGTGATGGCAAGCGCATCCCCACTAAAATGACGATCACAAATGTGAGAGATCAGTGAGGTCTTGACAAGCCCATTACCATTACCATCTTGACAACCACTTAAGCCCGCGAAAGAACAATGAAACCGTATTATTGCCATTTTTGTTAAAAAGTACCGTGATATAAAACCACCAAACGGCAATCCCAACTCGAAGAACAATTAGCTACTAACCACCACGTGCCCCAAATAAACAACCCAAAACACAACAGGTCCACCAGGCCCAATCCACAGCCAAAATAAGCCCACCAAACTTTTAAAACAAAGGAAAATAGGGATACAGGGTGTAAAACGAGACACCCACTACATCATATTTTTGTAAATATAACCAAAATGAAGATATATACAAAAAGGGGGGGCCCACAGGAAAGCAAAAGGCGAAAACAGCAGACCATTTAAACAGAGTACCAACAGGGGGAGCAACCCGCTACCAGGCCAGGGGAACTCGCTACTACACCACAACCACAAGGCAACCCCCTACCACTAAGCAACTCGCTATCACCAAGCAACTCACTATCACAAGTCGCTATCAACAGTCACAATCACGCAACCAAAATAGCTACCACCAAGCGGTTCCCGCCAAGATACCAGCCAACGCAAAACCACCTAGTGGGTAGGAACACCAAACACCCCAAACAAACTAAAAACGGAGAAACTAGGCGATCGTGTACAAGGGACAGTCAGACAACAGCGAGTCTTGAAGTAAGACCCTCGAAAAGGAGACTGCAAGGATGAAACAAAAGATGGAAACAAGGAATGTACAAGGATAATAAGAGTGTGGTGGGATCAAGGTAAAGCACAAGGATTCAAGGGGAGTCCCTGTCGAAACCGAGGATCGCCCACACAAACACCATCTTATTGTTATTATTATTATTATTATTATTATTATTATTATTATTATTATTATTAAGGATGTACGAACCTTTGTTTAACATATATGGGAGTTTGAGTCCAAAAAACAACAACATATACATACTTAAACCGAGTTAAACCTTCCCCAATTAGGAAGGTTGACATACATAACGATTACATCACACATGTGTTGTACGTGCTATATACCAAAGAAAAGGAGCGAAATAGAAAACCAAAAGCTACAATAGGAAAAAAAAAAAAAAAGGAATTTTATTTCATATTTCAGTAGTGAGTAGCCTATAGCAAAACATACTTTAATAAAATCTTGTGGACCTTATATTGCCAATTAGTCTCCGTAAGAGCATCTACAATGCATCAAGTCTTTAAAGACTTGATGCATTTAATGTAATAAATGCATACCACAATTAATAACAAAGACTTTGAAGAATGACTTTGAGTTTACCAAGCTTTTGTAAAAAGCTTTTCAAAAAGATTTGAATGCAATGCTAAAAACCCTCTCAAAAAGCATTTTAGAATAGTAAAAAGCTATTGTTGGTTTTTACATTGTAGATACTCTAATGGAGGACATAAGCATCATATTCAACAATTGCATCACCTTTGCTTGGATCAAAAAAATAAGTATTTGTAATCGTATAACCACGTGCAAATCGAAAAAGCCCACTCCCGCCAACAATTGAAAACTCCCTCGGTGCTGTGGACAAGATTGGATTCCTCGTTAGTAGACCAAAACTGCTCCCATTGTATTTCCCTTCAAAAAATACAAAATTCAAAACCATCGACAATGCGAAATCATTTTGGTCAACGGATGCATATATTCCTTGAGCTCTTCCCACAATCTTTGAGGTTATATTTGGACCCATTGTTAAAGGATCGTCAACTACGAATGTAAGGCCAAATAGAGTTTGGGAAGTGTTGGTCGTAGGAGCTTGAGCCACAGGAATGGCAGTGGGGTTATTGCCACTAAGAATATCTTGAAGGTAGAAGTGAAGATGAGTTAACTTTTCCTTCTTTAAAGCAAGTGATTCTGGTGGCAAGTTTTCTGAGAATTTTGTGGATTCTCCTTCGATGAGAAGCGAGAATAGAAAAATGGCTAAAATGATACACTTGTGTTTGATGACAACTAATGTGCCATATATAGTGGAAGGGGATTTGAGGTGAAGTGATTGATATGTGAAGTGAAGTGATTTTCTTACAAAGACGAGAAAATATGTGATTTTGGATAACAGATTTGTAAATATGTAATACGAGTACTATATTTGGTCAATGTTTTACGAGTAAGAGATAAATCCTTTTTAATCATTATAAGTATAGCATAGTACGTTTTGTCAATGCATTATTGTTTGTATTTTATTACATATATCTATAACATTGGAGTAGTAGATAAGTTAGGGGGTTGGCAACAGATGCGGGGAGGCACGGTAGGGGGTGGTTCCCGTGCGGGAACACCGCCGCCGACCCAATTTTACCGCACGGGGAGGCTTTTTGCGGGGAAGTTTACCGCACGAAGGAAGAAAATAATTCGAACTTTGGAGACCCAAAATTGGACCGTTGGAAGTGAGTGAAGGGTGAGTGGTGATGCCAATAAAAAATTGGTGAGTGAAGGAAAAAGTGAGAATGATGTGGCATAAGAGGATTGGTTGTAAGTGAGTGAAAGAATTTGGGGTGACGGGTGTGTTGCCAACCCCCTTAGTAATGCATTTGATTAATTGTTGAACATATACTTTTAAATGCAACAGTTTGGAAATTGTGTTATATATCATTCGCATTTTACAAACACCAACTAGTTAACATATAAATCAAATTTATTAGTAAGATGGTTGGCTTGTGATAAATCCATAAATACAGCAGTTAACTACCGAACTCGATCAAAGTTATCAAACTTCTAGTCTAACATTTGACTTTAAAACTGTTAGAATTTGACAATCAGGATCAAGTATAACACATAAGATTAACTAAAACATAAATAGGAACGTACCGTGGTGATTTTAGCCCGAACAAAAATCAAATTAGCAAATCTTGAATTAATTGATGAACCCTAATTAGGGTTTATGAATCAATGATCAATCCCTTACCTTTTTTATTGATCGATTCATTGGTACAACTATAGTGAGTTGTTACCTCGTTCTTGTACACACAAACTAATACCGAATCAAATTAATTGCAAGATTAAACACAAGATTATTTTTCTTTATGAAAAATTCAACCCTAAACCCTTAAGGGATGTAGGTTCGATCGGCTAGAGAAGAAGGGAAAGAAAAAACCAAACTTTAGGGTATTGTGTGTGCACAAAAGGTGTGAATGAATGACCCTAAGGTTTGTTTATATACTAGAGTAAATCTTGGGGAGCAAGCAAGCATGGGTCGACCCCCCTTTGGGCTTGGATCGACTGGCCATACACCCACAAGGGTGTTCCGGATCCTTCTTGCTATCCAAATTACATTCTAGTCCTTTCCGTTTCCTTTTAACGATAATTAGTCCATACGTTTAATAACTAACAATCATTAATCCTTGAACTTGTGTTATTAATAAATATAACTAACAATTAATATTTATTAATCTTTGACTCTCGTTTGTATTGTGTGCTATCCCGAGGTCTCGGGTTCGAAACTAGTCATTTACATATTAATATTTATACGTAACTTTTAACAGCTCCCACTCGTATATCTATTAATAGTAAAATGACATTGGTTGGCGTCTTACAACACTCCAATGCCCCCTGCACAACCCGACCTAGGTTTCCTGGAAAACCTTTAATGATTCATCATTATAATTATCATTTTGTTTCTAATACTATATTTAATAAAGATGTGAGATTCTTTATTAATATTCCGTTTCTCGTCTCTTTTTTATTGAACAAAATTACCAAAACATCTGAACGTATTCCAGATAGACTTTGGGCGTGGCCACACAAACATTTTGTCAACCCTACGAGGGGCCCAGCAGTATTAAACTTCTGAACAAATCAGAAGGAACAAATTCTCTCTTGACTACAAGAATAACCCATGAAATTTGCAACATTTTTGAAAACAACCCTTATAACTTCTAATTACAGTAAGCGGTAGATTGCTTCACAAAAATGCACTACATCCATGACACTTATCTGGTATCTCAAGTCTGAGGATAACTTTAAATATGATTCTCACATTAAATATTAAATCATATTGTTGGGATAAGTTCAATACTCAATTCATTGAATATCATGTGAAATTGGTATAACTACGCATCAATATACTTTCAAGTATATCCTAAACCAATACTCAGAATTTTCTTAGTTGAATGATATTCCCATATCATTAATCGACAACGGACAATTTAGAATAATAATTTATTCATGGATTTAAACATTCGAATATAGGATATATTATTAAGACAATGAATAAATAAACATAACCAATATTTTATTTCATTAAAATAATAATTGTGCATTACATCCCTTATCCAAATACTAATCACAAATGGGCATGAAACTTTCAGCTAATTTAACTCCTATCCCTTCAGCATGCTTATAAAGCTTGGTGCCACGTAAAGGCTTCGTAAATTGATCTGCTAAGTTTTCATCTGTGAGAACTTTGAGCATTTCGATTTCACCTATTTTGACTTGTTCTCGAACATAGTGATGCTTAATCGGGAAATGTCTGGTGCCTTTCATGATTCAAGGTTCATTGGCAAATGTAATTGCAGCTGAATTATCGCAATACATTTTAATAGGTGTTGAATCGAAGGCATAACCCCAAGCCCTGAAACAAACTTCCTAATCCAAACAGCTTCCATTGCAGCTTCTGAAGCAGCTATATACTCACGTTCTGTGGCTGACATCGCCAGTACACTCTGCTTTCTGCTCCTCCAATCCACAGCTCCTCCATTAATGACAAAGACATATCCCGTCTGAGACTTCGTATCATCTTTATCACATTTCCAAGAAGCATCGCAGTAACCTGTAACATCAAGTTCTGCAGATGGAATACCCCCATAAACTAAGAACATCTCTTTATTAGCCATAAGGTACTTAAGAATATTCTTAACAGCAGTCCAATGTTTTTCACCTGGATTCTACTGATATCGACTGGTTAAATTCTGAGCAAACGCCACATCAGGCCTTGTGCTTTTCACCGCATACATAATAGATCCCACAGCCGAAGCATAAGGGACTCTCTTCATGCGTTGCACCTCTTCAGGTGTTGAAGCACAAACTTTCTCGCTCAAGCCATGTTGTTCTTGCATCGGCAAATATCCCTTCTTGGAATTTTGCATATTGAATCTCTTCAATATTTTATCAATGTAAGCACTTTGGCTTAATCCAATTAATCGCTGAGATCTATCTCTATATATCTTGATTCCCAGAATAAATGCAGCTTCCCCTAAATATTTCATAGAAAAACAACTTCCAAGATATGCCTTAACCTTTTGCAAACTTGGAATGTCGTTTCCCATGATCAATATGTCATCAACATATAATATAAGGAAAATTACATTACTCCCACTAGCTTTGTGATATACACATGGCTCATCAAGATTTTGAGTGAATCCATACTTCTTAATTTCACTGTCAAATCTCTTATTCCATTGTCGTGATGCTTGCTTCAATCCATAAATGGATCTTTTAAGCTTGCATACACGATTTGGAAATTCTAGATTCACAAACCCCTCAGGCTGCGCCATATAGATGTCTTCATCTAGGCGACCATTTAAGAAGGCGGTTTTGACATCCATCTGCCGAATCTCATAGTCATAGTAAGCGGCTATGGCTATAAGAATCCTAATAGCCCTTATGTCAGCTACAGGAGAGAAGGTCTCCTCATAGTCAACACCAAAAGTTTGAGTATAGCCTTTAGCTACCAAACGGGCCTTATAGGTGTGTACAATGCCATCCATATCAGTCTTTTTCTTGTAGAGCCATTTACTCCCAACTAACTTGGCACCCGGAGGTAGGTCTACTTCTTCCCAGACTTCATTGTCTTCCATGGATTGCATTTCCCCATTCATAGCAACCTGCGATTTTTCCTTTTCAGGACTATTCATGGCAGCTTTATAACTTGTAGGTTCATCAAGATCCCCTATCAAGTTATCATCACACACCATGTTAAGACATAGACGTGTTGGAGCTTTCACAGGTCTAGATGACCTACGAATGGGAACCACTTCAACTTCAGGTGGAGGCCCTAAACTCTCAGGTTCCACAGGAAGTTGGCTAGTGTTTTCAAAAGGTGCTACATCTTCATGATCGTCTTCCAGATCATATACTCTCCCACTGAATTCTTGAGATATGAGCACCTTTTCCAAGAAGTCTCCATACCTTGCAATAAAAACTTTGTTTTCGGGTGGGTAATAAAAGTAGTAACCCATAGTTTCCTTAGGGTATCCTACGAAGATGCACTTCACAGATCTTTGTTGGAGTTTGTCTGCTGAGTCACGTTTAACATACGCCTCACAACCCCAGACCTTAAGATAAGACAAGTTAGGAGCTTTTCCAGTCCATAACTTATACGGTGTCTTATCCACCTTCTTTGTTGGAACCATATTAAGAATGCGAACCGCAGATTCCAAGGCATAATCCCAAAACGAGTAAGGAAGAGTTGTTAGATTAAACATAGATCGTATCATGTCTTGCAATGTACGATTCCTTCTCTCAGATACACCATTCTGTTGTGGAGTATATGGAGAAGGAAGGTGCTGGACAATTCCCTCCTTTGCTAAGTAATCTATGAACTCCTGACTCAGGTATTCACCACCTCTACCGGATCGAAGAGCTTTAATCTTCTTTCCAAGTTGCAACTCTACTTCTGCTTTAAACACTTTGAATGTTTCAAACACCTCATGTTATGTTTAACTAAATAAACATAACCATACCGGCTGTAATCATCCGTAAATGTTAAGAAGTAACTAGCACCTCTCCTTGACACATGTCTAAGTAGTCCACACACATCTGTGTGAATTAGACCAAGTAGATCATTAGCCCTTTCAATCCTATTTTTAAAGGGTTTCTTAGTCATCTTCCCAGCAATGCAAGATACACACTTATCAAATGATTCATCATTGATCTTTTCTAAAAGCCCATCATGTTGCAGCTTTTTCATGCGAGCCTTGCCAATGTGAGCAAGTCGACAATGCCAAAGATAAGACGAATCCAGACCTTTCTTGATTCACTTATTATTGATGCTATACATTGAATTATTTTTAACAAAAGCATTATCATTATCATTCATATCAATTTCAAACACACCATTCACAGCAATAGCATTAAAATAAAAAACACCATTTAAAGAAACTGAAATTCCATTGCTAGAAACAGTATGATGAAAACCAAGGTTCAACAAACATGAAAATGAAATTACACCTCTAACAATTGACGGTGCATAATGACAATTATTTAAAGATAGTACTAAGCCCGAAGGCAACACTAAATTAAAAACTCCTATAGCTTCAACTGCTGCATGTGCTCCGTTACCCACGTGCAGGAATTGTTGTCCATATGCCAGCTTTCTCTCAACTCTAAACCCCTGCAAGGTATTGCAAATATGAATGCCACATCCCGTATCATATACCCATGAATTAAATTTAGGAGTAAGAGTGAATAATTCAATCATAAAGAACACACCTGATGAACTGGGGTTACCAGCTTCATTCCCCTGCTTCTTGAGCCGCAAGTCATGAATGTAGAGAGGACAATTGCGCTTCCAATGGCCCTTTTCATGACAATGGTGACAAGCCTGATCCTTCTTGCTTGGTGGATTCACCTTGTTCTGCTTAGGCTGATGCTGCTTCATCTTGGGCATCTTCGGCTGAGGTTGATAGGCCATGACCTGCTTGCCTTTATCACCTTTCCCCTTGCCTTTGTTCACATGCGATTTCTTCTGGATTATCCCCCCATGAATTGCCAACACTTGCGGGGTAGGGGCCTTGACCTTGGCTGGTAGACTTTTCTCATAATCAACAAGCAGTGCGAGTAATTCTGAGACTGTCTTCCCCGAGCAGTGCATGTTGAAATTCTGCACAAAACCACCAAAGTCCTTGTTAAGGGACCTGTTGATCAAGTGCACTTGCACATTCTCGGGGTAACCAAATCCAATTCTGTGAATTTGATCAAAGTATTCTTTCATCTCATTCACATAATCTTCAACTGGTTTACCATCACCATGCTTACAGTTGTGTAGCTTGTCAAGTTCATCATACAACTCAACTGCGGGTGGTTTCTCATAAGACTGCTAAAGTACTTCAAGCATATCTTTAGGGAAAAAGTACTCAAACTTCTTTTGTAATGGAGCACTCATGCTAGTGAGCATTAAACAAGCAACCTCATTAAACTTAGCATGTTCCAACCTTCCGGCCGCCCTCAAGACAATTCTGAGCGAAAGGTGCCAATCATTGAAATTCTTTCCAGTCAATTTTTCTCTTTCAAGATGACTCTTGAAAGCAGAAATCACAGTTGGGTTATCGGGTTGAGCCATATCTACAGATAAAAGTTCGAACATTAGTATTTTCGATAATAAATATCTTCAAGAAAATAAAATACCCATAGGCTATATTCATATAACCACCAAAATTTTCTTGAAAATCTAGGATCTAACTTTACATAGTTCCACCACATCAGTTGATCTGCTAGTGGTGAAAGTACAAAAGATGATAATCTGTCGAACAATAATTGGCAAACAAGATTCCAATTCCTAGACCATTATGGGATTTACATCAAATTGATTCATCAATTTGCCTTGTAAGCATGTTTCATCCCATCTCATGCCTTAAGTTCTAGGTCTCACGCACAACTTAATTAAGTCGTCTACCTTAGAAACTGTAAAATTACTATCTATGGTCTCACGCATTAACAGAATTTTACCTTGTTATAATAATTTAGCCTATGTCTCACATTTACTAAATTAAAATTCCAAGTGTTCCTTATAGATAGATGGCATGTAACTTAAATTTTAAGGGTATTCAATTTTGATATGTCAATCAAAATATGTATAAATATGCATGCACTCATCTTTATAGCATAATTTTCAAAACCTTTTTATTACCAATTCGTGAAATTAATACACAAAGTTTTACTTGAGGTTTAAAAAACCCTAAGATGACTTTCTACAAGCATGATTTTAAAAGAAATTCGTTTAAGACGTATTCAAGATTGTTATAACCAAGGCAGACTCTAAGGCTCTTTTCTAAGCCTTCATATCACGATTATGAATTTTGTCTTAAAATAGTTACTTTTAAAAGCATGTTTGTACAAAACATCAATCAAGCAAAAGTTTATGGATTCAATCTCAAAACATGTAACAAAGTATGAATCTTGCTAGTCTCGCCTTTGAGCGAATTACCGTGCGAAGCGAACCGTTATTGGCACATAAGACTCAGCAAGATTCAATCTTTATCACTTAGGGTTTCACCATTATTCCGTATTATTTTCTTTATGAAAATCACCCTTTTTATTGCTTACAACAAGTCAAATAATTAAGAAACAATAAAAACAAGTAATTCAAAGAAAAACAAACAACTAATAATAATAAAAGTGAAACAATTAGCCACATGCAATCCTTATTAGAAAAGATCCTAATAAAATCAATTCTAGGTATAAAATATGCATGTAATCAACTAAGGTCTTCTCCTCTTAATGGAAGAGAGCCACATGCATTGACGAATCAATTGCGTAGGCCAAAGTTAATATACACACCACACACCACATAGCATATAAATTGATTTTAATATATTTATATTGGAGTCTTCCCCAATTTTAAATCTATCTAAACATGTGACATAAAAAAAAAAAGCAAGATCCATGACTAACATGCATGTTTCGTCACGGATATAACCTAACAATTAGCACATAGGTCACAAGATACGTTCACATAATCGGTTAAAGGCCTAGGGTTTCTAGTGATTACAAGTTAATCAATTAAACCACAAACCCTAATTAGGGTTTTATGTAGAAAATCGACCCCCCCCCCCTTAAATTAGGGTTAGGGTTTCAAATTATATAAAAAAAATTTAAAGAAAAACCCTAGATCAAAAACATGTATAAAAAACAATTAAAGATCCGATTTTTATTACGTTTTAGTAATCAATTACATGTTATACATGGCTCGTGATGCCTGATGCGTGGGAATTGCACCAGGCTTTACCTCTCGAGGGATCTCGAGAAGCTTACAACCCCCACCAGGCAGTGTACCTGATCGTTGTGTTATAGTATACTGACAAGTACCGGAGGATTGATCGTTCAACTCAGGAATAGAGGATTAGAAAACCTAAGAACTAGGTCTAGAGGTGAGGGATGATTCTTTTTTAATTTTTATGTTTTATGAAAACAAATAAAATCTCGGTTTTTAGAGGAGTGGGCGGAATTAGTTGCTAATCAACTAACCCAATAACTACAGATGCAATCAAAATAAAATAACAAAAATGTAAATAAACTAATTACTAATGTGGTGTGAACAATAAATGGGAGAATTGTGTTTACTTAAATTTCACTACTCCCTAGATATCTTTTACAGGTTAATTACTTGTTACATTTGCGTGGATGACGGATTGTATTCCTTAATACCATTCATGAGGTGGCGTACTTACTTCCCCAATCCTATAAGCTCCTACTTCACTCCTATGTCAAGCCGGCTAAGAAGCTCCTAGCATGGGATCACTAGAATTCGCTCATGCATTAAATACAACCATAAAAACCTAGCACACATCGGTTCATGTTTCTTAAGACGTTCAAGCAAGTTACACAATGGAGATCTGCCAGTTTTCTTAAGCCTAACATTGAAATCCTTCATCCATTACAACTATAAACAAACAATCAACCTATAATCAACATCTAGGTTTCATTACATCTAACCAAACACACAATAGATCTAGCCTAGCATGTTAAAATCAAGACAAGTGTAAGATATATTCAAACAACACGTAGACATATTGAATGAATTGGAAGAAAACTTATCTCAATTGAACATGAAGCGTTTCAAGGGGTGAAAAGCCTTGAAAATACTGTTACAAACGAGCTAGGGTTTATAAAGTTCGGCCCTAATATTCTCCACACACGTTCCTCTCTAATGAATGAAAATTAGAAAAGTATATATAGATTTTAGGAGGTGATGGCATCAAGAGGAAAAATCTGACGTCGTCATCTCGCGGCCAATAAAGTTCTCGGACTGCCTAGATCCAAAGCTGACGCCGTCATGTATGATTCTGCTCTTGGTCGTCACCACATTTACTCTTGACGCCGTCACGTTTTCTCTGGGTCGTCATCCATTTTGCTCTTGACGCCGTCATAAAATTCTTCTTGAAGCCGTCAGGTACTGTTCCCAGCAAGGAAAATTAAGACTTTGCCGTTTTCTTCACTTTTATGCTCCAAAAACGTCCAAAATGCTTCCTTTTTCGGAATTCACTCCCAAAGTACCTAAAATCACAAAAGGAACGATTTAGGGAAATATTTGATCAAATAAATTCAATTCCGGGCTTAAATGACCCCCTAAAAACGGTTCCTTTTTCGCCTCATCATATACCCTTACACTTGAGATTTGCTTGTCTTCAAGCAAATGCGCTTTTATTCTAGTCAAAATACAAGTTATGGGTCATTTAACACTAATATAAAAGTAATTACAACAAATAGTCGTTCCACTAAAGACCAAAGACAAGCACGGAGGTCATACACTAGCACCTCACAAATAGTGTTTAGATACTCACATCTCTCGGGTGTAATAAAATATATATCACAATATGGAAATGGAAAATATCTCTCACTACCTGTCATAGCAAAATAGATCACCATAGGCTTGGGAAAGGATCAAACCTCCACCACACGGCGTAAGCACCTAGGATAAACTATCAAAGAGGTCTTTTAAAAGGGTTGTAATGTTAGGTATAGGGATATGGAATACACGGTTTTGTTGGATATAGGCAATCTTTACTGGTGGCGAGCTAATCATCTTGGTTAATTACATGTACAATATAGCGTTGCTAAGCCGAGACTAGACTTAACTTAAGCTAATAAATGAAAAATAACAAAAAAAAACATAGAATGAAACGGGATGGTACTCCGTATGTTTTTTCTCTTTTTTTTTTCTTCTTATTTTTTTTTTATTTTTTATTTTTTGTGTGCATACATTCTTGCCCTACCATCCAAAATAATACATCATAGGGAATGTACATTCCCCTGACACTTGAATTTTTACATACTTTACAATAAACTAAACTAATGACTCGAATTAAGATAATCAAAACACTTGGAGTACTTTAAAGATTAACGCACATATGGGGGTAATAATATGATGTTCTTCCCCATTACTCCATAATATAAGTACTTTACCCATGAGTCTCAATCGTCCCAAAACAATATGTACAAGGATATGACTCAACTTAGCAACCATGTAATCAATTAGATAATTAACTAAGGGTTTAAACATGTAACAATAATGCACTAAAGATGAGTGCATACACGGAAGGCTAAGGCGATTTGGTTGTACATTTAAGTGGGGTGTAACAAATTCTTCCTTTAAGTAAGATGCTTAAAGTTAGAAACGAAAAGATAGGCTCAAAGGGGTGTACTAGGGGTTTCGTGTACTAAAAATGAGTACAACGCTAAGGTGTGGGAAAAATTAATTGACTTTACTAGCCAAGTAATATGACTTAAATGGTCAAGTAATTATGATACGGGTTTAAACACAAGGGTGATCCTAATGCCTCTTATCATGTAGTAAGTCCTACTACACGAATGTAGTCTCACTAGCGGTCTCGGGATGCATCACTAACGCAAGTTCTAGAATCTAAATGCTACCGGTACACTTATAAGCACTAATAATGAATGCTTTTCCTATCCATGAGACGCTTGCTAAGGCTAAAGTTTCACTCCTAAATGTTGTAAAAAAATTTAAATTTGGCGCTAAAATTACACTAACAAGTATTTCTCATAGTTTTATTACACACCTACCATCAAACAAACAAACTCAAGTGAAAGTGTATCTATAAGGTATCATCATTTTACCCTCTCCTTACACTTAGGATGAACATTGTCCCCAATATTCAATTAAAGAATGTAAAAGTGAAATAGGTAAAAGGATGAAATCAAATACTCCCTTGATTCGTTCAGTATGGATAGTATGGTAACAAGGTTAGATCTTCCTCCAAGAAAATGAACAATCAAAGCTTCCCTTCCAGAATATAAATCGTCTTCTTGTCAAACATAACCTGTTAAACCTGAGAAAACAAACAAGGCAACCTCGCGTAAAATCGGCGGCAATCTATATATAATAACAAATCCTAGAAAAAAATGTAAGATATAATGCTTGTGGAATGATGTTTGCAGATTCCCTGGAGATTATAAAACTAAAGATTCAACAAAAACTTTAAGACTCCGTAAGAAAAACAAAACTGGTAAAATTTCCAGAATTTTACACGTGACGCCGTCAGGAATTTCTTCCTAACGCCGTCAGAAGTGACCTGCAGAAATTCTTATGTTAAGTTTCTGAAAAATTTCTGGAAAAACTTTGTCCTAGTTCCTGGAAAATCCTGCAAAATATCATTATGACTCGATACAAGCATTTGACTCTAGCAAATACGAATATACATGTTCATTTAATATTGTGGAGAATCATAATCAATTTTGTTTCTGAAAAACATATTTGGGGTTTCCCCTTACACTTATCTTTTGCGAAATACCTTTGGATGAAGTTAAGACAAAGCCAAACAACAAAATAAAGTATTTTCACCATTTTAGTTTGAAACATGATCTACCAACAATAAAAATAAAGCATGCATACGGAAACACATAACAATCAAACAAAATAAAAATCATACAAAGCATGGGTTGCCTCCCAAGAAGCGCTTTTATTTATTTACGAGTCTTGTAGCTAGACTCAAGGTCATGGGTTACTACGTGATATGGGTGAGTTCCTCATTGAGGAAATCTTTGGGATCAAACTTAGGTTTCAACTTCCTATCGGTTTTCTTAGTACGGTATGACCTTTCAAACTTTTCTCCATCCGGATCATACAAAATCATCTTCAAATGCCATGATCCGTCACCTTCCTTAGGTGGCTTGTCCCATCTCCATTTACACTTATCCCCCTCTCTTTTCCACTTGTTTATCTCTATGTTAATGGGCATTACGCTTAAGAACTCAATCATTTTCCTAAAGACTAGGGGGTCTTCAAAAGGGTCTAGCTCTTCATCTCTAGCTATGAGTTGTTCCACCGAATGTGTTTTATCGATGAAATCCTTTTCTAGATAGAATGGGCGTTGAGGTCCTATAAAGTTTCTTTCTATCCAAGGTCCATATCTAGATGGTTTCCTATTCATCTCTACCCAATGTGGTGTCGGTTCATCCTTACAATCATAGCTATGTTTCTTAACATCATATACCGACCAAGTATCTCCCTCTCCTACCGCTATCTTAGACTCCTTACAATCTATCATGGCGCTAGCGGTTGCTAAGAATCCTCTTCCTACTAATAATGGGCATGTAGTGTCACTAACCATATCTAGGACCTGAAAATCCGCTAAAATAGTCAACTTCCCTACGTGAACAACTACATCCTTAATCATCCCAACCAGGTGGGCAATACTCCCATCCGCTAGACCAATTACTACCTCCGTCTCCTCTAACTTTCCTAGCTTGAGAGTGTGAAAAGGGATAAGGGAATCAAGTTGAGGCTTGACCCAAAATAAACTAGTGTGTCGAAAGCTTCGGATTTTCCTATCTTACAAGGCAAAACAAATATACCCTGATCATCAAGCTTTTTAGGCAACTTGTTTTGAACGAAGGTGGTCCCATTTTTACCTAGTTTAAATTTCTCATACTTTTCTAGGAGGGCACTATAGTAGGGAGCACGGGCTAAGACATCAATGACGGGGCGTTCAAGGTGAAGCTCCATGAATTCATCGTCAAGGTCTTGCGTAGGAGGTGTTTCAACTATGCTTTTGACCGGTTTTATATCGGGTGTTTTATTTGATTGGTCCTTTTGAAGAATTTGGTTTTGTTTGAAACAGATGCTTGTTGATTTAACCGAGTAGTATTGCGGACAAGAAGTGGGTGACGAAACTGATGATATGGAATTAACGTTTAGTTTCGGGTTCTTGACCGTGTCGCTTGGGAGTGCTCCCATTTCTCGGTCATTGAGAACTTTCAACAATGTGTCAATTTTGGTGGTCATCTCGCTTTGCTTTTATTTGAAATCGGCTTCAAACTTAGATATGCGAGCTTCTTGAGATGCCATAAACTTGGACATCAATCCTTCAAGATGGTACTACCATAGTTATTAGAAGGATTGTTGTTGAAAGTACGGTTGGAGGGTGGACCGTTTGGTTGGTAATGATTAGGCGGATTGGAGGAATTGTTTTGGTTTTGTTTCCACCTAAGGTTCGGGTGATTTTTCCAAGAAGGATTGTAGGAATCACCGTAAGGGTTTGGCTCGGGATTGAAAGTGTAACACTTATCTCCCGTTTCGTCGGTACGCGAGGATGCGTAGTCCGCAAAAGCTGTTTCGGGGAGTTCCACGCAATCACGAGTGTCATGGGGACCACTACATAATTCGCATGAAGAAGTGATTTTGTTCACTTGGCTTGAAGGCTTAGGAGCTTCGTAAGATTTCATGAGAAACTTGACTTGGTCCTCAAGTTCCATGATCCTACGGTCGGGAGTGCTAGAATTGTTCGAAGGCAAAGATATTGCCTTGACCGTTTTGTTCAAATCACGGGGATCATTCCAACTTTCGTTGTTATAGAGAGCAAGATCTTCTATGAGTTCCCATGATTCTTCCGTACTAAGATCACGTAGCTTGCCACCGGCCGATTGGTCAATGGTTCGCCTTGTGGAGAGATCGATATGGTCATAGAAGATTTGGACTTGGAGCCAAAGATCTATGCCATGATGAGGGACTTTTTGGAGTAAGTCCTTGAAACGAGTCCATGCTTCATATAGAGTTTCACCTTGACGTTGTTGGAACATCAAGATATCATTTCTAAGCTTAGTAGTTCTCCCAGGTGAGAAAAATTGAGCAAGGAAACGAGTGGTGAGATTATCCCATGAGGTGATGGATCCCGCGGGTAAACGTTCAAGCCATTGACTAGCTTGATTACTTAAAGAGAATTGGAATAGGCGTAATCGGGTCGTCTCTCTAGTTGCAACATCTAGGTCTATGGAATCTACGATTTTAAGGAAGTCCTTGAGATGTTGATTAGGATCTTCGGAACGAAGTCCATGGAATGCACATGTGCTTTGCACCAACCGGATGGTGTCGGATCGCAAGGGAGACACATTGGCTCCTTGGGTGAGCTCAATGGTGTTTCGGTAGCCTTGGTGACTAGATCGGGAGTACTCTCCTAGGGTTCGGGGCCTAAGAGGTTGGTTAGCTAGTGGTGGGTTTTATGGGTGGTCTTGTTGTGGTAGGTTGATGGGTTCAAAGATGTTACCACCTTCCATGATGTCGGATGGTAAAGGTTACGAACAAAGACACGAAGAAATAAGATAGACTAAAGAAAACCTAAAAATAAAATAAAATCTTACTAGAAAGGAATCTAGCAAGTAGATCTAATAAAAAGAAATTCTAACCTAGACAATAACTATTCCCCGGGCTGCGGCGCCAAAAACTTGATGCGTGTGAATTGCACCAGGCTTTACCTCTCGAGGGATCTCGAGAAGCTTACAACCCCCACCAGGCAGTGTACCTGATCGTTGTAGTATAGTATAGTGACAAGTACCGGGGGATTGATCGTTCAACTCAGGAATAGTGTCGCTAGGATTAGAAAACCTAAGAACTAGGTCTAGAGGTGAGGGATGATTCTTTTTGTATTTTTATGTTTTATGAAAACAAATAAAATCTCGGTTTTTTGAGGAGTAGGCGGAATTAGTTGCTAATCAACTAACCCAATAACTATAGATGCAATCAAAATAAAATAACAAAAATGTAAATAAACTAATTACTAATGTAGTGTGAACAATAAATGGGAGAATTGTGTTTACTTAGATTTCACTACTCCCTAGATATCTTTTACAGGTTAATTACTTGTTACAGTTGCGTGGATGACGGATTGTATTCCTTAATACCATTCATGGGGTGGCGTACTTACTTCCCCAATCCTATAAGCTCCTACTTCACTCCTATGTCGAGCCGGATAAGAAGCTCCTAACATGGGATCACTAGATTTCGCTCATGCATTAAATACAACCATAAAAACCTAGTACACATCGGTTCATGTTTCTTAAGACGTTCAAGCAAGTTACACAATGGAGATCTGCCAGTTTTCTTAAGCCTAACATCGAAATCATTCATCCATTACAACTATAAACAAGCAATCAACCTATAATCAACATCTAGGTTTCATTACATCTAAGCAAACACACAATAGATCTAGCCTAGCATGTTAAAATCAAGACAAGTGTAAGATATATTCAAACAACACATAGACATATTGAATGAATTGGAATAAAACTTATCTCAATTGAACATGAAGGGTTTCAAAGGGTGAAAACCCTTGAAAATACTGTTACAAACGAGTTAGGGTTTATAAAGTTCGGCCCTAATATTCTCCACATACGTTCCTCTCTAATGAATGAAAATTAGAAAAGCATATATAGATTTTAGGAGGTGACGGCGTCAAGAGGAAAAATCTGACGCCGTCATCTCGCCGCCAATAAAGTTCTCGGACTGCCTAGATCCAAAGTTGACGCCGTCATGTATGATTCTTCTCTTGGCCGTCACCACATTTACTCTTGACGCCCTTGTGCTGACGCCGTCACGTTTTCTCTGGGTCGTCATCTATTTTGCTCTTGACGCCGTCATAAAATTCTTCTTGACGCCGTTAGGTACTGTTCCCTGCAAGGAAAATTAAGACTTTGCCGTTTTCTTCACTTTTATGCTCCAAAAACGTCCAAAATGCTTCCTTTTCCAGAATTCACTCCCAAAGTACCTAATATCACAAAATGAACGATTTAGGGCAATATTTGATCAAATAAATTCAATTCCGGGCTTAAATGACCCCTAAAAATGGTTCATTTTTCGCCTCATCAATGCCACTGTTAGAATTTGACAATCAAAGTACACATATGCGGAAGCTAGGATCAAGTATAACACATAAGATTAACTAAAACATAAATAGGAACATACCGTGGTGATTCTAGCCCGAACAAGAATCAAATTAGCAAATCCTGAATTAATTGATGAACCCTAATTAGGGTTTATGAATCAATGATCAATCCCTTACCTTTTTTATTGATCGATTCCTTGATAACAACTATAGTGAGTTGTTACCTCGTTCTTGTACACACAAACTAATACCGAATCAAATTAATTGCAAGATTAAACACAAGATTATTTTTCTTTATGAAAAATTCGACCCTAAACGCTTAAGGGATGTAGGTTCGATCGGCTAGAGAAGAAGGGAAAGAAAAAACCAAATTTTAGGGTATTGTGTGTGCACAAAAGGTGTGAATAAATGACCCTAAGGTTTGTTTATATACTAGAGTAAATCTTGGGGAGCAAGCAAGCATGGGTCGACCCCCCTTTGGGCTTGGATCGACCGGCCATACACCCACAAGGGTGTTCCGGATCCTTCTTGCTATCCAAATTATATTCTAGTCATTTCCGTTTCCTTTTAACGATAATTAGTACATACGTTTAATAACTAACGATCATTAATCCTTGAACTTGTGTTATTAATAAATATAACTAGCAATTAATATTTATTAATCTTTGACTCTCGTTTGTATTGTGTGCAATCCCGAGGTCTCGGGTTCGATACTAGTCATTTACATATTAATATTTATACGTAACTTTTAACAAAAACTAAGTGTAATAAGGGACGGCCAAGACCGTATTCACCACCGTCGCATTAGCATCATTTAACTTTATCTCTCTACAACCAACTTAATATAATAAGACTATCAATTTCTCTCTACAACCAACTTAATATAATAAAACTATCAATTTCGCTACCAACTTCTAGATTTTTTTCATTTTCATTCTTTTCAAACAATAAAATTAAAATTTCATTAATAATTAAAAAATATTACATTGATAATTTAAATAAAGACATTACAATAAAATAAAAGACTATTGTACTAGGTTAACCCCCTTTATCAAAAATAAAATATAAAATAAAAGACATTACAATAAAAATTAATACCTTAAACTAATAGTCTAAATTATACTTTCTTTTTAATTTGTTGCTTCATCTCTAACATTGTCTCTCGTTGTCTTTCGGTCAAATGTTTATTGGCAAATGATAGAACATGATGTCTTTTTTATTTTCTTTTTCTTTTTGGAATATGAACATTTGACGTTGTAGTTCAATATCTTTTTGCCTTTGTTGAAACTTTTTTTTTTTTTTTTTTTTTTTTTTCCAATTCTCTTTACCATTGCTTCATCTTTTCATCCTTTTCCATTTGTCGTTGCTTCAGCTCAAAATAAGACTCATTGGCTTCATTCTTTTTGGAAAAGAGGCTCGATTGGATTTTTTTTTTTTTTCCATTTATCGATTAACAAATCAACAAATGATGCAATTGAAGATTCTGAATGAATGACAAGGATGGCGCTTTCTTCATAGCTCTCTCCATGTCCATTTGTCGAACTTCCTGAAACTCTTCAACCTGCTATGAATCATCCGCTTCTTTGTTGATATTAAAACCTCCATGTGCTGATCCGATGTGTTGTGTGAGATGGTTTTTGAAGTCTTTGATTTTTTGTTTGCAGCAGCTTTGGATTTGTAAAATTTTGGCATTTCTAAATCTTGCCAAGTTCTCTCTCAAAATTTTCCACAGCTTTTTGAGCATTCCTTTTGACACTATTATTGGACGTGTTGATCCAAGCTTTAAACAACACTAACTCTTTCTTTTGGGTCCATGGAAGTCTAGCATCTTCTTTGTAGTCATCTTGGCTTTTTGACGTCTTATTGACACCTTCTTTGTAAGGATCGCAACCACTTCGATGGGAGAGTCATTTGAACTGGTACGGATGGACCATCCGAACCTTGAGCCGGAGAATAATGTTGAGTACCAAAAACGGATCCCAATCTTCTACCTCGTTAACATTAAAAGGGTGAAAGAACTTTGAGACAGATACGGTGGTGGTGACGATGAATCGTCGTACATTTATGGATGATACAAATTGGGTTGTTGTTGTTGTAGGTACATTTGTAGGATAAACGAAGGTCGGAACGGATTGTTTGGGTAAATAGGTCATTGTTGTTGTTGTTGTTGTTGTTGTTGTTGTTTTGATTCGTATACAAAACTTGTGGGTTGAAAATTAACGGTTGGTTAATGACTCAAACGAAAATTGGAATTCGGTATTGTAAAATTTTGTTGGTGCCAGGTTTTGAAAGTTTTTTTATACATTGTTCAGGTTGAAAAGATTAGTGTATTTAAATAAAGATTGTGTTTGAAATTTTGTATAAAATAGAGGAGTGTTGAGGTATTTATAAAGTCAATTTATTTAAGTTTGAGTCGAGTTATTCAACAAACCAAACATTCCTCACATACCAAGGGACTCATCCCCACCATCCATCTAAAAAGGAAATCAATGGTTGAGATTAAAAGGATTTTATTATTTCACCCATTTTTTATAATTTAAATATCTCTTAAACCGTTAATCGTTAAGCGAAAATAATTACACCACCGCGACGGGCATTTAATTATCTTTCTATAGACGGACACTTTGATATACTTTCGAAAAAAAAAATCGTTTTTTTTCACTTTTTTTTTTTCCTGGCCGAAAAAAAATCATATATGATATTGCATATCATATATGATATGTAATATCATATATAATATTACATATAATATCATATATAATATCATATATGATATTACATATCATATATGATATTATATGTAATATCATATATGATTTTTTCGGCCACGAAAAAAAAAGTGAAAAAAAAGAAAAAAAAAAATTGTCGAAAATATATCAATTAGCCTATCTATAGAAAGATAATTGAATGCTCGTCGTAACGGTATATTTTTTTTCGCTTAACGATTAACGGTTTGAAAGATATTAATAATTGAAAAAAAAGGATGAAAGTGGGTTTTTTAAATTGTTGGGATTAATCTCATCCATTAAATCAAATAAAGATGGAGGGAAGATGGAGGGTGGAGATTAGTCGGTATGTAAAAAAAGTTTGGTCCTCAAATGATCTTTACTCTTTAAGTTTTTAATTTTTCTATTTTTCTTTTTATTTATTTTAATTATTAAATGTTAAATGATAGAAAAAAAGTGTTTGTTGGGGATTGTTTTTTATGTGCCTAGCCCTTCCCTCGACTCAGTCGATGGCAAGACCGAGTCTTGCATTTTTTTCCTTTGATGATGCGTCTAATGGGGTGACCTTAATAAAATAGGACTCGTCTTTAATTGGTGCTCAACAAGTTGTCGTTCCTAATTTATTAGGGCTAGTCTAAGAGACGAACCTTTCAAACTATAATAAAACATTATATTCCCTGCCGCAGCATAGTAAAATATTTATGTCGCCACTCTGACATGTGTTAATGAAAGAACATGTTACGAGTAATTAACTTGGTAATCGAATGTCAACGATTCAGGTTTTCGTGCAAGGATTACAATTCGTTTTTGTTGAATTTATTTAGGTGCCGTTTGTTTTGTTGATGGGTTTGTGATAGGATTTGGATTTGGTATTAGTATGAAAGAAAATGAGGAGAGAGAAAATATATTATTATATGTATATTTATTATTTTATAAGTTAATATAAATATTTTAAAATAATAAAATCAGTTTTAAATTAAGAAAGTACAAAAATAAAAGAAAGATGTACAAACAAATAAAGCTTGGGCCCACAGGAATCCCCCAAACCTCACCTAATTTGGGTGTATTCAAAACAGTACATATTTATGAGAGTCAATACCAATTTTGAATCCAAAACTTGAAACAAACTAAATTTATGATCTTGGATTTATAAAACCCATTGTCAAATCTTGAAACAAACGCACCCTTAAACCATTTGAAAAGTCATTGCCAAATAGTTTTTTAAGTCTGTAACATATTGAAGACTACTTTGTAAAATCGTATCTCTTGCTAGCTTCTTGTATGAATCTCATAATCGTTAGATCATTATTTAGAAATACGGATGTACTGTTACTTTCATATAAATAGGTAAACCTAGAAATATGATATCTTTACTTATTAAGAAATATGATATCTTCATTTATTAAAGAAAGTATGCATTTGACTAGCATTATTCTCGTAGTCGTTTCAAGAATTTTTACTCACCCTCACTAGAGATAGATACACTATATGATCTAGAATTCCATTGCCTTGACATTGCAGCTCGATCAGTTGTGTACGGAGTATGTCTCGAATATGAAAAATTCAATTCACGTCTTGTCAACTCTAGTTTTTATATATATACACATATTTTTTTTGTACAATATACAATATGCATATTCTATACGAAGTTGGAGAAACAATAAAGGCTCGAAAGGGACATCATATACGACTTCCAATAAGGCAGGTTAGCCTTCGCAGCAAGTGCAAACTGTATTTCGTACACTGGGCTTATATGCATAAGTTAATATCTAACTTTCCAAAGCTTAGTAAAACATTTACAGCTTCTTCATAACCAAATTTTGATTATGATTCATGTCTATCAAGAAGTAACACCAGCATTATCGCAGGCACAATGTTATTGTACGATACATAATCAATCAACGTATCATATTACAAATACAAATGCTATATAAAATTGCATAATACGTTATTCAATTCTTTATGTAATATCTCGATTAGTATAACTACTACCGGCCACTTTGATTATTAGATATTAGAAGACACAGTTTCTTTGCTTTCGTGTTTTCTTTCTTTTTTCTTTCAGTTCTGTAAATGATTTGAAGATTTTTTTTTTAATTTTTTTTATTTTTTTACTTATTTTTTTCTCTTAATTAATTAACTTGTCTTAGGGGTGTTTGATTTCAACTTAATTGACTTAATATGAAAAAAACTGAATGAATTAAGTCATATGAAAACTGTTTGTTTGTAACTTAATAGAGAAAAATGACTTAAATTATTATGTAATAAAACTGAGGTTGTCTGCATTAAATCATCTATTACTAAGTCATCTGCATTAAGTCATTGTTATTGCTTAAAGTTATTTTAATTTAAATTATTATTTATTTGTACAATTATTGTTAGAAAAATGCGTAACCAAATAACATTTGCTCGCCACAAAGTATAATTACATGGTACCCACCGCCGCATTGCGTGGGTCCATGCTAGTCAATAAAAATGCATATGTTTCCTACCAGAGTAATCTATACTATATAAAAGTTAAACCCCTTAATTTAATGTGCAAGAGTATTTTGCACAAATGGGTTGTATGATACAATGTAGTTTAAGCAACATCCATGTTTTATCAATTACACAAATTAAGATACTTAATTTAATGTACAAGAGTATTGTGCACAAATGGGTGGTATGGTACAATGTAGTTTATGCAATATCCATGTTATATCAATCACACGAATTGACATATACAAGGTTCAATGTATATGCGGTTATGGAACATGAAAGGGGTTCGGTTTTGCAATCTAAAATAATACAAAGGAGGCTGCAATTACACCCTTATTAAATAACGAATATGCAGTTACGTTTTTCTTATTAAATGTATCATGCATAAATGAGACACCAGGCCTGTTGCCTTTCCACAAATTGTAAGTGAGTCCAAGAGCAATCAAACTAAAAAGGACCATTTAGTATATCATCATGGCTGCGCATACAGGAAATCCAGGCTCTGTGATGTATCTGGATGAGCTGCAGTTAGATTCCACCTGCACGTTAGTTGTAATGCTGTGTAGAATATGGGATATAAATGCATCTAGCAATGGCCGATACTTGGGGACTGAATTTTTGGTTTCTGATGCTAAGGTGTATTGATCTTCATTTAAAAAAATAATATGTAAAACCAATAATGGAAAAAAAAATATTAATAATGTATGTCTGTTTTTAACACACTTTTTTTGCAGGGTAATGTAATACATTGTACGGCAAAGTCTACGGTGGCTCACAACTTTTTGAGGTTAAAAGAGAGGGGTGTTTACTCCATTAAAAATTTTATTGTCATGTATAATAAGGAAGAATTTAGAGTTAGGAAGGACGATACCTTCATGCTGGAGTTCGATGGATCAACGATAATAAGAAAATCTTTGGTTATATCGGAAGGGTTTGTCAGGTATCCTTTGCAGTTGGTGGATTTAGAGCATATCCAGCCTACAGACAACAAATACCTCATTGGTAAATTTTAATTTGTTTATGTATGCTCATTTATTAATTGTCCTCGAATAATGTTGGTTAACTGTAATGAGATTTATTACCTTTTAGATGTTGCTGGGTACGTGACGAATGTTGGAAGGTTGAATTACACGAAAACAGGCCAAAAAAACCTCGATTTCTACCTGCAAAATCAGAGGTTGTTATGGTTATTTTTTACACATTATGTTGTAAATTTGGTGATTCTTTTGGCAATAGTTAATAATTGACTTACCCATTGTTGTAATTTCCCACCTATGTATCAAGTGGACAATCAATACGGTTGACTCTATGGGGAGGCCTTGCAGATATATTGATTGAGAAGAAATAAAAAAATACGGGGATGTATCCTGTTGTTGTCACATCAACATCTGCAAAGTATTACAACAGTGAATGGCCATGGAGTATTTATTTTATTCATGTTACCTCAATTTATACATTCTAATTTAAGTTGTATTGTTACCTGCTAGATAAGCTCTATTTATCCAGTAGTTCCTCTACGGTCATACTAGATGATGCCAAGATCCTTGCTATCATAGCATTGAAATCAGATACTGGGTAAGAATATGTATGAATTTAGAGTTTGCTTTTGAAAAGCTCATCCAAACCATAAATTTAACAATATAATTTACCTGTTTGTTCGCAGTGGTGATTATTCAAAAGCATCTTCATGTGCAGATAATTCCGAACCAAGGGAAGGTACCTTTGAGAATCTCCTCATATGGTCCCGTAACTGAAAAAATGATGTATGTACTCTTTTGTATCCGCCAAAACTATATAGTCATTCCCCTGCATAATATTGATATAACTTATTTCTATCCAGATGGCAACTTTCCTCTGCAAAGCCCGAATTGACAATGTCCGAACTAGGAAGGGTTGGAATTTTCCCTCATGTGGAGGTGAAAAATGCAAAAAGGGTGCTACTAGAAAAAATGGCCGCTTCTGGTGTGATGCGTGTGATAAGCCAGTTGAATACTCGGTAATAAGGTAATGTAATGTTTCTCACTTATAGAATATGCATTTATATTTAATAAATAAAGTGGCTTAGACTAATACATACCATTTGTAACATGGCCAATGTAGGTATCACCTAGAACTTGGTATATCGGATGACACCGAACAAACTGTGGTAGTTCTGTTTGATGAATCAGCAACTTCGTTGGTACAATGCCCAGCTGCATTACTATTGGAATCCGAAGATGAGATATAGTTATAAATCTCATGACCGTTTACATCCTCTGTTACTCACAACCTGTCCCTGCAGAATATAGATGATCATGCAAACTTGCCAGCTGCCATAGCAAATATCATTGGGACAACACACGTTTTTGAAATCAAATCTCATACCTACTACGAGTATGGAACTTTTGAAAGTTTTACCTGCTGGGTGATAGACCCACCTGAACCGTTGGTGGCAAGTGCAAGCTCAAGTACTGTTGATGATGGGAATGCTGTTACATGTTCATCGTCCAACCCACATACTAAACCTCCATCAGTTGAAACACCAGCCAAGCCTACAGAGGGTAGTGGGAAAAAAAAGTAAGCAAGACAGAAAATATTTGCATATAAAAAAATGCAACCAACAATCAAATTAATATAATACCCATGTTTTCCATTGTGTGTAGAAGATTCAGATTCGGAAAATGAGCCGATTCCAACTGACAATGAGAATCCTGCAGGAAAAAAGAAAAGCAAAAGGTGAGCAAAATATTTAAAATTTGCATACCAAAAAGTACAAAAAATCACTTAAGTAAACATAAATTAACATAAAATCCATGTTTCCACTGTTTGTAGGCCAGAGATGGAAGATTCAGATGCTGAAGACGGACAAAATAATGATGATAATGTTCAAGGAAATGCCATTGTACCAACTGCGACTAAGAAAAGACGATGAGAACATGCTGGATACACTTTTTGATCACTAATTATTTCATCTTTGACCAACTATTAACATCTTTCCTTCCTAAATTTTATTTTCAGAAATGTGGTGATAGAATCTGACTAAGTTTCAACAGCCTAAACCTGAAGATGCCTTTTTACATGACCATTCAGGATATGAACAATATTAAAACTGATTTGGACCTTTTTCCTTATTGTCATTTGGAGAATAATTAAAACTTATTTGGACCTTCTTTGTTATTTTTCCCCATGTATGAGGGTTTATTCTGCCTGCCAAACATGGAATGGGTGTTTTTTTTGGTGTTGATGTTGTTTTCAGGTACACTAAAGTTGATCTAATGTAGTTGAATACCCGCTGCAACAGAAGAAGCACATGCACCAAGGACTTTTACTGGATATTAAATGATATACTATGTATAACTTCTTAGACATATCTGTTTTTCAGAATGAATAATCTAAAACATTCTCTCTATATACTATTTCCTGTGAAATTCAACTACCAATATATCATAAATAAATCTCTGATTTGTGAAACTCCATTATCTCTAATTTTGTCAATGTAATTTGTTAATTGATAATTTTCCTAATCTTATGTGTTTATTATTTCCTACACATAACAATCTGATGTGGTAATGTATATGTCACATTAACAGATATAATAACATTACTTGATATCAATCAACCAGGCAACAAAAAGAAAAATCCAAAAGATGCCCCAAATAAGTGTGCCATGTAAAAATCAGTTCACATGTTTATTAGTATAATGAAATCTATCTACTTACTTAAATTTGCATATTCCTCACACAGATGGATCAACAAAAAATATAACTCCTATACAAATTTCATTCATGGAGTATCATTTAACTGCGTCAATACAGTTACAAAAATGATTTTTGGACATACAATGAATAGTAATAATGGATAACTATCAGCTACAACCCTGAATACATGTAATCTTAATGAATTACCAATGCAAATTCTAAATATATGATATAAATTCTTATAGTAGTTACAAAAAACAAATAGTTAAGCTGAAACAGAGCTTTAATTTAGAACATGAAAAGGTACCCTGTAACAATCAACACTAATAACAGAATCAAAATTCTCATAAATATCTAATAAATTTCTTTTATGGGAGATTGTAAGTTACATATGCTTTACTAATATGAGGGCAGTTCAACAGCTTAAGGAGGCCTTTAAAAGTCAGCTTATGCCAACAATCTATACATATCCAATTGGTTATTTTCACATACTACCTCCTAACTATAATATAAACTTATGGCAATTAGCAGGGAGACCATGTCGCATTACTTTCATTTGCACATAGACCGAGCTGCAAAACAACTTAACGTTGGTCTAAGTGTTTTTAAAAAACAGTGTCGTGAAGTTGGTATACAACGTAGGCCATATCGTAAGCTAAAGAGTTTACAAAAGATGATTAGCGATTTCCAGGTTGGTAATCGGTTGACGCTAACTTTTTAGTATTAGTTTCATATAACATCTTATATTTCAACTCACATACATGGAAATACAGTCATCAATATCTGCAAATAAAAAATGATACTTAGTTGCTATCCTTTAACTTATCAGTCAATTGACAATACCCTTTAAGTCATGAGTTTTCTGTATGCATGTTTATGATTTGCCTTTTATAGATTACCTAATGGTTTGATTGTAGCATCAGCGTGGAGGTGCAGAAACTAATGGGAACATTCAAGCTATAATTGCACGACTAAAAGAAGAAATAAAACATTTAGAGCAAAACCTAAATTTACCAGTTGCCAATAGCACAAGATGACTTAGGCAAAGGTATTTCAAAGCTAAACACCAAGAAAGAAACCAAAAAAAAGAAGAAATCAATTTGGAAATGTCATTAGCATGTCCAGCACCAGCAAGTGTGAAACCATTACAGATTATATATCCTGACAACTACACAACTTATGAAGAGATGAACGATGGGTTTGTTAGTGATTCTGATGAACAGCAAGAGGAAAAAAGAACGTTAACATTTCTTTCTTTATAGGATATTTCCTAAAGTTATTTGGCTATAATATCATATGTTAGGATATGTGTTATTGAGACGAGTAATGTATCAACAATAAGGTGTATAAAACGTTGTTTGCTCATCTTTTTTAAACATTGATCCATCTATTGTTATCCAAATATTATTTCCTAACAATAACAGACACATAATAGTTACATGTAATGAAATAAAATTTATGCAACCACTTAATCTTAACTATTTCTGTAAAGATTAGTACGTTGGTTCAAAAATAACACAAATCAAATTACCATTAACGATATAACTTTTGTAAGAAAACACCAATTTCAAACATTCACCAAGGATTAACATTCTTGAAAAACTTAGATACAGTATGTCTTTAAGCACATATAAAACCTAAATATCTAAATTTGATTTTTTAAATTAAATCAAAAGAAGTTTCCACTATTTATGACTACCTATTAATCAAATAGCAGATAAACAGGTAACAACATTCCATCATTAACCAAAAACTCATTCAATTATTTCTATGACACTTAATAGTCTATAACTTTTTTAGAAGTAGGAATTTTAAAGAACACAAAACAATACTATATCTCATAAACATCGACAGTTATACAATATTTTGTGTCTTTCCATTATCCTGAATCATCTTCTTATACAAACAAAAAAATGGAATGAACTACTTCCATTCATTTACAGCAACCATCTATCAAGACCTATACAGACATACACATAATTGTATGTAGCTTTCAACTCCTATTTCAAGGATGTCACAAGGTTTGCACGCAATAAAATAATTTCCACGATTCCAATTGGTTTGAAAAAAAATCTTATATTCATGAAATAGTTTAAGTGAACTAATTCATCTTAATATATTTGTTTTATTTAAATCATCTTTATCCATGTGTTATAGGATCACATAAACAAAATGAAGAATTCCCATCACTATCAGGAATGTTGCACAAATCTTTGGTGATTGATTCAAAAACAATTATCAACCAACATGGCAAATTACAAAGCTTTTGTGGTTTAAAACTTACAGAAGTTGTTGAAGCATTAAAAGGTAAACATCAACACTGAACTTTAATTGAATTATGCAGATACAAAAAAATTTGAAAAAATGAGCATACCTGAATCATGAATATTGCTTTACAACATAATTTGTTAGGTAAAGGGTCAACGACAACAGGAAATTCAACAGACTTGCCACTGAGTCATATGCCTTCTACTTCGGAAAGTCCCTTCAAATACAAAAAAAAAGGAGATCATCAGGTTATAAATTAAACAAATTATACCAAATATGAATTCCGCCTAAGAAATGTTCTGCATATGACAAACCTTTAACTTCATACACTTATTTATCACCAATACGTTGCTTCTTGCAGGACCATCCTATCTGCATGGAGCAAGTAAAACCGTACAAGGAGCTGCATTTTCATCTTCAGGTAATTAAAAAAACTATAAATCTTGCAGCATCTAATTTGATACATAATGTGATCTTATCGGTAATGATTACCTATTTTGGGAAGGTATTTCTGTGGTTTACCATGATATTGGACCTCCATCGTTTGAATGTCCAATTTGCAAGGCACTTATGTGGTATGAAGAGAGATGCCCGAGAGACAAGAGCACACGCAACCCAATGTTCTCCATCTGTTGCCAACGTGGTAAAGTGCTTCTTCCCAAATTTAGTGAAGCACCTTCTCCTCTAAACAAACTAATCGACTATAACAATCCTGCATCTTCAAGATTCAAAGAACAAATTAGAGTCTATAATGGTATGTTTTGCTACACTTCTTTTGGGGCAAAAATAGATAATTCAGTTAACACAGGCAGAGGACTGTACACATTTAGAATCAATGGACAAAGTTATCATCGAATAGGTTCTCTACTCCCTGCAAGGGAAACACAACCTAAATATGCACAGCTTTACTTTTTTGATACTGCAAATGAAGTGAAAAACCAGATAGGAGCTTTTATAGACAAGGAAAGTGCCGAAGTGGTAGATGAAAAGATAGTAGCAGGCCTAATTAAAATGTTCGATCAATCAAGTTCAATTGCCAAGGCATTTAGAATGGCCAGAGATTGGTGTGACTCACAGAATTCACCAAAGTTTGAACTACGTCTGCTAAGTCACCGGAGTTCTACCCGGCAATACAACGCCCCGACGGTGCCCGAAATTGCGGCTCTGATTACTAATGACTTTGGTGATGGCATTCCCACGAGAGATATTATTATAAGCAACAAGGATGAAGGTCTGAAACGTATATCTGAGTTGCATCCAGAATACATGGCTCTCCAATACCCGTTGTTATTCCCATATGGAGAGGATGGATTTCATGAAAAGATATAGTATCATAACAACAGAGGTGACCACAAGACCAAAAGAGATTATGTGACAATGAAAGAGTTTTACGCATACGTAATACAGCAACGAAACAACCAAGGTACTACCTTGCTTAGAGGCGGTAGATTATTCCAACAATGCCTGGTGGATGCATTCACATCTGTTGAGGAGCAAAGACTTCAATGGACTAGGCAAAATCAAGATACATTACGTGTGGATCTATATCATAACCTGTGTGACGCTGTAACACGAGGTGATACAAGTGCAGCAGGTATCGGGAAACGAATTGTTCTACCAAGGACTTTTATCGGCAGCCCAAGATATATAATGCAAAACTACCAAGATGCTATGGCTATATGTCGAACATATGGAAAGCCAGACCTGTTCATCACTTTTACAGCCAATCCAAAATGGCCCGAGATTGCTGAAATGTTAAAACACATCCCGGGACAAAAAGGAATTGACCGGCCAGAAGTGGCAACCAGTGTATTCAAGATTAAACTTAATGAAATGATGAATGATCTTACGAAACACAATATTTTTGGAAAAACGCGGGCAGGTAATACAACTTCAAACATATTGTCAATATATCTATTGTTATACACCAAATTGTGCATCCATTTATGCTTTAATTAATGTCCTTTCAGTTGTATATGTGATAGAATTTTAAAAACGTGGTTTGCCGCACGCGCATATCCTACTATGGCTAGAAGAAAACTTGAAAAATAAAACCCCATCCGAGATAGATGACATTATCAGAGCAGAGATACCATGTAAAACAAATGATCCAGAAGGATATAAAGTAGTTACTGAATTTATGTTACATGGACCTTGCGGTAAAGATGCTAAACATGCATCGTGTACTGTTGAGGGTAAGTGTTCGAAACATTTCCCTAAACCATTTGTGAAAGCCACAATAGTTGATGGTGACAGCTATGCTATTTACCGTCGAAGGAACAATAACACTCAGCATATAAAAGGAAAGTTCAAATACAATAACAGATATGTGGTTCCTCACAATCGTTATCTTCTCCTAAAGTACCAGGCACACATTAATGTAGAATGGTGCAACAAATCTAAGGCAATTAAGTACTTATTTAAATACTTAAATAAAGGGCCTGATCGAGCTACAATTGTTATATAAGAGAATGTACGAAACGATGGTGGTTTGGCAAATGTCCAAGTTTTGGAGGTGGACGAAATAAATAATTATTTAAATTGTCGCTTCTTGGCTCCATGTGAGGCGGTGTGGCGTTTGTTGTCCTTTGACATACATTATTCATACCCATCAGTCATGAGGCTGAATTACCACTTGCCAAAACAAAACGCAGTCACTCTTCGTGACTCAGAAAGTTTACCCGCGCTAATTCAGAGGGAAGGGATCAACATTACTATGTTCACTGATTGGTTTGAATTAAATAAGCGTGATACAGAAGCTAGAGCATACACATATGCTGAAATACCAGTACATTATGTGTGGCATGAGAAAGACAAAATGTGGAAAGAAAGAAAAAAGCACAAAAGCATTGGGAAATTTTTTACTCGCACCCGGCTTCTGGAGAACGATATTACCTTAGAATGTTGTTGAACATTGTCAGAGGATGTGAAAGTTTTGAAAAACTCATGACTGTTAACGATAAGCTATGTTCCACATTCAAGGAAGTGTGCTTTGTATATGGACTATTAAATGATGACACAGAGTGGAAGCATGCTATATCAGAAGTAAGTGTATGGGCATTCGGACCACAGTTACGTGACATGTTTGTCACAATTTTGTTGTTTTGCGATGTCAGCAGGCCTTTAAAATTATGGGAAGAAAACTGGCATATCTTATCAGAGGATATCCTACATAAGAAAAGGAAATTTTTTAAGTATCCAGAATTAGAGTTGACGGATGAACAACTTCAGAACTATTGTTTGATCGAAATCCAAGAGTTGCTAAATAGGAGTGGGAAATCTTTATCAGAGTTCAAAGATCTACCCCTACCTAACCCAAAGTTACTAACCAACTTTGACAATCGTCTCATAAGAGAAGCGTTGGATTATGACATGAAGAAGAGTAAGGTTGAACATCAACAACTTCATTCATTGCTAAACACTGAACAACGCATAATCTATGAAGAAGTTACTCAATATGTGCATCAGAAAAGGGAAAGTTTTACTTTGTATACGGACCAGGCGGAATGGGGAAAACATTTTTATACAAAACCATCATTTCAAGGTTCAGATCAGAACGTATGATAGTACTTGCTGTCGCTTCTTCAGGTACAAATTATTAACAAGCTATAACAAACAACTGATCTGTAAACTTAACAAAATGCACGTTAAACTAATTGTATAATTTTGTATAGGAATTGCTTCATTATTGCTACCGGGAGGGAGAACCGCACATAGCAGATTTGTTATACCACTCGAGCTATTGGAGAATAGTACATGCGGGCTGCGGCATAAAGCAAAACACACATTTGGCAGAGCTCATGCAGCAAGTTCGGCTAATTATATGGGATGAAGCTCCAATGACTAAAAAATATGCCTTTGAAGCGTTAGACAAGACTCTAAAAGATATTTTAGGATTCTATGATCCGGATTGTAGGAGTCGAATATTTGGTGGCGTGACAGTGTTACTAGAAGGTGACTTTAGACAAGTTCTTCCAGTAATCCCAAAAGGAAGCAGGTCTGAAATCGTGCAACCTTGCATAAACCAATCTGAGTTATGGAAGAGTTGCAAGATCTTCAAACTTACACGCAGCATGCATGTCAATGAATATACTGATAAAGGTGAAATTGATACATGCAAACAGGATTTCAATAGATGGGTTTTGGCTGTGGGGGATGGCACGTTACTAGCAAAATGCATAGAAAGGGAGGATGAGCCAACTTGGATTGACATTCCAGAAAACTTTCTGATTAAGTCATGGCATTCTCCTATTGAGAAAATTGTTGCAGTCTGATGAGGCGAAAAATGATCCATTTTTAGGGGGTCATTTAAGCCCGGAATTGAATTTATTTGATCAAATATTGCCCTAAATCGTTCCTTTTGTGATTTTTGGTACTTTGGGAGTGAATTCTGGAAAAGGAAGCATTTTGGACGTTTTTGGAGCATAAAAGTGAAGAAAACGGCAAAGTTTTAATTTTCCTTGCTGGGAACAATACCTGACGGCGTCAAGAACACTTTGATGACGGCGTCAAGAGCAATTTTGGTGATGGCCCAGTGAAAACGTGACGGCGTCAAATCAAGGCCGTCAAGAGTAAAAGTGGTGACGGCCCAGAGCAGCAATACACATGACGGCGTCAGATCTGGATCTAGGCAATCCGATTATATTTTTAGCAGTGGGTTGACGGCGTCAGAACTTTCTTCTTTACGCCGTCACCTTAGGAAATCTATATATAGTCTTTGTAATTTTCATTCTAAGGGGAGGAGAATTTTAGGGTCGAATTGCATAAACCCTAACACGACTTTTACAGTATTTTCAAGGGTTTTCACCCCTTGAAACCCTTCATGTTCAATTAAGATAAGTATCCTTTCAATTCATTCAATATGTCTATGTGTTGTTTGAATATATCTTACACTTGTCTTGATTCTAACATGCTAGGCTAGATCTCTTGTGTGTTTGCTTAGATGTAATGAAACCTAGATGTTGATTATAGGTTTATTGCATGTTTATAGTTGTAATGGATGAATGATTTCGATGTTAGGCTTAAGAAAACTGGCAGACTTCCATAGGGTAACATGCTTGAACGTCTTAAGAAACATGACCCAATGCGTACTAAGGTTTTTATGGTTATATTTAATGCATGAGCGAATTCTAGTGATCCCATGTTAGGAGCTTCTTGCAGGCTCTACATAGGAGTGAAGTAGGAGCTTCATAGAGTTGGGGAAGTACGTACACCACCCCACGATTGGTATTAAGGAATATAACCTGTCATCCACGCAACTGTAACAAACAATTAACCTGTAAAAGATATCTAGGGAGTAGTGAAATCTAAGTAAACACAATTCTCCCATCTATTGTTCACACCATATTAGTAATTAGTTTAATTTAAATTTCTGTTATTTTATTTTGTTTGCATCTTTAGTTATTGGGTTAGTTGACTAGCAACTAATTCCGCCCACTCCTCTAAAACCCGAGATTTTTAATTGTTTTCATAAAATATAAAAATACAAAAAGAATCATCCCTCCCCTTTAGACCTAGTTCTTAGGCTTTCTAATCCTAGCGACACTATTCCTGAGTTGAACGATCAATCCCCCGGTACTTGTCACTATACTATACTACAACGATCAGGTACACTGCCTGGTGAGGGTTGTAAGCTTCTCGAGATCCCTCGAGAGGTAAAGCCTGGTGCAATTCCCACGCATCACAGTCACATAACCTGATTTTATAATCAGGCAAATTGACGATATGTACCTAAAAGAAAGGGCAATCCTCACTCCTAAGAATGATGATGCTGATGCCATCAACAAGTACATGTTTAAACAATTAAAAGGAAAAACATTTACATACAACAGATCAAATGAGATTTGCAAGGGGTCTACAGACAATCTTGAACAACACGACCTTTATCCGATTGAATTCCTGAATTCATTAAATTTTCCAGGGATGCCCCCACATGCTCTACAATTAAAAAAGGAACTGCCTGTTATGCTATTGCGGAATATCAATCCTAGCAAAGGACTATGTAATGGAACAAGGTTGCTCATCACAGATCTAGGCCAGTTTGTTATTCATGCTAAGATACTAACAGGTTCACATATAGGGGATAATGTTGTGGTCCACAGAATTATACTCACATCTACACAATCCAAATGGCTATTTGTCCTAAAACGAAGACAATTCCCTATAAGACCGTGTTATGCAATGACCATTAACAAAAGTCAAGGCCAGTTACTCAATTACGTTGGCCTCTACTTGCCTAATCCGGTATTCAGTCATGGACAACTCCACGTGGCGTTATCTAGAGTTACCAGTCCTGATGGTCTTAAAATACTAATGATAGAAGACAAGGATCCGGAACTTGCAAACTGCACGCGTAACATCATTTTCATGGAAACTTTCACTAATCTATCTTAGCATATCTATGTAATTTTCCGACATGATATCTAATAAACACATTCCTGAAACATGTGAATGATTAACTTATTTCTAAACACTAATTTTCACGTCTATTTATGCAAAGACAAAATCATTCACCGTATTCCCCTATGCCCTTACCTTTTTCTCTGAGGATATTAACGTTGAGTGGACGCAATTGTTAAGAAAAATTATTACTTTTTCAAAAGTAACCGCTCCTGATGTCTTAGCTGTGTCGTCTTCTACTTGAGATAAGTTCAAATTCACAAATTTATATGCCATATCCACCTTCCTGCAGATAATTCAAATATCAAAATAGTTCAACATAAAGCATGTATAAAGCTGATACACATCGCGGGTCAACTAACTGAAAAAAACATTTATCTTAAAGTAAAATAAACAAACAAACAATTTTATCTACACATTCCAAACAACTTTTCTTCTATAAAAACAGGTAGGTAAGCACTTAAATAAGCAATTCAAACACCTTCATACAAAGCAATTTCAGCCCGCTTCATCAAAACTCCATTTTGTCTATAGTAAAATTTTCTCAAATGGTTTGACAAACACTATCTTCTACTTAGAGGGTGTTTGTGTTAGCTTATTTGATTGGTATATGAGCTTATTGAAAACCTCATATGCTTCAATATCACATACATACTATCAGAAACTCAATATGCTTTGTTCATTAAAACAAACTCAGTTTCAAACCTGATTCATATTATCAGTTTTGTAAATACCCTAATATTCTGATGCGTGGGGATTGCACCAGGCTTTACCTCTCGAGGGATCTCGAGAAGCTTACAACCCCCACCAGGCAGTGTACCTAATCGATGTAGTATAGTATAATGACAAGTACCGGGGGATTGATCGTTCAGCTAGGAATAGTGTCGCTAGGATTAGAAAACCTAATTACTAGTTCTAGAGATGAGGGATGATTCTTTTTGTATTTTTTTATATTTTTATGAAAACAAGTAAAAATCTCGGGTTTGAAGGATTTGGGCGGAATTAGTTGCTAGTCAACTAACCCAATACTAAGATGCAATCAAAATAAAATACTAAAAATGAAAATAAACTATATTAAACTAATGGTTGTGAGCAATAAGTGGAGAAATGTGTTTACTTAGATTTCACTACTCCCTAGATATCTTTTACACGTTAATTACTTATTATAGTTGCGTGGATGACGGATTGTATTCCTTAATACCATTCATGGGGTGGCGTACTTAACTCCCCAATCCTATGAGTGCCTACTTCACTCCTATGTGGAGCCGGCTAAGAAGCTCCTAACATGGGATCATTAGAATTTACTCATGCATTAAATACAACCAATAAAACCTAGTACACATCGGTTCATGTTTCCTAAGACATTCAAGCATGTTACCATTTGGAGATCTGCCAGTTTTCTTAAGCCTAACATTGAAATCATTCATCCAATACAACCATAAACAAGTAATCAACACATAATCAACATCTAGGTTTCATTAGATCTAAGCAAGCACAAGATAAATATAGCCTAGCATGGTGGAATCAAGACAAGCACAAGATATAGACAACCAACACATAGACATATTGATTGAATTAAAAGAATACTTATCTCAAAAACACATGTAAGGGTTCAAGGGCTGAAAACCCTTGAAAAAGCTGTAAAATACGTATATGGTTCGGCCCTAGGGTTTCTCCAAACTTGTTCCTTTTAATGAATGAAAATTAGAAAACTATATATAGAAAATAGAGGCTGACGGCGTCAAGAACAATCTTGTGACGCCGTCATCTCGCCGCTAAAATAAACCTCGGACTGCCTTGATCTACATCTGACGCCGTCATATATTCCATTTTTCCAGGCCGTCACACATTTAACTCTTGACGCTCTACCTTGTGACGCCTTCATTTCTGTACTGGGTCGTCATGATCTTTACTCTTGACGCCATCAGGAAAATACTCTTGACGCCGTCACACACTGTTCCCAGCTTGGAAAATTAAGTCTTTGGCGTTTTCTTCATTTTTATGCTCCAAAAACGTCCGAATTGCTTCCTTTTCCAGATTTCACTCCCAAAAAATGAACGATTTAGGGCAATATTAGATCAAATAAATTCAATTCCGGGCTTAAATGACCCCCTAAAAGTGGTTCATTTTTCGCCTCATCATATACCCTTACACTTGAGATTTGCTTGTCCTCAAGCAAATGCGCTTTTATTCTAATCAAAATACAAGTTAGGGGTCATTTAACACTAATATAAAAGTAATTACAACAAATAATCATTCCACTACAGACCAAAGACAAGCACGGAGGTCATATACTAGCACCTCACAAATAGTGTTCAGACACTCACATCTCTCGGGTGTAATAAAGTGAAAATTACAATATGGAAACGGAAGATATCTCTCACTACCTGTCATAGCAAAATAGATTACCATAGGCTTGGGAAAGGATCAAACCTCCACCACATGGCGTAAGCACTTAGGATAAACTATCAAAGAGGTCTTTTAAAGGGTTGTAACATTAGGTGTAGGGAAATGAAATACATGGTTTAGTTGGATAAAGGCAGTCTTTACTGTGGCGAGTTAACAATCTTGGTTAATTACATGTACAATATGGCGTTGCTAAGCCAAGACTAGACTCGACTTAAGCTAATAAATGAAAAATAACAAAAACATAAAATAAACATAGAATAAAAAGGGATGGTAGTCCGTATGTTTTTCTTTTCTTATTTTTTCGATTTTTTTTTTCTTTTTTTTTTTTTTTTTTTTTTTTTTGCATACATTCTTACCCTACCATCCAAAATAATACATCATAGGGAATGAACATTCCCCTTAAACTTGAATTTTTACATACTTTACAATGAACTAATCTAATGACTCGAATTAAGAAAATCAAAACATTTGGAGTACTTTTAAGATTAACGTACATATGGGGGTAATAATATGATGTTCTTCCCCATTACTCCATAAAATAAGTACTTTACCCATGAGTCTCAATCGTCCCAAAACAATATGTACAAGGATATGACTCGACTTAGCAACCATGTAATCAATTAGATAGTTAACTTAGGGTTTAACAAATAACAATAATGCACTAAAAATGAGCGCATACACGGAAGGCTAAGGCGATTTGGGTGTACATTTAAGTGGGGTGTAACAAATTCTTCCTTTAAGTAAAATGCTTAAAGTTAGAAACGAAAAGATAGGTTCGAAGGGGTGTACTAGGGGTTTCGTGTACTATAAATGAGTACAACGCTAAGGTGTGGGAAAAATTAATTGACTTAACTAGCTAAGTAATATGACTTAAATGGTCAAGTAATTATGATACGGGTTTAACACAAGGGTGATCCTAATGCCTCTTATCATGTAGTAAATCCTACTACACGAATGTAGTCTCACTAGCGGTCTCGGGATGCATCACTAACGCAAGTTCTAGAATCTAAATGCTACCGGTACACTCATAAGCACTAATAGTAAATGCTTTTCCTATCAAATCTAAAGGCGAACCTCACATATTTGGGTGGAAAATTTTTCTGAATATACGGTTATGTGCTAGTTATACAATCTCCTATCCATGAGACGCTTGCTATAGCTAAAGTTTCACTCCTAAATGTTGTAAAAAATTTTAAATTTGGCGCTAAAATTGCACTAACAAGTATTTCTCATAGTTTTATTACACATCTATTATCAAACAAGCAAACTCAAGCGAAAGTGTATTTGTAAGGTATCATCATTTTACCCTCCCCTTACACTTAAGATGAACATTGTCCCCAATGTTCAAGTAAAGAATGTAAAAGTGAAATAAGTAAAAAGAATGAAATCAAATACTCCCCTGATTCGCTCGGTATGGATAATAAGGTGGCCAGGTTAAATCTTCCTCCAAGAAAATGAACAATCAAAGCTTCCCTTCCAGAATATAAATCATCTTCTTGTCATACATAACCTGTAAATCCTGAGAAAACAGACAAGGCAACCTCGCATAAAATCTGCGGCAATCTACACAAGTTACTAAATCCTAGAAAATAAAATAAGATATAATGCTTGTGGAATGAAGTTTGCAGATTTCCTGGAGATTATTAAACTTAATAATTCAACAACAACTTTAAAACTCCGTTAGAAAAACAAAACTGGTAAAATTTCCAGATTTTTACACGTGACGCCGTCAAGAGCAAGCTCATGACGCCGTCAGAAGTGACCTGCAGAAATTCTTATGTTAAGTTTCCGGAAAATTTCTGGAAAAACTTGGTCCTACTTCCTGGAAAATCCTGCAAAACTTCATTATGACTCGATACAAGCATTTGACTCTAACAAATACGAGTATACATGTTCACTTAATATTGTGGAGAATCATGATCGGTTTGTTTCTTAAAAACATATTTGGGGTTTCCCCTTACACTTATCTTTTGCAAAAATACCTTTTGGTGAAGTTAAGACTATGCCAAACAACAAAGTAAAGTATTCCCACTTTTTAGTTTAGAAACATGATCTACCAACAATAAAAATAAAGCATGCATACGGAAGCAAATAACAAACAAACAAAATAAAATCACACAAAATCATGGGTTGCCTCCCAAGAAGCGCTTTTCTTTATTTACGAGTCTTGTAGCTAGACTCAAGGTCATGGGTTACTACGTGACCTCGTCATCAAACGTCACATCCTCCTCACTAATCACTTCATTGTTATTTTCTTGATAATGTTTTACACGTTGTATGTTAACAGTAAATTCCCTACCTTCATCGTCTAATAACACAACGGCTCTAGTTTTAGAGGAATTTTTCACCGTAAACGGTCCATACCATCTAGACTTGAGTTTTCCTGGAAATAATCTCAACCGAGAATTGTATAATAGGACTTTGTCTCCCTCTGAAAATTCTTTGGGTTTCTTAATTCTCTGGTCATGCTATCTTTTTGCTCTCTCTTTATATGTAATGGAGGATTCATAGGCTTCTAACCTAAGCTCATCAAGCTCGTGTAATTGCAAGAACCTATTAGTTCCGGCAATTGTATAATCTAAGTTACATGTCTTAAGCGCCCAATAAGCCTTATGTTCTAATTCTACTGGCAAGTGACACGCCTTACCATACACCATGCGAAACGGGGTCGTTCCAATAGGTGTCTTGTAGGCGGTTCGGAATGCCCATAAGGCTTCGTTGAGTTTAAATGACCAGTCTTTTCTATTCTGACTAACCGTCTTTTAAAGTATTCTTTTAATAGCCCTATTGGTGTTTTCGACCTGGCCATTGGTTTGTGGATGATAGGCGGTGGAGAACCGATGGGATACTCCATACCTCTTCATGACCTTTTCCATTTGTGCATTGCAGAAGTGGGTCCCCCTATCACTGATGAGAGCTTTAGGAATCCCGAATCTAGCGAAAAGCTTTTTCAGAAAATGAATAACTACCCTGGCATCATTGGTCCTAAGGGCTTGTGCCTCAACCCATTTTAAAACATAATCGATGGCAACTAATATGTATTCGTTCCCCCTGAAGATGGAAAGGGTCCTATGAAGTCAATTCCCCAAACATCGAAGACCTTACATACTTGTATAAAATTCTGAGGTGCTTCATCCCTATGTGATATGTTCCCGGCCCGTTGACATGCATCGCATGCCTGTACCATTTCTTTGACATCACGGAAAATTGTGGGCCAATAGAATCCCGCGTCGAAAATCTTTCGGGCGGTGGTGCTTACCCCATGATGCCCTCCAGAGGGACCAGAGTGACATTCCCTCATAATCTTTACTGCCTCACTTTTCGAAACACAACGTCTTATAATTTGGTCAGGACACCTTCGGAATAAAAATGGTTCATCCCAAAAGTAGTATTTTAACTGAGAAAAGAACCTTTTTCTTTCGTATCTAGTCAGGTGTTCAGGAACGAGTCTGCTTGCAAGATAATTGGCAAAATCGGCATACCAAGGCTCCGAATCAATCATTAACATGAGTTGTTCGTTAGGAAATGAATCCCTAATCTCAATTCTATCGTGCTCATCCAAGGGATTTTCAAGACGAGATAGATGATTTACGGCCAGATTTTCTGCCCCCCCCCCTCTTATCACGAATCTCAACATCAAATTCTTGTAGTAACAAGATCCACCAAATTAGTCGTGGCTTAGCATCCTGCTTAGCAAAAAGATGTCGAAGAGCCGAGTGATCAGTGAAAACGACTGTCTTTGAAAGGACAAGATATTGCCAGAATTTGTCAAATGCGAACACTACGGCCAATAATTCCTTTTCGGTGGTGGAGTAATTCTCTTGAGCGGAATTCATGGTTTTGCTAGCGTAGTAAATAGGTTGGAATAGCTTGTCATGCCGTTGGCCAAATACAGCCCTGACAGCGAAATTGCTAGCGTCACACATGATTTCAAATGGTAACTCCCAGTTGGGTGTAATCATGATTGGAGCTTGTGTGAGCTCCTTTTTTAAGAGATTGAATGCATCTTTGCATTCTTAGGAAAAATCGAATGGAGCATCCTTCACAAGCAATTGAGTCATTGGCCGAGCTATTTTGGAGAAGTCTTTGATGAATCTCCGATAAAACCCAGCGTGCCCCAAGAAGCTGCGTATTGCTTTAACAGTCGTGGGGTATGGTAACTTAGATGTAGCTTCAACCTTAGCTTGGTCCACCTCTATTCCGTTCCCTGAGATCTTATGCCCTAACACAATCCCTTCTTTCACCATGAAATAACACTTTTCCCAGTTTAACACCAAGTTGGTTTCCTCACAACGTTTAAGCATCTTTTCTAGATTAGCAAGACAGCGGTCGAAGGAGTTCCCGAAGACCGAAAAGTCGTCCATGAACACTTCCATGCTGTCTTCCATAAGTTCGTGAAAGATTGCGGTCATGCATCGTTGGAAAGTGGCGGGGGCATTACATAGCCCAAAAGGCATCCTTTTGTAGGCGAATGTTCCATAAGGGCAAGTAAACGTGGTCTTTTCTTGGTCCTCATGTGCTATGGGAATTTGAAAATACCCTGAAATCCATCCAAGAAGCAATAGTACTCGTGTCCAGACAATCTCTCTAACATTTGGTCAATGAATGGTAAGGGAAAGTGATTTTTCCTCATGGCATCATTGAGCTTTCGATAGTCAATGCATACCCGCCATCCAGTGACCGTTCTCTGGGGCACCATCTCACCTTTGTCATTCTTAACTACAGTCATTCCACCCTTCTTAGGTACAACCTGTACAGGACTGACCCATGGGCTATCTGAGATTGGGTAAATCAATCCTGCATCCAAAAGTTTGATGACTTCTTTCTTTACTACTTCCTTAATGTTGGGATTCACCCGCCTCTGGGGTTGCACAGTAGGCTTATAATCTTCTTCCATGAGAATCTTATGTGTACAAAAAGTTGAGTCAATCCCCTTAATGTCGGCTACACTCCATGCGAGCACTCTCTTATATTTCTTTAGGACCTCTAAGAGTTTACCTTTTTGTTCATGTTCCAGGGAAGATTTTATGATCACCGGCAGTTGGTCCTCTCCCTGAAGGAAGGCATACTCTAAATGGTTAGGAAGCTCCTTAAGATCTAACTCAGGAGGTTCGATAATAGAAGGCTTAAGCTTGTTTTCGGGCTTTCGGAGCTCGAGATGCTCCGTTGCCTCTTGTCTAGGGTAGAAGGAGACTGCCCCAACATCCTCCATCTTTTCCACCTCTAGCAAAGGCAGAAAACTCTCGTCCCGTAACCAGCCTTCCTCGATTTGTTTATCAACACAGCTATCAATGACATCTGTGAGTTCATCGACCTCCCCAATGAAATAGAGCCGGTTAGCTGCTTCGAGAGAGAGATCCATAGAGTCCTTAATGTCGAAGGTTGTGCTATCGGTTCCCACTCGCAAGGTTAACTTGCCGTCATAAACATCAATGACTGCACGAGCGGTAGCAAGAAATGGTCTTCCTAAGATGATGGGTACCAAGTCATCCTCCTCCATATCCAGGATTATGAAGTCGACCGGGAATTTGAATTTCCCAACTTTGACTAGCACATTCTCGCATATCCCTATGGGGTACTTGACTGATCTATCGGCTAGTTGGATGTTCATACGGGTAGGCTTTAATCTAGAGTATCCTAATTTAAGGAACATAGAGTGAGGCATGAGATTGATACTCGCCCCCAAATCGGCAAGAGCATTCTTTATTGATAGAGATCCTATGGAGCAAGGAAAGGTGAAGCTGCCTGGATCGTCTACCTTTTTTGGTAGCCCTCGATGGGTCACCACCGAGCATTCTTCCCCCAGGGTCACAAGACCCTCAAGTTTCTTTCGGTTAGCGAGTAGTTTCTTAAAGTATGCACTATACTTCGGCATGTGATAGCAAGCATCAAGGAGGGGTATGGTGACTACTGAGTCTTTTAGGTATGACAAGAATCTTTTATTATCATTCTCAGTTCTCTGGTTCTTTAATCGGGATGGGAATGGGATTCTCACAGGTTGGTTAGGTGGGGTTGATGGGGAAAGGGTCGTCAAGGGAGGTTGGTTGGGAGTCTCGCTGCCTACATCCTCTTCCTCCTCGCGAGGCTTGTTTGGATCGGGAGTGATGGGGGACGAGCTCGGGTAAGGGGGGGTCCTTGGTTGTTGTTCCAGCTCGAGTGGTTATCGCAAGCATGGGGTCTTTTTTACTTACTGATGGCATTTCAAGGTTATCGAGGGCTGAGTTAAGCTTGTTGAACCATTTTCCAATGTCATTCTGCTGCTCGTCAACAAGTTCGTTAAGACCTTTTAATTGCAAGCCTTTTTCTTGAGTGAAGTGACCAAGGTCATCTTCAAAAGTGCTCCTGATTTCGAATTCAGGACCTTCCTCTCCTTCTTTTCTTTTTACCAGATTCCCCCAGAGGGTGTAATCATCATTTTGGTAAAAAGGCAAAAGGGAGGGATCAGCATAGATGTCACCTCCTGACAAGCATGCATGTTCAGTCGTGGCTTCTCCTCCGCATTCCTCTACCTTATGCGGGCCCCCACAATAGTCGCAGATTAAGTAAGGATTTGAAATTTGTTTAGGTAACTGCGACCCAGCTAGGTACTCCATTCTTTTATGAATTTTTCTTAACCGATTTGAAGTGATTTCAGAAATGCTGATAGTCGACTCAGGTTCATCCCAAGTGTCATCCTGGTCTTGAGCATATTCTTCCATCCTATCCCATCCTTCTTCGACACTAAGATTGGCTAATCTCCCTTTTCTAGATTGGTTGATCCCGTTCCGATCATTAGAGGAGACATTGTCGTAGAAGATTTGGACCAAAAGCCAAAGTTTGATGCCATAATGGGGAACTTGTCTTATTAAATCCTTAAATCTAATTCACGATTTATAGAAGGGTTCGTCCTTCCCTTTTCGGAAATAGAGGATCCTATCTCTAAATGCTGAGGTTTTTCCAGGTGGAAAGAACTTCTCATAGAACTTGGATATGAGTTGCTCCCATATGAAAATAGATTCAGAAGGGAGTTTATCATACCACTCTTGGGCTTTTTCTTATAGGGTGAAAGGAAAGAATCATAATCGGGACGTGTCTCTAGTAGCCCCATCCGTATGGAGGGTGTCTACTATTTTCAAAAAGTCTTTAATGTGTTGAATTGGATCTTCCTCATCTGATCCACAAAACTTACACACACTTTGGACAAGCCAAACATCGGTCGCATGCAAGACCTCATTGGTGTGTTCTTTGGGTAGACAATGGCATTTGAGAAGCCACGAGGGGTTGGGGAGGAGTAGTCCTTAAGGCGCTTAGGAGTAGGAGTTGCGGGGGTACTCATCTCGTTGTTGGGTTGGGAGCTAGGGGTTGTAACGTGATTTTCTGAATTTTCTTCAGAAAGGGGTGCATCAAAATTGATGGCAACGCTAGATGGTTCAGGAGTTGAGTGACATTGTCTTAATCTACGCATTTCTCTTTCGGGTTCTGCATAAGGCAAGACAAGGTTTCTAATGGAACTACGACTCCTAGTGATCCTAAGGTTAGAGAATTCGTCGGTTGCCATGATGGCGGGTGGTGGAGTTACGAACAAAACCACAAAGAAATAAGATAGACTAAAGAAAACCTAAAAATAAAAATAAAATCTTAATAGAAAGGAATCTAGCAAGTAGACCTAATAAAAAGAGATTCTAACCTAGACAATAACTATTCCCCGGCAGCGGCGCCAAAAACTTGATGCGTGGGGATTGCACCAGGCTTTACCTCTCGAGGGATCTCGAGAAGCTTACAACCCCCACCAGGCAGTGTACCTGATCGATGTAGTATAGTATAATGACAAGTACCGGGGGATTGATCGTTCAGCTAGGAATAGTGTGGCTAGGATTAGAAAACCTAATTACTAGTTCTAGAGATGCGGGGTGATTCTTTTTGTATTTTTTTATATTTTTATGAAAGCAAGTAAAAATCTCGGGTTTGAAGGATTTGGGCGGAATTAGTTGCTAGTCAACTAACCCAATACTTAGATGCAATCAAAATAAAATACTAAAAATGAAAATAAACTATATTAAACTAATGGTTGTGAGCAATAAGTGGAGAAATGTGTTTACTTAGATTTCACTACTCCCTAGATATCTTTTACACGTTAATTACTTATTATAGTTGTGTGGATGACGGATTGTATTCCTTAATACCATTCATGGGGTGGCGTACTTAACTCCCCAATCCTATGAGTGCCTACTTTACTCCTATGTCGAGCCGGCTAAGAAGCTCCTAACATGGGATCATTAGAATTTACTCATGCATTAAATACAACCAATAAAACCTAGTACACATCGGTTCATGTTTCCTAAGACGTTCAAGCATGTTACCATTTGGAGATCTGCCAGTTTTCTTAAGCCTAACATTAAAATCATTCATCCAATACAACCATAAACAAGTAATCAACACATAATCAACATCTAGGTTTCATTAGATCTAAGCAAACACAAGATAAATCTAGCCTAGCATGGTGGAATCAAGACAAGCACAAGATATAGACAACCAACACATAGAAATATTGATTGAATTAAAAGAATACTTATCTCAATAACACATGTAAGGGTTCAAGGGCTGAAAACCCTTGAAAAAGCTGTAAAATACGTATATGGTTCGGCCTTAGGGTTTCTCCAAACTTGTTCCTCTTAATGAATGAAAATTAGAAAACTATATATAGAAAATAGAGGCTGACGGCGTCAAGAACAATCTTGTGACGCCGTCATCTCACCGCCAAAATAAACCTCGGACTGCCTTGATCTACATCTGACGCCGTCATGTATTCCATTTTTCCAGGCTGTCACACATTTAACTCTTGACGCTCTACCTTGTGACGCCTTCATTTCTGTACTGGGTCGTCATGATCTTTACTCTTGACGCCGTCAGGAAAATACTCTTGACGCCGTCACACACTGTTCCCAGCTTGGAAAATTAAGTCTTTGGCGTTTTCTTCACTTTTATGCTCAAAAAAAGTCCGAATTGCTTCCTTTTCCAGATTTCACTCCCAAAGTACCTAAAATCACAAAAGGAACGATTTAGGGCAACATTAGATCAAATAAATTCAATTATGGGCTTAAATGACCCCCTAAAAGTGGTTCATTTTTCGCCTCATCATCTTCAAAAGACGTAATCTGACCATCTTTAACATTCACGCCGAAAGAGAACAACTTCAAAACATTTAAGCCCATAACTTTCTCCCTATTCCAACTCTTAATTTTTCAACACATTCTCAACCATAAACTCAGCTTTCACCTCATCGTTCGCCACTTCTCTGTGAACATAACCATCTTCCGCCCACCTGCTTTTACCAATTCCCTCAAAAGCGTATCAGGTTTCCTATTAGCACCCTCAAATCCAACACCTTTGCCCTAAAACTAATTATCAAAAAATCATTCCAACTCTTCCAAAATTAGCCTGTTAACCAAGACATATATTTTAATTTCTAAATAAAAGTGAAAGAAACGTAATTCAATAACATTTTTAAATCAAAAACATCATAAAATAACTAAAAATACCTGCCATATTGGGCTCAATCATCGGATCATCAAATCGTTTATCAAATACCTCAAAACTATTTGATTGTTTAGTTTTATTTTGATTGATTTTGAATTATATTGAAAACCCTAAAACTGAATTTGAGATCTAACGTTGTGTTTTATCGAGTGTGAGAGAGAGAGGTGTGTGAGATAAAGTCAAACACAACCCCCTTTTTCCCATTTACAATAAAAGAAAATAATAAAAATAAAAATTAAACAAATACTTAAACTTAATAAACTTAAATACCATTAGTTCCTTTCCATTGTTAAAGATTACAACCATCCATAAGATTCACATTCACAAATCCTTGATAAAATCCAAACTACATCAAAACACAAAAAAGACTGCCAAATAAATCCTAATCTTCATCATCAGAAGATTCAGCTTCATCCAATTTCTCCAACATCTCCTCCTTCTCCTCCAAACTTTGTCGATAGAGCACCAGCAGTTGAGCCAAAAGATCAAGTTTTCTGCGATCCTTGAGTTGTATTTCACACAGAGCATCATGACCAGTTGCAGCCACCACATTGAAACGTGAGCATGTAACAGTTGCTTCATCGATGGTCCGTTCCTTTTTCTGAATAACCGCCCTCAGCTGGCTGTTCACCTCCCCTAGGCGAGCAATCAAACTCCGTTCCTCTACTTTGTCATGTGATATTAACAGTCTGAAAGCATCCACAAGTTTCCTAGATTCTGTCGCTGCTTTAGCTTCATCGAGATTAGGTGTACCTGCCATGTTAATATTAGGGTTAGAATTAGTTTAGTTTAATAAATAAAATTAGGGTTAATATATAGTGAAAACATGTGGTGGAAATAATTAGGCATCATAAATTACAATTTGCAAAAATCAATACAGAAAGAAACTCAAGAGGCATTAGACCATTTAATTTGGGTGTTAATACAGCCCTTGCATCTTCTCCATGCAGGAATGTGAAATGCAGTAGTTAGAAAGATGTATAGCATTGCAATATTAACCCCTCATTTATATATTGGATATAAAACAACCCCTTTATGAACAATGCATTACTAATAACATCCTAAACTTCAAAAAAATGCTTATAACTTATATTTCATATATATATATATATATATATATATATATATATATATATATATATATATATATATATATATATATATATATATATATATATATATATATATATATATATATATATATATATATATATATATATATAAAATAACACATTAATAATTAAAATTTTATTACACACTTAAATAAAAAAAAAATTAAACAATCACCTGTCCTATGCTGCATATGCACAAACATTACGAAAAAAAATACAACATTAATTAGCAATCCGCACGTAAATAATATACAATGCACGGGTTGTCGCTTTTAACTTATAGTTTGTATATATATTAAAAACACATTTATAATTTGTAACAACATTACGACAAAAAGAAACACAATTATTCAGCAAGCAACCCGTCCCGTGCATCGCACGAGTTGTATAAAGCCTCGTATTTTCAAATCTTCTATATACATTAATTAATCCATTCTTTGCCAAGCATCCATGCATTAACCATTTTATAATCATGTATAGGATTAAAAGAACCAAGCCGAATCATAACAAAATGTGTGTCTATAATAGTTCTTGTTATTTGATCCTAGGAAAAATGACTTTGTAGTCAGTTAGTTGTGTCAAGGTTTTCAAGATCGGGATCTTACCCAGGATCGTTTTCGTTTTTGCAAGATCGTGATCGGGATCTTAAGATCCTACTCTAATGTTATTTCTTAATATTTTTTGTAATATTATACAAATCTACAAATTATTATACATTATAAACACAAAATGAATGTTTAATAGAAATATTGTCCTAAATTATGATTATAAAATGTTTAAAAAGATTAACATGTTGTTTTTTGAATTCTACAGAAAAACAACCCACAAATTTATAGTTTTTTTAATTTGTAATCCGAAAAAAGTAAGATCGGATCGGATTAGATCTTAAAATCATATGGTTAAGATCGGGATCCTATAAGATCTATAGCTTGCAAAGATTCAATGTAGGATCCGGATCACTTTTGCTTTGCAGTATCGTAAAATCGTAAGATCCTAAGATCATGATCGAGATCCTGACAACTGTGAGTTATGTATAGTTTGGGAAAAATGTGATCCTAGGCCAGTTTGAATTTCATTGTTTGTACTTGTGTTTTTCATGACCGGGAGTTGCACGTATCCTGGGCCCAAGCCCAAAATATAGAGAAACAAAGAAACAAATAATGTTTGTTAGAGTTCAAGACTTCAAAGTTCATAACCGAGAGATATAAGGACAAATCCCTAATTAGTCCTCACAATAAACAACCCTAAATCACTCTCATTCTAAACACACAACCACCCCCATGTTCTTTTCTCTCTACTACATATCGCAGCCAAAAAACTTTATCATTTTTTCTTTTCTCAAAGTAAATGAAGCAACACCACCATAAACCAACCTTGTTTTTTCAACTTTAATCCTTATAACATGAACCAAGGTACTTCACATATATATTCGAATCATCAAGTTCACAGTATCTTTCTTTTCTTCTCTTGTCAGACATTAAACATTCGATGTACAAATCGGCTTCAAGATCCCATAAGGGGTCTCAAGTAAGTTTTTTTTTTTTTTTTACTTTTTTTTTTCGTTCAAATCGAAAAAAAGTAAGATTGAAACACTTATGTTTTGATCTTTCTTTTAAGTTTCGAATATTCAATGAGAAGCTATCTTCACATAGATCAAAGATGGGTTATGTTCATATACGAAAATCTTTGAAGATTTGTACTAAAATGAACAAAGCTGAGATCTTGGTTTATTCTTTTTCTTTTATGAGTTTGAGACCGATGGTTGTTGATTTGGAGATGGGATTGATAACATCAAGTAGTTCTGATATTTAAGTGTTAATTTCCCCTATTATGCTCATCTTTTATATCATTTTATTAGAATATATACTTTTATTTGTTTATATTTCATTTTCAGAATAAAAATGAGCATTGGAATGAAGAGACGCGGATTTGGAAGGTTATTAATGAAATAAGTTGAAGTATGCTGAGTAGACACTAGCTAGGACATAGATCTTCTTTCAACCTACACTGTAGCATCTATATACACTGAAGACTGAAGTCAACGCTGACCAAAAAACTACGACGTAACCAACTTATGGGTTACGGCGTAGAAGTGGGTACGAGACTTCTACGGGCGTAACTCACCTTGAGGTTACACCGTAGATCTTCCTTCAACACTTAAAAGAATTTCGTGAGCAAAGATGGAGTTACAGCGTAAGCACTCACAAGGTTACGTCGTAGAATGGTGTACGAGAGTTCTACGTCCGTAACACATCATTGAATTATGGTGTAGCACCAATATTCAAAGGCTACGGCGTAGTTAACCTAAGGGTTACGCCGTAGCAATGTCGAGACTATAAACACCAACCCTAATTCCGCATTTTAAATCATCTTTCTCACACACAAAAACCAGAGGAAGAATTAGTGATCAAGGAGGATGAAGTTCTACAAGCGTACAAGTCATTTTCAAGGGAGAATTCAAACATCACAATTAAGTTTTACCATTTTTGTATTACATTTGTGTATTGAATTCATGTTTTCATTTACAATGTTGAACATCGATTTTCCTGCATATTTTAATATGAGTGGCCAAACACCTTTGGTGTTAGCCTAGTTATGAAATTGTTATGGTTATGATTTAGTTTTCTCGTATCTTTATCATTTTATTTATATACTTTCTTAGCATATTTTGGGACACCCTTGTTTTGGTAGCATTGAAGTTTGGTAGTACCTATGAAGCTAGGAGAATTGATCATAGGACCCATAGTGAATAAGGTTGTGTTTAGTGATAAGAATTGACTATAGGACTATCACTATTCTTGTGGAAATTTCAATGAACGACCACTTACCAAACGGAATTGATTAAGAAATTAGGGGGATCTAAGTTCCGACCGGCCGGATCCCACTAAATAAGTCTAAGTTAGTAGAGACACATATTGACTCTTCCTTTTTGTAGACCAGCGAACTCTTGTAATCATTAGGTTACGGAATAGGGCAAAATGGAAGATAGGATTGGACGATTTGACCATCTGAGTCTAGTCGACTTGAATGCACAGATGAAACGATATGATGCATTTAATAGAAAACTAGTCATAACAATAACAAGAGTAGTAATTACGTTAACACTTCTCTTCCTATTGATATCTGCTTACCGTTTAATTATTTTTTTCTTTCATTTCATTTCTTTAGTTTAAGTAATCAATTACAAAACCCCTTTTAAAACCAGTGACATTAGAACTTAGATTAAATCTGCACGCGTAGCTCTTGGGACGACCTCGGCTTTATCGACAATTATACCATACATGACCGGGTACACTGCCCGATAGTGCATTAGGTAGACCTTAGGTAGATGAGACTTATTATAAATTTAAAACCTGTTCAGACATCCTGCATCAAGTTTTTGGCGCCACTACCGGGGAGCTATTTAGGATTTCATTTAAGTTTTTATATTTTCTATGGCATTGACAGTTAACGATTATTTAGCTTTTGTGCATTGTGAACCAGGAATCGTAAGACCCGTTCTTGAATAAAACATAAAGTTTGAATTTTGGGAAATATATTTCGATGAACTAAAAAGATACAGATTCGTTGGAGAATATGACGATGAAGCTCATGAGTACATATCAAGGGTCAACGAAATCATCGATCTATTTCAAACCCAAGAAGTATCAAAAGACCAAGTAATGATGATGGTATTTCCTTTCTTGCCTAAAGGAAAAGCTAGGACGTGGGTTAAAAAGTTGCCTCAGGGACTTATAACCACCTGAGATTCATTGAAAAAGGCTTTTCTTAAAGAATATCAATCTCTGTCTATAATTATGCAGCAGCTTAAGATATCAGGAAGTTCCAACAAAATTCAAATGAATCTTTGTTCTCAGCCTTGGAAAGATTTGAGGATTTACTTTTCAAATGCCCGAAACAGAAGCTCAACAAACATGAACAACTCCAAATATTCTATAATGGGCTAAATGTTGAAACCAAAAAAATGTTGGATTTCAAAGAACCTATTCCAAAGATGTTGCAGCAAAAGGTCTGGAGAAGACTAAAGAAGTTGCCCAAAATTCTTCAACCTGGCATGAAGACCAGTCACCTATTCCTAATGAACCAAAGAAACTATGCTCAATTTTGAAAAATCTTGAGGAATTTGAGTTTGGCATGAACTCACTCACCAAAAAAGTAAAAATGGTTCAACATAACTTCGGGGACCCCATCGAAGGAAGAGTGACAAGTCTTGGAAAAGTAATTAAGCAGTTCATGCGAGAAACCTTCAACTAACAAAGGGAAAGTCAAGAAATGATTTGGGGAGTTAAGATGGAATATGATAAAGTTTTACAAATTCAAGCTGATGCAATAAGGAAATTGAAAGCACAAGTGGGTAATTTGGCTGAATCTATCCGAAATAGAGATGCTGGTGAGCTCCATATTACCACTGAAACCAACCCAGAGATTTAGCTCATGCTATCACTACTAGAAGTGGGTTGAACTATAAAGAACCGGAGTACCCATCAACAACAAATGACCACGAGAAAGAGACTCCTACAGTCAAGAATAACAAGAATTAAAGTAAGGCAGTATCAGTATACGAAAATAAGTCAAAACCTTATGTTCCTCCCGTTCCACTCTCACCTTAAATGAAAGATGTTTTTCTGTACTCATGAACAAGATACCATATAAAGAGAAGGACCCTGGGAGTTTTACCATTCCATGCACGATCAAAGGAACCACTTTTGAAAAAGCGTTAGATGATTTAGGAGCAAGTATTAGTCTAATGCCCTATTCTTTATATCTAAGGTTGGCGTTAGATGAGCTAAAACCAACTCAGATGTGCATTGAATTGGCAAACAAATCTAACCAATACCCGAGGGGAAGTAGCAGAAAATGTTCTTGTGAAAATTGATAAATTCATATTTCCGGTTGACTTTGTAGTAATTGACATGAAGGAAGATGCTGATGTCCCGATTCTGTTAGGAAGACAATTCCTGGCTACTGCATACGCCATGATTGATGTATTCAACAAGGGTATTTCTTTGGAAACTGGCAATGAGAAAATAACTTAATATTTAGAGCGATCTATGAAATACGCCACCTTCACAAATGACAACATTCAGGTTGTGGATTTAATTGACTCGACGATTGAGGACTTTGTGAAGGACTTTCTCCCTCAAGAATAATTAAACTCAATTCTTTTAAATGATTAAGATTGCAAATTAGAAAGTGAAGGGACGACTCAGGAGTATAACGATGAAGCAATACTAAGACGTGGTTAAGGAGATCTAGATGTGCCGAAGTCAATACAAGATGACGATTTCATCAAAACCATTGAAACTGTGAAAGAAATTGCATCTTTCCCTAAACTAAAAGTGCTCCCACCTCATTTGGAATATGCTTTCCTGAATGAGAATCCTGAGTTCCCTGTTATAATTTCATCATCCCTTTCTAAACAAGAAAAGATGCTATTATTGCAAGAATTGAGCAATCATAAAGGCGCAATTGCTTGGAAAATGTCTGACATCAAGGGAATTAGCACTTCATTATGTTCTCATAAAATTCTTATGGAAGACGATTTCAAACCTGTTGTGCAATCACAACGAAGATTAAACCCGAAAGTTCAAGATGTAGTAAAAGATGAAATAATCAAGCTTCTGGATGCAGGCTTGATCTATGCCATTTTTAACAGCGCTTGGGTTAGCCCAATTCATGTTGTTCCAAAGAAAGGAGGAATGACTATTATAGTCATTGAGAACAATGAATTGGTTCCCACAAGAACTTTAACATGTTGAAGAGTTTGCATAAATTACCGGAAGCTCAATGATGCTACTCGAAAAGACCACTTCCCGCTCCCTTTCATCGATCAAATGTTAGAAAGACTTTCAGGTCACGAATACTATTGTTTTCTTGACGGTTTCTCGGGATACTTTCGGATAACTATAGCTCCAGAAGATCAGGAAAAGACCACTTTTACTTGCCCTTACAGAAAATTTGCCTACCGGCGTATGCCCTTTGGTCTATGCAATGTACTAGCTACTTTCCAAAGATGCATAACGGTAATATTTTCCGATATTTTTCAGGACTTCATGGAGGTATTCATGGACGACTTTTACGTGTTTGGTAATTCTTTCAACTCTTGTTTAAATAATTTATCTCGAATGCTAGCTAGGTGTGAAGAAACCAACTTAGTCTTTAAATGGGAAAAATGTCATTTCATGGTTAAGGAAGGAATTATTTTAGGACATAAAATTTCCAAATCAGGTATTGAAGTCGTTAAAGCAAAATTGATGTCATATCTAGGTTGATGTACCCAACTAATCTTAAAGGAAGCAGAAGCTTTTTATGACACACTGGGTTTTATAGGAGGTTTACTAAAGATTTCACTAAAATAACTAAACCCATGACCCAACTTCTCATGAAAGACACAAAATTTGATTTTAGTGATAATTGTAAACAAGCTTTTGATATTTTAAAGAAAAAACTAACCATTGCCCGGTTATTATAGCACCTGATTTACTATGCTAGTAAAACATTGAACGATGCTCAAGCACATTACACCACAACTGAGAAAGAACTTTTAGCTGTAGTTTATGCCTTTGACAAATTCAGGTCTTATTTAGTAATGTCAAAAACTATTGTCTACACTGATCACTCTGCTTTGAAGTATTTGTTTAGCAAACAGGACACGAAACCGCGATTGATATGTTGGGTAATACTGCTACAAGAATTAAAGATTGAAATCCGGGATAAAAAGGGGGCAGAAAACTTAGCTGCAGACCATCTATCCAGACTGGAAAACCCAGAACTTGAAGAATTAATCGAGGAAACTATTCGAGAATCATTTCCTGATAAGCATTTGATGTTAATACGAATAAGGGAAACTGAACCAGATCCTTGGTACGCAGATTATGCTAACTATCTTGCATCAAGGATCTTACCCAACAACCAAACATATGATCAAAGAAGAAAATTCTTTTCATACTTGAAATATTATTTTTGGGATGATCTGTATTTGTTTAGATCATGTGCTGATGGGATTATAAGACGATGTGTATTCGGTGATGAAATGCTACAAAATTTGGAACATTGTCACAAGGGACCAGCCGCAGGACATCATGGAGCAGACACTACCGCAAGAAAAGTATTTGAGGCAGGGTTCTATTGGCGGAGTATTTTCAAGGATGCCGTGAAATATATATAGAATTGCGATGCATGCCGACGGGTAGGTAACATCTCTTCGCGTAATCAAATGCCTTTAAATAATATAATGGTTTTTGAAGTTTTTGATGTTTGGGGAATCGACTTTATGGGTCCGTTTGCCCCATCCGGAAAAAAATGTTACATTTTGGTAGCTGTTGATTATGTGTCAAAATGGGTTGAAGCTGAAGCTTTACCTACTAACGATGCCAAGTTGTTGTCAAATTTCTTATGAAACTTTTTTCTAGATTTGGGATTCCAAAATCTCTAATAAGTGACCGAGGGACACACTTTTGTAAGTAATTAATGGAAAAGACTCTTATGCGATATGGGGTAGTGCATAGGTTAGCCACGACTTATCAACCCCAAACCAGTGGGAAGACTGAAAACACTAATCTCACAATTAAGCGCGTTTTGGAAAAATTTGCCATTAAAAATCGAAAGGATTGGGCATATAAGTTAGATGATGCCCTTTGGGCACTCCGAATAGCTCACAAAACACCTTTAGGAAGTACCCCATTCCGTATTGTTTATGGGAAACCTTGTCATCTGTCAGTCGAATTAGAACATAAGGCCTATTCGGCCCTTAAAATACTAATTTTGATCTGGAAGAAATCAAGAAACACAGATTCTCTCAAATTAATAAGCTAGTTGAATTAAGAGATGAGGCTTATGATCATTCAAATGCTTACAAGGATCGAACTAAAAGATGGAACGATGCGAAGATACAAGAAAAAGAGTTTGAAGTTGGACAAAAGGTGCTTGTCTACAACTCTAGGCTTAAGCTATTCCCTAGTAAACTAAAATCACGATGGTGTGGACCATATACTGTAACAGAAGTGTTTCCATACTGAACAATTGAGGTCATCAATAATGAAGAACAAAGTTTTAGAGTGAATGGGCACATGGCTAAAATTTATTACGGTGATGATAATCGGAAATTGTCAGAAGACTTCTATTTCGCGCATACATAATAACGCCATGGATTTGAGTCTAACTTAAAAACTCCTTAATAAACAAAAGTGCCTTTTCGGGAGAAAACCTGAATTATCCTTTTCTTTTTCCTTTTTATTAGTTTAGTTGGTGTGGTATGTTTTGTTGTGAATTTTTGTGGGTATTAGAGAAAGGAAGATGGTGGAGGAGCTGGCAATGGTGTTTTCACTACTAGAATTTACCTCAGAAACATTCTATGGCGTAACATATTATGTGATTAAGCCATAGCCACCATCAGATGCCAGACTTTTGTCAAGTGTCATTGCTTACAGCGTAATACTAACTACTAGTCTATGCCGTAACTTTCTTCTGTACCTTCAAAATTTTATTTACATACATACTTTAACCTTGTATTAAATGAACTTTGTGGGTGTGTTCACTGTAAACCCTCACGAGACTTCACTCGTCTACTCGGGACACCGAGTGGTTTAAAAGGCTTGTTGCATATGCTAAATGCAACCGTGATTCCCTACGAAAGTGAGTTAGGATTTTCTTTTCTTTTCTTTTATTTTACTTTTTAGATTTTATGCTTGTGGTTTGAAGCGTGATTTCAGGGATTTGAAGTTTGCTCCATAGCCGAAGTGAAGGCACGTTTTCTCAAACATGATCCTTCTATCATTTTCAAGAGCGAATTTCAAGGAAGTTCTCGTTCTAATTCTACCTTTTTCCTTTATTTCTATTGCTTGTTTGCGTACAAAAGGGACTTAGTACATTTTAAGTGGGGGAACGGGAGTAGAATTATATCTTGAATTTTATTTGCCCCATTTTTTCTAGTTTATTTTGAAAAATTATGCCATTTTTAAAAATTTTGACATGTTTTTCCGGACCTAACTAGAATAGACCTTAGCGGAGCACATTTTAACCCTTGATTTCCATGGTGAGATTTAAGCCTATTCGTTTTCCCCATATTACTCAAATCCGCCAAATATTGAGTGTGCCAGTAGTTTATAAACTTTAAAACTTGCCCTTTACATTATTTTAAGACCATAGACGAGTAGTGTGTCGAGTTTACTTGATATATTTGGTAGCAACTGTTTGAGAAGGCAATATTTTAGGATTAACACCCAAATAGCCTTATGTGTGCGTTTATCGATTAGTCACATTGACTCTTCGACCCCCGTGTTAAAACTCTTTTGTTGCACTCACTTTTAGTGCAAGATACCCTTAGATACACCCTTCCGAGCCATTCTTTCACTTCATACCCTTATCATTATTGTTTCGATACATCTATTCGCCTTAGCCTACCGTGTAGTCTTGGTCTATGATTGGGAAGTCGCCGCTTGCCTAAATTTAAGGTTCGAGTAAAGAGATTTAGAAATCACGCCTTTGTTGAGGACTTATCTTTGAAGATCATTAAAGACCCCCCCCCCCAAGTATTCTCATATATGATTCATCTCAAGTGGGGGATGTTATTATTCTTGTAATTTTTTATTATTAAAAAAAATGTGAATTTCCGTATGTAGATAATTTATTTATGGTGCAACAATGTATAGCACAAAGTTATGAGCTTATCAAGAATTAGTATCAAGGAGGCCATTTCAATCACATATGAAGAATTGAGTTGGTTATTCATATTCGCCGACATGAAGACCAAGTGGTGTGCCTATCATGACGTCCGCTAATGGCACACTCACTTGTAGTATGATCCAGTTTTTGCATCTTGGATCTTTATCTTTAGATGAATGGCAGGCGGTAACGACTTGGTTGTAGGCTAAGACTATTTGATTTCATTTTTATTTTTCACCGTTTATGTGTATCTCATGTCTTATCATACCCTTTAGTTGTGAATCATGCTTAGGTGAGTTTTAGCAGTCATTGGTGTCTTGCCCAGCGTTCTGGTCATGTACCGATGGTCTTTGTCGTCTTCGCAGTAGTATGATAGTAGCAACAATACACCTTAGCCTTAAAACTTGTTCACCCAATATTGCCGTTAAAGATTGTTTCGACCTTGGCTCTAGTGCTGGAGATTTGTGTAACCGCCAAGATTATGATAGAATACATACTATGACTATGCATTGAGTGATCACCCCGAAATTAACACTTATAGTAGAGAGAGAGCAGGAGTGTTTGTTCCCATTTCGTGAGGTGTTCGACTTTTATAAATTCTAGCATAGAAAGTTTTTAAATTCATATTTTCCAATCTCTTGAGAGATATCTTTTTGAAAATGATTCTAATAAGGTCTACTTGAGGGCAATTAGAGTTCAAGTGGGGGATATTTGATAACATCAAATAGTTCCGATATTTTAGTGTTAATTTCCCCCTATTATTCTCATCTTTTATATTATTTTATTCGAATATATACTCTTATTTGTTTATATTTCATTTTCAGGATAAAAATGAGCATTGAAACGAAGAGACGCGGACTTGCAAGGTTATTAATAAAATAAGTTGAAATATGCTGAGTGAACACTAGCTACGGTGTAGATCTTCTCTCAACCTACGCCGCAACATCTATTTACACTGAAGACTAAAGTCAACGCTGACTAGAAAACTACGACGTAACAAACTTATGGGATACGGCGTAGAAGTGGGTACAAGACTTCTACGGGCGTAACTCACTTTGAGGTTACGCCATAGATCTTCCTTCAACACTTAGAAGAACTTCGTGATCCAAAATGGAGTTACGGCTTAACCACTCATAAGGTTACACCATAGAATGGTGTACGAGAGTTCTACGTCCGTAACACGTCATTGAATTACGGCGTATTACCAATATTCAAAGCCTACGACATAGTTAACCCTAAGGGTTACGCCGTAGCAATGTTGAGACTATAAATACCAGCCCTAATGTTTCATTTTAAATAATTTTTCTCACACACAAAAACCAGAGGAGGAATTAGGGATCAAGGAGGACAAAGTTCTACAAGCATACAAGTCATTTTCAAGGGAGAATTCACACATCACAATCATAAGTTTTACCACTTTTGTATTACATTTGTGTATTGGATTCATGTTTTCGTTTACAATATTGAACATCGATTATCTTGCATATTTTAATATGAGTGGCTAAAGACCTTTGGTGTGATAAAGTCGTTTCGTAATATATAATTATTCCGAAGAAATACCGGTGAAAGTATTTCCCGAATCGTTCTCCCAGCGAAGGCGAATGGAATCGAGAATATCGATTCGTGAAATCGTGAATTGAAAATTGAGAAAGTGAAAAATATCAATCAAATAGTTCACGTATCTACAAACAAGTATGAAATATGCAAAGATTACAAACTAAGTATGCACCGAAATTAAAAACGCAAAAACGGAAACGCAACCGTAAAATTTAAAACGTAACGTATGACGAAAAATGATCCTACGAACTTGGAAATATTTTCTAAAATTCTAAAACTAATAAAAAGAATTTTAAGAAAAAGAAAAATATTTTTTTGAGTTTTTATTTATTTTCTAGAATTTATTTTCTATATTTGGAATTAAAAATGAATTAAAAATAAGGAAAAATAGAAAAATAACTTGGAAAAATGAAAATTAAATTCTAAAAATTCTAAAATATTATAAAAGGAATTCTAAAAATATTTTTGGATTTTTCAAAGCTTTTTCTGATTTTTTTATGATTTTTGGTATTTAAAAATGATTAAAATTTGATTTTAAACTAAAAGAAATTAAGAAAAAATAGCAAATGAATTCAGAAAATTATGAAAAATTAACAGAAATTCTAAAATATTATAGAAAGCTAGCAGAAAAATTTTGGAACAAAGAAATTAAGCAGAAGTGCTTTTTGAGAACAAATCAGCTTATGGCAAGTGCTTATTTATAAGCACTTGCCACAAAACTTTACCAAAATGATATCACTACTGAATTATGCTATTATGAACCAAAATAAGCTAAGATAAGAATATATGAAACACAGAAACACCAATAGCAACCTAATAAGCACTCTAAGAAAAGCTAAACAAGCAGAATTCAATCACAGAATAAGCTAAAGATAAAGCAGACCATGCAAATTACTAAAACAACTACTAATAAATTCAGATAAGCCAAAATACACAATCACAAGCTCAAAATAGCAATAAGCAGGTCAACAATCCAAGCAGAAATCTATGCTAGAACCTCTTATTGCAGGCCTGATAAGCTATACAGATAAGCTCTACACTATGAGATTATGGGAGCAATTTAAAGACTACCAAACTGAGGATCTATAAGATAAAGGGCTTAAACTAATGCTACCTACAACTACTTAGAATGATGCTATGAAAGTGAGTCCATAACTGTGGTGCAGGGGAAACAAATGCTCAATCAGCCAACTTCAAGCTATTAATCAAATAAGCTAAAAGGATCCAAACTAAGATTTTGTTTTTGCTTATGACTAACTAGGTACTGGAAATCACAAATCAACAGATCAAATCTATTCCTAATCACTAATGAACCCTACAAGTGCTATCAAATTTCGTACCAAAAACTGAGTAGCAAAAAGTATTGACTATTTATATGCGATGTAACTTTGACCTAATCCAAATTCAACTGTTGATGTCTACTTAAACTAGTTATAATCAGCTAAACTAGTGCTAGATTAAGCTAACTAGTACCAAAATGAAGCTAACAACTCAATTACTCTAACTGTTAATCATTTATACTAACAGTTAAGCTATTATTAAACTATCTTTGACTATTTATGAAATATTCTGCCAATTTTATACTCTACTAAACAATTCCTAACCTAATGAGAACTAATCATGAAGCTGAAACAGTGAAACAATTTCAAATTACTATAGCAACTATAATATCCAAACACTCCCTTAAGCTACTGATTACACTACCAAAAGCTGATACAAGCTATCAAATACTGAACCAATGATACTCACAGATGTAATAACAATCTATAAAGCAGAATTAACCATAAAATCCAACTAATAACAACAAGAACTCAGAACACTAGTGCTAAAATTCAAAGATATGAAATAAGCAAGCAGTAAACAGAATCCTACACCATAACATTCACTACTAATGATCTAAGCTACAAATCTTATACTACTGGAAGCAATTCAAACAATCAAAAACAACCAAATACCAACAGTAACAAAGAAACTCACAGATTATCAGCTAACTAGGCAAGATTGAGAGTGAAACTTACAAATGCTTTCCTCTCAGCTCAAAATAGAGAGGATTCACTTTGCTAGTCTATCTTTTGATAGGCTAAACCATCATACTTCTGAATTAACCTATCCAAAACAATTCAGCTTCACAAGATCAATGAACACTAAATCTATTTGTATTTATTTATTTTCTGATTTTCTTAAAAAACTCTTTGAATAAAATGACAATGAAATAGTAATTAGAATGATTTAAAACTGAGATACTGAAGAAATTAAAAGAGAATTTACTCTAAAACAACTAAGTAACTACTGATAGCAGGAATGATCAAAGCTAAAATTATAATTCATTTAATCTAAAACATTACAATTGAAAAGAAATTACATTTAAAGCTGAAAAATGATTTTGGCAGAGTTTGGCTACTCCAAACTCCACACCTATACAAGCATTCTATCACCCTTTTTATAGTGGAAGTGAGGAGAGAGCCTACGGATTGCCAGGTTGGCAATCCGTGTGATTCTGTGTTTCTTTACACCTATTCTGAGCCGTGTGATAAGCATCAATCATTTCCCAACAAATATCAACCCTTGGATCTTCACTTGTGACGTTTCCCAACCAATAAGTGCTCACCACGTATCCCAAATGTGTGCTTGTTGAGCTCTGACAAATCCTGACACACTGACACCCTTCTAGAAGGTACTTGATTTGACTATAGTACCCTTAATTGTGGTGAATTAAAGGGTAAGGTAATTAGGGTTCATGGTTACTATTCAATGAATAGTACTCCCCCCGTCCCATAAAAACTGTCCAGTTTGACTTTTCAGAGTCAAACTGGTTCAACTTTGACCTTAAATATTTTTTATGTGTTATATAATAATTGATGAAAAATTATACCAATGAAAAACACATTTAAAACTCAATCCATTCATATATTTTTCATAAATTATTATACAATACTCACAAAAATAGATAAGGTTAAAGTTGAACCAGTTTGACTCTGAAAAGTCAAACTGGACAGTTTTTATGGGACGGAGGTAGTATTTTTCTGGGTAAGGGTAAGTTTGGGGGGCGGGTAAACGTACGGGGTAGTTTTTTTATATTTGTTTGGTTTGTGGACCGGGTCAGGTTTTAGGGAGGTTGGGCTTGGGGTGTATAAGGAGAGTGGGCTTTTGGTATATACTTGGACCAGATTTTGTAATTTCATAAAAATGGTAATGAAAATTACAAGGACCAAATGTGTAACTTCTGAAAATCCAAGGGCTGAACTTAACATTCTTCAAAAATAAAATCCAGGGACTAATCATGCCAAGTCTTGATTCTTCAAGGTTTAATTTGACAAATTGAGCTCAAATAATGATCCAATCTTGTGAAATCCTTCCCGGTATCGGCTTTTGACTTTTCTGACCTTTTCCTACTCTCGTGCCCGGTTTTGCTTTGTTTTGTTTATTTTTCGTATTATCCGTACCTGCACATCACAAACATAAAAACACGTATTTTCTTGGCATTTGTTAGCTCAAATAGTCATTTTGGGTCAATATTTGGTAATGAAAAGGGTGTGTAATTAATACACACCAAAATCCCCCCGACTAAAGTATTGCCGTGTCCTCACGCAATGTGATCAATTCACGCTTTTGGGATAAATAATTTTGATACTCTTCCTACTAATTTTGAAAAGTAGCAAGGATGTTCAAAAGAGATTACAAAATCATTTATTCCCGAAAACGCTCCGTTTTCCAAAATTTTTCCTTTATTCCACTTTATTCTATTTTTGTACTTTTCATACTTCAAACTTGTGACGTTTTGTTGAACTTTCATTATTTTGCAATAATTATTAGGGTCGACAAGTAGAAACACTTCTAATTAAGAAGCGACCATACGGTTAAAATTCGTCATCCTTGATTTTTCACGAGTCCCCAAACTAAGCGTACAAACGAGATCACAGCTTATCTACAAATTAGATGCTAACACTACTCATAAAAGTTACTTGTGGAAACTTCTTACTCCCATTCCTAGGTTTTGTATCTCAATATTTTATTTTGTTGAGAAATGAATTGCTTCATATTTTCTCGTTTTAATAATTTTTAGTCCGATAGTGACACCTAAGTTTAAACGATAAGTAGTTATTCATTTTCTCTTAAGAACCACTGCAACAGAAATTCGGTCCACATCAAGGAATTTTGGATACATACAATATCAAGGATATAAGTTGCGGAGTACGATCACGTGCACCTCATGTGACTGATTACTAATCACTTATCACATGCACCTCACGCGCCAACAACTTATTTACATACATAGCTCTTATTTGATACAACTTTCACCTTTCACTTTTTTCATTTTTTCACTTTTCTCATATTTTTCACTTTTTTCTTTCTTGACTTTTTTTCTTAACATCAATGGAAGCTTATCGGGTAGCTCCAAAACCACATAGATAATCAACTTTTGACTTTTGATTTTTCACTTTTTGCTCTTATTTTTGATATTCCTTGATATGTACTGATGAGGCGAAAAATGATCCATTTTTAGGGGGTCATTTAAGCCCGAATTCGACTTTATTTGATCAAATATTGCCCTAAATCGTTCCTTTTGTGATTTTAGGTACTTGGAGAGTGAATTATGGGAAAGAAGCCATTTTGGACGTTTTTGGAGCATAAAAGTGAAGAAAACGGCAAAGTATCAATTTTCCATGCTGGAAACACTAGGTGACGGCGTCAAGAGTTACACCCTGACGGCGTCAGACATCAAGAATAAAATACCGTAGTTGATGACGGCGTCAAAAGTCATCCTGACGGCGTCAAAAGGCCAAGAATAAAACACCGTGGTTGGTGACGGCGTCACACAGGCCGTCATAAGTAGATCAAGGCCGTCCGAGGAAGTATTTGGCGGCGAGGTGACGGCGTCACATGGTTGTCTTGACGCCGTCAGCCCAGTTTTCCTATATATAGTTTTCTAGTTTTTACATTAAAAGAGGAGAAGTTTTGGAGAAACCCTAAAGACGAATTTGGTGCAACTTTTATAGGTTTTTCAAGGGTCCCAAACCCTTGATACCTTGCATTGTAATTGAGATAAGTGTTCTTCTAATTCAATCAATATGTCTATGTGTTGGTTGTCTATATCTTGTTCTTATCTCAATTCAATTATGCTAGGCTAGATCTCCTTTGTGTTTGCTTAGATCTAATGAAACCTAGATATTGATTATGTGTTGATTACTTGTTTATTCTTGTTCTTGGATGAATGATTTTATATGTTAGGCTTAAGAAAACTGGCAGATCTCCAAATGGTAACATGCTTGAACGTCTTAAGAAACATGAACCGAGGCGTACTAGGTCTTTATTGGTTGTATTTAATGCATGAGCCACTGTTTACAATCCCTATAGTTGTGCTGGGTCATGGTGTAGGAGGAGATAAGAGCTCATAGAATTGGGGAGTTATGTATGCCACCCCATGAATGGTATTAAGGAATACGATCCGTCATCCATACAATTATAACAAGTAATTAACGTGTAAAAGATATCTAGGGAGTAGTGAAGTCTAAGTAAACAAAATTTCTCCAATTACTGCTCACAACCTTAGTATAAATTAGTTTAATTTCATTTTTAGTATTTTAGTTAGATTATATCTTAGTTTTGGGTTAGTTGAATAGCAACTAATTCTGCCCACTCTTCCAAAACCCGAGATTTTACTTGCTTTCATAAAAATAAAAAAATACAAAAATAATCATCCCTCACCTCTAGAACTAGTAATTAGGTTTTCTAATCCTAGCGACACTATTTCTAAGCTGAACGATCAATCCCCCGGTACTTGTCACTATACTATACTACAACGATCAGGTACACTGCCTGGTGGGGGTTGTAAGCTTCTCGAGATCCCTCGAGAGGTAAAGCCTGTTGCGATTCCCACGCATCAAGTTTTTGGCGCCGCAGCCCGGGGAATAGTTATTGTCTAGGTTAGGATTTCTTTTTATTAGGTCTACTTGCTAGATTCCTTTCTAGTAAGATTTTATTTTTATTTTTAGGTCTTCTTTAGTCTATCTTATTTCTTCGTGCCTTTGTTCGTAACTCTTTACCATCCGACATCATGGAAGGTGGTAACATCTTTGAACCCATCATCCCACCACAACAAAACCCACCATTAGAACCCCTTAGGCCCCGAACCTTAGGAGAGTATTCCCGACCTAGCCACCAAGGCTACCGAAACACCATTGAGCTCACCGGAGACAATGTGACCCCCTTGCGATCCGACACCATCCGGTTGGTGCAAAGCGGATATGCATTCCATGGACTTCGTTCCGAAGATCCAAACCAACACCTTAAGGACTTCCTCAAAATCATAGATTCCATAGACCTAGGTGTTGAAACTAGAGAGACTACCCATTTACGCCTATTCTAATTCTCTCTACGGGATCATGCTAGTCAATGGCTTGAGCGTTTACCCGCGGGATCCATCACCGCATGGGACAATCTCGCCAATCACTTCCTTACCCAATTCTTTCCGCCGGAAAAGACTGCAATGCTTAGAAGGGACATTTTGATGTTTGAGCAACAGCGGGGTGAACCTTTCTACGAGGCTTGGGCCCGTTTTAAGGATCTCCTCCACAAGATCCCTCATCATGGCATAAACCTTTGGCTATTAGTCCAGATTTTCTACGACCATGTTGACTATCACACTAAGCACACCATCGACAGGGCCGCGGGAGGTAAATTGCGTGATAAGAATGCCGAGGAGTCTTGGGCAATTATCGAAGAGCTCGCTGTTGATAATAATGAGATTTGGGAATTTAAACATACGATAGAAGCGGCCATCAATGCAGTCTCGACATCTGGAGGAACCACCGAAATCCCCGTTGAACTCTTGTGCAAACTTGAGGCAAAAGTTGACTATTTTGAGGAAAGGCAAAGGAGACCCTTAAGTCCTAGACAAGCCACTGTCAATTCTGTCTCAAAACCAACTTCGGCACCATTATCCGAGTCACCTTCTAGAGAACATGTCGAGACTTTTCAGAGGTGCACTCCACCTTGTTCCCCTCCCAAGGAACTTAGCTCGGAGTTTGAGGCTAGGATGAGAGAATATATGGCAACTCACTCTGATCGGCTTGCTAGATTCGAAGAAGCAGTTTATAAACAAAAAGAGGAGATACAGGAGAAAATGAATGAGATGCTGAGTCTATTGGAGGAGTATACCAATCAGAGAACCCCCGAACGAATACTGCTAAGGAAAGAAAGCGCCACTCCCACCAACCAATTTGTTAACTCCGTCACCATTGTCCATAAAGATAACGAGAAGGTAGAAACTCCTGCTAAACAGACCTTAGAAAAACCACCAGAGTCCCAACCTTTGAGTTACTACCTGAAACACGATATAAACAAAAACACCATAACAAATTGGATTAAGGGTGATAGGCGTAACCAATCCTCCGGACAGGTTCCTGAAAAAGAGGAAGAAGAGGAAGATGAGTATGATACGCTTCCTGGAGGATCAGTGGTCGAGAGGTTATTGGTACAGAAAGTGGCTACTAAGCAGGTAGCATGTGGGAACTTTGAAATACCAACGAGCATCGGGGACTTGAAACATCTTAGTGCTTTCGCCGACCAAGGATCGGAAGTAAATCTTATGCCCCTAACTATTTACATCCAACTAACGTCAAAAATGCCAGCACCTACTCGTGTAAGGTTATCTCTTGTTGGACACTCGTACGTATACCCCCTAGGAATCGCAGAAGATGTATTAGTTAATGTTGCAGGATTCATGTACCCCGTTGATTTTATGATCATTGATGATAAAGGGGATGGATGCATGCCAATAATCCTTGGGGCACCATTCCTCACCACCGCTAGGGCTGTCATTAAGTATGAAGATAGGAAGATTGAGCTTAAATCTGGAAAGAGAAAGATTAGCTTCCACATGACCCCGAGAAGTAGGCATGAGAATTTGAGTTGGAGAAAGATCAAAAACAACATTGGCACGACACCCATTCATGTTCAGAATAAAATTCTTGCATGGGAGGCAAGAATCAAAAGCTATAAGAAAGCTAAGGATGAAAGAAGAAAAAGCAATAAGGTTTCAGTTGAACTCGAGGATACTCGACACGAAAAAAATCATACACCATTTGAGGAAGGGAACTCGGTGCTCCTAAGACACTTGGAAACGACAATACCACCCGATAAACCAAGTCCTTGGTGGTATGGGCCATTCACAATCGAAGGATTGAACCAAGATGGGGTAGCTGACTTGAGAAGCAAATTAGGTGGGAAGGTGATTGCAAGTATAGATAGATTGAGGCACTACCACCATAACAGTAATGATCGCAACTATATGGGGTATATCATTTCAAATGATGAGATCACGTGATAGCCCATGACTTTGAGTCTAGCTACAAGACTCGTAAATAAAGAAAAGCGCTTCTTGGGAGGCAACCCATGTTTTGTGTGATTTTATTTGTTTGATTGTTATTTGCTTCCGTATGCATGTTTTATTTTTATTGTTGGTTGATCATGTCTCTAAATTAAAATGTGGAAATACTTTACTATGTTGTTTGGCCTAGTCTTAACTCCAACCTAAAAGTATTTTTGCAAAAGATAAGTGTAAGGGGAAACCCCAAATATGTTTTTAAGAAACAAACCGATCATGATTCTCCACGATAATAAATGAGCATGTATATTCGTATTTGTTAGAGTCAAATGCTTGTATTGAGTCATAATGAAGTTTTGCAGGATTTTCCAGGAAGTAGGACCAAGTTTTTCCAGAAATTTTCCGGAAACTTAACATAAGAATTTCTGCAGGTCCATTCTGACGGCGTCAGGGGTTTACTCTTGACGGCGTCAGGAGTCAAAAATCTGGAAATTTTACCGGTTTTGTTTTTCTAACGGAGTCTTATGGTTTTTTGTGAATTATTAAGTTTTATAATCTCTAGGAAATCTGCAAACTTCATTCCACAAGCATTATATCTTACTTTGTTTTATAGGATTTAGGAACTTATATAGGATGCCGCCGATTTTACGCGAGGTTGTCTTGTCTATTTTTTCAGGTTTCACAGGTTATGTTCGACAAGGAGATGATTTATATTCTGGAAGGGAAGCTTTGATTGTTCATTTTCTTGGAAGAAGATTTAACCTGGCCACCTATAATCCATACCGAGCAAATCAGGGGAGTATTTGATTTCATTCTTTTTACTTTTTTGTCACTTTTACATTCTTTACTTGAACATTGGGGACAATGTTCATCTTAAGTGTAAGGGGAGGGTAAAAAGATGATACCTTACATATGCACTTTCGCTTGAGTTTGTTTTGTTTAAGGGTAGATGTGTAATAAAACTACGAGAAATACTTGTTAGTGTAATTTTAGCGCCAAATTTAAAATTTTTTATTTAGGAGTGAAACTTTAGCCATAGCAAGCGTCTCATGGATAGGAGATTGTATGACTAGCACATAACCGTATATTCAGAAAAATTTTCCACCCAAAAATGTGAGGTTCGCCTTTAGATTTGATAGGAAAAGCATTCATTATTAGTGCTTATGAGTGTACCGGTAGCATTTAGATTCTAGAACTTGCGTTAGTGATGCATCCCGAGACCGCTAGTGAGACTACATTCGTGTGGTAGGATTTACTACATGATAAGAGGCATTAGGATCACCCTTGTGTTAAACCCGTATTACAATTACTTGACCATTTAAGTCATATTACTTGGCTAGTTAAGTCAACCAATTTTTCCCACACCCTTAGCGTTGTACTCATTTTTAGTACATGAAACCCCTAGTACACCCCTCCGAGCCTATCTTTTCGTTTCTAACTTTAAGCATTTTACTTAAAGGAAGAATTTGTTACACCCCACTTAAATGTACACCCAAATCGCCTTAGCCTTCCGTGTATGCGCTCATTTTTAGTGCATTATTGTTATTTGTTAAACCCTAAGTTAACTTTCTAATTGATTACATGGTTGCTAAGTCGAGTCATATCCTTGTACATATTGTTTTGGGACGATTGGGACTCATGGGTAAGTACTTATTTTATGGAGTAATGGGGAAGAACATAATATTATTACCCCCATACGTACGTTAATCTTAAAAGTGCTCCAAGTGTTTTAATTTTCTTAATTCGAGTCATTAGATTAGTTAATTGTAAAGTATGTAAAGATTCAAGTGTAAGGGGAATTCTCATCCCCTATGATGTATTATTTTGGATGGTAGGGTAAGAGTGTATGCAAACCAAAAAAAAAAAAAAAAAAAAAAAAAAAAAACATACGGACTACCATCCCGTTTCATTCTATGTTCATTTTATGTTTTTGTTATTTTTCATTTATTAGCTTAAGTCGAGTCTAGTCTTGGCTTAGCAACGCCATATTGTACATGTAATTGACCAAGATTGTTAACTCGCCACCAGTAAAACTTCCTTTATCCAACAAAACCGTGTAATTCATATCCCTATACCTAACGTTACAACCCTTTAAAAGACCTCTTTGATAGTTTATCCTAGGTGCTTACGCCATGTGGTGGAGGTTTGATCCTTTCCCAAGTCTATGGTAATCTATTTTGCTATGACAGGTAGTGAGAGATATCTTCCATTTCCATAATGTTATATTACTTTATTACACCCGAGAGATGTGAGTATCTAAACACTATTTGTGAGGTGCTTGTGTATGATCTTCGTGCTTGTCTATTGGTCTTTAGTGGAACGATTATTTGTTGTAATTACTTTTATATTAGTGTTAAATGACCCCTAACTTGTCTTTTGAGTAGAATAAAAGCGCATTTGCTTGAGGACAAGCAAATCTCAAGTGTAAGGGTATATGATGAGGCGAAAAATGATCCTTTTTTAGGGGGTCATTTAAGCCCGAATTCGACTTTATTTGATCAAATATTGCCCTAAATCGTTCCTTTTGTGATTTTAGGTACTTGGAGAGTGAATTATGGGAAAGAAGCCATTTTGGACGTTTTTGGAGCATAAAAGTGAAGAAAACGGCAAAGTATCAATTTTCCATGCTGGAAACACTAGGTGACGGCATCAAGAGTTACACCCTGACGGCGTCAGACATCAAGAATAAAATACCGTAGTTGATGACGGCGTCAAAAGTCATCCTGACGGCGTCAAAAGGCCAAGAATAAAACACCGTGGTTGGTGACGGCGTCACACAGGCCGTCATAAGTAGATCAAGGCCGTCCGAGGAAGTATTTGGCGGCGAGGTGACGGCGTCACATGGTTGTCTTGACGCCGTCAGCCCAGTTTTCCTATATATAGTTTTCTAGTTTTTACATTAAAAGAGGAGAAGTTTTGGAGAAACCCTAAAGACGAATTTGGTGCAACTTTTACAGGTTTTTCAAGGGTCCCAAACCCTTGATACCTTGCATTGTAATTGAGATAAGTGTTCTTCTAATTCAATCAATATGTCTATGTGTTGGTTGTCTATATCTTGTTCTTATCTCAATTCAATTATGCTAGGCTAGATCTCCTTTGTGTTTGCTTAGATCTAATGAAACCTAGATATTGATTATGTGTTGATTACTTGTTTATTCTTGTTCTTGGATGAATGATTTTATATGTTAGGCTTAAGAAAACTGGCAGATCTCCAAATGGTAACATGCTTGAACGTCTTAAGAAACATGAACCGAGGCGTACTAGGTCTTTATTGGTTGTATTTAATGCATGAGCCACTGTTTACAATCCCTATAGTTGTGCTGGGTCATGGTGTAGGAGGAGATAAGAGCTCATAGAATTGGGGAGTTATGTATGCCACCCCATGAATGGTATTAAGGAATACGATCCGTCATCCATACAATTATAACAAGTAATTAACGTGTAAAAGATATCTAGGGAGTAGTGAAGTCTAAGTAAACAAAATTTCTCCAATTACTGCTCACAACCTTAGTATAAATTAGTTTAATTTCATTTTTAGTATTTTAGTTAGATTATATCTTAGTTTTGGGTTAGTTGAATAGCAACTAATTCCGCCCACTCTTCCAAAACCCGAGATTTTACTTGCTTTCATAAAAATAAAAAAATACAAAAATAATCATCCCTCACCTCTAGAACTAGTAATTAGGTTTTCTAATCCTAGCGACACTATTTCTAAGCTGAACGATCAATCCCCCGGTACTTGTCACTATACTATACTATAACGATCAGGTACACTGCCTGGTGGGGGTTGTAAGCTTCTCGAGATCCCTCGAGAGGTAAAGCCTGTTGCGATTCCCACGCATCATGTACCCAACTTCTAAAGCAAAAATTCTCTTAAGAAAACAAAGAACTAAATATTATTCAAACCGAAATGCCACTAATTAACCTAGAACATCTATTATATATCGGTGATGTATCTGATGGGAGTAAAAAGCCACAAGTACCTCTCATGAGCTCTAAAGAGAACCACTACTCCACGTTTAGCATCTAACTTCTAAATAAACTCTATCATTTCTAGCTCTTCGCAATTTAAGATTCCAAATAATGAAACCAGCGAATACTTAGCCGATAATCAGCCACGCATATATAAAGTCAGATACGGAAACTTGCAAATTCTAGAAGAAGAATTCGCGTTTTCTAGCTCCTTATGTAAAAGACTAGCGAAAGCTTTTAAGTTGCGCATGTATAAAGTCAAGTACGGGAACTTGCAGATTCTTAAGAAAGAATTCGCATTTTATAGCTCCTGGTGTACAAGACTAGCACAAGCTTATGTGATTATCATTGGTTAAGGGAACAAGCTAGGGCTCAACACGCCCGGTCAAGTCAAAATATTTATTCCTACTCTCGCCAGCAAGAAAGTCAACAAGGTGTCAAAACACTTATTCAAACTTTATTATATTTTTGCACGACTTTTTCAACTTTTTCACATCTTTTTGTGCTTTTTCATTAAAATTTTTGAAATTTTCAATTTTTTCAATTTTTTTATTTTTGGTGGAAAAATGGAGTTGCAAGAGTGCACGACTTGTGAAAAATGCAAGGTCAAAATCGAATCGAAGATTCACCCTCCCCCCGACTAGAACGAAACATTGTCCTCAATGTTTTATGGGTTAAGGTAATCCTAACAAAATTCTAGGCCGTTTATTAATTATGCCAAAGAAAACGTTAGCCGATAAGATTTAACGGATATAGGATTTCCAAGTAGCACCGATGAATGAGACTCCAAGTGAAGAGATAACGAGCACGAGAGTCATCATAAATCATGGACAATCCTGAACAAACATCACAAACAACCACGAAACACAAGAGTAGGAGAGGCACCCCCTCCTCACGTTATTTGTTAGAAAATAGAAAATAAGAAGATGAAATTGGATAAGCATGGGTTGCCACCCACGTAGCGCTTATTTTTGTTCACCGAGTCACATGAGCTTGACTCGATCCCCGAATTAATTCGTCCTTGGGGAGAGCAGATGTAACGGCCACTTGGCAATAGAGATGCCAGGGTCAAATACGGTGTCCTCACTCCCGGTGGAGTGGAAAGAAGAAATGATGGTATAAGTATAAAATGGTTGAAACACCCGGATAGTAAAAGCAAATTCGAGTTCAGAAACCTCGTCCACCATTCTAAAAATAACTTCATCCGCATCGGATTCAAAAACTTCATCTGGTGGTTTTGCAGGTGGACGAGAAGAAAGTAAATCGGAAAGAATATCATTCTCGTCATTCTCAACACCCGGTGGTATCGAGTCATCCGCAGCAAGAAATCGATCGACATCCGCTAAAAGAGGGTCACGTAACGGATTATCGGAAAGAAGTTCGGAGTCGATATCAAAATTAAAACACTCATAATCCGGAAGAGAGATATCAGCATGAATAGTGGGATTGCCACTACTCGTCTCTTCAAATCGAAAAATTTCAAGCTCGGGTAAAGACTCACTATCCATAACGGGGATAGGAGAAGAAGTAAGAGGATCATTCAATGCCTCAATACGGGAGATAAGAAGATTGACATTTAACAACGTTTCACGTAGAGTTTCATCTCGTATTTCCACATCATCATCTTCTTCATTATCATCTTCAAAGCTTACAAACTCAAGAGGTTCTTCATCAACATAATCGATCTCTCCACATGATATAGAATCATCATTATCAGAATCAGAGAATATCTCATCACGATTATCATCAAACGGTATATCATTCGTATCAACTTGATCATCAAAACGATTATTTTCAACAAGTTCAGAATCATTGATAGAAATCTCCTCGGACTCACTTGGGATTGGGACGAGGTTCTCAACACTAGACTTATTGAATTCGTCCGATTCCGTTGCCGGAATAGTGTTAAGATGCTCGTCCCCCATTTTTAGAGAGTCTTTGGGTTCTACGGGAGAAGAGATAGAATCATTTTGAGGATTTAGATTGATCGTAATCGTAGAATCATCATCATACAAACAACACTCACAAAATTGGAATTTTCTTTCTTCGGTACAAGGTTCTTCCATTGATTTCACGTTAGGCTCGGGAGTAGATGTATAACGACTGTTCACCATCTCTTTCAACTCATCCATCATGGATTTGATTTCCAAAATTTGATTAGAAAAATTGGAAGATTGTGGGGGTTGGTAAAAACCATTATAATCGTAACAAGAATTAGGTTCATGATAAGAATTTTCAAACGATCCCCCACAATGTTCAAAATTCGATGTATTTTGAAATGAATCACCATTGTAATACGAATTTTGCTCATAAAAATCATTTTGAAGATAACAATCAAGGCTCGGATTGTAATCGAAAGACGTGTCAGCACTCGGGGCATAGCACATACAGTTCATGTATCCACATTCGTTACAAAAACATCGCCCACACGACATTCCTTCTTCGGACGGGTTTCCACAATTATAGCAATTAAACGAAGGTGGTGGTGGTGGATAGTAATCGGGAACATTTGACGAATTGTTGAACGAATTTTGATCACACGTGTGAGAATTACAATTCAAACAAACGCCATCACGAATATTATCTCCACATTCGTCGCACGTACACCACACACACAACCCTCCGAAAAACGGTTCTCCACAATTATCACAAAACGTATCCATAAGAATTAAACGTAAGAGGGTTTGAGAAAAAGAATCAAATTTTAGAGGACAAGAAGGTTATTTTTGGTTTTTTTATAAAAACAAATCACAAAAACTTTTATTTTCTTTTTGTGAAACGTTACATTAATTGAAACCGTTTCTTTCAAAACCACGCGCAACGAAACGAGAGAAACGAATTTTCCCGCTTAATCGGTTGTTGAATTGAAGTAATCCGACAATCAATTAATTTCAGGTTTTCGTTATATTGTGAGACTTATTTGGTTTACAACGCCCTTTCTTTCGATCGAGTCGAGGCTGTAACTTTATTATTTTTTTGGTATTTTTGAAAACACTTTAGGAAAAGTGTTTTTGATTTTTCAATTTTTATATTTTTTATAGAAAATATATACAATATAGAGGAAGGCTTAACAAAACACGATTTTTCAAAACGATATTCAAAAATTCACTTCGACCTTCCCCGGCAGCGGCGCCATTTTGATAAAGTCGTTTCGTAATATATAATTATTCCGAAGAAATACCGGTGAAAGTATTTCCCGGGTCGTTCTCCCAGCGAAGGCGAATGGAATCGAGAATATCGATTCGTGAAATCGTGAATTGAAAAGTGAGAAAGTGAAAAATATCAATCAAATAGTTCATGTATCTACAAACAAGTATGAAATATGCAAAGATTACAAACTAAGTATGCACCGAAATTAAAAACGCAAAAACGGAAACGCAACCGTAAAATTTAAAACGTAACGTATGACGAAAAATGATCCTACGAACTTGGAAATATTTTCTAAAATTCTAAAACTAATAAAAAGAATTTTAAGAAAAAGAAAAATATTTTTTTGAGTTTTTATTTATTTTCTAGAATTTATTTTCTATATTTGGAATTAAAAATGAATTAAAAATAAGGAAAAATAGAAAAATAACTTGGAAAAATGAAAATTAAATTCTAAAAATTCTAAAATATTATAAAAGGAATTCTAAAAATATTTTTAGATTTTTCAGAGCTTTTTCTGATTTTTTTTATGATTTTTGGTATTTAAAAATGATTAAAATTTGATTTTAAACTAAAAGAAATTAAGAAAAATAGCAAATGAATTCAGAAAATTATGAAAAATTAACAGAAATTCTAAAATATTATAGAAAGCTAGCAGAAAAATTTTTGGAACAAAGAAATTAAGCAGAGGTGCTTTTTGAGAACAAATCAGCTTATGGCAAGTGCTTATTTATAAGCACTTGCCACAAAACTTTACCAAAATGATATCACTACTGAATTATGCTATTATGAACCAAAATAAGCTAAGATAAGAATATATGAAACACAGAAACACCAATAGCAACCTAATAAGCACTCTAAGAAAAGCTAAATAAGCAGAATTCAATCACAGAATAAGCTAAAGATAAAGCAGACCATGCAAATTACTAAAACAACTACTAATAAATTCAGATAAGCCAAAATACACAATCAAAAGCTCAAAATAGCAATAAGCAGGTCAACAATCCAAGCAGAAATCTATGCTAGAACCTCTTATTGTAGGCCTGATAAGCTATACAGATAAGCTCTACACTATGAGATTATGGGAGCAATTTAAAGACTACCAAACTGAGGATCTATAAGATAAAGGGCTTAAACTAATGCTACCTACAACTACTTAGAATGATGCTATGAAAGTGAGTCCATAACTGTGGTGTAGGGGAAACAAATGCTCAATCAGCCAACTTCAAGCTATTAATCAGATAAGCTAAAAGGATCCAAACTAAGATTTTGTTTTTGCTTATGACTAACTAGGTACTGGAGATCACAAATCAACAGATCAAATCTATTCCTACTCACTAATGAACCCTACAAGTGCTATCAAATTTCGTACCAAAAACTGAGTAGCAAACAGTATTGACTATTTATATGCGATGTAACTTTGACCTAATCCAAATTCAGCTGTTGATTTCTACTTAAACTAGTTATAATAAGCTAAACTAGTGCTAGATTAAGCTAACTAGTACCAAAATGAAGCTAACAACTCAATTACTCTAACTGTTAATCATTTATACTAACAGTTAAGCTATTATTAAACTATCTTTGACTATTTATGAAATATTCTGCCAATTTTATACTCTACTAAACAATTCCTAACCTAATGAGAACTAATCATGAAGCTGAAACAGTGAAACAATTTCAAATTACTATAGCAACTATAATATCCAAACACTCCCTTAAGCTACTGATTACACTACCAAAAGCTGATACAAGCTATCAAATACTGAACCAATGATACTCACAGATGTAATAACAATCTATAAAGCAGAATTAACCATAAAATCCAACTAATAACAACAAGAACTCAGAACACTAGTGCTAAAATTCAAAGATATGAAAAAGTATTGACTATTTATATGCGATGTAACTTTGACCTAATCCAAATTCAGCTGTTGATTTCTACTTAAACTAGTTATAATAAGCTAAACTAGTGCTAGATTAAGCTAACTAGTACCAAAATGAAGCTAATAACTCAATTACTCTAACTGTTAATCATTTATACTAACAGTTAAGCTATTATTAAACTATCTTTGACTATTTATGAAATATTCTGCCAATTTTATACTCTACTAAACAATTCCTAACCTAATGAGAACTAATTATGAAGCTGAAACAGTGAAACAATTTCAGATTACTATAGCAACTATAATATCCAAACACTCCCTTAAGCTACTGATTACACTACCAAAAGCTGATACAAACTATCAAATACTGAACCAATGATACTCACAGATGTAATAACAATCTATAAAGCAGAATTAACCATAAAATCCAACTAATAACAACAAGAACTCAGAACACTAGTGCTAAAATTCAAAGACATGAAATAAGCAAGTAGTAAACAGAATCCTACACCATAACATTCACTACTAATGATCTAAGCTACAAATCTTATACTACTGGAAGCAATTCAAACAATCAAAAACAACCAAATACCAACAGTAACAAAGAAACTCACAGATTATCAGCTAACTAGGCAAGATTGAGAGTGAAACTTACAAATGTAGGGCTGTAAATGAACTGAACGTTCAGTGAACATTTCATGAACCGTTCGGTAAAAAATCCGTTTATGTTCGTTCGTTTATTAAATGAACGAACATGAACAATATTTTACGTTCGTTTAATTAAATGAACGAACATAAACAAAAGTCTCGTTCGTTCATTTATGTTCGTGAACATCCGATTAAGCGTTCGTTAAAGTTCGTTTATGTTTAATTATCTATTTATGTTCATATATCATATCTTTTAATTTTATAATTTTAAAAATTGTTTTGTTTAAACAAATGAACATTTATAAAACAATATATTGTGAAGAATTCAATAAAGTTTAATTTGTTTGTCTATTTTCATTTATGTTCGATCGTTTATGTTCGTTTATCGTTCGTTTAGTGTCTTAATGAACGAACATAAACGAACATGAACAATTCATTTTTTTTAATAAACGAACATGAACAAGAAAATTCGTCCGTTTAAGCGTCCGTGTCCGTTTATTTGTCCGGTTAAAATTAAATGAACGAACATGAACAGGACTTCGTTCGTGTTCGTCCGGTTCGTTTGCAGCCCTATACAAATGCTTTCCTCTCAGCTCAAAATAGAGAGGATTCACTTTGCTAGTCTATCTTTTGATAGGCTAAACCATCATACTTCTGAATTAACCTATCCAAAACAATTCAGCTTCACAAGATCAATGAACACTAAATCTATTTTTATTTATTTATTTTCTGATTTTCTTAAAAAACTCTTTGAATAAAATGACAATGAAATAGTAATTAGAATGATTTAAAACTGAGATACTGAAGAAATTAAAAGAGAATTTACTCTAAAACAACTAAGTAACTACTGATAGCAGGAATGATCAAAGCTAAAATTATAATTCATTTAATCTAAAACATTACAATTGAAAAGAAATTACATTTAAAGCTGAAAAATGATTTTGGCAGAGTTTGGCTACTCCAAACTCCACACCTATACAAGCATTCTATCACCCTTTTTATAGTGGAAGTGAGGAGAGAGCCTACGGATTGCCAGGTTGGCAATCCGTGTGATTCTGTGTTTCTTTACACCTATTCTGAGCCGTGTGATAAGCATCAATCATTTCCCAACAAATATCAACCCTTGGATCTTCACTTGTGACGTTTCCCAACCAATAAGTGCTCGCCACGTATCCCAAATGTGTGCTTGTTGAGCTCTGACAAATCCTGACACACTGACACCCTTCTAGAAGGTACTTGATTTGACTATAGTACCCTTAATTGTGGCGAATTAAAGGGTAAGGTAATTAGGGTTCATAGTTACTATTCAATGAATAGTATTTTTCTGGGTAAGGGTAAGTTTGGGGGGCGGGTAAACGTACGGGGTAGTTTTTTTATATTTATTTGGTTTGTGGACCGGGTCAGGTTTTAGGGAGGTTGGGCTTGGGGTGTATAAGGAGAATGGGCTTTTGGTATATACTTGGACCAGATTTTGTAATTTCATAAAAATGGTAATGAAAATTACAAGGACCAAATGTGTAACTTCTGAAAATCCAAGGGCTGTACTTAACATTCTTCAAAAATAAAATCCAGGGACTAATCATGCCAAGTCTTGATTCTTCAAGGTTTAATTTGACAAATTGAGCTCAAATAATGATCCAATCTTGTGAAATCCTTCCCGGTATCGGCTTTTGACTTTTCTGACCTTTTCCTACTCTCGTGCCCGGTTTTGCTTTGTTTTGTTTATTTTTCGTATTATCCGTACCTGCACATCACAAACATAAAAACACGTGTTTTCTTGGCATTTGTTAGCTCAAATAGTCATTTTGGGTCGATATTTGGTAATGAAAAGGGTGTGTAATTAATACACACCATGGTGTTAGCCTAGTTATGAAAGTTTTATGTTTATGATTTAGTTTTCTAGTATCTTTATCATTTTATTTGTATACTTTCGTAGCATATTTTGGGACTCCCTTGTTTTGGTAGATTGAACTTTGGTAGTACCTATGAAGCTAGGAGAATTGACCATAGGACCCATAGTGAATAAGGTTGTGTTATCGTTTAAACGGCTTGGCTTCGCAGCCTTCTATGCAGCTTCACATGCCTCTCTATTGCCGCTTTCGTACATTGTGACAATGTCAGCGCCGTTTAAATGTCAGCGAATCCCCGTACAACATTAGCGCATGGAGCATATCCAGTTTGAGCCTTCGAAGAACCGTCGTTCAAACTGCGAAGGCATATTAGCATCCCATATTGCACATTAAAGTATATTTATGTATTGTCGGCCCATTGGCCTGAAGCCCGTCATGTTGCACATGGAAGGTTACATTCAAGCGGTATCTATCTCTTTAATTTACGTAGTTGTTACTCGAAAGAATAGTAGAAACCACTTTTGCCATTCAATAATAATAATAATAATAATAATAATAATAATAGAGAAGAAAAAGAGAAAGTACGTGTCCAAATATGAGGACAACGGATACAAGTTCATACCATTTGTTTTTTTCACATTCGGGGAATTCGATACAGAGGCTTTGGACACACTTTCACGTATTAGGTCTATTGCCATTAGCTACTCTAATAATGCTAAAAGTGGTATTTTTATCTTTCATAAAGTTAGCTTTTGTATTCAAAAGGATTGAGAGCACAACTTGTGTCTAGACTCTTATCTAACTTTATGTAAAATTATTATGTTTCAATAAAATTATTATTACAAAAATAAATAATAATAATAATAATAATAATAATAATAATAATAATAATGATAATGATAATGATAATAATAATAATAATAATAATAATTGAAACCATTATCTACGAGAATGGGTCGTGTCTTTCAAATAATTCAGAATAGCATATTCAATCGCGTTCATGGTTGGCTAGAGTATGAAGTTTCTATATTGGTAGGCAATATTATTAAAGACAAGCTATAGGAGTAATTAAATACATATCACTTGATCGGTAAGAACAAAATAAAAGAGCCAGCAATCAACTTCTTAATGACTTTGTAGGAAGGTGTGCAACGGCCCAATATCTGATTTGTATGTTTATTGTGACTCAAATTGTTCTTGTTCAGAAAATTTGTAATCTTTATCTAGCTTCTAGCTAGCAACTTTTTAATTTAATAAGTTGCCGTTAAAAAAAGTTTCAGCCCGGTGATGACTACGTACGTGACAATACAAAACCAGTTGCGCCAATAATGACCATAAATCAAGTATGACATTATGAGCCAGTAGTTGAACCATAATTCATTCCCTAAAGCGCATATTTTAACTTACAGTAATTATCCATTTTTTTTTCCGGCACTTTATCGACCTAGAAGAGAATTGTTTACATGTCATGGAAAACCAGATTGTGCATACTAGTTTGGTCGATCCGGGTCTTGATTTTGTTTGGCAGTTGCGACAATATTGACTGGTTTTGCACACCTCTATAAAAGAACTTTGTTTTGCAGACTTACCCAAAGTTATACATATAGTCTCTCCTCTTTACATCAAATGATCAAAGGAGTACGTTAAGTTAGAGCTGGAAATATATGTCAAGCGGGATTCCTTTGTTAATAATCACAGAACGATTTCAGCGTAAACAGAAATTGTATATAGACGTTAAATACTCAATTAGTATATAATGAACTGTCAAACAAACAAAAAAAATTACAATAAAGAACAACAAGAATATAAACTATATTAGTAATGAAGAACATAAACATCATACTCGACAATGGCATCTCCATTAGTTTCATTGAGGAAAACAGTTCGAGCTTCAGCATATCCTCTAGCAAATCGAAAAACGCCACTCCCTCCAACTACTGTCAACTCTCTAACTGGCGACATAATAGGGTTCCGACCCAATATACTCAAAGTGCTTCCATTAAACTTTTCTTCATCAAATACATAATTATTGACCATCATAAAACTCATGTTATTTAAGTCTGCGGATGCGTACATCCCTTGTGCTCTCCCCACACGTGTAGAGTTTGATTCAGGGCCAACTGTCAAGAGATTGTCCATTATTACCACGTTCCCAAATCCGGTTACGGAAGTGTTTGAAATGGGAGATGAAGCTACACGAATGGCGGTTGCATTTGGGCCTCCTACGACGTCATGGAAAAAGAAGTGGAGGCGCGTTAGTTTTTGTCTTCCAAGTCGGAGTGATGATGGAGGCAAACTGGTTGAGAAAGTTTGTGATTCTGCGGCGAGGAGGAGGGAGAAAAGGACGATTATGAGGGCAGTTGTCACGGTGGTGGTGGACATGGTGATCTTGTAGATTGAGAAATTAAATGTAAAATGGTGGATTGATATGTTTTCTTCCCTTGCATGGTGTTTGGGTTTTTTATACTTGAATAAGAGGACGTACGAAAATTCCGTGTACACATAATAACGTGTTTTTATAGTCAATATATATATCTTTCAACAGTCAATTTATATATATTACAAAAGTTATTCATGTTTAATTTGTTTAATTTAACAAAAGTCAATTTTATCAAAAATTGGCAAGTACTATCGCCATGTCAAATGCTTAACATGTTATAGTCTTGAGCAGTTGAGCGAATGTTCTTTGCAAAACTTTTTAGCTAATTTTTAGCAAATATTTTCTTTAATAGAGATGGTTTTGTAGTTTACGCACATTTATTTATAACCAAGGTTCTTAGATACTTAAATTGTTTATGACGTTATGGTATGGTCTTACTATTGATATTTTTTGAATTGTTACAGCTAGACCCACCCATATGAGTTCGTAAAAGATGGAAAGATATATGATTTCTTTGCGAGTTTGTTACGGGCTTTTAGAAACCCTTTAATACTTACTAGTACTTGCTTTTTTGCTTGTCATATACATAGTCTATATTATAAACTACAACAAGAGAAACCCCATGATATTTAGAAGTTTCTTATCTACAGCTTACTTTTATTTTTTTTTAGAATTTGGCTTGGTTTATACACATAACACATGCATAATGATCTGAAAGCGATAGGAACTCCGAGTGACTTGCCAAATTAATATGTATTCAGAACACAACAATGTGATAGTAACAACGTAGTATAATAATGTGCATGTATTTGACTCCCTATAAATCTACTATATATCCGGTCATGGCCACCAAGATGGGCTTCTCCATGGTCAAATTTGTAATGCAGACAGTTTAGTAGTTGAATGTTTCTTATAGCATTAGAAGCATCTCATGCTACAGTTTAGTTGTTTAGTGTATACCTCAAACATTTATAGTAACTTACACCAATAGTTTTATAAACCTTTAAAAGCTAATAACGGAAAAGACTTTATCTTTATGTAAAGTATGTGTGAGATCACATACACAAACACTAATCACGGCCGTATTTGAAGGTGTGAAAGGTATGTGATCACTCAGGGCCTCAAAATTTTTAGAGGCTCCAGAATTTGTCCCATTAACAATTTTATGCATGCGTGCAATATTTTTCACAAATAAAAAAGCATTTAGATAAGAAAATATCTTAAATTAGTAATATGTTAGAACGTTTAGATAACTAGTTGCATAATATCTTATGAACGGTGACACTTTATATATAATATTCTTTCTCGAAATACCTCATTACGTAATTTCACCCAAAAACCTCGAAAATTTTAAAATTTCAGGAATGACCCTGCCACTAATAGGTTAATAGGCAACGGAAGTAGTAGGGAATATACATACTTGAATTGCTATATGCTATAACTGTGACTAATGACCAGGCATCGGAAGTATGAACTTTGTTCCATGAGTAAATGGGGTCATAAGGAAATATCAATCTCTATATGGCTCATATTTCTCATACCTTGTTTTGGTTGTAGGACCGCAAACAACCATTAGCCATGCTCACTAAACAAAACATGAATACAATCCTAATACTAGGAGTAAACGTCGGCCCGCTGATCCATTTCCACCATCTTCAACCAAAGGCTACAAATAAAAGCATATAATGTTAAGGCGCACAAAAGCGTTGATAGAAAAAAGAAAAAGAATGAATTACACTAGTAACTTAAAGATCACATGAGATTAAGGCATTAACATTATACTAAAACAAATGTTAACATGATATCAACATCAGAAGTGAGCAAATTAATAATTTTATTCAGAAGGGGCTCTTTTCATTTTGTATTAACAACCCACATAGTCACACCTAATACGTAATTAGACGAAAATTCATTAACTTTGTGATATAGGTTATTACAATTTAAAAGATTACCCCTTTCTCCGATATGGATTTTTGAACAGTCACAGACTTACGGTTCATTTAAAAAATTACCCCTAATACGTATCGACGGTGGCGTTAAACTGGGCAACATTTAAGTTTGATATTTGAGAAAAGGAGACGTGATGGACAGTTATGGAGATAATGGCATTAAAATATTTGCGGATCTCATTTTTAGAGGGACCCAAAAATTGGGAGGGTACTAGCGGGAAACAAAACTTTAGGCACGAGGGAAAGATTAAAAAATTTAAAACAATCACAAAAGATAATTGGATTTTATTAATAGAGAATTAAAAGTAGGTGTGGAAATGATCCGAGCCGCTCGTGAAAAGCTCGAGATTGGATCGGTAAAAAGCTCGAAATGGTTGAGCCTAAACGAGCTCGGTCCCTAGCTCGAGCCTAAGTTGCAGCTCATTTATTAATCGAGCTCAAGCTCGAGCTTTACATACAAAGCTCGTTTAGGCTTGCGAGCCTAAACAAGTTTAAATGACAATATCATATTTTAAGCATTATACATATATACGAGCTGAGTTTGAGCTTATTACCAAGCTCAATAAAGATATATTACGAGCCGAGCTAGAGCTCGAGCCAAGCTTTAACTTAAATGAGCCGAGCTCGAGCTCGAGCCTTTTAAAACTTAAACGAGCCGAGCTCGAGCTCTGGCAGGCTCAGGCTCAGGCTCAGCTCGGCTCGGCTCGTTTCCACCCCTAATTAAAAGTAAGAATAATATCTAGAAAGTATAAACATTTTAGTCTTAAAAATATTAAATTATACTAGACGAATACTCGCGCAAAGTGACGGTATATAATGGCAAATAATTATACTTGTGAACTTGTGGTTCTAGTGTGACGTTTGATGCAACAATTACGGGTTCAATTTGTAGTTATTGCGAGGAAAAAAGAGTTTGTGTGCTAGAAACGAAAAAATATAAAAGTTTGAGTATTGAACAATATTAAAACTATTGATTTAGTGATAGATGTTGTTACCATTTTTAATGAAAGTATATTTGTTATAATACTCACTTTTAAATTATTAGTTTCAAGAAAAATTATTCATGGTTTATATATAGCATATGTAGAAAAAAAAATAGATATGTGTATATGTGCAGAAGGTTTTCTCGTAAGATTTGGCGATATTATAATCAACATTGTCTAATACATCGTTCTTGATTATGGTTTTTAAAACAAATTGGTTTTTCAAAAGGTTGTTGGTTTTTCAGTTTAATCTACAAATTCCGACCAACGGTTTTTTATTCAACCAATCGAACCGGTATTGTCCGGTTTTTAGAACACTCCTCTTGATATCTACCGGTAACAATCGATTAAAGATGTTTATTTTTGTAAACAATATGTGTTTTGAATTTATCTACCAGTCAAACTGGTTTTTGAGAACACCACCATGATTGTATCACAAGAATTTTAGTTTGAATCAAATTAGGTTAACATTTAGAATGTAAAAAAAAATAAAAAATAAAATAATCCAAAAACGGCTGCTGAAATAACGATTAGGTTGTGTACATCAAAGCTAAAAAAAATAAAAAATAAAATAAAAAAATAAAAACTCGACATTTTTTAAGTAGCCTGAACAAAGATCTCTCTCCATCTACCCATATGTGTGTCTGTGTGAGGATGTTATATGTATTTGGCATATATTTATGATCAGTATGTATGCATGTTTATGCATACACGGTTACGAACAAGGTAAGCCTTATCGAACAGTTTAATCACTACTCAATATTATATGTAAAAACGGAAAATTCTGAACCTACACAAAAACATATGTGTTATCTTTAACCACTTTAAATACCTGAAAAGATATATAATAAATACTTTGGCTCAATAGTATGTGAGTTGCACATTAATCGAAAGGTTGTAATTTCAAGTATCTTTTAAAAAAATTTACAAGAATAATGTGAGATAGTAGGTCGCGTAAGTGTGATTTGAAAACCATCACCAATACAAGACCCTAATAAGGGTTCATGTTATTTAGGAACGGGTTAATCGGGCTTTGGTCAACCCAATAAGCCCTATTATAGCATTAAAATAGAACCAAGTCCATAAACTTTTGTACAAAACTAGGGCAAAGTATGAAGAAAATAAATTAAAAACCCCCTTCTTAGGTTATTCTCAAAAATTAAGGTTAAAACTATCACCTGCATAACCTGAGCCCAATAAGCTTTTTCAGAGTCACGTCAGGTGATTCAAGTTAATATGTTTTGATGCCGTTACATGTTGATAGGCCAAAATTTGTTATGGTGTCCACATTTTGGTTAAAGTGTATCCAAGTCTCTTAAATTATAAACTTTTTGTATAACAAGAAAGTGAGATGTATTTCCGTACCCAAAACTAATATTTGGGAACGTCTTCCACGCGTTACACCGAGTATTTGATTATCTGTGTTTGTTTAGTGTAATACTTGAAAGCGTGACAATGTAATGGGTAATAGGACCACATGTGTACTAAGTGTCCAATAAACTTAATTTAATAGGACATGTACTAAGTGTCCTATAAACTTAATTTAATAGGACATGTGTATCAGGTGACTTAATAGTTTGTCTCAAAATAGGACCTTTATGGATAAAAGTCCTATAAAACTAAATTTAATACGACCGACATATCGAGTGTCCTATTATGTTTTATTCTGAAAGGACCCCAACGAACAAACGTCCTATAATACTGGATGTAATAGGACATACAAGTGAAGTGTCCTATTAATATCTATTATATAAGACCTTAGCAAACAAGGGTCCTAAAAGTATTCTCTAATAGAATCAATTTATTAAGTGTATTATTAATTTGATCGTAAAAGGACTAAAAAACTAGCACGTCCTAATAAATTAGTTATTAGGACCCTCAAGTAAAAAGGTCCCAATAGCCCGATTTTGTTGTAGTGGTGTTTGGGATTAATTAAAAATTACGTACCAGATACTCAAAACCACTCATGTCTTTTTCACTACGTCCTTCATTGGCTCGAGCGCCAGCTCCTGGAGGCCCATGTCATCATTTCAATACGGCGGGTAAATTATTAATTTACTCGTAAAGTGGATCCCGCTCTAATAGCTCCGAATAAATTAAATACGTGCATTAAGATACAAAGGCTTCTTATTCCAGAACAACGAAAGCACTTTTTCACTCTTTCATATACTAGGGGATTTCACTTGGAAAATAAAATGTTCCATACTAATGGATTCGGGTCCATAACCATGGGTTCCAATGCACGAGATCTTGTAGCACTTACTAATGAGGCCCTATCGATTAGTATTACACAGAAGAAATCAATTATAGATACTAATATAACTAGATCCGCTCTTCATAGATAAATTTGGTATATTCTTACTATTTATTTAGGCTTAATTGACTATGTTTTTTCTATTATTTGTAATACTAACTAAAATATATAAAAAAGGTGGAGTAGAAGTTAAGAAGGATACGAAGTATCTAATTAAATATCTTGTTTAATTAGGTGCAATGAAATGACAGGCATTTTGGTAAATTTAACCAATCTAGCAACAGAAATGGGTAAATTAGTATCCGAGGGATACGCATGACGGTTTTAGTCCCAAACGATGAAGCAATGGCGAAATTTACAACCGATCAATGAGTTGAGCCTGGTGCACCAGAGAGTGAAAAAACAGTTGTACGTAATCAACTTGTTAAATGTTTTTATGCTTGTTGCACGTAACTATATATATTGGTTTGTTTTGCATAGGAATTTTGGTTGTATAGATCAGTACAATATTTTTTATGCATAACATAAACGTAAAGTAAACTGTTACTTATTGTACTTGATTAGTTTACGTTCATTGGCTTTTAGAGGTACTTACAACATTACTTACCATAAGTTCATCATTAGTTTTACATATTCTACTTTAATGCTCGAAAAAAAACTCGTTTAAGCAGTTAAAGATTGCCAAGAGTTAATGTTTTAGAAAATTGAAATTATTAGGAATTATTGAAGTCAGAAGATAGTTTCTGCTGATGGATACTGCTGACAGGATACTGTTGAAGCATTAATAGTTTCTGTTGATGATTTGGATCCTGCTGATAAAGATATTCTGCTAATTTAGTTAATCCGTAGGATATATTTAGTTTATTTTAGGAAGAGATGTGTAATATATTTTATATTCTTAGATTACACGTTTTCTTGTAAGAGAGGTTAGGGTTCCTTGTAGTATAAAAGGAACACCCGGATGAATGTTTTGTACACGATTAGTTTTCAATCTTTAGTGATTAATAGAAAGATCCATAGAGGATCAAAGTATTATTAGTATATCATACTTGTGTTTCAATTTCGCATAAATACAAGTATACAGAGATTTTCCATATAGCATTGCTTTTGATTACATTGGCAAGCTATCGATCCACTGGCTCAAAGATCTATTAAGGAGTAGATCCTACAAGTGGTATCAGAGCCACAGGAGAGTCTCTGTAAGTAAAGAACAACCTTCATTCAACACCCTTTCACACTATGACTTTATCAGATGCAGCATCAGATGCAACAGAGATCACACAACCAAACAACACTTTGGCACAACAACTTAAGCAGCTCACTCTTACCAGCAGCAACAATGCAAAGTTCCCATATCTCAAGAAGGATGAATATGAGATATGGGCAGTGAAGATGCAGAATTGGATAACTAACAGTGATTTTAGTCTCTGGGATGTTATCCTGAATGGCAATAGTCTGAAGAAGACTGGTAAAGACCAAGATGGTAAGATCACCATCTATCCTCCTTCTACTGCTGAGAAAGTGATTGTTGTGCAAAGAGAAAACAAGGCAAGAACCATCTTGCTTCAAGCCATCCCAGATGATCACATGAGTGATTTCCACTATCTTGATGATGCCAAGGATATCTGGTTGGCAATCAAAGCAAGGTTTGGGGGCAACGATGAGTCTAAGAGAATGAGAAAGTCCATGCTCAGGCAGGAGTTTCAGGAATTCAAGATCTCAGAGGAGGAAGGTGTACACAAGGGGTATGACAGATTTCAAAAGATCTTGAGTCAGTTGAACCAACTGAAAGCCAGGCCTGTCAATGAGGAATGCAATTCCAAGTTTCTAAGAGCTTTACCTCCTTCTTGGTCCTAGGTCAGTATTGCACTAAAAACCAAAGGTGGACTGGACTATCTCTCTTTTGATGATTTGTATAACAAGCTCAGAAGTCTTGAGCTTGATATCAAGGGGCACTCGACTTATTCAACAACTCCTACAAACTCAGCTTTTGTAAGCACCACTTCAAATAGGGTGACACATGCTGCAAGTCCAAGTTCTTCCTCCACAATATCTTACACCTCTCCTGGCCCAAAGAGTCATCCACAATCTGGGAATGTGGTAGAGGATGTGCTTCATTCGTTTGTTGCTAACTATGATCAACAGCAGCAACTGGCTTATGAAGACTTTGAGCAAGTTGACATGTTGGATCTGGAAGAGATGGATTTGAAGTGGCAGATGGCTATGCTTATTGTTAAAGTCAGAAGGTTTGAGAAGAAAGCTGGCAGAAAGCTCAATCTCAGAGGAAGGGATCCAGCTAGATTTGACAGGAGAAAGGTCAAGTGCTACTCATGTGGTGAGATAGGCCATTTTTCTAGAGAGTGTACTGCAAAGAAGATTGAAGACAACACAAGGTATTCAACCAACAAGCAGAAGGAGTTGGAAGCTGGCAATTCAAAGGCTTTGGTGACTACTGTGGATTCTTGCATTGATTGGAAGGAGCATGATACTGAAGATGCTAAAAGCAGTGCTTCTCAGCAATTCTCTTGCCTGGCAGGTTGTGATGAAGAATTCGCCTTCATGGGCATCTCACCTCAGGTACCTAATTGTGTTTTTGGTTGTGATATAAAATATGTTGCACTTAAAGAAGCCTATGATGAAATTGAACCAAAATATAAAGAGTGTTATATTCAGGCTCAAGCCTATAAGGAAGCAGTTAGAACTCTAGAGCAACAAAAGGTTTGGTTTCAACAGAATCAATTGGCTTATGAAGAGAAAATTAGGGTGTTAAAAAGAGACTTAGAGATTACTAGTAATGAGTTAAAGTTTTCTGAAAAAGAAAAAGCTAAATTTGATTTAGAACTACAAGAGTTGCAGGTTAAGTCTGATAATGAAGTTGCAGGTCGTATGAAGTGGCAAAACGGGGCTAAAAGTCTTGATAGAATAATTGATAGCTGTCAGTCCATTAAGTGTAGAAGAGCATTAGGGTATGGTGACTATATAGGGCCTAATGAGGTCTATGACCCTAATGAACCTAGTTTGTTTGACCCTGAACCACCTCTACAATTTCAAACTCTTGTAAAGTATGTTAAATAGGTCTACTGACTCCCCTGACTCTAGCAGTGTCTCTAGCAATAATTCTAATGAATTTATATCTTGTTCTTTCAGTGACAAGACCTCAGAGACCTCTACCTCTAGCTATACCAGTTGTGATTCCAGTGTCAAGTCAGACTCACCCAAGTCTTCTTGCAAGTCTGCTGACTTTTCTAGAGTTGTTGCTGATGAAGTTCCTTTAAAGACAGCTTCTCTTGAAGACTTATCTTTTACTTCTCAGAAAAACAATTATTTTCAGTCTTTACAAAACAATTCAGTTTCTAGTATTAGTTTGAATGATTTGGTGTCCAATAAGACATCTTTTGTTTTGAATAAATCTTCTAGAAAGAAGAAATGTTTTGTTTGTGGTAGTAAATTTCATCTTATTAAAGATTGTGACTTTCATGAGAAGAGAATGGGTGTTTATGCTGACCAAAAGAGACCTAGACCATATGTCCCAAAGGCAACACACACCACCATCAGACCCAAATCAGTTCCTGCTGATAAGCCATTTTCTGCTGGTAGGTCTGTTTCTGCTGGTAGATCCATTTCTGCTGGTAGGCATTTTCCTGCTGGCTGGAACAAACATGTTGTTAGACTATTTTTTAGACATAATAATAATTTCTTTCAGAATGGTTATTGGCCTGGTTTCTATGACCCAAGGTATACAGGAGGGGCATACCGAGATTCTGCTGTTAAGCCCTTAGCAGATTGTTCTTGGATACATAACAGACCATTTGCACACAGGGGGTCCAAGAACAATGGTGGATCTTACACTCTAATGATCCACAAGGTAGGCTCAAGTCATTTATGACTTGAGTCTCTCTTTGGTAACTAATGTTGTTGTAACTTTTGTAATTGTAGGAACATCCTCTTAAGAGTAAAGATTTAGGTATTTTTGATAGTGGGTGCTCTAGAAGCATATCTTGGAATCAAGAGAAGTTGCATGATTTTGTGCCTATTAATGGAGGCACGGTGACATTTGGAGGAGGAGTTGGAAGGATCATTGGAAAAGGAACCATTAGGACTCCCAAGGTGGATTTTGAAAATGTTTAATATATGAAGGACCTATAAAACTTCAATTTGTTCTCTGTTTCACAAATCTGTGACAAAAATATTCCTGTTCTATTCACTGAGGAGGACTGTCTTATCCTCTCAAAAGACTTCAAGTTACCTGATGAGAATCTTGTTTTACTAAGAGTTCCTAGGAATCACAATCTCTACATATTCAACTTGAATGATGTCAAACATGAAAGTGATCTAGCATGCTTGGTGCCCAAAGCATCCTTAGATGAGTCTACTAAATGGCACAGAAGGATGGCACATGTGAACTACAAAAACATCAATAGGCTAGCTAAACATGGATTGGTCCATGGACTTCCTTCCAAAACCTTCACCAATGAACACAATTGTGTTGCCTGCAATAAAGGGAAGAAACACAAGGCTTCATACAAAGCCATTACTGCAGTGAGCAATATTTCAGAACCTCTTCAGTTGCTACATATGGATCTATTTGGTCCAACTTCCATCAGAAGTATTGACCATAAGTACTTCTTCCTGGTGATCACTAATGACTACATAAGGTTTTTTTGGGTATTGTTTTTTAGCACTAAAGATCAAACTTTTCAAACTCTTAAAGAATTAATAGCCCTGGTTGAAAACCAATTGAAAAAAAAGTTAAAAGTATCAAGTGTGATAATGGGACAGAGTTCAAAAATGCTAACTTGAAAGAATTCTGTGGGTCTAAGGGAATAAAAAGGGATTATAGTAATGCCAGAACCCCACAACAAAATAGGGTTGCTAAAAGAAAGAATAGGACCCTGATAGAGGCAGCAAGGTCTATGCTAGCTGACTCTAAACTTCTCACTATGTTTTGGACTGAAGCAGTGAGCACTGCTTGTTATGTATTAAATAGGGTTTCCATTACCAAACCACACAATAAGACACCCTATGAACTTTTGACTGGGAAGCTTCCTACCATTATCTACTTTAAGCCTTTTGGATGTGATGTAACCATTTTGAATACAAGTGATCATCTAGGAAAGTTTGAAGGGAAGGCTGATGAGGGTTATATAGTTGGATATTCAGCTCATAGTAAGGCTTACAGGGTATACAATTTGTCTGCTAAGAAGATTGAGGAGACTCTTAACCTGAGGTTTCTAGAAGACAATCCTAATGTTTATGGTAAAGGTCATGATTGGTATTTTGACCTTGATTACTTAACAGATCATTGGGGTTATGCTAGATTCAAATCTAACCAATCTGCAGGTGCACAAGAGTCACCAACTAATAATGCAGGTACCCTGGATGATGACCCAGACTATGACTCAGAGTGTGATGAACCTATTATTGTTATTTTTTCTCTTCCTACTAACATTGCAGGTTCGGATGACAAAGTTGCTTCTGATGTGGACGACTCAACTTATGCAGAAGATCTTGCTAGGCTTAAAAAGCAAGAACATGCAGCAAATGAAGAAGCTGAGAGGCTTGGTCTTGAGTTTGCTAAAGATACTGAGGCATTACTGAGACAAGCTGCTCTTGACAATAGCAGGAACATGGATTCTGCTGATCGTGGTTCTGTTTCTGCTGATGTGTCTCCTATTGTTGCTACTGATGCCATTTCCACTGATGGCATTTCTGCTGTTCCATCCACAAGCCTTGATGAACCTTTTACAAGGTTTCCAAGCCCCTCAGACCTTGGCAATCATCAACAAAGTGCTGGCAGTTTCCAATCTTCTTCCTATGATGATGATTTTGCTCCATCTCTGACCAATCTTCAGTCTTCTGTTGAAGTTAACCCTAATCTCACTAAGAGGATAAACACTATTCACCCTCAAACCAATATTCTTGGTGATCCCAATGCCATGGTTCAAACAAGGAGTACAGTAAAAAAGACAAAGTTTGGTGAATGTGCTTTTATCACTTACATCACTAATCAGAAAAGGGACAATCATACAGATCAGCAACATTGTTTATTTGATTGTTTCCTATCTCAAGTTGAACAAACCAGTATTGCACAAGCTCTAAGTGATCCTAGTTGGGTAGAGGCAATGCAAGAAGAAATGCAACAGTTCAAGAATCAAGATGTATGGGTACTTGTTGATCTACCTGCAAGAAAAATTGCTATTGGGACCAAGTGGATTTGAAAAACAAAAGGGATGCTAGGGGTATTGTGGTCAGAAATAAGGCACGGTTGGTTGCTCAGGGTTTTAGACAAGAAGAATGTATAGATTATGATGAGGTATTTGCACCAGTAGCAAGGGTTGAGGCCATTAGACTATTTCTGGCCTTTGCTTCATACATTGGTTTTGTGGTTTATCAAATGGATGTGAAGAGTGCCTTTCTCTATGGCAAGATTGAAGAGGAAGTGTATGTTACTCAACCCAAAGGTTTTGAAGACCCACAGAATCCAAAGAAGGTGTACAAGGTTGTAAAAGCACTTTGTGGACTTCATCAAGCACCCAGAGCCTAGTATGCAAGACTGTCAACCTTCCTCTTGGAGCATGGTTATAGAAGATGAGCAATTGATAAAACTCTCTTCATCAAAAAGAATTCAAGAGACATAATTCTTGTCCTAGTTTATGTGGATGATATTTGGTTCCACAAAGGAAGCTTGGTGCAGAGAGTTTGAGAACTTGATGAAGAGTGAGTGTCAAATGAGTGCTATGGGGGAGCTAACATTTTTCTTGGGGTAACAAGTAAAGCAACAGCCTGATGGGATCTTCATCCATCAGGAGAAGTTTGTGAGAGACATTCTCAAGAAATTTGATTTTGAGAATTTGAGGACTGCAACTACCCCTTATGAACCTCCAAAGACTAAGAATCAGAATGAACCAAATGAAGCTATGAATGTTCACCTCTACAGATCTATGATTGGTTCACTGATGTACTTAACAGCTTCAAGGCCTAACATCACATTTGCAGTCAAAGCTTGTTCTAGACATCAAGTCACTCCATTGACTTCCCATCTGAATGCAGTGAAGAAAATTTTCAAGTATCTTAAAGGCCAACCTAAGTTAGGTCTTTGGTACCCAAGAGAATCTCCATTTGTATTGGATGCTTATAGTGACAATAATTATGCTGGAGCTAACCTGGATAGGAAATCCACAACATGAGGTTGTCAATTCCTAGGTAGAAGACTAATTTCTTGGCAATGCAAAACAAACCATTGTGGCTACCTCATCTACTGAAGTAGAATATGTTGCTGCTGCTAACTGTTGTGGCCAGGTACTTTGGATACAAAATCAGATGCTTGATTATGGGTTCAACTTTATGAACACTAAAATCTATATTGATAACCAAAGTACAATTTCAATTGTTAAAAATCCAGTATTTCATCAAAGAACAAATCATATTGAAATTAGACACCATTTTATTAGGGATGCAAATGAGAAATACTTAATTCAGGTGCTTAAGATTCATACTGATGACAATGTGGCTGATTTATTAATAAAGGCTTTTGATGGACCTATGTTTAATTACTTAGTTGTCCACATTGGGATGGTTAACCCTTAAATGATTTGTTTGAGGGGAAGCATATGCCTCTGTGGAGGATTAATGTTGTAAATTCTGTATTTTATTATGATTTTGTTTGCTAACTTTGTTTTACAGGTTAATTATTGTATTTTTGTTTCTTCTTATTTATTTAAAAAAAAATAAAAAAATAACAGATTTGTATAGTGCCATGTTTTGTTGTATGCAGGTTTTTGGTGTTGGTTCATCCCACACCATTTCTGGTTATCAACTTACCATGATGTTGAATGTTTCATCAAAAAGTTGGCTAGTCCAAAGGATACAACTTTGGTAAAGACACATCAAATCTGTTGATAGCTGTAATAGTTTGCTAAAAACTATTTGGTACTCAACTCAACCATGCTTAACAGCTGAGAGTTGAATGGTTTTCAATTCACCATGGATTTTTCCTTTTGGATTCCTAAGAATTGGCTAGCCCACAAGTGTACGGCTTGTGGTAAAGACAGTGGAAAATCATATTTGGTATTCAATTTACCAAGGTGAATTAATCAACCAAATAATTGACTAGTCTTGAGCAAACGGCTACAGGTAAAGACATATCAAATCCGTTTATAGCTGATGATTTGCTAAAAATCATATGGTTATCAGTGTACCCTAGTTTTTGAACTGAAACATTTGGCTACTCCAGTTGTGATGGCTAATGGTAAAGAGACATCAAATCCAATATTTTCAATGATTCACCTCTCACAGGAGTTAACACACCTAGAAGTAATGAGAATAGTATGAAACTTATGTTTTGATGTACAATTTGTCATTTGTTGCTGCAAAGAATGGATACTTAGAGTATTTGCTGCTCATAGAGATGCTGCTGATTTGATCCTTTGTTGCTGATGTTCAAAATTCAATCCTCTTACTTTGCAAGTTAAAGATCTATCAAAAATCTTGAAGTTAACATAGTCAAATTCAAGATTAGGGGAGGATTGTTAGGAATTAGTGAAGTCAAAAGATAGTTTTTGCTGACGGATACTGCTGAAGCATTAATAGTTTCTGCTGATGATCTGGATCCTGCTGATATAGATATTCTGTTGATTTAGTTAATCCGTAGGATATATTTAGTACAAAGGTCTTACGGAGTCTTGTCCTAAAGTCCCGCGCATGACTGCTCTTCGTACGAAAACCAAAATCAGAATGAGGAAGAAAAAGGAGGAAATAGAATCTCCTTTCTTTTTCGAGAAAAGGTCCCATCCTTCAATATCATGATTGGGTCGACCAGGCCAGATCATGAGTGAAATATCATGATCGGGTCGACTAGGCCAGATCATGAGTGAATAGATTTTAGGAAGAGATGTGTAATATATTTTATGTTATTAGATTACACATTTTCTTGTAAGAGAGGTTAGGGTTCCTTGTAGTATAAAAGGAACACCCGGATGAATATTTTGTAAACGATTAGTTTTCAATCTTTAGTGATTAATAAAAAGATCCATAGATGATCAAAGTATTATTAGTATATCATACTTGTGTTCAAATTCGGCATAGATACAAGTATACAGAGATTTTCTATATAGTATAGCTTTTGATTACATTAGCAAGCTATCGATCCATTGGCTCAAAGATCTATCAAGGAGTAGATCCTACAGAAATGTTGCATTTTAAATGAATAAAACAAAAATAGAAATTAGAATAAGAACTTGACTGGCTTGTGTTTGACATGGTTCCCTTTGAATCAATTAGTCCTCATTTTCAGAGAGTACTACGGTCGGAGCAGTTGTAATGCTAAACGCAACCGACGTGACTAAAACTTCACCGAAGCTTAAAACATACGATTGTTTTTTGTGTGGATGTCTTTGGTTTACTGTGATTGTTCGAGTACATATGAACGAGCAGTAGCCACCCTTTTATATTTGTGAAAATCGGAAGGAAAAAAACCATGTTGGTACTTGGTAAACAACAACATTAAATTGGAAGATGACGACTTTCACTAGCTTTTAAACTAGCTGCGACAAAATTGTTTACCAAATTGCAAGCGAAATGGCAGATTATTGTTACATATTTGGTGCAAATGGGCCCAACACTTTTGGGTTGGAGCAAAAATGGACCTAAGCAAGCTTGGACATGAATGCAGCTCCAGAATTTCTGGCTCATGTACATTTGTTTTTGCTCTTACCAAACACCATCTAGCCCGTTTGCAACAATAGCAACAGCTGATTACATTTAAGTTGCGATTTGGTAAATAAATTTGCTACCTCTAGTGTTGAAAATCAATCAATATATTTATTTAGATATGCAATGTTGTTAATCACAGACAATTACGTCCCTAAAAGTACAAATTACGTCGGTAGAGGGTGGTGGTGGCGGTTGTGTGGTGGTAGAGGGTGATGCCGCGTTGGTGGCGGTGGCTTCCAATAAAAAAAGAATCGGGTAAATTGCAAATTACGTCCCTAAAAGTGGTGAAGAAGAAGAGGGTATATTAGTCATTTCGCATGCCACTAACGAGATAAATAACGGGCGTTAGCAAAACGTAGCTCTCGCCTCTCGGTGGCTGTTTTGCAAAAATATGAAACATTAATGTCGTTTTTCATAAAACTTTTTGTCTCAGTGTATTTTTTGCGAATTTGGACAACTTTAAAGACTAAATTTGCAATTTACCCTTGTATTATTTAATTTCGAAAAGATTGTGTCTAGCTTGGCATAAAATCACAAAAGTTACTGATGCTTCCATTAAAGTCGAAACGAAAATTGCAGTGATATCTGAACCCAAACCCAAAGTCCCAAACGACCAAACCCATACTCACAATTATGAAAACGTCTGGTTCACTCTATTTACGGTCCACAAGGCGATTGTGCTTCAATACACGGCCTCCATGAGCACCCGCACAGAATTATACAGTAACAAATAATCACTGCTATTTATAAGATGAATATACAAAACCATAGAGTAAATATGGTCGCTATTATATTGTATGCAAAGATGCATATGTGTGGACATTTGGACACTAGAAAGTACAATAAAGTTATTCATATTCATTTTTATTCTTAGAGAAGGTAGAAATCAATAATGGAGAACATAAACATCATACTCAACAATGGCATCTCCATTAGTTTCATTGAGGAAATAAGTTCGAGCTTCAGCATACCCACTAGCAAATCGAAAAACGCCACTCCCTCCAACCACTGGAAACTCTCTTACTGCCGATGAAATAGGGTTTCTGCCCAATATACTCACAGTACTCCCATTAAACTTTTCTTCATCAAACCAAAAATTTTGAACCATCATAAAACTTATTTCATTTAAGTCTGCGGCTGCATACATCCCTTGTCCTCTTCCTACACGGGTAGAGTTTCGTTCGGGCCCCACAGTCAAAAGGTTGTCATTTATAGCCACAAGCCCGAATAAACTTGAGGAATTGTTGGTTATGGGGGCTCCAGCCACACGGATAGCGGTTGCATTTGGACCGCCAACCACGTCATGGAAGAAGAAGTGGAGGTGTGTTAGGTTTTGTTTTCCAAGTCGGAGTGGTGGCAAACTAGTTGCGAAAGTTTGGGACTTTCCGACGTGAAGGAAGGAGAATAAGATGACTAAGAAGGTCATAGCGGTGAAGGAGGCGACATTCGAGGTTAGATTGTTGGCCATGGTTGTTTTCTAGACTTAAGAAATGGAAATGGTGGATAAAGAGGTTTAGTTTTGCTTTGCATGGTGCTTTTGGTTTTTATACTTGAATCATAACAACGAAATTCCTTTGTAAAGTCTTCAAATTATACTAAATAAAGGTTTATTTACGTTGATTATTTTATGAACTATGAACTACGGAGTATACATAGTCAATGAATTGCGTAGTTTTGACTCCTTCTAGCCATTTTGAACTAGTCGTTTATGGTATTTAAAGCAATCATTGTGAAAAAGTATACCTAGTCGTATATTCCTCTTTATATAAAGTATGCGACGAAATCAGGAACAAATATATAATCGGGTGCACAAATTTTTTCGAACGGTAATAAAAAACACATTTCGATGGACCGGGTATATTTAAGATGTATTTAAAAAAATTGATATATTTTTTTAAAAAATTAACACTATATCAAAAAATCACTACACGAAAACCCCTTACGTCCCTGATATAAAGTCAACCCCTATAAAGCTGCCCATAATTTCACTCAATTGATTGGCCGTTGTTTCTTGCCACACCAATCGGGTATGTGTGTTTTCGTTTCATTGAATTAGAAACAACCCAATCTTCATTTATTATTAATGCTCCGATTGTACATCATGTGTTCATTTTTCAAATAATTGGTTTTCTGTTAGAATATCTGATATGTCTTCCAAAATCATATACTAATAATTGATGATTATATATTCTACTACGTAGTATTCTACAACTCAAAATGGAAAGATATAAGGAATGCCGTTATGGTGCATCTATGACTCTAGATTAGCTTTCTATATGAAAGTTTACAAATTTGTGATATATAAAAAGATAACTCTCTTCATATATTTCTGGAGATTTTTTATAGAGTTCACGAACCTGTTTTTATTGTTACCGACGTATAAAGATGCTTTACTCTGGCTCATCTACTATCGTATTAATCCTTTATTACTTCATATCACTAAAATAATTCATATCCAATGCTTATTACTTCATGTCATTTTTACGCACCAAACAGATTATTGTTTTATTAAGTCTCGAAAAAATGTGTCGGGTGGCAAGGCATAAAATCACAAAACGTACTGATGTAGACAGTTTAGTGACCCTTACCATTAAAGTAACGGTTAAAGTCCACTTATTAGAAAGGAAATTTCTCCATTTTTTCGAGTTAGCTAACAAACTTATATTAGATCGAGCACAAGGTGCAGCATATCGTGAGGCCTCGCCGTTCTACGCTGAAGGCTCGCCGAGCTTGTTGTTGCACCGCCCCCTTGTTGCAGCTCGCCGTTTCACACTTACTCGTCTGCACGACGAGCTAAGTTTCTGACAAAAAGCTGCTATGGAACGTTGGGGCTTTTATTTTGCAAACGGTAATATTACCGTCTTAAAATTAAACGGTTTTTTTTTTTTTTTTTTTTTTTTTTACAAAATAAACTTATACCACACCTTATAAATACTAAACCATTTATATACATTTTCCTCACTACAATTTAACCAAAACATAAACATTTTTCACTACAATTCAACTCAAAAAACAAAAAAAACATGTCTCAAAACCCGAATGAAGGAGGGTATTTCATGAATCTCCTCAAATCAAACCCACAACAATACGAGGGATCCTCAAATTCAACCCACAACAATACGAGGGATCCTCAAATCCGTCTACCCCCTCGTCTCAATATTCAAACTCTTCATCGCCATATGGTTCGCAACAATTCAATCCGAACGAAATTTATCTCAACCAACAAATAGCGTTTCAATAAGGATTCGCAAATCAAGCCCGACGATATCCGGCACCACAATTTTATAACCCGTCTCAACCATCCACGTTTCCTACTCCTCAATCACAAACACCAATCGAATCACAACCATCAGGTGGACAATTTAAGGTACCACAAGCACGAGAACCGTCCAAAGGTAGAGGCAAAAAAGCCATGACCAAGAAATCAAAAAAGGTCGTGGATTTAGACGCCGACGATGATGATGACTTGGAAGCGGTTGGTATGTGTGTGGCCCGGAGATGGTCCAAGGCCGAAGAAGTGTTGCTTACGGAAATTTGGATAGGAATTTCCCAAGACAAAAATACGGGAAATGACAAAACCGACGAGTACTTTTGGAACAAAATTGTGGAGAAGCTCAACGAGGACACTACCGGTGACCCTCGTTAAAAAAATATATCACCGGAAAATGGATGAGACTTATTAGCGGCTGCCAAAAATTTCACGCCATTTATAGACGCGTCGGAGTGGTGAAAATTTTTGGAGTTTGTTAAACTCCTTTGATCGTTCTGAGCATCTAGGGTTAACAATAACAATGGTAATAAACATGTACACGCAGCAGAATTAAAACAAATCAAAGTTATTGACAACAAGGTTTTTCCATAATCACCTCCAAGTTTATTTGATCAGAATAAAATGTGTTGGCAAACTGTAACAGGGATCTAAGACACCTCAGATCTTGGAGGATATGAACAACTCTAGTCTAGGAGTTTATAATCTACGCCCTAAACACATACACACACACTTTTCCTGGACTACATTATGGAAGACATATATTAAAACCCTAACCCTTGATCTCTTTATATAATAGAGATTTAGGGTTTACAAATTACCGTGGAGGACTAATAAATAAATCTTATTTTGCAAGCTAGTCCTTCATGTTTCATTCTTTCTTGTTTTGTATCAACAAATCTAATAGACCCAACAATCTTCCCCTATTTGATGATGACAAAACAACCACGAATCTTTTACGAACTTCCCTAGATGAAATAGAGAAATTGAGATAATTAAATCTCGCCATGAATGAAACAATCTTGTCTTCCCTTTAATCCATGCCATGCCACTCCAAAATTTCTTCCCCTTTTTGTTATCAACAAATAGGGAACGTATGCAAATATAATCTTCCCCTTGAGTGATGCATGTAGATCAAATGATTATACGCATCATAATATGCTTCCTATAAAATCAATGTGTTAGCCATTTAGCCGAGTAACAAAACATGTTATGTTCGTTATCGAACAAAACTAGCAGTAGTAAAATACTTCTCGGACACCACTGGCAGTAGAAACTCTTGAAAGCAGCAGTAGTATCAAATAGTGCAGCAGCAGAAAACTAAACGTAGCAGCAGTAACCAGCAGTAAAATTTACCAACGATAGCAGCAGAATTAACTTTTCAATAGCAGTAGTACCAATATCCCATCGAGCAGTAGAAACTTTTCAAAGGCAGTAATAATACAAAACTGACCATCAGTACAAGGTTTAACATTAAATTCTCAATCCCTGCTCCACTTTAAAAGTCGATACCTTAAAAATCCTTCAACAACACACTTTAATCAGTCGACTTTTAATTCCAGTATCACATAAACCCAGGAATCCAATACAGAACTTCGACCACATTAATCTTCAAAAACCTTGTTAAATCCCTAGGTAACAAGCTAACCTGGCTCTGATGCTAATTCTGGAGTTTGTTAAACTCCTAGGATCATTTTGAGCATCTAAGGTTAACAATAACAATAATAATAAAAATGTACATGCAGCGGAATTAAAATAAATCAAAGTTATTGACAACAAGGATTTTCCACAATCACCTCCAAGTTTATTTGATCAGAATAAAATGTGTCACCTAACTGTAACAGGGATCTAAGACACCTCAGATCTTGGAGGATATGAACAACTCTAGTCTAGGCGTTTATAATCTACGCCCTAGATACATACACACACACTTTTCCTGGACTACATTATGGAAGACATATATTAAAACACTAACCCTTGATCTCTTTATATAATAGAGATTTAGGGTTTACAAATTACTACGAAGGACTAATAAATAAATCTTTTTTTGCAAGCTAGTTCCTCATGTTTCATTCTTTCTTGTTTTGTATCATCAAATCTAATAGACCCAACAAAAATGAGCACGATCATATCAAAAATGCTAAGGCGAACTTCGAAGAATGCTTTGGTTTAAGGGGTTTCATGTATGTTCACGTTTGGGAGATCTTGAAAAATTCCCAAAATGGGATGCCGAGGAACCTTTAGATATTACATGTCTCGAGGATATATTTGGCCTGAGTAAACGATCTAGTCCCGAAAGACCCAATAGACGAGCTGCAAAGAAACAAAAGTCGACGGAAGTGTCGAGCGGGGCGAGCTCCAGTGGGAGTCACACGAGTACTTTTTCGGGACAATTATCCAAAAAGTATTCGCAAACAAAAGAAGCTCAAATGGCTTGTTACGAGGCAAGGAGGAAGAGGGAAGAAAAGGCGTTGGAGAAGGAAGAAAAGACGTTGGAAATGCAGGAAATGCAGATGCTCATGCTAGATGCCAGCTTGGTTACTGACCCGGTAAAAGTCGAAATCATTCACCGGAGACAAGCAAGAATAACCAAGAAATACCAAAGTCTCGATGCTGAAGAGGACAAATAAAATGTTTAATTTTCATATTAGTAGTATGTGTTGTATTTTTTTTATTTTCGTATCGTATGTTTTTTTCCGTATCGTAGTATGTTGTATTATTTTTTATTATTAGTTAAATGAATTTAATGTATTTAATGAAATGAAAAAAAAATAAAATTGTAAGTAGTGGGCCTCAAATAAGTAAGTTGAGGTAAGTTGTTAGTGAAGGGGGGTTAGTTGTAAAGAGTGTGTAAGGTGATGTGACACCTGTTGGGCCCAAATGAAGAGCTAAGGCTTGTTGTTGCACCTTGTGCTCTTATGCACTATCTAGGTAATAAAACTTTCAAATTCGTTGCAAGAACACTAATTTTCACAAATTTGACCGGCTAACTTCCGGTTTCCATTGACACGTATTATATTTATTAAAAATTTTCTTTTTAATTGATGACATGTAATTACATAGTCACTTATGTTGACTTTTATATAAAAAATAGTCCCTAAATTAAGAGCTTTGCTAGACCTATAAATACACTTTCACAAAAACATTTACAAAATAAGTTGGCAATGTTTGACTGATGTATTTAGCTATAGCTTCCCTCTCTTCTCTTTAATTAAGCCAATCAAAAAATGACAACTCATTTAGTTAATGTGTTTTTTGGAGGGTTTTTTTTAGTCAAGCAAAGCTCCCAACTTAAATAACACTTATTTGACTTTGATTGTTCTTATCACCTTCCAAGTTTGGGTTCCAGCTCAACTATTTTCAAACTATCTTCAAAACTCAACTAAACGTAACTGTAGGAAATCCAAGCACCCTTTTATTTACACTAAAACGGTATTCACGCAATGCGGCGATTGATATCGTGTGATTATATTTTGCGTTATTTGGTTACAAGTTTAGTAGTCTTCATGCTTTATAAGTAGAGATATTAGAGATGGTTAAGCCAAATAATTTTAGTTTAAATAACCAACCGCTTCCTAACAAACTTCCTAACCAACTTGCTTTCTAACAAATTAATTTTGAAATCTTTCCATAATAAGCAAGAAAAAAGTCTGAATTTTAAGTCTTTCTAATTGTAGAATAGTCTCAAATGCATTATAATGTAGTATAGATAAACACCCATGAACATATTTAACATTTGAAGTCAAAGAGTGGTTTTGACTTTTCCAGTCCAAGCAAAGAACTAGTTCTATGTAAAAATCTGATATAGAAAATAAAATATTTGATTTTGCATTAACTGGTCAGAAAGGAAAAGAGAATATCATTTAGAACACACACATGTGTGTACGCGCGCGCACACACACACCATATTCCAGCAGATCTGACACGGGTTAGGTGGTTTTACGACGGCTATGGAGGTTCGTAGTCGGATGTGATGGTTTGGATGGGGCGGATGTGGTTCAGGGGAGAAGAGTTCCGGCGTTGGTGGTGGTTTGGCGCCGTAGTGGTGGCCGTGGGTTTTATACTTGGTGATGGGGGTTGTTGCGAAGGCTGATGGTGGTTGGTATGGTAGCGAATTTGAAGTGTGTGTTGTCAATGCTTTTTGTGCATGAAAATCTAAATGCTTATGTTTTTGTGTGTGTTTTTAATTGTGTGTGTCAGTTCATTGAAGATGACAACTAAATCGGGTCAATAAACCAGACCCAACAAATATCCAATGTGGAAATTCCACATATTATGGGAAAAATTAAAATTACACAAGTGGAAAATCATCAGGTCACGATAGTGATATTACCGGATTACAACAAGTTTCATAACCTATATCGTTAAAAATATAAGTTGTTAAGTAACTCGAGAAAATGGAGAAAGTTCGTTTCTAATAAATTGACTTAACCCTTAAAATAAAAACAAAAATTGCGGTGTTATCTAAACTCAAACCCAACAAGTATGAAAACGTTTGGTGTACTCACGTTACGGTCCACAAGGCAATTGTGCTTAAATAAACGGCCACAATGAGTACCCACACGAAATTATGTTAGTAAATTGGGGTTAAGGTGATGATAATCTTGAATATCTTCATGAATCGTGTAGGGTTCACTTTCTGTATAAAATATTTTGGCCCTATTGGTGTCTGGGTATCACGAAATTCTTATCGGGATAATTCAAGAAGAACATTTTTTTTCTAAACACAAGAGAACAAAGCAAGACAGAGGGAATTGTGTGAATTTGTATGTTTGGAAGAGACCACGTTATCTGTTAAATAACATAAACTGTTGACGGTTATGGCGGTTAAATTCGGTTAGAATCGGTTAAATCCCAAGAGTCATAACTCTTCACCAAGAGACATGTTGGTTGGATTTTAGCGGGGAAATATGTTAATTCTCTTAATACCGATTAACGAAAACCGTTTAGTTTTTGGGGCGCTGCCCCAAACCCCGCGAGGGGTGGCTCCCCCTCGATCCATTGACCCCGCAATGGGCGCTGCCCCTTGATCCTGAAAGGTAGCGCTACCCCCTTGACCCCCGCACCTTTGTCTGGGCGAAAGTATATTAGCTCAACAATTGTGCACTCCATACTTTCCTAACTTGTATCCGAGCTTAATATGAAATACATTAGTCTCTAGTAAATCACAATTACCTAAAACAGTTAATGACATTAAAATTACCAACAAATTATAGTAACAAATAATCACTACTTTTTATAAGATGTAAATACAAAACTTTAGAGTAAATATGGTACGCTATTGTATGCAAATATGCATATGTGTGGCCATTCGTACACGAGAAGGTACAATAAAGTTATTCATACTCATTTTTATTCTTAGAGAAGGTAGAAATTAATAATGGAGAACATAAACATCATACTCAACAATGGCATCTCCATTAGTAACATTGAAGAAATAAGTACGAGCCTCAGCATAGCCCCTAGCAAATCGAAAAACGCCACTCCCTCCAATCACCGGAAACTCTCTTACTGCTGATAAAATAGGGTTTCTACCCATTATACTCAAAGTACTCCCATTAAACCTTTCTTCATAAAACACATAATTTTGGACCATCATTAAACTAATTTCGTTAAAGTCAGCGGACGCATACATCCCTTGTGCTCTTCCCACACGGGTAGAGTTTCGTTCAGGTCCCACTGTCAAAAGGTTATCAATGATGGCCACAAGCCCGAACGAACTTGAGGAAGTGTTGGTTATGGGGGCTTCAGCCACACGGATAGCGGTTGCATTTGGACCGGCCACCACATCATGGAAGAAGAAGTGGAGGTGTGTTACGTTTTGCTTTCCATGTCGGAGTGGTGGCAACCTAGTTGCGAATGTTTGGGATTTTCCGACGTGAAGGAAGGAGAAAAGGATTACTAAGAAGGTCATAGCGGTGAAGGCTGTGACAGCCGAGGTTGGATTGTTGGCCATGGTTGTTTTCTAGACTTAAGAAATGGAAATGGTGGATAGAGTGGTTTAGTTTTGCTTTGCATGGTGGTTCAGTATTTATACTTGAATCATAACAACTAAACGAAATTCCTTGGAAAAGTCTTCAAATTATAACAAAATGAAGGTTTACTTTCGTTGATTATTTTATGAACTATGAACTGAACTGCTGAGTATATTACATAGTCGATCAACGAATGTGCATAGTTTTGACTCCTTCTAGCCATTTTGAACTAGTCGTTTATAGTATTTAAAGATATCCGTTCAATAACTAATTTACAAATTACGATTAATTAGTTAGATTAGTATTATTTTCTTGGAAGAATTTCCAATTAGTAAAGCAAAAAAGTATACCTTGTCTTATATTCTTCTTATATCAAGCCAACCTCTCTGTTAAACAGGCCATATATAGTTTATGCACATCGCCCCTGTTTACTTTTCACTCAATTGATTGGTCGTCGTTGCTTGCACACCAATCGTATGTGTGCGTTCGTTTTATTATTAATGATCCGATTGTATATCATGTGTTCTTTTTTCACAGAATTGGTTTTCTGTTTGAATATCTGATATGCATGTTTTCCAAAATCAAATACTAATAATTGATGATTATATATTCAACAATCCAACATGGAAAGATATTAGGCATGCTGGTATTGTGCATCTTTTATATCTCCCTTTCTTTTAGTTGGAAATTTCATATATACCTAAACGTGCATTAAAAATATTGTGCATTATGTATTCAATATTTGCACTTTGAGTATATATGAAATTTAATCATGAAAGTAAGGTGATATATTAAATTAATCATAATTATTTCGTGTTAATAACTTAATACGTTGGAGATATACACTTCGAAAATTTAACCAAGATCGAAATTAAACAGTTGTTGATAGTTAACCTAAACTTTGGGTTAAATATGTCAAGTTAAGAAAGTCTAGTATGTATTATGTAAATAAGTAGTTAGAGTCGGTTATTGACAGTTAGAGTCGGTTATTGGAAAGGTGCTGTTTCATGAACAGACACACCGTTTCATAGTGTCGGTTCAATATGTATATATAGGGTCGAAGTGTTTGTAAAATTCGCATGAACAAAGATTAGCAAGTATCAATAAAATAGCAAGTTTATATAGTACCTGTGATTTGTTTATCATTAGTAAGATTTATTCCAACAATTGGCATCAGAGCCTAAGGCTTATCGATCAAAGGAAAAACGATTCCGGGAATCACCAGTAAGAAAGTAAGGAAGAACGATAAACATACCTTGAACGGAACCAGAGTTTGATCGGAGAAGGCGAACAGAACAGAGAAGACAACCAGACCAAAACCAGTGTTCCAAAAGATTAGAATCATTGTTCCCACTGAAAGCATAGATCGATTGTAGGAGAAGGAAAACCCTTTTTGATAATTATACCAACTGATTCCCAGAAAGAACGATTGAAGAAGATCGAAGCATACATCAGTGTTTGAGAAATCATTGGCGGAATTTGGGTAGTTGTGATCGATTGAAGGGAAGAGAAAGAAAGAAGCGTTTGTTTTTTTTGGTGTCGACAACCATCAGGAAGAAAAGAAATGGGCAGTAGTTCTTAGCCAGAAAGTCAGAAGAAAGAAGATAAGGAGGAGTGGGAGATTTTTATTGGACCACAACAATTTTTCAACAAATACTGATAAGTCTTCATTACTTTATCTTTTATATATTTCATTCTTAGAATTATATAAATTTTAAAAGAACTTAGGATACAATATATCTTTTTAACAGTTAGTTATTTTGGAGATTTTTTAATTGATTGAGGTTAGTCAAAAAGGAAGAAAGTAAGATTAAGTTTTTGTATATTTTCAATTTTTAGAGAACAAAAATCATTTCTTTTATATTAGAAAAATACAAAACTAGAAGTAAGAAATTGAACCCTTCTGGTTCATAAAGTACGAAGTAAGATCCGAACCATTGTGGTTCACATAGTAAGAAGTAAGTAGAAACCTATCGTTTTTAAGGAACCTGGTGTTTAACGAAACCTTGGTGTTTCAAAGTAAGTAAGAAAACTCTAGTGTTTCCAAAGTAAGTAAGTAAAAAAAATAACGTTTAGCGTTTCAAAGTAAGTAAGTAAGTAAGAGAAAATCTATTGTTTCAAAGTAAGTAAGTAAGAGAAAAACCTAGTGTTTTTTAGAAACCTTAGATTTTCACCAGTAAGAGAAACCTTAGCGTTTCACCAGTAAGAGGAAACCGTAGTGTTTTCACCAGTAAGAGAAACTTTTGTTTCAAAAGCAAGTAAGAAAGTACGCAAGTAAGAAAGCAACAAAGCATGAAGATAGGAGAATCATCTACACCAACTCGTGACCAAAACATAGCACTTCAATGTCCAAAACTTACCGAAACAAACTACACAACATGGGCAATTATGATGAAGACAATATTGAAGGCATATGGTCTTTGGGAAGCACTTGAAGATACAGAAAAAGTAGATGAAAGAAAGATGCATACAGCAAAAGCAATGATTCTCACAACATTGCCAGAAGATATTCTAATGCAAGTTGCACAATACTCAAAAGCGAAGGAAGTATGGGAATCAATTAAAGTACGTTATATTGGAGCAGACAGAGTTCAGAAAGCACGCCTACAAACTTTAAGAAGCGAATTGGAGACCTTAAAAATGAAGACCGATGAAACCGTGAATGACTTTGCGGGAGAATTGGGAAGCATAAGAAGCAAGTGTAAAAGTCTTGGTTCTAACCTTAAAGACAAAGTACTAGTAGGAAAGTTGCTGAACTCCGTTCCAAAGAAGTTTCTACCAATTGTGGCATCTATCGAGCAATATTCAGAAATTGACAATATGACGTTTGAAGAAGCTGTTGGAAGACTAACTGCTTATGAAGAACGCCTCAAGAGTCAAGATGAACCGCAAGAAGATTACCAAAGCAAACTTCTAATGGCAAGTTCAAGTAATCAAGGACGTGGTAGAGGTCGAGGAAGAAACTTTAGTAAAGAAGAAAGAGGACGTGGAAGAGGTACAAGTCGAGAACAAAGCAAGAAAGAAATGAGAAGCTATGAATGTGGTTAATTTGGTCACTTTGCATACGAATGCACCAAATGGAAGGATAAAGGCAAAAAGCAAGAAGCACATCTCATTTACCAAAGCGACGAAGAACCAACGTTGTTGTAAAGCAAGTCAAGGCAAGTTGAAGACCCACCTTAAACCAAAGTTTAGTTTAAGGGGGAGTGTTGATAGTTAACCTAAACTTTGGGTTAAATATGTCAAGTTAAGAAAGTCTAGTATGTATTATGTAAATAAGTAGTTAGAGTCGGTTATTGACAGTTAGAGTCGGTTATTGGAAAGGTGCTGTTTCATGAACAGACACACCGTTTCATAGTGTCGGTTCAATATGTATATATAGGGTCGAAGTGTTTGTAAAATTCGCATGAACAAAGATTAGCAAGTATCAATAAAATAGCAAGTTTATATAGTACCTGTGATTTGTTTATCATTAGTAAGATTTATTCCAACAATTGGCATCAGAGCCTAAGGCTTATCGATCAAAGGAAAAACGATTCCGGGAATCACCAGTAAGAAAGTAAGGAAGAACGATAAACATACCTTGAACGGAACCAGAGTTTGATCGGAGAAGGCGAACAGAACAGAGAAGACAACCAGACCAAAACCAGTGTTCCAAAAGATTAGAATCATTGTTCCCACTGAAAGCATAGATCGATTGTAGGAGAAGGAAAACCCTTTTTGATAATTATACCAACTGATTCCCAGAAAGAACGATTGAAGAAGATCGAAGCATACATCAGTGTTTGAGAAATCATTGGCGGAATTTGGGTAGTTGTGATCGATTGAAGGGAAGAGAAAGAAAGAAGCGTTTGTTTTTTTTGGTGTCGACAACCATCAGGAAGAAAAGAAATGGGCAGTAGTTCTTAGCCAGAAAGTCAGAAGAAAGAAGATAAGGAGGAGTGGGAGATTTTTATTGGACCACAACAATTTTTCAACAAATACTGATAAGTCTTCATTACTTTATCTTTTATATATTTCATTCTTAGAATTATATAAATTTTAAAGGAACTTAGGATACAATATATCTTTTTAACAGTTAGTTATTTTGGAGATTTTTTAATTGATTGAGGTTAGTCAAAAAGGAAGAAAGTAAGATTAAGTTTTTGTATATTTTCAATTTTTAGAGAACAAAAATCATTTCTTTTATATTAGAAAAATACAAAACTAGAAGTAAGAAATTGAACCCTTCTGGTTCATAAAGTACGAAGTAAGATCCGAACCATTGTGGTTCACATAGTAAGAAGTAAGTAGAAACCTATCGTTTTTAAGGAACCTGGTGTTTAACGAAACCTTGGTGTTTCAAAGTAAGTAAGAAAACTCTAGTGTTTCCAAAGTAAGTAAGTAAAAAAAATAACGTTTAGCGTTTCAAAGTAAGTAAGTAAGTAAGAGAAAATCTATTGTTTCAAAGTAAGTAAGTAAGAGAAAAACCTAGTGTTTTTTAGAAACCTTAGATTTTCACCAGTAAGAGAAACCTTAGCGTTTCACCAGTAAGAGGAAACCGTAGTGTTTTCACCAGTAAGAGAAACTTTTGTTTCAAAAGCAAGTAAGAAAGTACGCAAGTAAGAAAGCAACAAAGCATGAAGATAGGAGAATCATCTACACCAACTCGTGACCAAAACATAGCACTTCAATGTCCAAAACTTACCGAAACAAACTACACAACATGGGCAATTATGATGAAGACAATATTGAAGGCATATGGTCTTTGGGAAGCACTTGAAGATACAGAAAAAGTAGATGAAAGAAAGATGCATACAGCAAAAGCAATGATTCTCACAACATTGCCAGAAGATATTCTAATGCAAGTTGCACAATACTCAAAAGCGAAGGAAGTATGGGAATCAATTAAAGTACGTTATATTGGAGCAGACAGAGTTCAGAAAGCACGCCTACAAACTTTAAGAAGCGAATTGGAGACCTTAAAAATGAAGACCGATGAAACCGTGAATGACTTTGCGGGAGAATTGGGAAGCATAAGAAGCAAGTGTAAAAGTCTTGGTTCTAACCTTAAAGACAAAGTACTAGTAGGAAAGTTGCTGAACTCCGTTCCAAAGAAGTTTCTACCAATTGTGGCATCTATCGAGCAATATTCAGAAATTGACAATATGACGTTTGAAGAAGCTGTTGGAAGACTAACTGCTTATGAAGAACGCCTCAAGAGTCAAGATGAACCGCAAGAAGATTACCAAAGCAAACTTCTAATGGCAAGTTCAAGTAATCAAGGACGTGGTAGAGGTCGAGGAAGAAACTTTAGTAAAGAAGAAAGAGGACGTGGAAGAGGTACAAGTCGAGAACAAAGCAAGAAAGAAATGAGAAGCTATGAATGTGGTTAATTTGGTCACTTTGCATACGAATGCACCAAATGGAAGGATAAAGGCAAAAAGCAAGAAGCACATCTCATTTACCAAAGCGACGAAGAACCAACGTTGTTGTAAAGCAAGTCAAGGCAAGTTGAAGACCCACCTTAAACCAAAGTTTAGTTTAAGGGGGAGTGTTGATAGTTAACCTAAACTTTGGGTTAAATATGTCAAGTTAAGAAAGTCTAGTATGTATTATGTAAATAAGTAGTTAGAGTCGGTTATTGACAGTTAGAGTCGGTTATTGGAAAGGTGCTGTTTCATGAACAGACACACCGTTTCATAGTGTCGGTTCAATATGTATATATAGGGTCGAAGTGTTTGTAAAATTCGCATGAACAAAGATTAGCAAGTATCAATAAAATAGCAAGTTTATATAGTACCTGTGATTTGTTTATCATTAGTAAGATTTATTCCAACAATTGGCATCAGAGCCTAAGGCTTATCGATCAAAGGAAAAACGATTCCGGGAATCACCAGTAAGAAAGTAAGGAAGAACGATAAACATACCTTGAACGGAACCAGAGTTTGATCGGAGAAGGCGAACAGAACAGAGAAGACAACCAGACCAAAACCAGTGTTCCAAAAGATTAGAATCATTGTTCCCACTGAAAGCATAGATCGATTGTAGGAGAAGGAAAACCCTTTTTGATAATTATACCAACTGATTCCCAGAAAGAACGATTGAAGAAGATCGAAGCATACATCAGTGTTTGAGAAATCATTGGCGGAATTTGGGTAGTTGTGATCGATTGAAGGGAAGAGAAAGAAAGAAGCGTTTGTTTTTTTTGGTGTCGACAACCATCAGGAAGAAAAGAAATGGGCAGTAGTTCTTAGCCAGAAAGTCAGAAGAAAGAAGATAAGGAGGAGTGGGAGATTTTTATTGGACCACAACAATTTTTCAACAAATACTGATAAGTCTTCATTACTTTATCTTTTATATATTTCATTCTTAGAATTATATAAATTTTAAAGGAACTTAGGATACAATATATCTTTTTAACAGTTAGTTATTTTGGAGATTTTTTAATTGATTGAGGTTAGTCAAAAAGGAAGAAAGTAAGATTAAGTTTTTGTATATTTTCAATTTTTAGAGAACAAAAATCATTTCTTTTATATTAGAAAAATACAAAACTAGAAGTAAGAAATTGAACCCTTCTGGTTCATAAAGTACGAAGTAAGATCCGAACCATTGTGGTTCACATAGTAAGAAGTAAGTAGAAACCTATCGTTTTTAAGGAACCTGGTGTTTAACGAAACCTTGGTGTTTCAAAGTAAGTAAGAAAACTCTAGTGTTTCCAAAGTAAGTAAGTAAAAAAAATAACGTTTAGCGTTTCAAAGTAAGTAAGTAAGTAAGAGAAAATCTATTGTTTCAAAGTAAGTAAGTAAGAGAAAAACCTAGTGTTTTTTAGAAACCTTAGATTTTCACCAGTAAGAGAAACCTTAGCGTTTCACCAGTAAGAGGAAACCGTAGTGTTTTCACCAGTAAGAGAAACTTTTGTTTCAAAAGCAAGTAAGAAAGTACGCAAGTAAGAAAGCAACAAAGCATGAAGATAGGAGAATCATCTACACCAACTCGTGACCAAAACATAGCACTTCAATGTCCAAAACTTACCGAAACAAACTACACAACATGGGCAATTATGATGAAGACAATATTGAAGGCATATGGTCTTTGGGAAGCACTTGAAGATACAGAAAAAGTAGATGAAAGAAAGATGCATACAGCAAAAGCAATGATTCTCACAACATTGCCAGAAGATATTCTAATGCAAGTTGCACAATACTCAAAAGCGAAGGAAGTATGGGAATCAATTAAAGTACGTTATATTGGAGCAGACAGAGTTCAGAAAGCACGCCTACAAACTTTAAGAAGCGAATTGGAGACCTTAAAAATGAAGACCGATGAAACCGTGAATGACTTTGCGGGAGAATTGGGAAGCATAAGAAGCAAGTGTAAAAGTCTTGGTTCTAACCTTAAAGACAAAGTACTAGTAGGAAAGTTGCTGAACTCCGTTCCAAAGAAGTTTCTACCAATTGTGGCATCTATCGAGCAATATTCAGAAATTGACAATATGACGTTTGAAGAAGCTGTTGGAAGACTAACTGCTTATGAAGAACGCCTCAAGAGTCAAGATGAACCGCAAGAAGATTACCAAAGCAAACTTCTAATGGCAAGTTCAAGTAATCAAGGACGTGGTAGAGGTCGAGGAAGAAACTTTAGTAAAGAAGAAAGAGGACGTGGAAGAGGTACAAGTCGAGAACAAAGCAAGAAAGAAATGAGAAGCTATGAATGTGGTTAATTTGGTCACTTTGCATACGAATGCACCAAATGGAAGGATAAAGGCAAAAAGCAAGAAGCACATCTCATTTACCAAAGCGACGAAGAACCAACGTTGTTGTAAAGCAAGTCAAGGCAAGTTGAAGACCCACCTTAAACCAAAGTTTAGTTTAAGGGGGAGTGTTGATAGTTAACCTAAACTTTGGGTTAAATATGTCAAGTTAAGAAAGTCTAGTATGTATTATGTAAATAAGTAGTTAGAGTCGGTTATTGACAGTTAGAGTCGGTTATTGGAAAGGTGCTGTTTCATGAACAGACACACCGTTTCATAGTGTCGGTTCAATATGTATATATAGGGTCGAAGTGTTTGTAAAATTCGCATGAACAAAGATTAGCAAGTATCAATAAAATAGCAAGTTTATATAGTACCTGTGATTTGTTTATCATTAGTAAGATTTATTCCAACAACAGTTAGGAAAAAGTCGTTCAAGGTGCATTTGAGTATGTATAATTTACTGTATTTGCGATGATATTTCTCGAAGTTAAAATTTTGTTCCAATTGGTATGTCTATTGATTTTGAGATACTAACCAACTCGGCTTATTTATCCGCATATTTATTTATATCTTTCTAAAAATACGTTCTAAAACACTAATTGAATAATCTTGTTTTGCAAGTGTATGAAATTTACATGTGTTAGTTTTCATCTAGCACCCTTATCGCTAAAAGGCCAATAGGCTCTTCACCAGCCCAAAACATCTACTACAACGACACATGTGGGCTTATGCAACGGTAACAATCTGTTGCATATTATCTGTTGCAATTGGAGCTAATGCAACGTACACAACTACATATTGTGGACTAGTTGTCCGTTGTTGCTACGAAATTCTGAACTTCTTAGAATAGTTAATAAATCATTTAAAACATGTTGATGCATTCATATTGATTAATGCATTAAAACCATCAATTAATCCAATAGCAACAAGGGCTTCATAATAGCATTTATGCATGTGCCAATCGAATTGCACATGCATGTGAGAGCACTAAAGGAACAAACGAGCGGTGCCTCGTCTGGTTATCTGTGGTGTGGCTGTAAACCGTCCACCGCCGCTATTGTTTGTGTGAAAAAGCTAATTAAGACCGGTCGTATGTGTTGTTTAACTACCAATCTAATTTTGTTGATAGTCACTACTTTAAATGGGGACTTTTAACGATGATAAGTGTCATCCCTAAAGGTCCCAAAAGTTGCAGGTAATAGACTGTCCCTAAGGTTCGTGGCTAAAGATACTTTGAGACGACTCTCACAACCCTTTAGCGATGACCCTTCTAGCAACGAAAGTGAAACATTTTAGTGACGGCACTTAGTCATCTGAAACAATATTTACTTCAAAAACAAAAAACAATTTATAATTTTCGTTATTACTACACATTTAGATGAGATCGATTTGGGGCTGATATAGTAGAAGCAAGTTTGAAGATCGATATTTGATCTTATTTTTGGAATCGATTAAAGGCTATAGCTAGCGGCGCAGTTTGTTGCTCGTTTGCGTTGCACCAAATTGAAAGAATTAATTATATTTTAATGATAGAAATGACATTGAACATTTAAGTTTGATTAATTAGATGCGTGTGTACTTAGGCATCCGCGAATGCAAGCATAAGAATATTATTCCGTTTTATTCTAGTCCAAGGTGAAATCAATAATGCAAAACATAAGCATCATATTCGAAAATGTAATCTCCATTAGTAGCATTGGAGGAATGAGTCTTAACTTTAACATGCCCACTAGCAAAGCGAAAAACACCACTCCCTCCAACCACTGGAAACTCTCTCACAAACGCCGAAATAGGGTTACGACCCAATATACTCAAAGTGCTTCCGTTAAACCTTTTTTCATGGAAGACAAAATTTTGAACCATCATAAAACTCTTTTCATTAAGGTCAGCACCCGCATATATACCTTGGGCCCTTCCCACACTCGTAGAGTGTAGTTCCGGCCCTATAGTCAAAAGGTTGTCATTTATGGCCACAAACCCGAATCCAGTGGGGGAAGTGTTGGCTATGGGGGCTGCAGCCACACGCAGTGGCGAAGCTTGGATTTTGTAAGTGGGGGGTCGGGATCTAAATTTTTTTTTTCCTAAGGCTATATTTCAGGTATACCGAAATTTTTGGGGGGTCGAAACCGAATATACCGAAATTTTTCTACACGAAAACTATATACCCCCTACATCGCAAAAAAAATTTCGGGGGGTCGGGCGCCCCCCCGGCCCCTATGAAGCTTCGCCTCTGGCCACACGAATGGAGGTTGGATTTCGGCCGCCCACCATGTCATGGACGAAGAAATGGAGATGTGTTAGTTTTTGTCTTCCAAGTCGGAGTGATGTTGGTGGCAAGTTGGTTGAAAATGTTTCGGATTTTCCTGCGACAAAGAGGGAGACGAGGACGACGAAGAGAATGGTGGCGGTGGAGATTGGATTGTTGGCCATGGTTGCTTTTGAGATTGAGATGTGAAAGTTTGTTGATCAAGATGTTTGTATTTTCTTTGCATTGCATGCATGGTGCTTAGGTTTTTATACTTGGATATATCAAGGCAAATAACATAACAATCCTTGGAAAGCATCTTCTAGTTTTTCTATCTACCTAATATCTACCTATAATACTATATTGAGAACCCTTCAAATTACTGTAACTATCCCTAAAGTGGACAACTCAGCATTCAATTAAGCTAGGCACTGTTAAGAATTTGTTCATTTAGTCAATGTTCTGTGACAATTATCGAAGTGTTTCAACTGCCCACTTACTGATTGTGCAAATTTTCTTGTGTCCGGATTTTATGCAAGATTTGGTGGGAAACATATCTATGTGGCCTGTGCATACGACTGATCTTCTCCCCACCCTGGCGCTCGCCATCTATCTATACTACTATATAATGCATTTGAGACTATTTTATAATTAGAAAAGGTTAAAATTCAGACTTTTACTTGCTTATTATGGAAGGGTTTCAAAATTAATTGGTTAAGAAGTTAGTTAGGAAGTTTGTTAGGTTGGTTGTTCAAACTAAAATTATTTGGCTTAACCATCTCTATCATCTCTACTTATAAAGCATAAAAACAACTAAATGTGTAACTGAATGACGCAAAATATAGTCACAGATACCCGCCACCACATTGCGCGGGTACCGTTCTAGTTTTCATTTTTTTAGAAGAATTTCCTCGGGTCTCTATACGAAACAATGTCCTTAATGTCAGCGACGGAATATGAATGTACGTATGGTGGTTGATGAACAAAAATATGTCATCAAAGATGTGTAAACACCATCCCGTTAACTGAAATAACATTTTTAAAAAGTTATTCACTTTACACAATTAAAATAAGTGTATTAGACAAACTCAAATATAGTTTTTCTGTTATAAATACCTCCAACCAGTGTAATACTTTTGAATACTATAAATATAATCTCCGCCCTAATACGTTGGTTCAAATAAATTCTTAGAAACTGATATATATATATATATATATATATATATATATATATATATATATATATATATATATATATATATATATATATATATATATATATATATATGCATTCTAACCGCAATACAAACTACTTGGCAGTGCTTAGCACTAAAACGTATCCTAGTTAATAATCAATGATATAAGATAAAAGATGGTTTGAGTAGTTTATTACATGGTCGACAAACGTGCATACTTTTGAGTTTTGAACTTTTGGTACCATCTAGCAGGCTATCAATTGCATGGGCCTTGCGATATAGTGCAAGGGTTTTATGTTTGAGTTTATCTGTTCAATCATTAAGGCACGTACCAACACTATATCTTATTTTTCATCAATAATGACTTTTTATGTACGTAATGTTTTCTGTCACATACTTACGACTCATGTATTAGAAATTTCGTGACTATGGGTATGTTGATAATATATGTTGAAGGTCCACACACATATAACGAACAACGATTTATTTGATACGGCACAAAGCAATATCCAGTAACCAAATCAGCTTAAAACAAAATTATGTCATCAACGTCATTTATTTTTGTTAATGCTGTCGTAAATTATGTTTGATAACACTGTTAAGACATCTAAAAGGGGTAGGCATAGAGTTGAAAGTTCATAGGTGATAACTAAAAGTTGAAATTGTTTGTGAATAATACCGATGGCTGCCTTCACCGAAGATGGGTTGAGTTTGATTGCTACTACGATAGGACGACCTATCATGCTCAATTCATGCACGAGCAATATGTGTCTTGAACCATGGGGACGCAACAGTTATGCTAGAGCTTTAATTGAGGTAACCTCAGAACGAATCCTTTGGAATCGTTGGTTGCGGCTATTGCATTGCTTAATGGTTCGGGGCACACAATGGAAACTATTATTGAATACGAGTGGCAACTTTCGAGATGTGAAACGTGCAACATTTTTGTCAGATAATCTTGATGGGTTAAATCACGTTGTGGATCACGGATCAGTATGTGGGTCGTGGATCAGTAGTCATGGGTCAGTTTATTCACTGGTGGACTAAGTATTCAGCAAAAGGAAGTGGGTTTACCAGGTCTTGTGGTTGAACGAGTTTCCAGCAAGTGGAGTTATTGTTTCCTGTTTTCTAGCTTAGTGGGTTAGTAGTTAGTACCCATGTTATCTGTTATGTACTTCAGTTTAGTCTATAAATAGTTAGTAGTTTTCATATTTATGTAATCAGCTTTCCATATTTCAAGCAAGTAATATACCATATTAGCAAGTAATACATGAGAGTCGATTTCTGGTAATTGCTATTGCTATGAGTGTGTTTGTCGTGTGTCAATGGAAGGCTGATTCCTTCATTTGGCATCAGAGCTTAGGGGCGATTTCATGTGAATCGCAGCAAGTGGGAGAAGAAAGACCAGATACTCACAAGTAGTGACTGAAGACCGACGCCGAAGAAGAAGACCGTGACCGAAGAACCAGCGAGAAGAAGACCGTGGCTGGAAACTAAGTTCTGGCTGAGATCGAGAAGTCCGTTAAGTAAGAAAGAAAGACCGTAGACCAGTCGGAAGAGAGATTCCGACGAAGACCGAAGAGCCGATATAAAGATCGGTGGTTTGGCTTGTTTGCAGGTGAAAGAAAAACAGAAAAAGAAGAAAGAATGATGGTGACAGGAAAGTGTTTACTGACGTGAGACCGAGAAGACCGAGGAGCTGCAAAAGACCGGGCGACACCTATACCAAGAAAGTTTAGACCGAGACCGAAGGAGACAACCGTGACCGGCGGGTTGTCTAGACCGAAGCTTTAATAGCTGAAGACCGAACCGTGAATCAAATGACCAAAGATTCACTGTAAGACCGAACAAAGTTGATCACGTGTGGTGATCACAATAAAGCAAGTAGCAGACAAGAAAGAAAGCAAGCAAGAAGGTTGTCGCATAGTTTGTAGCAAGTAGCAGGCAAGACAATCATAGCAAGTAGAAAGTTTCGGGTTTGTAGCAAGTAGCAAGCATGAAACTAGCAAGCAAGAATCGATAAGTAAGTAATCGATTAGTAAGAAAGTAAGAAGTAAGAACAAGATCAAGACCGGTATGTTTGTAAGAAACCAATACCGTTTTGGAACTCGAAAGTAAGAGCAAGAACAACGTTTTTGAAACTTTGAAAAGTACGTGCAAGGTAGCAAGCAAGAAGCAAGTTTGAGTCAGAGCAAGGAACCTCGAGACCGTGTTCATGAGTATGATTGTAGGAGTCGAGACCGTGATAGGCATCAAGATTATGGGGGTGAATGTTGGATAATCTTGATGGGTTAAATCAGGTTGTGGGTCACGGATCAGTATGTGGTCACTGATCAGTAGTCATGGGTCAGTTTATTCACTGGTGGACTAAGTATTCAGCAAAAGGAAGTGGGTTTACCAGGTCATGTGGTTGAACGAGTTTCCAGCAAGTGGAGTTATTGTTTCCAGTTTTCTAGCTTAGTGGGTTAGTAATTAGTACCTATGTTATCTGTTATGTACTTCAGTTTAGTCTATAAATAGTTATTAGTTTCATATTGTATGTAATCATTTTTCCATATTTCAAGCAAGTAATATACCATATTAGCAAGTAATTCATGAGAGTCGATTTCAGGTAATTGCTATGAGTGTGTTTGTCGTGTGTCAATGGAAGGCTGATTCCTTCAATTTTTCGACATTCTAATGAACTAAGTCCAGAGAGGGCTATGGATGTTAACAAGAATGTGGAACAAGATGATGGGTTTGTGGAGGTAACTCACAAGGGGGCTCGGCCTGACCATAATACATATTTTAACAAGGATAGTAGGTCATGGGTTCATAGAGTAGACCAAAGTCTTCCAACTGCAGGCATGGGTTACATAAAGGGTCTTGTAATACATATCCTTTCGGCCTTTCTCGTCCACTTTTACTCCACTATTTACCTCATTTTTTAACAGTTAAAATAGGCTTTGATGTTTAGTTTTATTTGTCTTTTAATATGTTTAACTTATTAAATTTTATATTTTTTGTTTCGTACTTTATATTTCGTGTTTTATAATAAAACCAAATTATAAAAGTAAAAAAAATAAGAAATAAAAAATAGAGAAGTATTGGAATCCATTTTGGAGGGGTATGAATATCCATTGTATTCTCTACATAGAATCCAAATTCAAAAGTCTAATGATATAATAATAAAATAATAAATTATTATATAACAAAGCAAAAAATGACAAGTTAAATATATTTTTATACAATTTTTTTTTTAAATTTAACACACTTTTTAATATGTGTGAAAAAATGTGTGAAGAAAATAACATATTTCTTGTATTGCACGTATTTTCAGTTTTTTTTTATATTTATTATTTTTATAAATGAAAATTCTTTAGCTGATGAACAAACCAATTCAATTTTGACTTTTAATTAGTTAGTAAGAAGGCTCAATTTTATCACCTGATGAAATTGAACTTGCCTATTGATCTGGTTTGGTTTCTTTCAATGGGTCATTTCAAGAAAAAGAAAAATAAACTAATTAAATAATAATAATAATAATAATAATAATAATAATAATAATAATAATAATAATCCTTTATTGTATATAAGAATTTGGGATTTAGGGTGTAACTACATAAATCACAAAACTTACTGATGTTGATGGTTTAGTGATACTTTCCACTAATGTAAAAACAAAATAAATGTGGAAGATGTACAACACAAACCCAGAGTGCTCAGTATGATAATGCCATGTGGAAAACTAGAAGGTGGGGGGTTGAATAGTTTTACGTCTTTTAATTTGATACAAAAGATTGTTTGAATGTTTTCTTTATTTTCAAAAATTTAGATTCGATAATATGTGATTTCAAGTCTTGCACAATATGAACAACAATAAATATGTACGATATAGCTATAATAATGTAAGTAAATAAATAAATGAGAGATGGAAAGATCGAACCGCGAGACAAGAGATTTATAGTGGTTCGGCTACAAGGACACCTTCCTTGCCCTACTCCACTCCCCGAGCACCTAACTCGAGAATTTTCTTCACTATGTCAACAAGCTCCCTTATGGCGGAGAAAACCTTACACACCAATGTACACACCACAACTTCTTCACACCAATCTACTTCACACCAATTCTTCTTCACACCTTTCTACTTCACACCTATCTATTTCACACCAATCTTCTTCACACCTTTCTACTTCCTAACTCTTCTTCTTCACAACAAACTACTAACCAATCACGCTATCTATATACCTAGCTAAATTATCTTCTATCAAATATTCACAACTAATTACACAAAGAGATAGATATAATGGATGATGCTCTAACAACTTGGATGTGGAGATCACAACAAGTTGTAATACTTCTTGTCTTGAGGAATAGAATTATTCTTCTCTTGCACTTGAGAGGATGATGTTTGAATCACTTTGAAACAAAGATTTATGAATGTATGATCAAAGGATTAAGAGAATAGAAATGGAGATCTAGAACAGAAAGTTTAGGAGTGCAAAAGGTAGGAAAAATTTGTAGAAATGAACCAGTATTTATAGGCAAAAATTTCTGACAACTGGAGCGTGCCGGTCCCCTTAATTCATGGCCGGTCCCCTTAATTGTAAGGGGACCGCCCCTTATAATTAAGGGGGCCGCCCAGCTGTAACGGCCAGAAGTTCTGTCTTTTAGTGGGGAAAGTTTATATGGTGAAAAACTAACTGATTTTGGTTAAAAATTTGAATTCATATATTTAGTATGATTAAAACATTTTTCTTTATTACCAAAAGTGTTTTTAAAAATATATAATATGTTTATATAATTAAATAAACTTTGTAATAATTAATTAAATACCCCTTTGATCATAGATTGCAATAAACACTTTGTTTATTCATACCTTAAGTGATTTGGATGCAAAGAGAATGTTAATCACTAGATACTTGTTTATGTCATAAATTTTAGTTCAATGGGTTTATGTTTTGTAATAATTAAAACATAGAGATATTGATAATATGTTAATAATGTTTTTAGGCATTATTTATGTCAACAATCTCTCCCTTATTGATTATTACAAAACCTTAAACTCAATAGTTCTAAAATTTATTTTTAGACAAGTATTTTAGAGTTTAATATTCTTTTCTCCCCCTTTTTGTAAAATCAAAAAGGTTAAACCGAGTAAGCTTCATAGAAGAAGTTAAATGGGTAGAATGCTCTCCCTTGATAAATGCTCCATCTCATTTGAGAGCACCAAGGAAACGAGCTATGGAAAGCTTCGCTACAAAAAATATGTGAAGAGAACAAGACATATATATGCAAAGCAATAATTATGCAAATAAAAATAGATTCATTCAAGCATATATGATATAATCATAGAAATGATTAGCATTACAACACTCAATATGTTTGAAGCATATTGATTACAATAAAACAAAAGAAAAGACATAGTCCTATATTGCCTAAGAGAGCACTTGGACTTGCTTGCAACCCACGGTTGAGTGTTTTATTTGCTTGAAGGGAAACATAAGCATAGAGCTTAGTTGTTAGATGGAGAGGGATATGGAGTGGGGTATGGAGCGGAAGAGGTGGATCTTATGATGTTGTATCGAGTTAAGGGTGGTATTGGATGAGGACGAGTGAGAAGATATTCAATCCAAGAAATATCTTCACTCAAGTAGAGAATTTGTTTTTGAAGAAAGATGCAACAAGGGCAAAAGTGAGTGTGGTTTGTAACTTGATCCAAGTTGAGAGAGTGGGGTAGGAAATTTGTATAGGGTGATGATGGAGGTTGCCCTTTGTTGCGTTGTGCATGATGCATAGCAAGGAGATCACTAAGATCATGGATTTGGGTTATTTCATCATGGAACTTTTGCTTTTCCGTGGCAATGTGAAGAGAATCATTGTGTTGATATGGATGAATTGGGTTTGTGTAGTTAGAATTGTAGTTTGATGGTTGATCAAACTTGTATGGAGGATGAGATGTGTAGTTTGGCATGAAAGAAGATGTTTGGCCAATGTTGTATGGTTTGTAAATATGATCAAATGAATGTCCTTATGGATTAGGTGTAAAGTTTGGGAAGTAAGTGGTTGGAGGTGTTGAGTGATTTTCAACTTCATTGGTTATGATGGATTTGTTTCGAGGGCTTTTTCTTCGCCAAACGAGTTTTTCCGTCATCCTTGCTAGCCTTGTGGCTTTTGGTTTTGGTTTGTTTGGAGAAGTCATGATGGGATGAATGGAGAGTGTTGAAGATTGGGGATATTTATAGTGTAAGATTTGTGTGTTTATGGATGGATAAAGTTTATTTGGGAGATTAGGACAAACTATGTTGGTTAAAATTGGGAAATTGATGCGTGGGAATCGCAACAGGCTTTACCTCTCGAGGGATCTCGAGAAGCTTACAACCCCCACCAGGCAGTGTACCTGATCGTTGTAGTATAGTATAGTGACAAGTACCGGGGGATTGATCGTTCAGCTTAGGAATAGTGTCGCTAGGATTAGAAAACCTAATTACTAGTTCTAAAGATGAGGAATGATTATTTTTGTATTTTTATATTTTTTAGAAAGCAAGTAAAAATCTCGGGTTTTGGAAGAGTGGGCGGAATTAGTTGCTATTCAACTAACCCAAAACTAAGATGCAATCAAAATAAAATACTTAAAAATGAAAATAAACTAATTATATTAAGGTTGTGAGCAGTAATTGGAGAAAATGTGTTTACTTAGACTTCACTACTCCCTAGATATCTTTTACACGTTAATTACTTGTTATAATTGTATGGATGACGGATTGTATTCCTTAATATCATTCATGGGGTGGCATACATAACTCCCCAATTCTATGAGCTCTTATCTCCTCCTACACCATGACCCAGCACAACTATAGGGATTGTAAACAGTGGCTCATGCATTAAATACAACCAATAAAGACCTAGTACGCCTCGGTTCATGTTTCTTAAGACGTTCAAGCATGTTACCATTTGGAGATCTGCCAGTTTTCTTAAGCCTAACATATAAAATCATTCATCCAAAACAAGAATAAACAAGTAATCAACACATAATCAATATCTAAGTTTCATTAGATTTAAGCAAACACAAAGGAGATCTAGCCTAGCATAATGGAATTGAGACAAGAACAAGATATAGACAACCAACACATAGACATATTGATTGAATTAGAAGAACACTTATCTCAATTACAATGCAAGGTAATCAAGGGTTTGGAACCCTTGAAAAACCTGTAAAAGTTGCACCAAATTCGTCTTTAGGGTTTCACCAAAACTTCTCTCTTTTATGTGAAAAACTAGAAAACTATATATAGGAAAACAAGGGTGACGGCGTCAAGAGCAAGGGTGTGACGCCGTCATCTCGCCGCCAAATACTTCCTCGGACGGCCTTGATCTACTTATGACGGCCTATGTGACGCCGTCATCAACCACGGTATTTTATTCTTGGGACTTTGACGCCGTCAAGAGCAACTCTTGACGCCTTCATGCACTGTTCCCAGCATAGAAATTTGAGACTTTGCCGTTTTCTTCACTTTTATGGTCCAAAAACGTCCGAAATGGCTTCTTTTCCAGAATTCACTCTCCAAGTACCTAAAATCACAAAAGGAACGATTTAGGGCAATATTTGATCAAATAAAGTCGGATTCGGGCTTAAATGACCCCCTAAAAATGGATCATTTTTCGCCTCATCATATACCCTTACACTTGAGATTTGCTTGTCCTCAAGCAAATGTGCTTTTATTCTACTCAAAAGACAAGTTAGGGGTCATTTAACACTAATATAAAGGTAATTACAACAAATAATTGTTCCACTAAAGACCAATAGACAAGCACGGAGGTCATACACTAGCACCTCACAAATAGTGTTTAGATACTCACATCTCTCGGGTGTAATAAACTAATATAACATTTATGGAAATGGAAGATATCTCTCACTACCTGTCATAGCAAAATAGATTACCATAGGCTTGGGAAAGGATCAAACCTCCACCACATGGCGTAAGCACCTAGAATAAATTATCAAAGAGGTCTTTTAAAGAGTTGTAACGTTAGATATAGGGATATGAATTACACGGTTTTGTTGGATAAAGGAAGATTTACTGGTGGCGAGTTAACAATCTTGGTTAATTACATGTACAAGATGGCGTTGCTAAGCCAAGACTAGACTCGACTTAAGCTAATAAATGAAAAATAACAAAAACATAAAATGAACATAGAATGAAAATGGATGGTAGTCCGTATGTTTTTTTCTTTTCTTTTTTTTTTCTTTTTTTTTTTCTTTTTTTTTTTTTTTTCTTTTTCTTAATTTTTTCGATTTTTTTTTTTTTTTTTATTATTTTTTTTTGCATACACTCTTACCCTACCATCCAAAATAATACATCATAGGGGTATGAACGTTCCCCTTACACTTGAATCTTTACATACTTTACATTCAACTATTCTAATGACTCGAATTAAGAAAATCAAAACACTTGGAGCACTTTTAAGATTAACGCACATATGGGGGTAATAATATTATGTTCTTCCCCATTACTCCATAAAATAAGTACTTACCCATGAGTCCCAATCGTCCCAAAACAATATGTACAAGGATATGACTCGACTTAGCAACCATGTAATCAATTAGAAAGTTAACTTAGGGTTTAACAAATAACAATAATGCACTAAAGATGAGCGCATACACGGAAGGCTAACGCGATTTGGTTGTACATTTAAGTGGGGTGTAACAAATTCTTCCTTTAAGTAAAATGCTTAAAGTTAGAAACGAAAAGATAGGCTCGGAGGGGTGTACTAGGGGTTTCGTGTACTAAAAATGAGTACAACGCTAAGGGTGTGGGAAAAATTAGTTGACTTAACTAGCCAAGTAATATGACTTAAATGGTCAAGTAATTATGATACGGGTTTAACACAAGGGTGATCCTAATGCCTCTTATCATGTAGTAAATCCTACCACACGAATGTAGTCTCACTAGCGGTCTCGGGATGCATCACTAACGCAAGTTCTAGAATCTAAATGCTACTGGTACACTCATAAGCACTAATAGTAAATGCTTTTCCTATCAAATCTAAAGGCGAACCTCACATTTTTGGGTGGAAAAATTTTCTGAATATACGGTTATGTGCTAGTCATACAATCTCCTATCCATGAGACGCTTGCTATGGCTAAAGTTTCACTCCTAAATGTTGTAAAAAATTTTAGATTTGGCGCTAAAATTGCACTAACAAGTATTTCTCATAGTTTTATTACACATCTACTATCAAACAAAACAAACTCAAGCGAAAGTGCATATGTAAGGTATCATCTTTTTACCCTCCCCTTACACTTAAGATGAACATTGTCCCCAATGTTTAAGTAAAGAATGTAAAAGTGAAAAAGTAAAGAGAATGAAATCAAATACTCCCCTGATTCGCTCGGTATGGATTATAGGTTGGCCAGGTTAAATCTTCCTCCAAGAAAATGAAACAATCAAAGCTTCCCTTCCAAAATATAAATCATCCCCTTGTTATACATAACCTGTAAATCCTGACAACAATAGACAAGACAACCTCGCGTAAACTTGGCGGCATCCTATATAAGTTACTAAATCCTAGAAAACAAAGTAAGATATAATGCTTGTGGAATGAAGTTTGCAGATTTCCTGGAGATTATAAAACTTAATAATTCACAAAAACCATAAGACTCCGTTAGAAAAACAAAACCGGTAAAATTTCCAGATTTTAACTCCTGACGCCGTCAAGAGTAAACCCCTGACGCCGTCAGAATGGACCTGCAGAAATTCTTGTGTTAAGTTTCCGGAAAATTTCTGGAAAAACTTGGTCCTACTTCCTGGAAAATCCTGCAAAACTTCATTATGACTCGATACAAGCATTTGACTCTAACAAATACGAATATACATGTTCATTTAATATTGTGGAGAATCATGATCGGTTTGTTTCTTAAAAACATATTTGGGGTTTCCCCTTACACTTATCTTTTGCAAAAATACTTTTAGGTTGGAGTTAAGACTAGGCCAAACAACATAGTAAAGTATTTCCACATTTTAATTTAGAAACATGATCAACCAACAATAAAAATAAAACATGCATACGGAAGCAAATAACAATCAAACAAATAAAATCACATAAAACATGGGTTGCCTCCCAAGAAGCGCTTTTCTTTATTTACGAGTCTTGTAGCTAGACTCAAGGCTATGGGTTACTACGTGATTCGGGTGAGTTCCTCGTTGAGGACATCTTTGGGATCAAACTTAGGTTTCAACTTTCTATCGGTTTCCTTAGTATGGTATGACCTTTCAAACTTTTCTCCATCCGGATCATACAAGGTCATTCTAATATGCCATGACCCGTCACCTTCTTTAGGTGGCTTGTCCCACCTCCATTTACACTTATCTCCCTCTCTTTTCCATTTATTCCTTTCTATGTTAATGGGCATTACGCTTAATAACTCAATCATCTTCCTAAAGACTAAGGGGTCCTCAAAGGGGTCTAGCTCCTCATCTCTAGCTATGAGTTGTTCTACCGAATGTGTCTTTTCAACAAAGTCTTTTTCTAGATAGAATGGGCATTGAGGTCCAATAAAGTTCCTTTCTATCCAAGGTCCATATCTAGATGGTCTCCTATTCATCTCTACCCAATGCGGTGTTGGTTCATCATCACAATCATAACTATGCTTCTTAACATCATACACCGACCAAGTATCGCCTTCACCTACCGTTATCTTTGATTCCTTGCAATTTATCATGGCACTAGCGGTTGCTAAAAATCCTCGTCCTACCAATAATGGGCATGTAGTATCACTAACCATGTCTAGGACGTGAAAATCCGCTAATATAGTTAACTTTCCTATGTGAACAACTACATCCTTAATCATTCCAACCGGGTGTGCAATACTCCCATCCGCTAGACCTATCAATACCTCCGTTTCCTCTAACTTTCCTAGCTTAAGAGCGGTGAATAAGGATAAGGGAATCAAGTTGAGGCTTGACCCTAAATCGGCTAGTGTGTCGAAAGCTTCGGATCTTCCAATCTTACAAGGCAAAACAAATATACCCGGGTCATCAAGCTTTTTAGGCAACTTGTTTTGAACGAAGGCGGTCCCATTTTTACCTAGCTTACATTTCTCATATTTTTCTAGGAGGGCACTATAGTAGGGAGCACGCGCTAAGACATCAATGACGGGGCGTTCAAGGTGAAGTTCTTTGAATTCATCGTCAAGGTCTTGCGTAAGAGGTGTTTCAACAATGCTTTTGACCGGCTCTATAGTGGGTGTTTTATTTGATTGGTCCTTTTGGGGAACTTGGTTTTGTTTGAAACACGTGCTCGTTGATCTAACCGAGTAATATTGTGGACACGAAGTGGGTGACGAAACTGATGATATGGAATTAACGGTTAGTTTCGGATTCTTGACCGTGTCACTCGGGAGTGCTCCCATTTCTCGGTCATTGAGAACTTTCAACAATGCATCAATTCTAGTGGTCATCTCGCTTTGCTTTTGTTTGAAATCGGCTTCAAACTTAGATATGCGAGCTTCTTGAGATGCCATGAACTTTGACATCAATCCTTCAAGATTGTTGGTACTACCATAGTTGTTAGAAGGATTGTTGTTGAAAGTACGGTTGGATGGTGGACCGTTTGGTTGGTAACGGTTAGGTGGATTGGAAGAATTGGGTTGATTTTGTTTCCACCTAAGGTTTGGGTGATTTTTCCATGAGGGGTTGTATGAATCACCGTAAGGGTTTGGCTCGGGCTTGAAAGTGTACCACTTATCTCCCGCTTCGTCGGTACGCGTGGATGCATAGTCCGCAAAAGCTGTTCCGGGGAGTTCCATACAATCACGAGTGTCATGGGGACCACTACATAATTCGCATGAAGAAGTGATTTTGTTCACTTGACTTGAAGGCTTCGGAGCTTCGTAAGATTTCATGAGAAACTTGACTTGGTCCTCAAGTTCCATGATCCTACGGTCGGGAGTGCTAGAGTTGTTCGAAGGCAAAGATATTGCCTTGACCGTTTTGTTCAAATCACGGGGATCGTTCCAACTTTCGTTGTCATAGAGAGCAAGATCTTCTATGAGTTCCCATGATTGTTCCGCACTAAGATCACGTAGCTTACCACTGGCCGATTGGTCAATGGTTCGCCTCGTGGAGATGTCGATATGGTCATAGAAGATTTGGACTTGGAGCCAAAGATTTATGCCATGATGAGGGACTTTTTGGAGTAAGTCCTTGAAACGAGTCCATGCTTCATAAAGAGATTCATTTTGACGTTGTTGGAACATCAAGATGTCATTCCTAAGCTTAGTAGTTCTCCCCGGTGGGAAAAATTGAGCAAGGAAACGAGTGGTGAGATCATCCAATGTGGTGATGGATCCCGCGGGTAAACGCTCAAGCCATTGACTAGCTTGATCCCGTAGAGAGAATTGGAATAGGCGTAAACGGGTAGTCTCTCTAGTCTCAACACCTAGGTCTATGGAATCTACGATTTTGAGGAAGTCCTTAAGGTGTTGGTTTGGATCTTCAGAACGAAGTCCATGGAATGCACATCCGCTTTTCACCAACCGGATGATGTCGGATCGCAAGGGGGTCACATTGGCTCCGGTGAGCTCAATGGTGTTTCGGTAGCCTTGGTGGCTAGGTCGGGAATACTCTCCTAAGGTTCGGGGCCTAAGGGGTTCTAGTGGTGGGTTTTGTTGTGGTGGGATGACGGGTTCAAAGATGTTACCATCTTCCATGATGTCGGATGGTAAAGAGTTACGAACAAAGGCACGAAGAATTAAGATAGACTAAAGAAGACCTAAAAAAAATAAAAATAAAAATCTTACTAGAAAGGAATCTAGCAAGTAGACCTAATAAAAAGAAATCCTAACCTAGACAATAACTATTCCCCGGGCTGCGGCGCCAAAAACTTGATGCGTGGGAATCGCAACAGGCTTTACCTCTCGAGGGATCTCGAGAAGCTTACAACCCCCACCAGGCAGTGTACCTGATCGTTGTAGTATAGTATAGTGACAAGTACCGGGGGATTGATCGTTCAGCTTAGGAATAGTGTCGCTAGGATTAGAAAACCTAATTACTAGTTCTAAAGATGAGGGATGATTATTTTTGTATTTTTATATTTTTTAGAAAACAAGTAAAAATCTCGGGTTTTGGAAGAGTGGGCGGAATTAGTTGCTATTCAACTAACCCAAAACTAAGATGCAATCAAAATAAAATACTTAAAAATGAAAATAAACTAATTATATTAAGGTTGTGAGCAGTAATTGGAGAAAATGTGTTTACTTAGACTTCACTACTCCCTAGATATCTTTTACACGTTAATTACTTGTTATAATTGTATGGATGACGGATTGTATTCCTTAATATCATTCATGGGGTGGCATACATATCTCCCCAATTCTATGAGCTCTTATCTCCTCCTACACCATGACCCAGCACAACTATAGGGATTGTAAACAGTGGCTCATGCATTAAATACAACCAATAAAGACCTAGTACGCCTCGGTTCATGTTTCTTAAGACGTTCAAGCATGTTACCATTTGGAGATCTGCCAGTTTTCTTAAGCCTAACATATAAAATCATTCATCCAAAACAAGAATAAACAAGTAATCAACACATAATCAATATCTAGGTTTCATTAGATCTAAGCAAACACAAAGGAGATCTAGCCTAGCATAATGGAATTGAGACAAGAACAAGATATAGACAACCAACACATAGACATATTGATTGAATTAGAAGAACACTTATCTCAATTACAATGCAAGGTAATCAAGGGTTTGGAACCCTTGAAAAACCTGTAAAAGTTGCACCAAATTCGTCTTTAGGGTTTCACCAAAACTTCTCTCTTTTATGTGAAAAACTAGAAAACTATATATAGGAAAACAAGGGTGACGGCGTCAAGAGCAAGGGTGTGACGCCGTCATCTCGCCGCCAAATACTTCCTCGGATGGCCTTGATCTACTTATGACGGCCTATGTGACGCCGTCATCAACCATGGTATTTTATTCTTGGGACTTTGACGCCGTCAAGAGCAACTCTTGACGCCTTCATGCACTGTTCACAGCATAGAAATTTGAGACTTTGCCGTTTTCTTCACTTTTATGCTCCAAAAACGTCCGAAATGGCTTCTTTTCCAGAATTCACTCTCCAAGTACCTAAAATCACAAAATGAACGATTTAGGGCAATATTTGATCAAATAAAGTCGGATTCGGGCTTAAATGACCCCCTAAAAACGGATCATTTTTCGCCTCATCAGAAATGTAGGTTGAAATGGGCTAAAAAGCATAAAAGATTCTGTAAATCCGACCAGCAGATGGCCGGTCCCCTTAATTAGGGGGTGGTCCCCTTAAAATTAAGGGGGCCGCCTTACATAATTAAGGGGGCCGCCCATCTGGTTATTTCCAGGTTGCCAGAATTGGGTTTTTGGCAGAAAATTTGCAGAAAGTTTGTGTTTTTGGATTTTGGATTCAAGCAAGTTCAATTCCTTGAGGCAATATAGCATCTAATCTAATCATGATAAAGCATGCATGCAAAAACACTTAAGTAAAAGAACAAACAAGCAATAAATAATAAGCTCGAGGAGACAAATAAAGGCAAGGGCACTTAATCTTCCTATGGCAACTATCTTAGATTAAAGACAAAGGTAACTAGTGAGTCAAAAACTAGTGATGAAACAAGATGACAACATTTTGAGTGATTTTGTCCTAGTGTGTGCCTATATGCAACGAATGTGGAGTTGTGATTGTTTTGACTCCTAAATGCAAAGAAAAATAAGTTTCCTAAGAAACAATCCAAAATCTCCTTGATTCAATTTTTGCTCAATTCATGAATGTCAAAGATATATATTAGATTATATACCTTGACAATTTATGTGAGAGTTTATGCATGATTTCAGAAAAAGGTTTTTAGCATTTGTCAACAATGCAAGAAAATGATGTTCATGTAATTCCTAGATGTGAGAATAGTTTAAAAAAAACTTTGATTGGGTTTTACAAGAGAGTATATGCAAAGGAAATAAGGTTTCTCAATCTTTAATTTTGTGCGAAATAGATTCCTAGACTCAGAAATGGAGAAGTGGAAGAAAAGTAAACTTTATGCAAATTTTATGCAATTTTTTTTTTTTTTTTTTTTTTTTTTTTTTTTTTTTTTTTTTTGTCTAAATGCAATAGAATTTAGTCAACTTGTTCCATCATTCCTAATCCTAAACGCAAGTGATTGAATAATTCACACTTAAGGGGTTTAGTGAATATATCCGCAATGTTATCTTCCGATGCAACTTTTTCTATAGATATGTTTCCTTTTTGTACATTATCCCTAAGGAAGTGGTGGCGTATTTCTATATGTTTAGTCCTAGAGTGTTGCACCGGATTTTTACTTAAATCTATCGCACCTTTGTTATCGCACATAATGGGAACATTTTATAACCTAACGTCATAGTCTATGAGAGCTTGTTTCATCCATAGTGCTTGTTGACATGCCTTTCCAGCGCTTACATATTCAGCTTCGGTGGTAGAAATAGCAAGAGCGGTTTGCTTATTCGAAAATCAAGATGTTAGACAACATCCCATGAACGTGCAAATACCGCTAGTGTTTTTTCTATCTATGTAGTCTCCTGCATGATCCGAATCCGCATAGACGATGGTTTTTATGCCGGATCCCTTAGGATACCATAATCCTAAGTGTATAGTGCCTTTAATGTATCGGAAGATACGATTAACCGCTTCTAGGTGAGATGTTTTGGGATCCTCTTGAAAACGGGCACAAAGGCAAACACTAAACATGATATCGGGTCTACTTGCCGTCAAGTATAGTAAACTACCTATCATTCCTCTATACTTGGTATTATCTACGGACTCACCTTCATCATCCTTTGTGAGTTTCACTTCCGTATACATGGGAGTTTTCATGGGTTTTGAGTCTTCTAGGCCAAATTTCCTAAGCATTTCCTTAATGTACTTAGATTGGTTAAAGAATATTCCATCTTCTAATTGTTTTTTTTGTAATCCTAGGAAGAAGATTAGTTCACCCATCATACTCATCTCAAACTCATCATGCATGATTTTGGCAAATTCATCACACATGTCTTGACAAGTTGATCCAAATATAATGTCATCAACATATATTTGGACAATGATGAGATTTGGGTCTTTCCTTTTTGTGAAAAGAGTGTTATCTACCATTCCCATGGAATAATCATGTTTAATAAGGAAAGCTTTTAATCGATCATACCAAGCTTTGGGAGCTTATTTGAGTCCATATATAAAGCTTTCTTTAACTTATAAACATAATCAGGTTTTGCGAAGTCAATGAATCCTGGAGGTTGTGCCACATATACCTCCTCATTGATAAAACCGTTAAGGAATGCACTTTTCACGGCCATTTGGAATAACTTAAAATCTAGGGCGCATGCATAGGCAAGTAATATCCTAATAGATTCTAGTCTAGCTACGGGGGCATAACTTTCGTCATAATCAATTCCTTCTTGTTGATTATAACCTTGAGCAACTAACCTAGCTTTATTCCTAGTTACTATTCCATTTTCATCTAACTTATTCCTATATACCCATTTAGTTCCTATGATGGTCATATTCATTGGATTTGGGAATAATTCCCAAACATCATTTGCCTTAAATTGATTTAATTCTTCTTGCATAGCTATAACCCAACTTTCATCTTTTAAAGCCTCATTTATATTCTTAGGTTCTATTGCTGAAAGGAAACAAAAGAAGTTATTTTTATCTTGGGCTTGTGACCTAAGGGTTCTTTGATTAAGATGTCCTATTATATTATCTAATGGATGTGATCTAGATTCTTTAGCATTTACAATTTCGTTATTTCCTAAGTTAATGTCTTCATTATCATTTCCTATGGGTTTTGTTTTACTAACCTCAATAGCTTTATCTTCGACTAAGTCATCATCTTCTAAAGGTAATGTTTTAGGAGGTGGTGGTGTTTCATCAAATGTTACATTTAGTGATTCTTCAAATTTCATAGAGTATTTGTTAAGTATCATATATGCTTTACTATTTTGTGAGTACCCTAAAATATTCCTTCATATGATTTTGGATCAAACTTAGTGAGATAATCCTTAGTGTTTAGAATATAAAATTTACTTCCAAATACCCTAAAGTAGCTCAAGTTTGGTTTTCTACCTCTTAGTAACTCGTAAGGAGTTTTTCCTAGAATTCTCCTAATTGATACCCTATTAATAATATATGTTGATGTATCTACAGTGTGACACCAAATTTTTTGTGGGATGGATTGTTCATTTAACATTGTTCTACTCATTTCTTGTAGTGACCTATTTTTTCTTTCTACTACGCCATTCGATTGAGGAGTACGAGGAGCGGAGAAATTGTGAGATATTCCATTTAAATCACAATATTTTCCGAATTGTACTTCGTTGTCAAATTTCCTACCATGGTCCGTCCTAATGGCTACTATTGTGCATCCTAATTTATTTTGAATTATTTTACTAAATATTTCGAATTTTTCAAAGGCTTGGGTCTTGTCACTTAAAAACCTAGTCCACGTGTATCGTGAGTAGTCATCTACTATTACTAAGGTATATTTGTTTCCTCCATAGCTCCGCACAGCGGATGGACTAAAAAGATCCATATGTAATAATTCTAGGCACCTAGTAGTGGATACTATATTCTTAGCTTTGTGACTAGTATGAACTTGTTTTCCAATTTTACATGCATCACAAAAATGCTTATCATATTTTAGATTAGGCAAGTTTCTAAATAGTTCTTTAGAGGCCAAAGATTGTATTTGTTGCATGTTTGCATGTCCTAATCTCCTATGCCACAATGTGGAGTTTTCGTCTAGGGTCGTTAGGCATATCATATCCTCAGGTTTGTTTCCTAGTTTCATAACATATATGCCTCCTTTCCTAATTCCTCTACCTATAATTTTTCCATTCTTAACTATTTCGCTATCCTCTTCGGTAAAGGTAACTCTACATTTATTATCGCATATTTGCCCTATACTAAGCAAGTTATATGTTAAATTATCTACATGCTCAACATTTTCAATAGTAAGTGAGTCTTGAGAAATCGTACCTTTGCCAATGATTTTTTCACGTAAGTCACTACCGAAAATAACGTTACCTCCATTGTATGCCTTATACGTAGAAAATAGCTTGCGGTTCCCCGTCATGTGCCTCGAACATCCGCTATCCTTGATCCATTCGTCAGGCTCCAAGTCAATTCCTAAACATATTTCGTCGGTTGCTTTTGCCACAAGACATTTTTCGTTTCTTGGTTTATCCATTTCTTCTTTGTCACTATCACTCCATGTTTCGCTAATAAAGGCGCCTTGATTTTCATAACCCGGTGGCTTTAGACATTCACCAATGAGATGATTTGAACTTCCACATCTAAAGCACTTTCTTTTCCCGTAGTTATCACTTCTATTTCTTTGAAACGGTTTTCTTTCGTCTCGTGGTGATCTAGTGAATCTTCCTCGTCTTTTGAAGAATTTCTTGAATTCTCTTACGGCCATTGCATATTCTTCGTCTTCACTCTCGTCACTTGAGTCATCATCGTCACTAGGTTCCTTTTTGGCTTTTAGAGCAATGGATTTGGTTTGTTCTTTCTTGACTTTGACCGTTTCCGAATCTCTTTTAATAATTTCTTTATGGACCTTCAAGTTGCCAATAAGTTCATCAAGTGATAACATCATCAAATTCTTGACTCTTCAATTGCCGTGACTTTAGCTCGCCATTTTGGATGCAATGCCCTAAGAAATTTCCTAACACAATTTTTACTAGAAAATGTCTCATCAAGTGCTTTTAAACTTGTGATAATAGTGTTAAATTTAGCAAAAGCATTATCAATTGATTCCTCTTCCAGAATCGTAAATTGTTCATATTGTTGTACAAGAAGATCTATTTTATTATCTTTGACTTGACTATTACCTTGGTGAATAATAAGTAGTGATTCCCAAATTTTTTTGGCGGTTTTACACATAAAAATTATTCATATTCTTTACGTGGTAACGCATTATAAATTACCATTTTAGCTTCATTATTTTTAGCTAGTTTCTTTTTCAAATCATCATTTTATTTTTCAAAAGGTACAATTTCATCCTTTTTAGTTTCCGGATTTTGTTGAGTGGGAGGAAAATCACCAAAGGTAATAACATGCCAAAGATCAAGATCTTTTGATTTCACATAAGTTTCGAATCTATTTTTCCAATATAAAAATCCTTTCAAATAGTGGTGATCTTTGCATAGATTGCCCTTCTAAATATTTTTCAGATTTCATAGATCGTTACAAGTTTTAAAATACAATATATTTTAAAAATCTTGCTAAACCTGGCTCTGATACCAATTGTGGAAAACTAGAAGGGGGGGGGGGGGTTGAATAGTTTTAGGTCTTTTTAATTTGTTACAAAAGATTGTTTGAATTTTTTCTTTATTTTCAAAAATTTAGATTCCATAATACGTGATTTCAAGTCTTGCACAATATGAACAACAATAAATATGTACGATATAGCTATAATAATGTAAGTAAAGAAATAAATGAGAGATGGAAAGATCGAACCGCGAGACAAGAGATTTATAGTGGTTCGGCTACAAGGACACCTTCCTTGCCCTACTCCACTCCCCGAGCACCTAACTCAAGAGTTTTCTTCACTATGTCAACAAGCTCCATTATGGCGGAGAAAACCTTACACACCAATGTACACACCACAACTTCGTCACAACTTAATCACAACTTCTACACAAGTTCTTCACACCAATCTACTTCACACTAATTCTTCTTCACACCTTTCTACTTCACACCTATCTACTTCACAACAATCTTTTTCACACCTTTCTACTTCACACCTATCTACTTCATACCAATCTTCTTCACACCTTTTTTACTTCCTAACTCTTCTTCTTCACAACAAACTACTAACCAATCATGCTATCTATATACCTAGCTAAACTATCTTCTATTAAATATTCACAACTAATTACATGAAGAGATAGATATAATGGATGATGCTCTAACAACTTGGATGTGGAGATCACAACAAGTTGTAATACTTCTTGTCTTGAGGAATAGAAGTATTCTTCTCTTGCACTTGAGAGGATGATGTTTGAATCACTTTGAAACAAAGATTTATGAATGTATGATCAAAGGATTAAGAGAATAGAAATGGAGATCTAGAACAGAAAGTTTAGGAGTGCAAAAGGTAGGGAAAAATTGCAGAAATGAACCAGTATTTATAGGCAAAAATTTCTGACAACTGGAGTGTGCCGGTCCCCTTAATTCATAGCCGGTCCCCTTAATTTGAAGGGGACCGCCCCTTATAATTAAGGGGGCCGCCCAGCTGTAACGGCCAGAAGTTCTGTCTTTTAGTGGGGAAAGTTTATTTGGTGAAAAACTAACTTATCTTGGTTAAAAATTTGAATTCATATATTTAGTATGATTAAAACATTTTTCTTTATTACCAAAAGTGTTTTTCAAAAATATATAATATGTTTATATAATTAAATAAACTTTGTAATAATTAATTAAATACCCCTTTGATCATAGATTGCAATAAACACTTTGTTTATTTATACCTTAAGTGATTTGGATGTAAAGAGAATATTAATTACTAAATACTTGTTTATGTCATAAATTTTAGTTCAATGGGTTTATGTTTTGTAATAATTAAAACATAGAGATATTGATAATATGTTAATAATGTTTTTAGATATTATTTATGTCAACATTCCAGCCCAGCGTTATGCCAACGTGGCTAGGTGTTGAGCCGCGTTATCATACCGGCCTCAACATTTGCCCAACACCGTTTTGCCCAAAGTTACCACAACAACGTACAAACCAACGCCGGTTTGTTTGTTTGTTTGTTTTTTCTGATTTAAATGGTTGTTTGGTGTGTGTTTTTATAGCATGTGTGTTTTTAGTGTATGTTTTGGTGTGTGTTTTTGCAGGTTGTAGTGAGATAGAAGAAGCAAAAAAACTAATTATTTTAGTTTAGTAACTTTTATTACAAAGTTTTAGTCCTTGTGGTTTTCTTTATTTTCAGTTTTAGTTCTTGTGGTTTTCTTTTGATTAATGGGCTTGCAATAATAATAATAATAATAATAATAATAATAATAATAATAATAATAATATGTTTTTTAACTTTTAGAAAAATGTTATTTTGTATTTTAATTTGATAATTGACATTATATTTTAAAAAATAAAAAAATAAATAAATATAAAAAAATGAAAAATAAAAAATAAAAAATATATAAAATATATAAAAATTCCCAAAAGGGTGGTGTTATAATAAGGGTATTTTTTGTGTGTTGGTGTTAAAATATTAAAGCTGAGATAACGATGATGTGGCTGTATTTTTTTGGTGTTATGGTATTACGACACCTTGTGCTCTTATGAAAAAACATTTGGTGCACTCAAGTTAAGGTCCGCAAAGCGATTGGGCTGCAATAAATTAAACGGCCTCCAAGAGTACCCACACAAAAACAGCCACTACAAAAAAAAGTTGAATTCTCTACACTTATTTTTCCACGGTATAATCAACCGTGGCATTTTTTTTAAATGAATCACAATTTTGCTACATTTTTAAGTGTCATAAATATTTTAAAAAATACTCCACGTATATAAGTGTGGCAATTACAATAATGCTACATTTATAATTGAAGTAAAACAAAATTTTAAAAGGCCACACTTATAAGTGTAAGAAAACACTTAAAAAATGCCACACTTATAAATGTAAAAATAACTAAATAAAAAAGCCACATTTATAATTGCAAAAACAAAAACTACAGTTACAAAAAAGCCACAAAATCAAAAGAGGTCTATCCATTCCCTTATTTACAATTACATTACACTTTATCCCTTATATAAAAAAGCTACACTTAAGCCACAAAAATCAAAATAACCATTCTATCATAAAATCAGTATATCCATTACTGTTCCATCGTAAAATCAAACCCTAACTTTTAATCACAATGTAATCGTTGCCATAAACATCAGATAATCGTTGCCGTAATCACTAGGTCTGTTAATCGTTGCCTTATTCGCCGTGGTTTCGTAATCGTTGCCGTGGATCTGTAAACATCAGATAATCGTTGCCGTAAACTTCAGGTCAATGTTAGTTAATCGTTTATTATTATGTGTTTTGTTATGGTTAAGTAGTTTAGAGATATAACTATTCGGTTCAGATTGCGTTGGTAGAGTTTTATTACTGTAATTGATTATAATGTTTGCGTTGAACTGAAGGTGTTATTTTCTGTTGAGTAGTTACTTATAGTTTTTGATTATTATGTGTTCGATGAAATGCCTCTCAAAGAACTAGATACCAAAAGCCTTAGCTTCGTATCTATTGGGAAATGGACTATACACGCACTTTTAAGCTTTGGTTAAAGGCGTATTGTTAAACATCTTTTTTGGCGAAATAAATTGAGCTCCTAGTTTGAAGCCCTTAGACCTAGTTTCGGGCCGAAAGTTAAAACTTAAAGTAAATATTGAGCTCCTAGTTTAGTTCCTATCTGAATTTCATGTAGTTTCTTTTAAACTGATTACAGGTACCATTGTGAGTAGTAATTTCATGTAGTTTGACACAGAGAGTAATACATTGGTGACTGTGAGTCATGATAGGTAGTACTGTCGTGGCTCATTGTTTCTGTTGAATCAGTGAAGTCTCTGGTAACATGAAGATAGGTTGATTAGTAACAACTGGAATTCGCTTACACTGCCTTTTTGAATCTATTGTGAATTGTAAATACTTCATTTCTAGAATTTAAATGCTTGTTGCTTGTGTTATGGTTATTTGAGTAGTATGGTTTTGAAACACTTATTAAGCAATGGCTAGGTTCCAGTAGTATAATTTGTGGTAAATTTGAGCCAGTCAATATATGATGATTCTTATAGAAATAGTTAAAGTTGCGTTTGATTGTCGATGAAACTGACTTGTGAGCTTCAAAGTTGATGAAAGGCAGTTTTGATCCAAGTCTTTCTATGTGCGTATGTGATAGTATTGGCACTTTTCCATGTTTGCTCATAATTGCACAAATTTAGATGACCCTTCTTATCGCCTTATCAGAATAGATAGTTGGCGCATGCTAGAAGCCTAGAAATTTGTTTGATGTCTTTTGGTGGATTAAAAATATACTTATACGAGGCATCATGGACCCTGATGTACCTACTCTTAGAAGTTCTATCATCTGTTTCAAACACAGTGAGCAATAGCAATAACAAACCACATGAACGGGCTCTTTGAAGTTGTTCCAGTTCTGGTTATAGTTTGAAAGAAAAAGTGGCTGAAGTTACCTTTTTAAGATGGACAACACTATGAACAATGGAACTGTATCACAGAAATATTTATTTTTTTATTTGTTATAACGTGTGTCTTTGTTTGTTGTTATTCTTACTTGTTTCACTAGCTAGACTCCTGTTCTTAGTTACTTGTTACCTTAAACTAAGGTTAATTAATAAGAAGTATATGCAACTACTTCTGTTGAAATTCATTCATTAGGCTACCTGACTAGTCAAGTATCTTACATCTTCATGGTTTGATACTGTTACACATCTGGAAAATCAACTTGTAATCATTCGTTACAGTTTTGGCTCTTTTTAAGCTTGCAACTGATACATCTGATTTCTACATTTGCTTTCTTCTGTACAACATGTTATTAATGTTTCAGTAAAATGTTATCGACCCTAATATGTGTTGTTTCTTTGTTAAATAGATAGCGCTGGTGTTATTGTCAACCCTTTCCTATCGATATTGGGTAACTTCTTCGCTTTTAATGTCCCTTTTTACATTTTGTAAATATTCCTTCTGGTTTATTTTTAGTACTGTTGTTATTCTTGCTGTTATTGTCAACGTAGATCACACTATCATTTCCAGCTTAACTAAGCCTTTCTAAGCGAGAGATACGAGTAGTGTAATTGTTGAATAAATGTTGCAGAGTTAGTTTTTTTAGTTATTATTTATTAATACCATCAGCCATGGCTTAACTTGTGATTCTGTACATCTTATAGAATAATTAGTATTGGTGTCAACTCTTACCCTACCCGCATTAGCCTTTAGATTAGCTTTTGATCTGATAATCTACTCATCTTTAGGTTTTGGTGGTTGATACTGCTAGCCTTAACCACTGCTTCTTTCCTACTTTATTATAGTTTAGTCGTCATTAGGGATGAAAAGTTATAGTGTGGGATTGAATCAGTGGATAGGTAACAATTTCCATAAAACTAGAATATAAATGTTAGGCTATATAGGATTGAATCAGTAGATATGCATCCCTTGATAAATGGACTTTGCATTCTCATTCTTATTTATGATGATGAATAAAGTTACCAACCTAGCTTCTTCTTCCCAAGTTATTGTATATTTGTCTGACTTCAGAGGTGGCAAAATGCGCAGGTCTAATGATGTTGTGTTGGATGACCACGTTACATCTGAACCCACATTGAGGTCTAAGTCTGAACCCAGGTCTACACATGACATGTCTCAGCCCAGTTGTTTAATTCATAATGAAGTTTACTAGGATAAAACCGTTGAGGAATCGTAGAGAGATTCATATAAAGCAGATGTGTCGCGACATTGCCAAACTTCTTGAGACTGGTCAAGAAGCTACCGCTCGAATTAGGGTATACTTTTTCTTTCTTTTCTTTTTTTAATTAATTTTTCGTTAGTGTGGCTCTGTTTTGGATGTGAAAAATACTTAGACTTGAATATGTTTGGTTAATGTTATATGCTATATAGGTGGAGCATATAATCAGGGAAGAAAAAATGATGGCAGCACAAGAGATTATTGAGCTGTTTTGTGAACTTGTGGTCGTTCGTCTTCCAATTATTGAAACTCAAAGGTTTGTGTTATTCTCACTTCATTGTTCAGTATTGAGATTCTTTGTTACTTATTTATTTTAGTTCTTTGGGCCTTTTTTCTAGGATGCTTAAGTTTTAGAGTCAGTTATAACTTATGACTAACATCACCTCTGGCTTATTCAGTTTGTAACTTTACCCCAAAGTAAGCTTTTGCTTTAGGATTTTGCTAGTTTGATCACAAATTGTCCTTCAATATGTTAGGCCTTGAATGGAAACATAATTCTCTACAGAGATGTCGTTTCACCTCACCCGAGTCTGTAGGACTGAGATCAACTTTTTGAACTTAGTGCAGAAAGGCAGAATACATTGTCTATATGACCCATTTGTTTTTGAACTTTTTTCTAGGATATACTCGACAAGCTGATTCAGCCGTCGTGGATCTTTAGTATTTTGTTTTTGGAGTTCTCTTTCCTATTTATAGATTCCTTGTGTGAAATTCGACACCACACACATGTTTATTGCTAATGATCTACAATCTGTATGATACACCCTCTCCCCTGCAAAATAGTTACTTGGGTAAAGCTATGAATTGTACTAATTTATTGCTTTGTTAGTCCCTTCATCTTACTAACCTGACTTTTTATTTTTTTGGGAATTCTATGCATGTAGAGAATGTCCTCTTGATTTGAAAGAGGCGATTTCGAGTCTTTGTTTTGCTGCACCAAGATGCATGTGCAGATCTTCCTGAGCTGATTCAGGTTCAGATGGCTTTTGCCGGAAAATATGGCAAAGAATTAGTGGCTGCTGCGACAGAACTCATGCCAGAATGTGGAGTCAATCATCAGGTAATGGAATACAGTTTTTAGGGACTGTTAATGATACAAAGCCTAAACTATTCACTTTATTAGTTCCATCCATCTTACAGAATAGACTTGCATTAGATTTTTTAAGCTGTAAGAAACTCAATTTAATTTCATAACTGATGTTCCCAGAGTCCTAATCCTAATTATTGACAGTGTGAGACTATTTGTTAAATAGCTAGAACACCCTTACGGGATCTAGTTTTTCTTTTGAATTGATTATCTAGAACTCTAGAAGTCACAATAATTCGATTTAATGTCTAGGTAAAGTGGTAAACAGATTGGAATTCTCATTATGTGATTATTCAGGCGTCAAAAACCAATTTTATACCAACTGCAATAAAATTGATTATCAATAGTATCAAACAACGGTTACCTATATATAGCATCTACCTGTTCTTTTTAAGCTAATTTATGAGACGTTTATTCACAATTTATAAACTGTCTTATTTTACCAAAATATCGGTTGCAGTTGGTATAAAGTTGGCTTTTGGTGCCCAATATGTTAATCTAGACAGTTAAACCTAATTATTGTGACTTATCTAAAAATATTTATCATTTGGCCATCTTATCTAGTAATTTTTCAGATTTTTAGAATTTGCTGAACAGTTAAGTATAATAACTACAACTTCAGGTAGTAGAAGCACATACCAACAGTATCTTTTTGATATAATGAATTAATGATTCACTGTTCATCACCTATAAAATACACATCCATGCACCTCCTTAGTAAGAAATACACCTAACTGGAAGTGTTGCTTTTGAGATGAAGTTGCGGTCCCATTCATATACTAGAATGTGACTGTCGGCCTTATTGAAAATGGAGATGGATGAATATGGATATCTTGATAAAATAGTATGTATGATTGATCGTAGTCTGTTACTTCTCTCTTACCCTTGTCTTTCTTTTAAATAGCAGTTGATTGAACACCTATCAGTTCGTGACATGTGAAGACGTAGAAAACCTTCTGTTTCTAGAGTTAGAATCACCAGGCTCTACAGTCGTCGTCTCAAGGGTAGAAAGTGCGAAGATTGTTAATGTCAAAGGGTAGAAAAAGCTAGAAAACCGAAAATGTGTATGCAAACATGCTAAATGATTGATGTTAATTGGTGTTTTTACTTGTGCATTACTGGAAAACATTGAAATATATTGTTCTTTGCTTCAGTGTTGGTCTATTTTCTATTTTGCATCAGGTTTTCTAATATACATATTTGTATGTAATTTATTTTTATTTTTTTTCTTCTTTCAGAAAATATGTCCACACTTTTAGGTGTGAATATTTAACAATGTTGCCACACTTTTGATTGTAAACATCTTTTTGCAATTTTGCCACACTTTTAAGTGTGGACATTCAAAGAGTATCTCCACACTTATATGTGTAGCAAAATTTGTCACACCCATTATTACCACACTTGCTCAAGTGTGGAATTTATAATTTGACACACTTTTAACTGTGGCTAATTGGCCTTTAAAGTGTGGAAAATTTAGTGTTTTGTAGTGAGCAAAAGGAATTTAAAAAATCCAATATAGAATATTATTCCAAAGCCACGGGATACGATTAACTGATGTTTCAAAATTTAATGAAAAATATAGTACAGTAACAAATTACGATATATAAGATGAAAATACAAAATTATACAGTAGACATGTACGTGAATCCGTGTGGCTAAACGTACAATAAACTTATTCATACTCTTTATTATTCTTACTAAAGGGTGAAATCAATAATGGAGAACATAAACATCGTACTCAACAATGGCATCTCCGGTAGTTAAATTGACGAAATAAGTCTGAGCCTCAGTATACCCACTTGCAAATCGGAAAACGCCACTCCCTCCAACCACTGGAAACTCTCTAACAGTTGACGTCATAGGGTTCCGGCCCAGTATACTCAACGTACTCCCATTAAACTTTTCTTCATCAAACCAAAAATTTTGAACCATCATAAAACTCATTTCATTTAAGTCTGCGGATGCATACATCCCTTGTGCTCTTCCCACACGGGTAGAGTTTCTTTCGGGTCCCACAGTCAAAAGGTTGTCATTTATGACCACAAACCCGAATGCGGTTGAGGAAGTGTTGGTTATGGGGGCATCAGCCACACGAATAGCAGTTGCATTTGGACCGGCAACCACGTCATGGAAGAAGAAGTGGAGGTGTGTTAGGTTTTGTTTTCCAAGTCGAAGTGGTGGCAAGCTGGTTGCAAAAGTTTGGGATTTTCCGTCGTACAGCAGGGAAAAAAGGATGACTAAGAATGTCATTGTGGTGGTGGCAGTAGCAGCCGAGGTTGGGTTGTTCGCCATATAGTTGGGTTTTAGATTTATGGAATGGAAATTGTGGATTAAGAAGTTTATGCTTTCTTTGCATGGTGCTTTAGTTTTTATATTAGAACCATAAAATTTCTTGGAAATTCTTCAAATTAAGTTATACATAATTGAAAATTCAGCTTGATAATAAACTGAAGGTTTACTTGCATGGATTATTTTATGAACTATGAACTACGGAGTGTATTACATATAGTCAACGAACGTTTTTGACTCCTCCTAGCCATTTTGAACTAGTCGTTTATCGTATTTAATGTTAGACATGCAATAATTAAGAGTAAAATTTAAATTTCGACCATTTGTTTACTCCAATGGCACTTTTCGATTTTCCTGCAAAATAAGTACACTAGCGTCTCTGAGTTTGTCAACATTTTCATGTTTCGCTCTTTTAGCTAACGACTGCTAGTAAAGTTCCATTAAGTGCCCTTACGGGAGGGCATTTGATATTTTTACTAGGGATGGCACCCGTGGGTAATGGGTACGGGTACCTCTAACCCGTCACCCGCCCATGTAGTTTTTTTCTCACCTATCACCCACCCGTCACCCACCAATGGGTACAATTTTCAACCCATGCCCTTGCCCACGGGTATTTGTTGCCCATGGGTAAACCCATGGGTTAGTGTTATGCAACAAAATTACAAAACCATGATATGAAAAATAACTATGAAACTGCGTAATAAAACGCCGATCAATTTGTCAAATACCAAGCTCACAACATACTTAAACACATATTTGAAAGTAGCAATCAAACATCAGTACACCAAATTACATTCATATTTGTTCATTAAAGAGATAAAGTAAATATTTGTTTTCTTGAAACTTGGTGATAACTATTAAATGTATACATGCAACATTATAAATATTTTAATTAGTATAATTAATTTTAACATTGTTTATATATGGGTACACCCACGAGTATTTTAAATGGGTATCATGGGTTTACCCGTGATGGGTATGCCTCACCCGTCACCCACCCGCCACCCACTGATGGGTACAGATTTTCACCCACGACCCACCCGTGGGTGAACATTGACGCGTTTACCCACCCATTTATGGCGGGTACCCGCGGGTTGTCGGTTTTTTATCGCCCATTGCCATCCCTAATTTTTATCCATCTTCTTTTTCAACCTTTAGTTTAAAACAAAAAAACTTCAATCTTTACAAATCCAACCACCTGACTCCGTACTTTTAGACTACAAAATTCCCCGTATATATAACTTTATTATTGATCGATATTCATAACTTTATTATTAATCGATATTTATAAAGTACAAACCCTAATGGACTTTAACTCCACACTAGGCTTGGGCCATATTTATCATCTAATACTCCTCCGCAGTCCGAGAGCCAAAATCGCAAAAGCTCGGACTGAAGTAGTAAACTAGAAAAGAAAAGAAAAACATTAACATAATAAAAACAACTTTAATCGACTCATAACAAAACCCTACCAACGGTCGACTTTAGGCGACTGGTACCAACGGTCGTCTAAGTCGACCGGTAACAAAACCGTACCAATGGTCGACTTTAAGGATTGGTACCGACGGTCAACTTTAATAAAAGAGAACAAAATGCATATGTAACTATGGCGGTAAACGAAATGAACGTTTAACGAACATTTCAAGAACCGTTCGGTTAAAAGTTCGTTTATATTTGTTTATTTATTAAATGAACGAATATGAACAATAATTTACGTTCGTTTAGTTAAATGAGCGAGCACGAACAAAAGTCGCGCCCGTTGATCATTTATGTTCGTGAGCGTCCGATTATGCGTTCGTTTATGTTCATTTATTTATTTACATTCGTACATCATATATTTTAATTGTACAATTTTAAAATTTGTATGTTCAAACAAACAAAACTAATAAAACAATATATTATGCGTGTTAATAAAGTTTATGTTTGCTTGTCTATTTTCCTTTATGTTCGATCGTTTATATTCGTTTAGTGTCTTAATGAACGAACATAAACGAAAATGAACAACTCATTTTCTTAATAAATGAATATAAACAAGAAAATTCGTCTGTTTAAGCGTTCGTGTCCGGTTAAAACTAGATAAATGAACATGAACAAGGTTTCATTCGAATTCATCCGGTTCGTTTACAGCCCTATATAATATATATATATGATGTATATTGATATAGATTGAGTTCGCCAGATGAAACCAAAAAAAGCAAAAGGAAGCTTAATTTGGTGACACCAGCTACCTAATATCATGCGAATATTAGCTTATGCTCTTTTTAATGTTTTTCTAAAACTATATTGAAACATTCAGAATGAGCCAAAGTTTAAACTAAACAACCAGAGTTGACATGATTAGGAATAAGATTAATACCTAAATTTAGGGTTGACGTCGTGATCAATAGTTTATAGTTGCCAATTTTGACTAATAGACTAAAGATCAATTGTTTTTGATAATATGTTGGATATGTAAACTTCAAAAGTCTACGAAACTATCTTTAATTTATAGAAGAAAATGATCATTTCAAGGTATTTATGAAAAACGCGTGTTTATAAACCCAACTGAATTAATATGAGAGTTTCATTTTGGATACGTGTTAAAATCGAATCTTTCGATTAGCTAATAAAAATTGAAAATTGAATTAGATTTTGGTTAACAATTAAACATGTTAATTTTTATTAGAAAAAATTAAGCATGACATTTGGGAGCTTAGCTCCTTACTCAAATTTTATTTAAGTGTAAAAAAAACTTTACATTTTGATTGGTTAATCTAAACTTTAAAAAGTGGGTTAATCTTAAATCCAAATGTTATGCACTTACTTGTAAAATTCTCAAGTTTACAACTTTTAGTAAATTTGTAAGTTTAACAACTGCTCCATGTACTTTAAACTTTAGAAAAACAACTGTTGTTATTATTGATACTATTATTAGAAATTTCTTTTTTGAATTTATTATTAGAATTATTATTAATTTATTACTTTTATTAAATTGATTGTAATACTAAAAACTTTGTAAACATACGAGTTATAAATATCAATTAGCTAAAACACGTGTTTTAAGTTTATGTATGAGATTATAACATATATGAACACTTATATTCATTAAATTAATTTTGTATAAAAATGTCATTCTGAAAAAAACTACAAAATTTTAGATTTTATTGAATTTTGTAGTTGCAATCTAAAAGTAATAACTAATATAAAATGTATACAAAGTAGCAATTTTTTAAAATTAATGATGTAAAAATCTCGCATGCACAAGGTATATCAACTAGTTTGCTGGGACAAGAACGCAATATCCTCTATCAAAATGCTAAAATGGAAATGTGACATCAAAGTAACTTATTTGTGGATGTTAATGATTGAAAGTCTTGCAGACGTAAATTTAATTTTTGCATGGTTACGAGGTCAGACATATTAGCCCTTCTACGAGGCATAATCATGGCTACAGACGTTGGCATTAGAAAGTTAGTAGTTAAGTTGGACTCTCAAGTGATGGTTCGCTTAATGGAAGGTGACAATGTCCATCACACAGCCATGCATTTCTACAGTATGCAAATATGTCGTGATCTACAGTGTGCAAATATGTTTGATTCCCTAGCTCTTGATCTCGGTTCAATTATTCTTAAGGATGTAAAATGTATTGCATGGTCAGGTTGTGTTATTACTTCTTACTTATCAGGGTTAGCCCTTCTACTTAGGGATGGCAAAAAAACCTGAACCCGACGGGGAAACCCAAAACCCGACATAATTGGGGCGGGGCGGGGCGGGGCATGCTAATTGGGTTACGGGGCGGGTTTGGGGATTAAACGGGGATTTTAATCGGGTTTGGGGCGGGGAGTGGGGAATCCTCGCCCCGCCCCGCCCCACCCGATTAACATATACATATATACAAATATATCTACATATATAGTATTTTGTTAGTATTAACGTAATAAAAAATATTACTCTAATATTGTTAGTTTTTTTAAATTTATAAGAATGCGTAATTGTGATTATAGAAACTCGTTTAGTGTCATATTTTAAGTTTTAATTTTTTTTGTTGTATAATTTATCATTATTTATGTATAATATTATCATTGAAATTTAATAAGGCTTGTTTCTAATTGATTATTAATAGGTTCGTTATTGCTAATGGTATAAAAATAACAATAAATGTAAAATGGTGCGGCTTTGATCGAGAATTACACCCAAAGATGACGCCCCGATAAGATCCCCGATTAATACGGGGCGGGTTTGGGGGACCATCACGCCCCAACGGGGCGCCCCGATTAGTTCTACTGCACCAAAATAAAATTATTGTAAGTTTTGTTTGTTAACACCGTTAATGAAGAAATAAAAGAAAGAGTTTTCTAATTGACAACTCAAAGTTGCAATTATTTTTAAAAAGATTTAAACCTCAAGTCTAGTGTTCAACAGTACAAAGTCAACGTTCTTTCTGAATAAGCTTGAAATTAACCTCAAACAATTACGGAGACCTTTTTATTATTATTACTCCCTCCGTCCCAAATTATAAGTCCACTTTCATATTTCACAAAATTTAAAAAAAGTGAGGCCCTTACAATATTAACCAATAAAAATTCACTCTCACCCACTTACAAGCATTCTCATTGGTTGAAATTAAAAGTGGACATATAATTTGGAACAACCAAAATTGACAAAATGGACTTATAAAATGGGACGGAGGGAGTATTATTATTATTTATTTATATTTTTCTTTTTAACGGCAAATTTTTACAACCTACACCACTTATCTCACATGTCTCTAACGAGACTTGAACCAACAACCTTTATGTTGATGGGTCACTCACATGTGATTAAGTCAAGAGGCCTTTGCTACGGAGACCATTTTTTTCCATCAATAGTTCCAAGTTAAGTTGATTGATTTATATTTATATTTTTAATGTATTATGTGAGTAAAACATATAAACAGGTACTCGTTATGACCAAATTAGAACAAATATAACTATAAAAACCTCTCGAAACATAACGAATACCAATAGTCATGTATAATTTAGGGGTGGCAATTCGGGTTGGGTCGGGTTGGCGGGTAAGAAAACCTCAACCCGAACTTGACCCATTTAAATCATCGGGTCTGCTACGTCAACCCTAACCTGTTTACACGTAACCCGAATATGACCCATTTAACCCGTATATATACTTGGATTGACAGGTTAAATAAGTTACACGGTTGAATATGTTATACAGGTTTCGAGTTGACCCATTTTACCCGTTTTATATACAAAAGTTAGCAGTTAGCACATTACACGAGTTAAACGGGTTAGCTGGTTGACCCGTTTAACTCATTTAAGAAGAATAATTAAATATAAATAATTTTTTATTTAAGAAAAAAATCTTACACGGGTTGACGGGTTCCCAACCTGAACCTAACCTGTTTAATAAACGGGTTAGATACGTCGACCCAAACCTGATTCGAAATTTATGTCAGGTTTCATGTCGAGTCAGAAATTGCCACCCCTAATGTATATGTGGTATCGTTAAACTTCAGTATGCTCACAACTACGGTATAATAAGGAGAATGACCAAATCACCACCATTTAGTAATCTTAAAAGGGCAATAGTGCCCCTCAACTACGGTATAAATTTTTAGCATAAAAAACAAATTCAAGTTTAAAAAATGTTATAAATATACTATAAAGAGTTTTTATGTCTTTTTCTATATATTAATCTATACTACATTACAATACATTTGGATTATTTTATAATTATAAAGGCTTAAAATTTAGACTTTTTTCTTGCATATTATGGAAAGATTTCAAAACTAATTTGTTAGGAAGCAGGTTGGTTAGGAAGCAGTTGATTGTTCAAACTAAAATTATTTAATCACAGGGTATCCGCCGTCACATTACGCGGGTACCATTATAGTATATAAATATATATATATATATATATTCATGTGAATCGGTTTTCAGTTCATTGTGCTAAAACCATATCTGTACCGAGAACTGAATATTTATTTCGGTTCGGTTCTGTTTTTAAAATCGAGTTCGGTTACAAATTTGATTTTGTTTGTTTAAATTTCAGTTTTTGTGAGTGAAGCCCGAATTCAGCACACCCCTAAGTAGGGGTTCATCGGTTCGGTTCTTGGTTAATCGGTTTATTCGGTTCGGGTTGTTCGGTTAAAAAAAAATTTGGTCATAACCGAAAACCGAACCGAACCGAAAATATTTATAACCGAACCGAAGTTCGGTACGGTTATGGGTCAAAACCGAAAACCGAAATTTATACTTGAATTACACTATTTATATATATATTTTTTTAATTTAATTATATATATTTTTGGGAAAAAAAAAATTTTAAGCATAAAAAAGTGTTTTTTATATTAGTATAAAATTTTAATGGATATCCAAACCCATATCCAAACCGAAAACCGAATTTTTAATTCGGTTCAGTTCGGTTTTAACAAGTTCGGTTCGGTTATATGTTCAATTCGATTTTCGGTTTATTCGTTTTATTACCCGACGTCCCGACCCATGAATACCCCTACCCCTAAGTGATCATAAAATAGCCCAATAAACCCAAAATCACAAGCCCAATAGACCAAAAATCCATATTAACACCTCTCAAACCCTTCAAAACCAGGGTTTCACTCACCCATCAGTCACCATCAGTCGTCCACCAGAAAGAAGCAAAGATGCCGGCAGGACATGGGTTACGGTCAAGAACAAGGGATTTGTTCGCAAGAGGGTTTAGAAAGAAGGGGACAATTCATTTGTCAACATACTTAAGAACATACCATGTTGGTGAATACGTTGATGTTAAAGTAAATGGTGCTGTGCATAAAGGTATGCCACATAAGTTTTATCATGGAAGAACTGGTCAGATTTGGAACGTTACTAAACGTGCTGTTGGTGTTGAAATGAACAAACAGGTTTACTATATATATATATATATATATATATATATATATATATATATATATATATATATATATATATATATATATATATATATATATATATATATATATATATATATATATATATATATTTTATGATTTTGTTGTTGTTTTTATATGGCTTATGTTTAGTTTATAGTTATTGTGGAAGCTTATTTGTGTGCAGTGTGCTTATGAGCTTATTTGATTTTGGCTTATATTTCATAAGCTTGAATTTTCCGGATTATTTTGAGAATTACACTTATATAAGTTTATTATTTCAGAATAAGCTTATAAAAGCACCCCTTTTGTTGATGACTTAACTTGATTACAAAAATGTCAATAAGTTACTGCTTTTACAACATCTTAAATAAGCGTAGTATGAAAAAAATTTCAATATAAGCATACTGTACCCCAAATCCATAAAGTCAATAATTTTTCTAGTCTAACTAAACAAGCTATAAAACCAAGTGGTTGAATTAGCTTATTCATTAACCTTACCAGCTTATTGGGATTTTGAGCAGCTGATAATTTCATTTGAGATGATTAACTTGAGCAAATTAGCTCAAGTTGATAAGCTTGACGAAAGTGAGCTTACTGGCTTTTCAAAGTCTCAATATGCTGGTTTGGCCTTGAATTAAGCTGACCTAGACACCCCTTTGTTTATAGCTTATAGAATTGGATGGGAGAATTATTAAAATTTTGAGTTTTGGAGTTCAATATGCTGTTATTTTGGTGTTTTGATGCTCTGATGCTAATTTTTATTGTTGCATTTGATATAACTAGTAATAGTTTATTGGCATTTTTTGTAAAGAAAAGTGATGAAATGTGATTGTTATAGGTCAATAATTAATATTGGATTTGCGGATGGAAGCTTATGATTGTTGCGTTGTTTTTTGTAGATGTTTTTTGTGTTAGTATAAGGGTAAGTTTATTTACAATGAGATGTTCTTTACAGGTTAAGGTGTGTATGTTTAATGTGTATATGTAGTGACTGTTTATGTAAGAGCCTGGTTTAAATTTTACTAATGGGTTCGTTGGAATTGCGTTTTAAAGTATTCTATTATTTGATAGAGTTGACAATCCTGCCACATATGTATTGTGATAATTTGCTTCCATGTTTGAGGTTATGATAATTAGATAATGAGGTTAGTCTTTTCTTGATAATAATATGTTTTGCATGTTGTCTGGTTGTAAATTGCTGTTTATTGATAATTTGGTTAAAAGAATGATTCGATTGATTATTTTAGAGTGTTATATACATGATAATTTGCAGGGTTTAACGAATCAGTTAATGATTGTTAATGGTTTTAGGGTTTAATGTGCTCTGATTATTTGGGATTTTGATGAAGATATGTCTGGTTGAAATTGCTGTACAGTTAGCAAAACTTATTGAAATCTTTTGTAATTCAAGCTAGGCGACAAACTTGGTAATTGTATCTGAATAGTTTGTTAAATTAGTTGATCTTATGGAAATCATCGTCTTGACCAGTTAGTTTTTACGTTTGCGGATAGAGCTCTACTACTTTGAAGTTATAACTGTTCTGTGTTTTGTAGTGGCTTTTTTTGTAAGAGTTTGGTTTAACTTGCACGAATGGTGATTATGAATATGATAATGAGTTCTACCGAAACTTTTCACTGGATAGTCTTTGTATTTGCTAATCGGCTGCATGCATTTTTGGCAAATTGTGACTTTTTGAAAATTTACTTGTAAAATGGTTTGTAAATAATGACATGGCCAGAGTACTTAGAATTTGTTTACTACGGAGTATATCGAAAAGCAAGAATCAGATTAGATGTGACTTTAGAATGCGATATTCAGATAACTCTATCAAAACACAATGCCGAACACCATTTAAAAGAGTGATTAGTGTATTTGTTTCTTTTTATATTAATTTTTGCTTAATACGTAGTAGCTTTTTTGAGATTTGATCTTAATATGTTCTGCCAGTAGTTGATTATACTTATATGAGTAGATTACTAAAATGCTTGATTTGGTCGAATTTGCTAAAATCGTCCCTTTTGTAAATTATTCACATCAATGGTTATTGGAAGGGACTGTTTAGTGCCTAATGGCACTTCCTCATTTAGTCTTTTCTAAACATGTTCACCCATTTGAGCGCATTTCGAACACTCCAACACTCTCTTCTCATTCTAACCCTCATCAAATTATACCAATATTTGAACACCCTCGTGCACCTTCATCTGGAGATGATGGTTAGTTGGGTAGTTGGCTTATCAGTTGCGAAAAGTATAATATAATGAGGTGAATTGGGGTGTTTGGATTCTAAAGTAGGGAAAGATATAGTTTGGGGGTGTTTGGGCTGTGTCCTTCAAAAGGGTAATATGGTCATTTTTGTTAAAAAATAAATTGAGGAGGGACCTTTTTAGCTACAGAGATGTCTTTTTAGAGACTACTATTGCAAATTTGCAATAGTGTTTGAGGGATGATTTCAGAAAAAATCTGACCACTCAAAAGGACCCTTTGTTAATTATCATGCTATAATGGTGAAGTTCGTTTCTATTGTATAGTTATTAGTTGATGTTTATGTCAATAACAAACAATGGACGTTGTCTTGACACTTTTGTACACCTTTTGTTTTCTGAATTCTTAAGAAGCAAGAAACAACTATGATAAAGTCAACCTTTACATTTAACCAATCTTTGTGTAAAAGGTCATCAGTTTTATCGAATGATGTAACGGATGTGATAAAAGTTTAAAGATCTGCACTCATGAAATATTGTATTAACACGCCTGTCATGTTTATTTCTGTCAGGTTGGTAACAGAATCATCAAGAAAAGGATTCATGTCCGTGTGGAGCATGTGATGCCTTCTAGATGCACAGAAGAGTTCAAACAGAGGGTTAAGAAGAATGACCAACTAAAGGCCGAAGCCAAGGCTAGAGGTGAGGTTATCAGTACCAAAAGACAGCCCTTGGGACCCAAACCTGGATTCATGGTTGAAGGCACTACTCTAGAGACCGTAACCCCCATTCCATACGATGTCGTCAATGATCTCAAGGGCGGTTACTAAGTTGAATGCTTGTTTCAGGTTCTTGTGTTAAATTTTGCTATGTCGTATTGAGAGCTTGATCTGTTTTTGAGAATGTTTAATATTGGTTTTAGGAGTTTGAAACAAATTAATCTAAATGGTGCACTTTTGCATATATGATTGTTACTTGTGTAAGTTGTATCAGTGTTCCTAAACCGATTGAGCATGTGGCTTTCTGATATGTCATTTGTGTTCTTAGTTTGGATGTTAAAGATCTGCGATGATCTATTAAATCGACGAAAAAGGTATTCCGTATACATCTGTCTCTGTGATCACAGCGAAAGCATATAAACTTGTAGTCGGTCAAATTATAAGAAAACGAAACCTCGGAGGCGTGGCGATGCTACCTTCACATGGCATGGCAATGCTGCCTTCACATGAAGAAAATGAGATCTTGTATTGCTTTTCCCTTTTGTATTTGATTTTTACATCGAATTTGGTATGAATGTCTCCAAGTAAAAATATTTATGACGACTATCGTCTAATGTTTTGGTAGTTGGGTACGTTTGGCGTGTAATATTTAAGAGCATTTTGTAGCAATTAGCGTTTTCAAAAGATAATAGTCTATAATGATTATAGGGCTGCAACAACTTAACACTACATTTTCAGGTCTTCTACTATGGCATTTCGTTATAAATCTTTAATATGTCCATGAAAGTCACACTTTACGTTATTTCCACATTGTCTTGCATATAGTAACATATTATAAGGTTTTCTCTCATCCACGCACAAGTCGTAATAAGTTAGTAGAATACATAAAAACAAAAACACAATAGGGGTTTAGGTGGCCAGTATGGTATCGTGGTGGAGTAGAGCAATTCTAGTTGTTTAGTTAACTGAGTTTGAAAATTGAACTTTGTTATTTAGTTGACTTTCCCGTTGTACATGCGTTTATTACACTCCATTTTCTATAAACTTCAAATATATTTTGAATACAGCTTTTATAAATCATGATATATAATATCCTTAAAGATCAAATTATTTATTATCTTTTTCTAGTTTTATTGCCCATCAAGGATTAATATCATTATACATGTTAATTTCCGGTTTAAATTGATAACCTCGTTATATTACAGTATGCGAGATTGCCAAGCTACAAGACTCCTCGTTGAAAGTCAAAGTCAAAGTCAAGGTTTAACAACTTTTAGCCACGACTTAGTCGTGACTAAAAGTGTTTTTTCAAGTCAAACGTTCAAAACCAGCTATTTTGTCGTTTTGTGTACTTTTAGCCACGAATTTTGTCGTGGCTAAAAGCCCCCGATTCTAGTAGTGTCAAGTCCCAGCTAGGACATGTGAGTCATATATTTGTGTTAGCAAAAAATGATTTGTTTGCTTAAAACATGAACCTAAATTTAGACTTAAAGATTTGATTGGTGCATTTGAAAAAATTGGTTGGTGAAAAATAATGAGACAAAATAAGTGTATTACACTTGTCATGAAATGAATAGAGCAGGTCTAATTTTAAGTCTTCTTTGTAGGCATATATATCAACACTTTTGAGTAACGTGATAATTTTATATATACTCAATTTAAATATCAAAATGACATATATATATACTCAAAATTCAAGTTATATAATTAATGCATGTTTTAGGTAAATATAGAATTTAACTTTGTGTGACTGTTTTTTTTCTAAGAAGCAGGATCAAGAAATTATAAACCCATGCGAAAATTTTATGCATAGAGCATAGTGACTGGTATGCATTTTGCATAGTCTATTGTTTAAAAATACATGTGTTATATCTATTAATTATCAAAAACTGTAAGATGATTAATTGATTATCATATTTCTATTCTCGTACTAGCATTATAAAAACATTTTAAAAAAACTAACAACTCCCTATTCCTCATCAACTTCATTATACATCCTTCATGAATTGTTTAACCAACTCTTCATACATTTCTATATTCTATATATACATTCTTTCATTCACCATTTTCCTCACCACCTTTCAACTTCTCAATCTTGCCATCTCTGCCTCTTTAAATCACTACTTACATCTCGTTTTCGACCTCTTTCTTTCTCCAAAATGGAAGGTGATTCCACCGCAGTCAACATTACCGAGACACCCAAGGAAAGGAAGGGAAAGGCGCCGCTCTTGGCTCCACCACCACCCTCGAGTGGTGTCAAACCAACGCTGGTTCAAAAAGCTCTAAAGGGTCCAAAGGGAGGGTACAAAAGAGGGTTGGCCGTATTTGATGTGGTTCTTAGGCTAGCTGGTATCGCGGCTGCTTTAGGAGCCGCAATAGCCATGGGGTCCACTGATCAAACTCTCCCTTTCTTTACGCAGTTCTTTCAGTTTAAAGCTGAGTTTGATGATTTACCTGCTTTCACGTAAGTCATAATCAAAATCACATAATTTTTCACTTCAACTAAATAAAACGCGCCTACTTTGTTAGTGTCTATAACAAGTACTGGCTTTACACAAGTTGACAATATTTAAATGAGTGTATGAAGCTATATATGGTCATTTGTTTAGACTCAATAGTAACAATGATAAGTAATGTTATTATTAGGTAGTATTTTTTTTAGCAAAGGGATTAAGTTATTTTTGTATAACAGGTTTTTCGTGGTTGCTAACTCCATCACCGCTGCCTACCTAGCTCTCTCGATCCCCATTTCTATCGTATGCATTGTTCGCCCACATTTGGTGGCTCCAAGGGTCCTCCTCATGTTCCTAGACATCGTAAGATGACTTTGATAATCTAGTCTTATTCATTTGAATCATTTTCTAGCATTCTTCATTTTACAAGTCTCATATTAATCTCTATATGCATCAAGTGACCAAGATCGAAAATGCATATCTGAAAACATATATCAAGTGTGACGCCTACTTCATGTATAACCATTTGATGGCTGTCCATATATATACTCACCACTAACATGATCTCTATGGTTTCACTATAGGTTGCCGTTGCTTTGACTACAGCTGCAGCCGGTGGTGCTGCAGCTATAGTCTACTTGGCTCATAATGGTAACTCGGATGCAAACTGGCCAGCAATATGCCAACAGTTCAACGATTTCTGTCAAGAGGTCAGTGGTGCAGTGGTGGCATCTTTTATAACGGTTGTCGTTCTCATGTGCTTGGTCGTTTTATCAGCATTCTCTATATAAAAACATGTATTTTTCTTCATGGTTGTCAAGTTTCATTTTCCGGAATTGTGTTTTCAACATAGATTCATCCATATGAAGTGTGAATTAAAGTGATTGTAAAGTTGTTTGCTAGTTGATGTGCTTGATCTAAATTTTGTTTTAACGCTTTGCAACGACACCTTTTACACTCTAATCTTTTATATATACCATTATATAAGTTGACCCGATATGTAGAATTACAGGGTAGTCATATTGGGTAACTCGGTTAATCCGATGTACATAAGAAACTGCTATGTTCCGTTATTCGTTCCACAAAGGTACACAATGACAATGGGTTGATGCTACTCCTAATGCCAATAATTAGTTTGGGTTCCAGGTGCATTTTCGTGTTTTAAACCCTGTAACACTCAGCAACTAGCCACAAATAATCAGAAACTGGACCAAACAATACCGTCAAATTCAGTCATTCGTCATAATCATGAGCTTGTTAAAATAATAAACTAAAAAGGTTGGTGATTACTAGTTTCAAATTTTATTTTCTAAAGTTGGTGTCTTTACCAAACCTTATAGAACTATGTTTAGGAAAACATTCAATTGACATAAGAGTTTGAATTTTCGTAACTTGTGACTGATACGTTGAGCAAAAAACTAAAAAAAAATAAAAATAAATAAATAAATAAATAAATAAAGCTCCAAGTACTTATAAAAACTTGTTAGGATTAGGAAACATATTCAGAAGCAAAGGGACAGTAGCAGCAACAAAACTCAGAATAGGAGCAAAACAAGATCAGAACAAAAGCTGGAATTTTATTTATGAAGTGTAGTGTACAAAGTTCTATTATCAATCCTATATAGTATATATAGCCACATATTTTTATGTGGGAGAGAAAATTATTCTTTGAGTCTTGGAATCTTCAAATAATAAGTAGCGACAAGTTTCAATTATAAGTCCTTAAATCATTATCTTGTATATCATGTACTAAACAATTGAGGACATACTCATTTATTTATATTCTTAACGGATTTAATGATCTAAATTTCTTTTATATTAATTTATAATGAAATAGGTAAATATGACAAATATGACTATTTAGTTGAATTATGAAATTTAATTGGGTAAACGAGACATTTTAAAGTTTAAATTGAACATATATAGAATTAAGCCTATAAAGATTTTCTTTTCATTCTTTTCACAACGCGTGGGCTTTTCAAAACCTCTTTCAATCGTCATCCAATTAATAACCATAATGCTCAAAATAAAATTGTTAACCGGCATTAAGTTGCGCATCATCGTTGACTTGAGCATCGTTTTATGCAAATTCATTAGCATCATCTTCATTGTTGCATCATCATAGTCATCATTATCGTTATTCGCATCAAGTTCATCACCAACATTTCTTATATCTGCAACTTTGATATTGATCGATCGCTTGCATCATCGATTCATCTTCAATCATGTTCATTGAATATCTTCTTCTTAAAAGAACCAATCAAAAAAATAAAGCCTCGATCGAGATTAATATCCATACTTTGGCCTCGCTATCAGCCGAGCCTTTCCATCATCATCTTTAAGGAATTGATTATAAAGCCATTGTTACAGTTTCAGAAAAATGAAGAACGAGGATGGGAAACAGATACGCACATACATGAAGAAAAAAATGGGGTTTGTCATGAAAAAAGAGGGAGTAAAGAAATTGGAATCGCTAGTTTATTGCAAGTACTTGAAACCGTCAACATTTTAGATGGGTAAAATGACAAAATCAACCCTCTACCAAGGGCTCTAATGCTCTCCTAAGTTTTTTACTTTTAGATTTGTTTTACACTTTTACTTTTACTAGCTTGAACTTCAATGTATCTCATCTACCAACTTCAATGCAAATGAAGTCAATCAATGTATCTACCAACTTCAATGCAAGTTAAGTCACACCCAAAACAAACATACACTTCATTACTTTACACACCAACCGATTTCATTTGAAAATCACCCACACACACAACAAATTTTTTGGATCTCTAGAGTCTTTCTTCTTCTTCTTCTTCTATTTGTGCTTTGATGCCTTCATCTACATGACACCATCACAGATTTGCTTTCCCTCGTTGCAGGTGAGCTTTTATCTCTTTGCTAGGGTTTCCATTTCAAGTTTATTTTCTTTTGCATATATAGTTTTAAAAACTTTAAAATTTAGAGACTATGTTAAAACATTTCTTGAGTGGTATTTGGATGAAAGTAATAAATTTTCTTTTAACAAGTAGCATTGGAAAGTCTCATTTTGTTTGTTAAAAACTTGGTTTAAAGCGTGTCTCGATCATAATTTTGTTTTAATTTGTGTTTATTTCTGCAGATGGGAGTGCATCTTTTTAATGGTTATGATGACAACATGTTCTTGAGTTTCAGAGGTAACTTGTCGGATTGTATCACAAAAGTATAATGAATTGCATTGCTAAAAAGTATTCAAAATATTGATAATCTTTTGTTATATATACATGCACTAGTTATTGAGTCACTTGGTGAAAAATGTTAGTCATAGCTATAGCACAAATAATAAATCTAGCACAAATTATAAATGCAGTGAGTTTGTGTGTATTGCTCATCCTTTTTTTTTTTTTTTTTTTTTAAAAAAAAGAAAAAAAAGAAAGAGGCTTTTGAGTTGAATTTGTGATTTTTTGAAGAGAACTCTAAAGTTTTGAATATTATTAGTTTATTTATATTGAAATATTAAATATAATGTTTTGTCTGTTTGAGTTAAAATATGTCTTTATTTTAGTAATCAAGTTTCAGTCACCATGGTTTAAGGTGTGGGTTGGTAGTGTTATATGTGGGCTTAATGAATAATTTCAATTCACGTATGTTTGTTTATGAAGGTGAAAAGGACCACATCACATATCCCACCCCGAATGAGAATACCACCGGAATAAACAACATTATGATAGGTATACACTACTAGCTAGTATTTTCTCTGTTTTTCATACTTTTTTATTTATTGCATTGTGTTTTGTTGTTAAAATATTTTTTACACAAGGAACATATGTTTTCGTACAAGTTTATGGTATAGCTGATTTTAACTATTAAGATAAACTTGGTTTTATATGGTTTTTAGTTGAAATTTAATGTAAAGAGTGATTATTGTTTGGTTGTTGTTCTGGTTTTAGTTGATTATTTTGATCCGAGTGGTCTTCTGTTTTGTTTTACACTCCAATAATCTATAAGTACAGTATAATTTTAAGGTATGATGGTTGGGTATTTTTTCTTTTGATTGGTTTAGACCAAATGTGTACTTTTGAGGGTAAATATTGTTTTTAAAAAAGTGTGATTTTTGGGCTTTCTATCTGTAGCTTTATCAGTTCCTTGATCATCTTATTAATATTATTTTTGCAGATGGAATGTTGGTCCTAGTGTATCAAAAAAAATTCAAGGCTGGAAGAGTGTGTGACCACCCCGATCCGGACATGGCTTTGGTGGCATCAATTATCCAAAAGCATGCAGTTGAGGGTGGGAACTCCATCCACTGGTTCACCCCGGAATCAGGGGATGATTTTGAAAAAAACCACTCCAACGCGTCCACCAATTTGGCTGCCGCACTCTCAGCGGGACAAGGAAGGTTTGAGTATTTCTTTGACAAGGATCCGACCAAAATGGCGGAAGATCCGGACTTGTCTGCTCAAAAGTATGCTAGAATGTATATGGCTTTCCCCGAGTCACCAGATAACGATGCTAGCGTGGAAGATGATCAAGAGTATGTCAGAAAGCTGTTTACTAACGCGATGTTGATGCTTACGGAAAACGGTATCATCAAGGTGCTTCACCTTGGTTCGTCTTGGGACATCAAGGAATTAGCTACGGAGTGTGGTCTCGGATGCCTAAGTGATATCAAATTCATTACGGAGAGATATCCCGGGTTCTTCCCTAGGAGGGGTCGAAATGACAAGAAGATTGATCCTAAAAACTCAAGGGTATACACATTCTATTATCAGAAGCCAAAGCCACACGAGTCTAATGAGGTGTTACCGAATGAGGGGGCAAAGACCAGCAAGGTAGTTTTCTTTTCTTACATTTTTAATTAAAGTTTTCCGAATTGATATTTCTAATCTTACTTTGTATCTATATTAAGTGGTAGCAGTTTTGACCCATTTGACTGGATTGATCTCTGTTTGTGTTTCGTCAAATGGGTTGAAAGCCACTAAAGTGTCTTCAAATTATCATTAGTAAAAGTGTTCTAAGTTGCTTTATTTACCAAAAATCTTGGGTAATTAGATCATTATTTAACCAAATATGCTTCTATATCATCTTCTCATCTCCAAGGCGTGAAACAGAAACATATATTGTATTTATCTTATTTAAGTGCATAAGTTATATATGAAGTAACAAAAATGGATAAAAATGGTGTAGGTGGTAAATTCGACCAAGAAAAGAAAGGGTTCTGCAAAGCCACATAACTTGTGCACTACCTCTACTAATGCTAAAACTGGTGTCATTCACAGAGGCTTGATCAGGTAACTTTATCTTATGTGATACTCAATGTTGGACCCTATGTTTTTGCAATGATGAATAACGCCGAATAGGTAGCTCTAAAATTTGTACTAAAAGAAAGTTTAGAAAGCTGTAAAAGAGAGTGTGTTTTTGTTTGTCAAATATCTACAATAATCTAATCCGTTTCATTGATAAAGTATATGCAGTCTGAGATTAGGCATAGTAGAATAGTAGATACCTTACATGATTAATCAAAGAAACCTGTCAATTACACCTTTTTTTGTTTATATTAACCAAATGAACTCAGAAAGATGGGACATTTGGGATTGAGGATAGGGGAACAGCAGTTTGATGGACAAAATGATAAAATCTCATTTCTTATTGATAGTTTATGTTAAATAGTTTCACTAATGTCGGACAAAATCAATTTCATCATTTGATTATGAAGGTAGCCGAGATTGATACTTTTCTTTGTAGGAACATGTACTTGTTTAAACTTTAAACATCTCTCTGTCTATTTTGCTTGTGAAAAGTTTATAGTCCGAATGTCCGAAAATGGTGACAGATAATATATATATATATATATATATATATATATATATATATATATATATATATATATATATATATATATATATATATATATATATATATTTTTCTCTCTCTCTCTCTAAAATGGTGCGTTGTGGCTAGAGATATAGAAAGCATTTTGCATCGTGGCGCTGAGCTTAAGATAAGCACTTTATCTTTCTCACCTTTTACTTGGTGTTGCAGGGCTTCATCAAAGGAATTAACTGGACACGAGACTCACCTTCTGGTAGTCAACATGTATGTGTGCAATCAATTTCAGATCATATCCTATCTTTCTGACAGATTATGATAAATTTTAATAAAGGTTTTTAATCTAATAGAGATGGAGTTAGCAAGGTTCAGTTTAATGAGGTGTTACCAAATGAGGTGGGCAAGATCCCCAAGGTACTTGTCTTTTTACATTTATAATCTGAATGCTCTAAAAAATTGTTTGGTTCCTCTTAAAATATGAAATTTCTAATGTCGCAGGTGTGTGTTTCGTTGGAGGAAAACTACATGCCGCCTGGTGCCGTTACTCGTTTCATCCCACTGAGGCATGAAGACAGAGCTATAACTGATATGAGTGGCAGCAATTTCTCAGGTTATATATAATCTGATTTACTAGTTGTTGTGTACTTATTATGTTTGTTTTATGCTAATCCTTTTTACTTGTATTATATCTGTCAGGACCTGTTTTCGACTCCAAGATTCGTCACGCTGGGATTCAGGTGACGTCTTCTTAGCTTTCCGCTGTCCTCATATCATTCTTCTATTTATATATATAAATTCCTGGTTATAAAAGTATTCATTTTTTTAGCCTAATCTGATTTGGTTGTGTTTTGCAGGGTTCGGCTGGATTGAAAATGTTGACTAACACCTGCACCCAATCTGCCTCCATTGGTATATCTCTACGTCTATTTTCGTGTCTGTCATTTTATAAACTAATGCATAATCTGTCTTGCTGGTTAACATCTCACATTTTGTATTTCCCACATCTACACCTATGTTGGTGTTGTGAATTATTAATGAAATACTTTGTACGTGTTATGCAGTTCCACGTGCTTACTATGCAAACATGGCTGGATTCCCAGCTCGATCTTATGTGGAAGGAGATCTATCAGATAGTGATTCAAGTGGGCTTCGTGCAAAAGGGACCAGCTTGCTGAAGTACGTGCCCTTCCAGTGATTCATGACAATGTCAAGAGTGTCAAGTTTTACTGCTGATGAACTTTAAAAACTGCCAAAGGTTAATCTGATACTAAAAAGCTTATTGTTTTGTTTCATATCCCATGAGGAGTCGTGGTGAAGAATGATTATTACGCCATCACCCCTTACCATCGATGAGGCGTTGTAAATTAGTTCGCCTACATACAACTGATCATCATTATAACCAGGCTTGCTTTTGGTATTGGTCATTTTCTGAACATCATTGTAGGCCAGCTTGTTTTCGGCATTGCTCACATCACCACTTAACTTCTCTTTGTCAACTCCCACTGGTTTCTTGGGATATATCATGTAGATTCGGTGATTCAAGGATCCAGTGAGATCGGGATCTTTACACATTGCCAATGGGTCCCTCCCATAGTAATATGCGAGCCTCCCAGTTGACTTCGCTATTTTGAAGTTAGCTGTCGATATCTTGAATGCCTTTTCTTGGAAAAAAAAACTTGCTGATGATTCATCGGTGAATGAAACAAACTGGCTACTTCCTTCATACGCGTCTTTGCTAATCACCGAGGCTATAAAGGCTAAATCCTCGTCAGGGTGGACGAATACCTTTTCAGCTGATCTTTTATCAGGGACAATTCGGAACCTCACACCATCTACAATTAAAAATAAGATTATGTTAGAACCCTTTGAATTAAAAAGAGAGATTAAACCAACCGTAAACACCATCAATTTTGTAACTTCAGAATAGATCAAATGGCTTGAAAGGACAATAAATCGAAGTAAGCCACCAAGATTTGAAATATATACAACTTTTACTTTGAATGTCAAACTGATACTGAAAAGCTTATTGTTTTGTTTCACAATGTAACGTCGACTCGTTGATTCCTTTCTTTCTTGTATTTAGTTGTTTGGAGGTCAGATTTTATGTGATATTGTCCTTTGTAATTTGGATCTTGTTGCTTATGTTGAATTTGTGAAGTTATATTTACTTTTTTCAGTTTTGACTTATATATGTAATCCTGTTAAATTATGATTTACTGCAATTGTGCTTAGCTTGATGATTGCATAATGATGCTCATCATTCTTTGCAATTTTCTTTTGTCATTTTTAGTTATTCAAGTTTTAGCAATGTAAAAAAGGGTGATTCTTGAATTTGCAAATGGCTTTGGGCTTTCTCTGTTTAGCTTTAGTAAAAGTTGTATATATTTCAAATCTTGGTGGCTTACTTCGATTTATTGTCCTTTCAAGCCATTTGATCTATTCTGAAGTTACAGAATTGATGGTGTTTATGGTTGGTTTAATCTCTCTTTTTAATTCAAAGGGTTCTAACATAATCTTATTTTTAATTGTAGATGGTGTGAGGTTCCGAATTGTCCCTGATACAGCTGAAAAGGTATTCGTCCACCCTGACGAGGATTTAGCCTTTATAGCCTCGGTGATTAGCAAAGACGCGTATGAAGGAAGTAGCCAGTTTGTTTCATTCACCGATGAATCATCAGCAAGTTTTTTTTCCAAGAAAAGGCATTCAAGATCGGCAGCTAACTTCAAAATAGCGAAGTCAACTGGGAGGCTCGCATATTACTATGGGAGGGACCCATTGGCAATGTGTAAAGATCCCGATCTCACTGGATCCTTGAACCACCGAATCTACATGATATATCCCAAGAAACCGGTGGGAGTTGACAAAGAGAAGTTAAGTGGTGATGTGAGCTATGCCGAAAACAAGCTGGCCTACAATGATGTTCAGAAAATGACCAATACCAAAAGCAAGCCTGGTTATAATGATGATCAGTTGTATGTAGGCGAACTAATTTACAACGCCTCATCGATGGTAAGGGGTGATGGCGTAATAATTATTCTTCACCACGACTCCTCATGGGATATGAAACAATTGGGTGAGGATTACGGTTTGGAGTTGCTAATGAAAGTAAAGTTCAACAAGCTAGGAGACCTTTCCAGATTTCTCCCCCAGGTGGGGGGAAAATGACGTGAAGTTTGATTCCACAGAGTCATCGTTCTACTGTTTCCGTGTTCTGAAGAAAAATCATCGGGTTAGTCTGTCCGACCAAAGTCTATTATAATTATCATTTGGAAAATTAAAATGGAAAAGTGGAACATAGGAAAAGATGTTTAATTCATGGCTAATAATTAACTAAGGTCTTGATATAAGCAGAATCTAAATAGACCAAAATCCATTCGAAGGTCCTGGAAATCAAGAACACCGGTTTCACGTAACACTTTTTGTCTAATGTATGTTTGTGCTAAATTGGAGGCTATTGCGTTTTATAATGATTATCTGTTTATTCATTGCGCCGTCAATTAGCAAACAATCAGTTTTCAAATGTTTGGGTGTGGCTAAATCATAATTCAGTTTGGGGTTCAATTCAGAAAACTGCTTAAACACTTTATTATTTTTTTTAGAAAAAAACTTATTTCAGTCGCAACTAATCAAATGTGATTATCCTAATTTCAGAAGACAGAAACGCATCCAAAAGATACGTCTTGCAGCCCGTTATGTTACCTTTCACTACTAATTCCAACTACTCTACCTATTATTTCAGCCGCCTTCGATTCAGATGCAACCAACTAATGGAAGCAAGAACGCCTCTCAATCTCACGGTGAAATTAAACAAGTAGACATGGGCTGCAGTTGTTGCTGGAAACTGAGAAAATTGCACTGGAATCTAATTTGCAAAAGGTAATACAAAATGTTGTAGATGGTCACTTCAGTGGATTGGTCTCAAGTTGCCAAGTACAATGCACTAGCCTAATCTGATTTGGTTGTGTTTTGCAGGGTTCTGCTGGATTGAAAATGTTGACTAACACCTGTACCCAATCTGCCTCCATTGGTATGTCTCTACGTCTATTTTCATGTCTGTCATTTTATAAACTAATGCATAATCTGTCTTACTGGTTAACATCTCACATTTTGTATTTCCCACATCTACACCTATGTTGGTGTTGTGAATTATTAATGAAATACTTTGTACGTGTTATGCAGTTCCACGCGCTTACTATGCAAACATGGCTGGATTCCCAGCTCGATCTTATGTGGAAGGAGATCTATCAGACAGTGATTCAAGTGGGCTTCGTGCAAAAGGGACCAGCTTGCTGAAGTACGTGCCCTTCCAGTCTCGATCTTGTGTGGAAGGAGATCTATCAGACAGTGATTCAAGTGGGCTTCGTGCAAAAGGGACCAGCTTGCTGAAGTACGTGCCCTTCCAGTGATTCATGACAATGTCAAGAGTGTCAAGTTTTACTGCTGATGAACTTTAAAAACTTGAAAAAAAAAATTATTTTGGTTTTTGGTAGATGTATGGGGCTTTTGGTGGTTTCTTTAATCTCCCCAAGTAGTAGTTAAGATGTAAATCATCATCATAGTACATTGCCAAGCAACGCTTTAGTGCTTTTGTTTGTGCCATAGATGATTATGGCGGATCTGATGGTATTTTCATATTCGATGCTTGTAAGCATGATCATGATAGTTTTTGAAAATTGAAAGGTTGTTAACCTTTGGTAGCATATGTACCATAGTTAACATAGTGAAGTAATTAATGAATTTCAGTTCGCAAACTTTAGAATTCATTAGACTGCTTGATATTTACCTCAGAAAGTAGTATTATTAAACAATTTGCTGTACCTTGTGACTTGATTGCTTAAATGTGTATTGCTATTAAAATAGAATGTATACATATTTATATGCCGTGCTTATAAGCATGATGATGGTTTTTGAGATATGAAAGTTAACTTCTGCTACCATAACTCTCTTGTTATGTTGTGTTTGAGATGTTTATATATATCATGACATTTTATCCTGCAGTCTCAATTCCAATTAAGAAGTGATATTTTGAAGCAACTAGATTATAGTAAAGGGATAATGATTTCTAAATGTATCCAACTTGACACGTTTTACCAATTAGTGTATGGAACTTTTAATTTTGCTATCTTGTGTAATAAACTTACTAATCTTTGCAAATTTGTGTACTCGTCCCACATGGCAATGAGATTAGCTGACTTGGCAAGCTAATCTCATTGCCATGTGGGACGAGTACACAAATTTGCAAAGATTAGTAAGTTTATTACACAAGATAGCAAAATTAAAAGTTCCATACACTAATTGGTAAAACGTGTCAAGTTGGATACATTTAGAAATCATTATCCCTATAGTAAATATCAAGGTTGTCAGGATCGCGATCCTGATCGTAGGATCGTACGATCCTACATATAAAAAACGAGCAGGATCGTAGGATCGCACGCAGGATCGTTGGATCGTAAACGATCCCATCCTACTACAAGCCCATGTTTTTATCTCGAGGGGAGCAAGATCGTAGGATCGCACACAGGATCGTAGGATCGTGAACGATCCGATCCTACTAGAAGCTCATGTTTCTTATTGATTTTTCTTTTATCATTCATTTAAATTCATTTATCATATAAAATATTTTATAAAAGTATAAAACTACAACTCTTATACAATAATATATACATTTTCATAGGATCTTACGATCCCGATCTTGTGAAGCCGAAAACGATCCTAGGTAGGATCCCGATCCTGACAACCTTGGTAAATATTACTCTAGCTTTGTGTTGGCTTACTACCTATAAGAAGCAATATCATCTGACTGCTTAATATTTAGATGCCTAATCAGTGATGGCAACTAAGAACCATACGACCATCTATAGTAGCATTTTTTTTATAATGCATATTCTTCACATGAATTTTCGTTTTCCTTTTACCGGTACTTGCCCCCACACATCAGCCTGTTTGTCTCGGGTTTTAGTTTGACCCGTTTGTCTAGGGCCGGTTTAGGTTTGACCCATTGGTTATGGATACTTTTGCCATCCTTAGTTGTGTGCAATAACTTCTAGGAAATTGCATTCATCTCGAACATGTTGCATACTTGCATGGATGTAATGTTCTAAACGATGTTTCGACATAGTCGTTCATTAAGAAAAATATGAACATGGGAGAATTTATTAGAGTTTTTGACAGTAGAAAAGATCTAAAACTACTATAAGGTTTAGGCTATGTTTGGCGCGAAGCTTTTTTGGAGCTTTTTGGGGTAATGAGCGGTGAGAATGAGCTTTTTTATTTTTGATGTTTGTTTGGCATGAGAGCTGTGGGCTTTTCTATTTTTTAGGAAAGCTCATTTTCCCAATGCTTGTTTATAGAGCTGTGAGCTTTTTTGGCTATTGCTCACAGCTCACAGCTACTGCTCAATGCTACTGCTCAATGCTACTTGTCACACCCCCAAAATCGGGTCCAGCGGAAGCATACGTGTAGCTGGGGTGTAACTTAATTGGTATTACAACACTAGTTCAAAAATGGTTTTCACTTTAATCATTTAGAATAAAATCGTTTAACCAAAAATATTGAATTTACATCGTTAAAAGTAGTGCGGAAGTAGGCCCTTAAAAGTAGTTTAAAACGGTCCCCATATAAATAATCAGAGTCTTCTATGACCATGCCCTGCCAAGCCAAAACCTCCTGTAGCGTGCCATATGCTCAAAACCTGAAAATACATGCTAAAGTGTCAACACGAGGTTGGTGAGTTCATAGAGTTTGTTTAACAAGCAATGCCTATAGAGAAATGATCGCCCAGCAAAGGCATTGTAAATCCACTCAGTTGCAAGTCCCGCCATAAGAGACTTGTAACCTGTGTGTTTACAACCCACTGCCAAATGTATTAAAGTCTACGTGAACAAAGTAATAATGGTATCCAAATTCCCAGATAAACATAGCAAAATGGCTATATAAATAATTCAGTCAATGAGGTTATATCAACTATGCTGACAATGTCGCCAGATAAATAATGCTGACAATGTCGTCAGATAAATAATACTGACAATGTCGTCAGATAAATAATACTGACAATGTCGCCAGATAAACTATACTGACAATGTCGCCAGATAAACAATTATGACAATGTGGTCATGTAAACAAGGATAATCAATCCCATGAAATACAAGAAAATCAAACATACCAATGAATGCAGGTGATTAAATATACCAAAGAAATACCGGTAGTCAAGCACACTAATGAAGTGCAGGTGATCAAATGTATATTTAGATAAAGCTGGAAATATTTGAGTAATCAACCAGGTAAAGCAAGTAATGCGTTTTAAGTAAAACAAGCATGTATTCTCCCCCAAAGAGTTTGCAAAACAATCAAAATAGTAGGGGCTATGACTCACCTGGAGCCATAGCTACGATGACAAGAATGGATACACTGAAATGAGGCACGATCTCTAACCGCAACCTAATATGAGTAATAACGATCTACCTTAGATCATGACATAATGAAATGAATGCACGTGCACATGATGCCTATACCACTCGTAACTTGGAAACACTAGTTATTATTAAAGTAAAATAGTTTCCATACTTAGGAAAAATAAGTCCCAATGGAGTTATAAAAACTTGTCGTAATATATCGTATAAAAAGGTTAGCGTTCTATTCCTCGTATCGAAAACCTTAAAATAACGTCGTTAAGTCGTATGAATATTCCTTGGGTCATACGTATTTCATTTGTTAAGAATATAGTCCTTAGTAACATTTCTAGAAAATATACCATTTAGTGCGTAAGTTATTATTTTCTAGTAGTGACAAAAAATATATATAGTTTAGACGATATTAAAACGTGTATAACTTGGTCGTTTTAAGTTCGTTTTCCTCGTTCTTTATATCCCCGGATTCGTGGGACAAAATACTAACATAATTTTGATAAGTCGGGATGGCTAGATTTTGTTTTACGCCTCGAATTTGTCCGTGAGTACTGTTCATCAGCAAGCATTTCCGGAAAATATAGTTTTCGTCGTTAAACTCGTTTTTAGCGTATCTCCTTCGTTATTAACTCGTTTTTATCCCCGTTTTCGGCCATAGTTCCGTATCGGAAAGTATTTTCTAAAAATATTATCAAAAGTTACTGTGTAAATTCGGAGTTTTCTGGGTGAACCAAAATAGGACAGCATGTATTTTCACTTGTTCAAAAACCATTTTCAAGGTTTCAATCTAGTTTCTACTTCAACCAAACCACTTTCAATCACCACAAAACTAGTCTAATCCTACCATACACCTTCTTAGGGTGTCATGGGTTCCTAAACATCACAAACCAAGTAGATCTAACAAGGATCTAACTATATAATATATCTAAGGCTTGTAAGTTATAAAAAGTATATATAGAGTGGTATAAATCAACATATGCATATATATCTTGAATAAACTTGAATGATCAATGGAACAACTTGAATAATTTATAAAAATAGGTCTTGATAACTTACTTGAAGATTAGTGGACTAGTGGAGATGAAAAACTTGCAAAACCTTGTGTTTAAACTTCAAAACCCTAACAAGAAGTACTAAATAACCTAGCTTATCACTTGATCTTGGAAAAATTATGGTTTCTTCCTTGTTCTTGTATCTTGGCCGATCCACATGAAGAGAGAAAAGGAAGAAAAGTTTTGCTAGTTTATTTTGGAAAATGAGATGAAATGGAAATGTACAAGTTAGATGTATTATTAAGTTTGTAGACAAGATCCACAAATTTAGGAAGGTGTCATAGGGGGGGGGCGGCATTTTGGAGGGGGGTTGAGATGTGTAAGAGTTTTGGTGTATATTATGTTGATATGGTTAGATATTACTACCTCCGTCCCATTTAAAGTGTCCACTTTCATAATGCACAAAGTTTTAGGAGATTCCACTAACTAAACTCTCCACCAATCAAATATTACTTTTACCCACTAAACTCTCATTTTATTGGTTGGAAGGTACAAGTGGACACTTTAAATGGGACATGCAAAGATTCCATTGTGGACACTTTAAATGGGACGGAGGGAGTATTAGTTTTAGGTGATATCGGGTACCGAGTTAATTAAAAATAAATTGTAATGAAATAAAATAGAATATAATGAAGTTGTAAAAATTGTAAAATAATATTCCTGATGAGAATCGGAAGTTAAAATAATGATCGGGTTGAAATTTCGCAAACCGACGGAGTAATAAGCTCCGACCGTAGAATGTAGCAGTTGATTTGAAAACACCGGGTAAATTAATAATATAATTTTTATATTATTATTATGAGTATAAAAATGTATTGGGATCATAGTCGGGAGTGTCGGACGCGTTAGCCACATTATTGATCGTTTGTTAATGTTTATTTAAAAATAAACATACGTGAAAAGTCAAATATATCAAAAGTATTAATTTGAATATCCTACGAGTGGAATAGTATGCATGTGCCATAATAATGATATGCGGACTATTTCTAGTCCGTATGAAATGTCTCGATGATAATGCATGAATTCACTCCTGAACCAATACGGTTACTCGAATTTTGAATACCCGTAAATTAAGTTTACGATGACATGAGTAATGCACGTGAATAGTGGTTTTCTTCCGGAAATGAATAGTGTCAAGTGAATAGTAAAATTTCTGAATGTTTCTCGGAATGTCAAATTGACCTAAAAAACGATGAATAGTGATTGATGAATAGTAAATGGTGAATAGTAACTTGTGAATAGTAAATTGTTGAGGTTTGGAAAATGACCGGAAATTACGAGTTGTGACAGTCTTCCCTTCTAACAGGAACTTCGTCCCGAAGTTCAGTTTGTGTAAGTCTCTAGAATGTTATTGGTGAAAAGATGGTGATATTTAGCGTGTAAGCTACTGAGCTCTAATGGGAGTTCAAGTCGGTAGGCCACTAGGCCCATACTGTCTGAAATATTGAATGGTCCAACCTATCTCGGGTTTATCTTCCCAAATTTATTCTTAATGGTATCATGCCTTTCCTAGGCAGAACCTTCAACATAATCCTGCCATTAACTTGAAATTCTAAGGGTTTACAACTTATCAAACTTGTAATTGATTCTTGATTTGTAGGAAATTCCTGGTTATTTCATGAATGCTTACTGGACTAGTGAGTTAGGCTTTTTCTAAATTTCGATCCGTCAATGGATGTTGGCACTTCGACCATAGGGTGCGTCAAGTAGTGTAGTCTCTAAGCTCGCGTGATAACTATGGTTGCAATCTGAATTTGATTTATGGTAACTGGTTAGTCCAACTATTTCTAAAGTCAATCACTTATGCTCTGAGCATATCTCCATATGTTTGAATCGTTCTCTAATTCTGACCATTTGTCTGTAGATGATAGGTGGTGTAGTTCCAAAGGAATCTTAATGAAATCGCTAGGAGCTTGTGGTGATAAAAGATAGAATATTCATTAGATCGGAATTCGTTAATAGTACATGAAACTTATACGATAGAATGTAGAATTAGACACAAAAGAAATACAACACAAAAGAGTTTAGGCTTTAGTTTATTTTTAAGGTAGAAGTTCTTGGTTCTTGAACATTGTTGTCGTCCTCAGCGTTGTTGATGTGTGGACCATTTCCTTCTCCGATGACCTAGGCTCTCCCACGAGCCCTTCCGCCTTGGTTCCCTTTCTCTTGGTTTCCTTGTTTTGGGCAGTCATTCCTGTAATGGCCTATTTCTCCACAGCCAAAACATGTCACTGAGGGTTTCTGATCTCCGGTAATGATTGGAAATTTGCATTCCCAAGTTGCATGACCAACCTTCTTACAGTTGTCACATGGATTAAGACAAGGTCCATGGTTATGATGATTCTGACACTTGTTGCATTTGGGTAGGGTACCCTGGTAACCTTTCTTTTCACTTGGCTTTGCAACGTAGGCCCTAACCACTTCATGTTGTTTGTTTGGCTGCCATACTTGATCGTCTCCTTGGTTGTCATCCTTTTTCCTCTTGTTTTCGTTGTTGTTGTTGACAGTAGTTTCTTGCTTCATCACTTGAGCCATAAGCTTTTGAGACATTCTGATAGCTTCCTCCAGTGTGTCTGATTTAGAAGCAATTACGTTCCCCCTGATGTTGCGCGGTAGTCCACCGATGAAATTTTCTAACAACTTTTCATTATCTGGAACCATAGTTGGACATAGCACAGCCAACTCCTGAAACCTTCGGATATATGCCTCGATATCATTACCTGCTGTCACTAGCTTATAAAACTCTGTTTCCAACTTCTGCACCTCAGTACGAGGGCAAAACTTATCAGTCATCAATTTCTTGAATTGCTCCCAGGTGAGCTTGTAGGCATTTTCCATACCAATCGGTTGAGCATGAGAATTCCACCATGACATAGCTTCATCCAAAAGCATACCAGTAGCGAATTTTACCTTGCTGACATCAGGACAGTTGCACATGAGGAACACATTCTCAGTCTTTTCGAACCAGCGAATCAAAGCAACCGCTCCTTCAGTGCCCTTAAACTTGATGGGATCACTAACCTTAAAATTCTTCCAAGTACATTCGCGCTTATTATCGGATTGTCCATCTATCCCTGTCTGTAAAGCGGCCTCAGCAGCCCTTGCAGCTACCTCAGCTCTCTCGATCCCTAGAGCTTCGGCGATACTATCCTTAACCAATTTCCGAATAGCAACGGGTGTCATAGTTGGAGTAGCTTTAACTTTCCTTGGCGGCATAGCTCTTCAAAATGAGAAAAGAAGGGTGAGACATAATTAAGACGTTTCCTAGTAGTAGATGTTCGAGAGTGGGTTATCGTAGAATGAAAGGTTGATGTTGCGATATGACGAGTTGACGTGGCTCGAGTGGTTTTGTGATATCCTGAGATTTCCGTTGAGTTTTAAATGGTCATAATGTACCTAGGGATCCTCCTTATATATGGTATGGGAAGTCTTTCTTAGGGAGGTCGTTGATAATATCCACTTATCAATATTGGGAGTAATGAGTGATGAGTGACATAGGAATCTATAGAGTATCACCTAATTCCTTATCTATATATATGGGGAAGAGGAATGATAATAATGGTGAGAAGGGAAAAGACTGTGACAGCTGCGACATAATGAGATTGTGATGAAAGTAAGTACGTACACATGAATGAAACATTTGGGAATTGGGTAGAGAATTTAATCCAGACAAAATTTTATTATAACCATTCTCAGTGTTGCAAAATTCATCTCTGAGTCAGACATAGGTGGTCAGCCTATATCTCACTATCCCGGGTTGAATATAGATGACCAGTCTATATCCCACCGAGGTTCCATGAATTTTGAAATACTTAGCTCAGTTATACTAAGACTATGTCCTTCACAAATACCAAGAGGTTCAGAAAGACAAAAGCAAGTGACCAAACTCGAGGTCGATTGGTGAAACTATGCAAAGAAAAACATAACGCGGTGACATATATGATACGTGAACATGCTTATATGAAAGACAATGATAGTAATCAACTAGAATAAGTGAATATAATATACCAGATAATGAGATACAAATTTCATCACATATGCCAGCAACAAACCACAAGTGAGGCATCATCTTGGCAGGCAGGCACGTGACGGGCATAGGGTTAAGTTTTCGTAAAAGTAGCTATAGTCTAGGTTTTAAAAACACTTAGTTCACTATAGCCAAAGCTCTGGTACCAATCTGTCACACCCCCAAAATCGGGTCCAGCGGAAGCATACGTGTAGCTGGGGTGTAACTCAATTGGTATTACAACACTAGTTCAAAAATGGTTTTCACTTTAATCATTTAGAATAAAATCGTTTAACCAAAAATATTGAATTTACATCGTTAAAAGTAGTGCGGAAGTAGGCCCTTAAAAGTAGTTTAAAACGGTCCCCATATAAATAATCAGAGTCTTCTATGACCATGCCCTGCCAAGCCAAAACCTCCTGTAGCGTGCCATATGCTCAAAACCTGAAAATACATGCTAAAGTGTCAACACGAGGTTGGTGAGTTCATAGAGTTTGTTTAACAAGCAATGCCTATAGAGAAATGATCGCCCAGCAAAGGCATTGTAAATCCACTCAGTTGCAAGTCCCGCCATAAGAGACTTGTAACCTGTGTGTTTACAACCCACTGCCAAATGTATTAAAGTCTACGTGAACAAAGTAATAATGGTATCCAAATTCCCAGATAAACATAGCAAAATGGCTATATAAATAATTCAGTCAATGAGGTTATATCAACTATGCTGACAATGTCGCCAGATAAATAATGCTGACAATGTCGTCAGATAAATAATACTGACAATGTCGTCAGATAAATAATACTGACAATGTCGCCAGATAAACTATACTGACAATGTCGCCAGATAAACAATTATGACAATGTGGTCATGTAAACAAGGATAATCAATCCCATGAAATACAAGAAAATCAAACATACCAATGAATGCAGGTGATTAAATATACCAAAGAAATACCGGTAGTCAAGCACACTAATGAAGTGCAGGTGATCAAATGTATATTTAGATAAAGCTGGAAATATTTGAGTAATCAACCAGGTAAAGCAAGTAATGCGTTTTAAGTAAAACAAGCATGTATTCTCCCCCAAAGAGTTTGCAAAACAATCAAAATAGTAGGGGCTATGACTCACCTGGAGCCATAGCTACGATGACAAGAATGGATACACTGAAATGAGGCACGATCTCTAACCGCAACCTAATGTGAGTAATAACGATCTACCTTAGATCATGACATAATGAAATGAATGCACGTGCACATGATGCCTATACCACTCGTAACTTGGAAACACTAGTTATTGTCAAAGTAAAATAGTTTCCATACTTAGGAAAAATAAGTCCCAATGGAGTTATAAAAACTTGTCGTAATATATCGTATAAAAAGGTTAGCGTTCTATTCCTTGTATCGAAAACCTTAAAATAACGTCGTTAAGTCGTATGAATATTCCTTGGGTCATACGTATTTCATTTGTTAAGAATATAGTCCTTAGTAACATTTCTAGAAAATATACCATTTAGTGCGTAAGTTATTATTTTCTAGTAGTGACAAAATATATATATAGTTTTGACGATATTAAAACGTGTATAACTTGGTCGTTTTAAGTTCGTTTTCCTCGTTCTTTATATCCCCGGATTCGTGGGACAAAATACTAACATAATTTTGATAAGTCGGGATGGCTAGATTTTGTTTTATGCCTCGAATTTGTCCGTGAGTACTGTTCATCAGCAAGCATTTCCGGAAAATATAGTTTTCGTCGTTAAACTCGTTTTTAGCGTATCTCCTTCGTTATTAACTCGTTTTTATCCCCGTTTTCGGCCATAGTTCCGTATCGGAAAGTATTTTCTAAAAATATTATCAAAAGTTACTGTGTAAATTCGGAGTTTTCTGGGTGAACCAAAATAGGACAGCATGTATTTTCACTTGTTCAAAAACCATTTTCAAGGTTTCAATCTAGTTTCTACTTCAACCAAACCACTTTCAATCACCACAAAACTAGTCTAATCCTACCATACACCTTCTTAGGGTGTCATGGGTTCCTAAACATCACAAACCAAGTGGATCTAACAAGGATCTAACTATATAATATATCTAAGGCTTGTAAGTTATAAAAAGTATATATAGAGTGGTATAAATCAACATATGCATATATATCTTGAATAAACTTGAATGATCAATGGAACAACTTGAATAATTTATAAAAATAGGTCTTGATAACTTACTTGAAGATTAGTGGACTAGTGGAGATGAAAAACTTGCAAAACCTTGTGTTTAAACTTCAAAACCCTAACAAGAAGTACTAAATAACCTAGCTTATCACTTGATCTTGGAAAAATTATGGTTTCTTCCTTGTTCTTGTATCTTGGCCGATCCACATGAAGAGAGAAAAGGAAGAAAAGTTTTGCTAGTTTATTTTGGAAAATGAGATGAAATGGAAATGTACAAGTTAGATGTATTATTAAGTTTGTAGACAAGATCCACAAATTTAGGAAGGTGTCATAGGGGGGGGGGGGGGGGGGGCGGCATTTTGGAGGGGGGTTGAGATGTGTAAGAGTTTTGGTGTATATTATGTTGATATGGTGATATGGTTAGATATTATTAGTTTTAGGTGATATCGGGTACCGAGTTAATTAAAAATAAATTGTAATGAAATAAAATAGAATATAATGAAGTTGTAAAAATTGTAAAATAATATTCCTGATGAGAATCGGAAGTTAAAATAATGATCGGGTTGAAATATCGCAAACCGACGGAGTAATAAGCTCCGACCGTAGAATGTAGCAGTTGATTTGAAAACACCGGGTAAATTAATAATATAATTTTTATATTATTATTATGAGTATAAAAATGTATTGGGATCATAGTCGGGAGTGTCGGACGCGTTAGCCACATTATTGATCGTTTGTTAATGTTTATTTAAAAATAAACATACGTGAAAAGTCAAATATATCAAAAGTATTAATTTGAATATCCTACGAGTGGAATAGTATGCATGTGCCATAATAATGATATGCGGACTATTTCTAGTCCGTATGAAATGTCTCGATGATAATGCATGAATTCACTCCTGAACCAATACGGTTACTCGAATTTTGAATACCCGTAAATTAAGTTTACGATGACATGAGTAATGCACGTGAATAGTGGTTTTCTTCCGGAAATGAATAGTGTCAAGTGAATAGTAAAATTTCTGAATGTTTCTCGGAATGTCAAATTGACCTAAAAAACGATGAATAGTGATTGATGAATAGTAAATGGTGAATAGTAACTTGTGAATAGTAAATTGTTGAGGTTTGGAAAATGACCGGAAATTACGAGTTGTGACACTACTGCTCACAGCTACTTTGGCCAAACATAACCATTGTGTTTTCGGAAAGAAACAAAGTTTCTTACTCGTAGTATTGTGTAAAATTTTAACTTGGTAAGTATGGGATAGATAATCAATTTCTAAATGTGTCAAATTAACCGCTACATTATTTTGTGTGTATCAAACCTTTTTATTTTTTCTTATTTTACATATGAACTTTAATTATTTCTATTATGTGTGTCACTAAGGATATATTATAATGTGACATAACTTAATCACCATTAACACGTTACTAATTATTTGTATGTTTAAGATATTCAGACTCGCATTAACTGTTTGTACTTTCAGTAATAACTATTCACCCTCTGCATTAAACATCTCACAACCGACTTTATGTATCACAAAATATGCATATTTTTGTTTTCTAAATATAAGCAAAACGGAATATATTAACTTGTTAAATGAAATAGGTTCTCAAAACTCAAAAGTACACTTTGGGTCAAAGTTGACTCAAGAAACCCATAAGTCAAAATTGGCCCATAAAGAGTCCGCTTTGTCATTTCGTTATTCTCCTTCCCATGCGCCTAGCACGTGCGTGTCCTTTTGCTCCAATTCATCCAACAAAAAGGGTTTAGACGTTGTATAGAGCCACGTGTGTAATGACACGTGAACAACCATTCAGATGACACGTGATCTTATTTTGTCTCTGACTATAAAATTTTATCAGTAAAAAAAACACAAATTTATACTATTTATAATGGAAAAATGGTCAAACTTGAAAAGTTGAATTTTGAAAGTTAAGTATTAAAAGTCAAATGTGAGAGAAAATTAATGTAATTAATACTTTAATTAAAACACCACATTACTTAAAAGTACAATAATTTATTCACATTGTACAACCAATTAAAAACATGAGTTGAGATCCATGAAGAACCCATACATGCCATAGAACCTATCAACCAATCATAACCACTCATTTATATTTTCTATCTTTTTTTTCAAAACAACATATCTTGCAAACGGTAAATCTTCAAGCTACAAAAAAAATACCATCGCGACAAGAATTAAATGATCTTTCTATAGATATGCATTGTCATATACTTTTGACGAATTTTTTTTTCGCCCAGAAAGAATCATATATGATTCATAAAAATCATATATGATTCGTAAAAAATCATATATGATTCGATTCTTCAAATCATATATGATTCTTACGAATCATATATGATTTTTCTGGGCGAAAAAAAATTTCGTCGAAAGTATATAACAATGCATATCTATAGAAAGATAATTTAATTCTCGTCGCAATGGTATTTTTTTTGTAGCTTGACGATTTACGGTTTGCGAAATATTCAAGTTTTAAAAAAATGGTGGAAGTTTATTTTTTTATTTTGATAAAAAAAAATGAGTGGCTAAGATTGCTTGATGGGTTCTATGGTAAAAGTTGGATCTATAAAGAACTTTTGGCTTAAAAACATATCTATCAAATTAAATACAACCAATTAAAACACAAACCGGATTGACCCGGTAATTTGACCCGTTTTGGACCCAACCTAGCAAGTTGACCCGGTTTATATCGACCCATTTTTCGACCGGAGCGGTTCAACCGGTTGAACTACCTGGGTCGAACCGGGTTTCAAAACATTATCTATTACTTAAAAGTACAATGATTTATTCACATTGTACAACCAATTAAAAACATATCTACCAAATTAAATACAACCAATTAAAACACAAACCGGGATGCTTCAAACCCGGCGGATTGACCCGGTTTAATTTGACCCGTTTTCGACCCAGCCTAGCAAGTTGACCCGGTTTAAATCGACCCATTTTTCGACCGAAACTGTTCAACCGGTTGAACCACCCGGGTCGAACCGGGTTTCAAAACATTATCCTTTACTTAAAAGTACAATGATTTATTCACATTGTACAATCAATTAAAAAACATATCTACCAAATTAAATACAACCAATTAAAACACAAACCGGGTTGACCCGGGACGCTTCAAACCCGGCGGATTGACCCAGTTTAATTTGACCTTTTTTGACCCAACCTAGCAAGTTGACCCGGTTTAAATCGACCTATTTTTCGACCGGAACGGTTCAACCGGTTGAACCACCCGGGTCGAACCGGGTTTCAAAACATTATTTTTCGTTTATAACCTATAAAATTTTTTTTATCAATAAACTATTTGTCGCTATAAAATCCTGTTGTTAAACACGGGTACTCGTCTAGTACATTGAAAGCCATAAAAAAAAAAAGACAAATGCTTTTACTTGGTCAACAAGCCAATCTTTTCTAGGTTTTTTAAATGACTTGTTAACTTTGTTATTACACCATTTAGAGATCAAGCTAGACATACGAGCACACAATAACTATTATTAGTGTGTAATTTCTGCATTTCTCCAATAGTACCTTAATAATCAAACACACTCTTTAGCAATTACACTCAACTATTGTTATTAACTAGAATGGCGACGGCCGGCCGTGTTTTGCCCCGACGAGTTTTTTTTATCGTTGTATGTTTTTTAAGTAAGAAATATATAACATTATCAACTAATGGTGGGTGGCCAAAAAGGAGATCACGACTCTAGCACTGGCTCCGGCATTGACACGCTGATTGACTGTGAGGGATGTACCAGGTTCAGACCTTAAAACTGCACTTCAGTTCAAAAACTCGAATAGCTAAAAGGTTATGTGTGACAACTCGTAAAATTCCCGATACGACCTATATTAGAGAAACGACTAATTATTTGGAGTATAGCATTATTCCTAGAAACTAGACGTATTTATATTCAATTTTAACGGAAATAATATTCAGCACGACGGTGTAGTTCCCGTGTCATGAATCCCTCGTTTGCTAGTCGATGCAAGCCCCAGATCACTAAAATGCAAAAGATATAAAAAATTTACAACTATGGTCCCTGGGAGTAAATTACACCGACAGTCCCTACCTTTATCATTTTTCATTTTCAGCTCTAGGGTTTTATTATATAAACCCATCAATAAATCACTAACCCTAGCCTCCCCTCTCAGTATTTCGGCCAAACACAATATTAATTTCGTTTAGGGTTTTTGGGTTAATAAAAACGAAGGTTTCTTTAAAAATAATGAAGTTTAATAGGTTTGGTATCATTTTTGTTGTGTGTTGTCGCGTGGGTCACAGTCAAAACAAAGGCATGCCGTAAGTTTTAAACTCACGACAAAAGTTATTTTTGGGTTGTTGGTTTGTAGCCGTGGGACATGGGTCGAGATAGGATTGGTTAGGATGAGTGTTGTTATTGTTGATGTGGTCGATTATTAGTGTTGTTGTTAGTGTTGATGTCGTGGGATTGGCAGCCGAGGGTTAAGGCCGAGACCGATAGGGTCTCGGCAATGGTTATTGTTATGATGTCGATATTGATGTTGTCGTGGTGATTATGTCGTTGTTGCCGTTGTTGCGTTGTCGTTGTGTTTACTATTGTTGTTGTCGCATTGTTACCATTTGTGTCATATTGTTGTAGTTGTTATCATGGTATCGGTGTTGTTGTCGTTATTGTGGGTGTGGTGCCGAGGAGATAGAAGCCGAGACCACTAGGGTTTCGGCTAAGTATTGATGATGGAGTTGAGGTTGTTGTCGGTACTGTTGAGATTTAGAAAGGACGGGGATTAGGATTAGAAAACGAGCCGTAGTCGGCCGTTAATTGTTGGAGTTTTGAATTGCGACGAATTGTAGATATTGTGGACATATAATGTTACTTGTGGTTGTTTTGAGCCAAGTTGAGCGTCACCGGAACTTTGTAGTCTCGTGTTGCCTCGACAAGTCAAAAGAGACTATTATTTGGACTTTCGACTATTAGAATATGACTTATTGACCTGAGTAAATTTGGAAACGGGCTCGAAACATAGAATAACTCGTAAAAATATAATTATACTTGAAATCGTAAAAATATAATTATACTTGAAACTTTAATGACACGTACATATGTATATAAGTTAATTTGAAATATTAACTATCAAATGAAAATTTGTTACTTAATATTTAAAAGATTAACGATAAATACTAAATGACGATAATACGTTATATGGTATTTTCTAGTTAAAAGGAAGTATTAAGTAATGTTAAGATGTTAACTAATATTTCTAAGTTAAAAAGAAAATGCTAGATAACAATAATATCGTTATTTGTTATTTATCGAAATAATAAATGAGAACGGTATTAAATTCAAATACAGATGAGTTATTAAATGTTTTGAGGGCTCGTTTAGTTAACGGACTAATTGGGTTATTAAATCCAATTAGGGCTCCGTAAGCATGTCAGGAGAATCTATTAACGAGTGACCCATCCTTATGACTCACCATATCTTCACTAGGTATGAGTTAACTTTCGATTAATAAGTGCATTGAAGGAATTGTTGAACTTATCGTGTTAGCAAATACGATAAGTATCCAATAATTCACAAGATTTCCTTATTAAACTTTCATTACTCAAGGTTGACTTTGACCATAGGTTTGACTTAGTAGTGATTTAAGTGTAATTGTTTCGGGTGATCTACGTAGTTTGACCCAGTCATCTCGTGTCGAGTTATTTCTCGTTTCTTGTCGACGTCGTCTATTATTCGTCTCTTGGCATGAGTACTCTTGAGTCTTGTCTCGTTTCTCGTCGATTTCCTTTGTTTACCTTTGGCGTGAGTTCACTTGAGTCTGTGTCGTGTCCCCACTACAAACACAATGATAACAAACATTAATAAATGAATAACGAAGGATTTGGAGATATAAGAATGGGAATTGCTTGGGAGTAGTTAGCTTATGGAGATTTATATGCTTTCGAGCTAGAGATAAAGATGAGTTGCTGTACTAGATTGTTTCGTTTCTGTACCGATATACCGCCTTCTTGATGCTATTGTGATCTGCTAGATGTCAGGCGTGTCAGTCATGTATATTGCATTGTTGTGGCTCAGGTGAGTTCATAGCCCCACTTTTCACTCTTTTCTAATATTTTGGGGGAGTATGCATGCTTGACGTTATCTTGTCTTCTGTGGAGGATCTAAACACACGCCTTGTGTTAGATTGATACTTTGAGTATATATCAACTAGCAAGCGGAATTTACTAGTTAACACTTAGAAGATATTGTATGTGAAATGTATGAGTGTATGTATGGAACAATGAGAAAGAAACACAGTGTATTCACTATCAAAACAAGCTTCAATATTATTGAAATAATACAAGTGTTTACGGTCACTGATAATAACTAATCCAACAAAACTTGTGCCTAATTTTTCACACATATTCGGGGTTTTGGTCACTCTTTTTTTATGGAAAAGGCCACGAACTCAACAATGTAACCATATGCCACCTACGGTGGCGGGACCTTTGGTGATACACAACGAAAAAAACGTGTGTGACTATATGCATATCGTCACACATTTTCTGGCGTGACCATTAGCGGTTTCTGTACCAATGCTCTTCATCTTCTTCTTTTGGAGAAGTGACAATCATCCTTTTGGAATTGTCATAACTAATATTCCCACTTCTATGGTAGTTTCTTGTACTTGTTTGACTTGTCTTTTTGGAAGTTTCCACCCATATTTTTTAGTCTTTTGTAGAGATAGTGGCTTCAGGGTCACTAAGACATTTGTCAAATCTCAGTGACACTGGAATTGTTTGTAGCTCATATACTTTATTCACTGACACCGCCTTAGTAAGTAAAGTATTTCTTGTACAAAGAATATTATACAACACTCACCAAATCTGTATCGGTAAGTGACTCACAATTTTATTTAGTGAGTGATTTTACAATAAATTGCACGACCAGGCCTACGATGGTGATCGAAGGATATATGGGGTGTTGTAGTTGCGCCAAGCTTGCTTATAACCTGAAATAAGAAATAGAAGACACTACGTTAAGTGATTGTGCAGGGGTTGGACCCTGCATACCACCTCCGGCATGTGAATAAGTATTTGGTATGACGAGTTTAGTAAAAATGTAGTAAGGTGAAGTAGTTGAGATTATATACCAGACTTGTGACTCGTCCAAGGCTATTTATAGGAGAAGAAAATAGCTTAGAGAGTGTTTCCACATTTTTAGGAGATCATGGGGGGTGTCCCATGATTTTGTGGTTAACCACTAGGGCTTAATGCCCCACTCTTCCTGGATTAACGGGGGAGTTAAGGAGAAAGAGGGGACATGTATAAGACGGGGGACATGGGTAAGACTCGGTCTTAGTATTATTCTGTCCTATGATTATCGAAGGATACCCCGAAGGGCTTAATCATTCGTTTGGCGAATTCCCAATTGGTAACTAGATCATACATGATTAGTTTTACGCCATTGGAGATTTTAGGAGTCTAGTTGGAGCCTTCAATATGTAAGTTGCGAGCAGGCCCGAAGGAGAGTCCTTCGACCTGATCGAAGGGTACATTATCAAGCCCCCCAGTCGAAAGTGATGTACATGAACGAAGGTACATTGCTTTCGACTCAGTCTAACGTGTACACAATCCCGATAGTTTATCAAAATAAGAAGGGAGGGAATGTGTTTTAAATTTAAATATGCATTAAATGCGCTTAATCAAAAACCTAACACATAGCGTCAAAGCTAAAACGACATGGTTATCGGTAACCTCAAACGTCCATTCAAAATTTAAATTTTCGCTTGCAGTCCAGATACATAGCATTTATCATAACGCGTGTGTGGCCAAAGATAAAAGTACTAGAGTCCTATAAATACGTATAAGCTTGAAAACCCTAAATTACTTGTACCTTCATTCCCCAACCTTTACACACAGTAACGGAAGTGTTTTACTGCTTTGAACAAAAGGTAATATCCTCAATCTTTGCTCAATAGTTCATTTATAATCGCTTATCATGGATGCTAAACGTATCATTAGACAACAAAAATGCACACTCTCTAAAGAAGCATTAACCACTTTTCTAAAGGATTACCCCATATCCAAAAAATTCAAGGTGATGCTTCCTACCAAGGATCAAAGCATCTATGATGCCCTAAAAGGGTATGTTGGTCTATATGTGCATGCCTTTACCCGGTCCAACCTAAGACTGCCTCTCTATCCTCTTTTCTTAGAATTGTTGCAATACTATGAAGTACACATATCAAGATTTAACCCATTCTGTTTGGCCAAACTTACTACCTACATAGTAAAGTGTAGGGCCTATGGGTATGAGCCAACATTGGCTGTGCTACGAGGTTTTCTCAATCTATGCCCTGGTGGCGATTGGTTAACCTTGTCTAAAAGGGGAGAGTTAGATGTTCCGGTCTTAGTTACATAACCTTTCACGAATATTACAAACTGGAAAGGGAAATTCTTCTATGTTCAAAATACAATTATACCTCCACAATATCCAGCCCTTCTAAATGAATCCTTCCGTTTTGACCGCAAGAAATTCAATGACCCATTGCCACATAACATTCGAACTAATTCATTCTACCAGCGTCTTGCTCGTTACCCTGTGGATGTCCAGACCTTCCCAGAGCCCATTCTATATATGGCATGCCTCATTGATCATTGGGAAGGGTCTCCCTTGGAGCCTGAGATAGAATGTGATGGACAGAGTATGTAAATGTATCAATTTAATTAAAATAAATAACTTATATGATGATATTTATGCTCTCTTTTATTTTGTAGTGATGGCTTTCTGAAATTTCGTTGTTTCTGGTGGTGCAAAAGAGGTTAGTTTTCTACCCAGAGAGCCAAAAGAGTTCAGCTACGGAGTTGGCTCTCCTTCCGTATCGGTTAATAATGTTGGGTCACTGAATTCCCCAAACTTCGTCTAACTAGGATTTGAACATAAAATAACATAAGTGTTTAATATCCGTAAACATTATCAAGTCACTGAGTGAACAGTCGCTCAGTGAGTCATCTTCAGGATGCTTAGAACGAGCCTAAGAAGAAAGGTTCTCCATTAAGTGAGGCGGACTCTCAGTAAGTGGCACCTGAGCCAAAGAAGAAGGTGATGGATTCAGTGAGTGATGACAATAGCTCACTGAATCCCAATTTCTCATCATCAACTATGAAGACTGAACATGAAGACATGAAGACTGAAGAATAGGCGGGAAAGTTTGAAAAGGTTTGCAAAAGTGTTTTATCACTTTAAAGTCAAAGTTTCCCTAAATGGCTAAATCCAGTCTGTCATCAGAAAGCACCTTTTGGCCTTAACCCAATGAAGGTTCTTTTGCCAGAGAATAAAATCTATCAAGATTTTGTCTTAGGATGTCTTATGTCTTGGGTAATTTAGTGGTTCATACTTGTGTATAAATAGGATCATAAAAAGGAGAAAAGGTTAAGTTTGTGCAATTAATGCTTAGACATTCACAAACCCTTTTCTCCTCCAAATAACATACTTGTACCTGAGATAGCTCAGTTGTACCATAGTTGTTACTTAAGCTTAGCTTAAGTTTAGTGAGGAGATTTACCATACTTGTCATTCAATCCCAAGTGTTATACCGCAAACACTTGGGTATCATTCTTTGATTAACTTCTAATAAGAATTAAACGTTGAAAAATATCTTATCTCTTATCTTTACGTTTTACATTTACTTATTGTTAATCAATTGTATCTTTGTTTACGCCATGGAACTTGGTTAGTTTAACTCCATAGTTAGCATTAACCAAGTAAAAAGGACCAACAAGTGGTATCAAAGCCTCTGATTTGTAAAACTTACAAAATATTCAAACTATAGAGTGCTCAAAGTTTTTAAAATCAAGATCCTGCCATGGCTGACATTGATGTGCCCTAACTTGTCGATAAAAAGGGTGGAAGCTATACTGCTACTACACCTAGACTTGAAGTTGGTAAATTTAACAAGTGGAAAAAGCACATGCTTTGCTACTTGACTGGGATGGAACCTTATTACATTAAGCTTATTAATGATGGTCCATATGTTCCTAAAACTGCCCAAGGTTTAATCAAACCTAAAGCCCAGTGGACCCCAGATGAGAGAAGGGTGGTCAACCAAGACCAACGCCTGTAAAGCATCATTATATCTTGTCTTCCTGACGATATAATGGAATCAGTCATCAATTGTTCAACTGCAAAGGAAACATGGACTGACTTGGTTCATAGCTATGAAGGTCCCTCAGATACCAAGGAAAACAGGATCATGGACCTAAAACTTAAGTACAATACTTTCAGGGTCAAAGACTCTGAAAGTCTCTCAGAGACCTATACCCGGTATAAGACCCTTCTCAATGAACTGGCCAATGATGGTGTCAACCTGTCTAAGAATGAAATCAATGTTGGCTTTGTCAATAGTCTCCCTGAGAAGTGGTTAAACTTCTCTCACGGCATTAGAAATGCCAATCATATTCAAAATCTTAAGCTCCCTGAAATTTATGGGAGGTTTGTCTATGAGGACAACTTAATCACCAGGAGATACCCTGGTAAAGCTCAAGAGACCAAAAAGGCCCTGACAATCTTACCCATATCTACTGCTTTCTATTCTAATGGTGTTGTGAAGGATTTTCAAGATGGTTATGATGATGAGGTTAATGAAAGAACCAATGAGGAGTACCTAAATGATTTACAAAATGAATTTCATGAAAGGGCACTTCTTGCAAACTCAAAAAGGTTTATTAAAAAGAACAAAAAAATTTCAAATGCAAAAGCAAATGACAACACTGAATGTTTCAACTGTGGTAAAAAGGGTCATTTTGCAAAAGACTGTTTCTCTAAAACAACTTCAGTACTATCTTATAAATTCTCAGGAAACAACTCCTTCTTAGAAACCAACAAGTTTCAACCAAAAATGCTTCAATCTAGTCAGTTTTTTCAAAACAAGTCTGAAAAATTTCCTCAAAAAGATTTTGAAGCCGAATATAAAAAGGCCAAGGCTAAACTTGCTTTTCTTGAGTTAGCTCCTTCTGTCCCTCAGTCTCCACAAGTTAACAAATCTTCTCAGAAAAATAAGGGATTTGTTGCTGAAACCTATGATTGGGATGAGGAAAAAGTGTCCTCTAAGGATGAAGAAGTTCATGTCAGTGCTCTGATGGCGCTCTCAAAAGATAACAAGCTGGCTGTGGGAAAGAACCATGCAAGGAATGGAGAGTGGGTGAGCATCACCATGAGAAAGGTAAACATCTTACTTTCTATGGATGATGATTCTGATTGGAAATCTTACTTAGATTATATTAACATTGATATAAAGTATGTTGAAGAGCAGAGATTAAATTTGTTTTCAAAATATAACAAATTGAGTTTTGAGTTAAATCAGTGCAGAGATGAACTTCTTGCTTTAAAACATGCCAAGCTTGAAAACATTACACTTCAAATTCAAAACTCTGAACTTGTAAAACAAAATCAAGCTCTTCAGGAAGAACTTAAAAAAGAAAAAGCAGTTATATTTAGCTGGACTCAAAAGAACCCCAAACTCTTTGACTCAGTGAGTCTCACACCCAGTACCAAAAATGTTGCACTGGGAGAAAACCAACTCACTGAAGTCTCAGGGGAGAATAAACATGTGACAGCCTTTCTATCAGCTGGCATACTCTCTAGCAAGGAACTAAATCCAAAACCTAGTGATTGGATTGAATCAATCCTGAAAGTAAAATGCCAAATTTTAACAATGGAAGGATCTTGGTGCTTGAAAGTCAGGCTATTAAGAAAATACTAGGAGTCACTGATGAACCCAGTCACATTGAGTCCATCACTGATTCTGAGTCTAATTCCCAATCACCACTCCCTCCAGTAAAAGAACTTCAGGGAGCTGCACCTCGTTCAAATCTTACCCCATCTGTCTATCAACCACATTCTCCCAAGGAGAAATCAGGTTTAGGGAGAACTATCCTGAAGAGACCTACCTTTGTACCCACTGAAACCCACACACCTTCAGTCTCCACGAAAGTGAAACCTGACAGTACTGACTCAAAATATGATCAGATTAGCTGAACTTGTCAGGAAGCTTAGTGAAAAGTTGGAATCAACTGAAAAATCCTCTTCTAATCATAAAGAACCAACTTCAGCTTCCTCAGGCACCACCAAACCAAAATCCACAAACAAACCCCACAAACAAACCCCTGTTGTGATATCTGTGGAGACCCTTCCCATGATGCATCAGGACATGACAATGTCATTCAGGCTAGAAGAGGACTAACAACATGTTGGAGTATGCTCGTGTCATAATAAATAATTACATGGCTAGACATATGTGAGACTATGGGGTCACACACTTATACACAGAGACACCATTATATATATCGTATTTATCGTATTTACACTATATATACGACTACGTAACTCGGGATCAATAACGGGCTACTAATAACTAAGCTAGTACTTAGTTTATTGGATTGGACCAACAAATGGGCAAGCCCATTTAGGGCCCCCATGGCAAGCCTAAGTGATAAAGGAACAAGGGAGAAAGATCGAGGTGCTAAGTGTAACTATGATCATGAAAATACCAACCTTGATTTGGTGTTTGATTTTTACTAATCATAATAACAACTTACCATATGTTTCTCCTCCTTCCTCTACCCTAGAGCCACGAAATAACACACACCCATATTAGGTTTTGACGTTTTTGATCTCATCTAACCTTATTCTAGTGTAGTTCAAGGCTAGATCGCGTGTTACGGGGTCAAGACTAGCATCGGGTGGTGATCTATGACGTGTAGTGTGTTTCCATCATAGAGGTGATCAATTTTGGTCACTTGGTTTCATAGGTGGTTCATGGTGTTGGTGATGGTCTCCATATGATTCTACCGATCACGCTACAAAGGTATAACATGTTGTTGTTTATTATTTGATTGATCATATGGCTATATGGATCCATTGTTGGTGATAATTTTCCACTGCGTTTATTTGTTTCATATATGTTTTATATTCATACATCACCATTAGTGGTATCACGAGCCATCATATGTGCCATACGATTATCGGGTATGCATAAAAATGGCTAAAACGGGTGTTTTTTTGATGATTTTTGAAGTCATGGTTAAAACTAGGGTTGTAAACGAACTGAACGTTCAGTGAACATTTCATGAACCGTTCGGTAAAAAGTTCGTTTATGTTCGTTCGTTTATTAAATGAACAAACATGAACAATATTTTACGTTCGTTTAGTTAAATGAACGAACATGAACAAAAATCTCGTTCGTTCATTTATGTTCGTGAACGTCCGATTAGGCGTTCATTAATGTTCGTTTATGTTTATTTATCTATTTATGTTCATATATCATATCTTTTAATTTTATAATTTTAAAAGGAAAATTTACATGTATATCCTTCTTGAAAGTAGATATTACATAAATATCCTTCTTAATTTTGTAATTACATCAACGTCCTTCCTAAACTTTTGTAATTACATCAATATCCTTCTCACGCTTTTAGAAGGATATATATGTTCAAAAATCAATTAAATCATAATTATATTTATTTTAGATTACCAAAATTTTATTTATCTTTTATATTGATAATGATCATATTATTCATACATACTTTTTGGTCTCGAACGACAAAAGAACGTGTTGATGCAATTACAAAAGTTTGGATATAAATATGAAATAAATATTGCTCATATATATTTATTTGTTCATATACATTTTTGACCTCGATTAAAGAGAGAACATGTTGATTTTTGTTTATATATATTACAATTTAAATGTTTGGGAAGGATATTGATGTAATTTTAAAAGTGTGAGAATGATATTGATGTAATTAAAAAAGTTAATGAAGGATATTAATGTAATTATAAAAAGTTTATGAAGGATAATAACATAATTAGGAAATTGAGAAGGATATTGATGTAATATTCAACTTTTGTAAGGACATAGATGTAAATGCCCCATTTTAAAAATTGATTTGTTTAAACAAGCAACACTTATTAAACAATATATTGTGAAGAATTCAATAAAGTTTATGTTTGTTTGTCTATTTTCATTTATGTTCGATCGTTTAGCGTTCGTTTAGTGTTTTAATGAACGAATATAAACGAACATGAACAATTCATTTTCTTAATAAACGAACATGAACAAGAAAATTCGTCCGTTTAAGCGTCCGTGTCCGTTTATTTGTCCGGTTAAAATTAAATGAACGAATATGAACAGGGCTCTGTTCGTGTTCGTCCGGTTCGTTTACAGCCCTACCCACAATCATATTATTGTCCTTATCCTACCACTAATGAAAAACAAAAATCTCATACATTTAAAACCATTTTTGAATCCTCTCACTGGATATACATTTGCTAGCTTCTCTTTTCTACAACATAAACTTTTCTATCAAAACGAACTCTCTCTTGCGCACGGCCATGTTGTGGAAGCAAACGAAGATTAATTGTTTTGTGTTTAATGTATTGTGCAGTATATTTTGTGTTTGATTGAGGTATATTTAAAAGTTGGTGATCCTATTACAATTATTTGGTGATAAAGGAGAAAATTTGATGTGACGTCAATCCTCAATTGACGATGATAAATACCATTACAACTATTTGGAGAGTTTATACACACCTTCTCATAGGGAGAGTTTTGTGTGGCCATGTGCATGTTAACCTATCCCATCTATTAATTTTGTTACAGAACCTTTTTACGTACAATTCAAAACGTCCTTGCTTACATAGGCCCATTTGTTCTAGAAATATCATTTTGGGACCATATATTTGTTTTGGTATGAATTTTGAACCCCAAATAAGAATTGAGTTATTCATATGCAGCTGCAAGTCGTCAAATACAATTCGAACTCCAACATAGCTAAATGAGTACCGACAATTTCTCACTCTCATCTTTTTATTAGCTGTTTAGTTTCTTTTACATGCCTTACATTATCCTACTAATAAATTAATTAAAGCAACTTCTATATATATAAACGTGTTTATCTTAAGGGTCATCTAATCTACATAAACCAAAACAAATAAATATATCAGTAGCTTGCCGTTAATTTACTACACGAGTGACACTATTGAAAACACGGTAATACTTGTGTGCAAGGTTTTCAAGATCGGGATCCTATCAAGGATCGTTTTCGTCTTTGCAAGATCGTGATCGTAAGATCGGATCGGGATCTTAAGATGCTACTAGAATGTTATTTTCTTAATAGTTTTTGTAATATTATACAAATTTACAAATTATTATATATCACAAACACACAATTATATGAATGTTTAATCGAAATGTTGTTCTAAATTATGATTATGAAATGTTTAATAAGATTAACATGTTGTTTTTAAAATTATACAAAAAATACTTCAGAAATTTGCAGTTTTTTAGTTCGTTATCCGAGAAAAGTAGGATCGGATCAGATTAGATCTTAAGATCTTATAGTCAAGATCGGGATTCTATAAGATCTTAAGCTTTCAAAGATCCTATGTAAGATCCGGATCGTTTTTGCTTTGCAGTATCGTAAAATCGTAATATCCTAAGATCAGGATCGAAATCCTGACAACTATGCTTAGGTGAGCTCTGTGCACTTATCATGTCTTCCAACAATATTGATATCCTCTACAACACATCGTATAAGAGTTGTTAGTACAAATGGGTTGTTATCGAGTAAAAAACAACACGAACATTTTATACTTTCCGTCTCATAATAAGTATCTACCATCTACAAAACACACAACTATTTTTATCCAATAAGATGTCATATTAATTTTTTAGACATTTTTTCATAGGTTGAAATTTAGAAATGAACATTTATTTTGTGAGCTAAAATATAAAGTCAGACACCGATTATAAGACAAAGGAATTATGTTTTATCGGCACGTTTCTTTAAATCTTTTTGCAATCTACTCGTAGGCGACACTTCAAAATACAATATAGGTAGTATCTGTTTTATTTGTCATTTTATGAGTGATAGTCATCTTCATGTCCACTATATAGGGAAGACATACCATCATCACATAAACACCAAACCAAGTACCCAACTAATTAAGAAAAACACTATCCACACATGATGGATATCTTCACATTCTTCCCTTCATGGTTTCTTCCAACTTTATTGCTCATCTTCATTCCCTTGATCTTCATATACACCATAAGATGGAAGAGATCATCCAAGCTTCCCCCAAGCCCTCCAAGGTTTCCCATTATAGGAAACCTTCATCAAATACTTGGTAAAGGCGAGATGTATCAAACCCTATGGAAACTATCCGAAAAATACGGCCCGGTTATGCTTCTTCATTTTGGTAGCCAACCCTATCTTGTCATTTCGTCCAGTGAAATGGCTAGACAAGCCTTAAAAACTAACGATAGCGCCTTGTGTACACGTCCACACTCGAAGGGTGCTAAGCGAATGACGTTTAATTACATGGATTCTGCCTTTGCACCTTATGGTGATCATTGGAGGGACATGCGAAAATTTATGGTAAATGAGTTTTTGGGTGCTAAGAGAACTCAAATATTTAAAAACAAATTGGAGGTTGAGATGGAGGGCTTGGTTCGTACACTCTCCTCACAACCCTTAGGCACAACAATTAATATAGACGATACGCTGTTAAATCTTGTGAATGATGTTGTGTGTAAGATTACATTTGGTAAAACCTATAAGGATAAGATGTTTAATGGTAGAACACTGAAAGAGATAGTTGATGATAGCTCAGAATTGATTAGTGACTCGTTTTCGGAGCATTTTCCAACATTTGGGTGGATTATCGATGAATTAATAGGATGGAATCGGAGATTAGAGAAGGATTTTACTGATCTTGATGGTTTTTTTCAAATGATTATTGATGAACATCTTGAACGTAATGCTACAAAAACAAGTGATGATGAAAATGATTTTGTTGATGATTGCATAGCTCGGCTGACTATTGATGAGACCAAAGGACTCTTAGTGGTACATAACGTTATTTTTATTTGATTTTCTTTTAAAGTCTTTTAATTCATTAAAATAACATTTATGTTCTTATACCAACTATATGAACGTTCTTCAATTAAACATTGATGTTCTTCAACAACTCTACATAACGAAGTACTCTCAGTTTTTCTACCAATAGTGGCAATTTAATATAAGTTCCTTTATGTTTTTGATGACTGGCCAGTTAGATAATAATTCATCCATAAAATTTGCATTTGTATTGTGGTTCTAAATATGAAAGTTATATATGCAAATGTGAGCTAATTCGCTCTTGGGTATAATTAACTATAACAGAATGTGCTTAATGGAGCAATTGACACTAGTACTACAACCATTGTGTGGGCTATGTCCGAGATCGTTAAGAACCCTAAAATCATGGAAAAGTTGCAAGACGAAATTCGATGTTGTGTTGGAAGAAAGTCTATGGTACACGAATCGGATATTGCAAAGATGCCATACTTGAAAATGGTGGTGAAGGAGACACTAAGATTGCACCCACCTCCATCATTTTTGATCGGACGAGAGTGTGTATCTCATTGTCAAATTGGTGGATATGATGTGTTTCCCGGGACAAAAGTCCTGATCAATTCGTGGGGGATAGGAAGAGATTCGAGAACTTGGAAGGAGAAGCCAACTGAGTTTTGGCCAGAGAGGTTTGAAAATTATGAATTTGAATTCCTAGGGAAAATTTGCGAGATGGTCCCGTTTGGAGGGGGAAGAAGAGCTTGCCCGGGGTATAACTCGGCTCTGTCAACTGTAGATTTTATAATCGCGAACCTTCTTTACTTTTTCGACTGGCAAACACCGGATGGAGTGAAGATTCAAGATTTGGACATGGAAGAGAAAGGCCCCTTGCTAGTTACTAGGAAAACACCTCTTTGCCTTGTGCCCATAACGTACAACTGGCAAGACTAGAATTCCAGAAATCATGTATTTTCATTATGTTGGTAATAAAGAATAAGATTGCTTGTATGAATCGTAATGTTATGACTTAATGCAAATTTGTGCCAGCTTAATTAAGGATTTGAGATTTATTTTATATCATGCTTTTGGTACCAATAAGTTAACAAAAAAAAAAAAAAAAAAAAAAAGATAGATGCACATGTTATTTGGATTAGCCTGTGCGTTGGCCATAGACTATGTTGGGCGACTAGGTGTAGAATTACAGTATCTCTTTAATAATCTAATGTTTTGGTCGCTTGTACATTAACAATTTTAAAGTCATTGATACTCACACTGCTCTTTTTTATTATTGCATCACAATCATGCATATCTCATCTTGTAACATGTGCATTAAGTGTGTAACATTGTAGTAAAAGTATAAAGGCTTTGGCAATGCATCCCTCACCCCATCACCCTTCACTCATAAATAACCAATCCCTTTATACCACACCACCATCTCACTTTTCCCTTCACTCACTCACTTTTTGTATGCATCACACCCCTCACCCTTCACTCATTTTTTTTTTTATTTTTCTTTTTTAAATTCTATTAAAATTTAAACAAACTAAATGTCAAATAAAAATACAAACTACATTAAAAATAAACAATACATTTTTATTAACATTGAATAAAGTATTTATAAGAGAAAACAAAGTCATTTATAGCAAAAACAAATATACAGGGATTGAACATGCAATTATAGCCAAAACACCACCAAAAATGAAAAGTGAGTTCTCTTCTTCATTGGCCTGCACACACCACCATCCCTTCCATACATACAGATATAAAATATCACTTTTTGTGATGGTAAACATTCACTTTTTCTTCTCTTCTTGTCCAACGTTCAAAAATTTAATGCTCAACGGTCACTTTTTCTTCTCTTCCTGTGCGGTAAAGTTCCCCGCAACGGGGCCTCCCGCAGCTTCACCGCAGGGTCGGCGGCGGTGTTCCCGTGCGGGAACCACCCCTCCCGCAGCCTCCCCGCATGTGTTGTCAACCCCTTAAAAAAAATGATGTGAGTATCAACACGTATTTTTTTTTATGAACCATCATAGGTATTGCTTCATAATGTTCATGCGGTGCATGCTTCACTAAACTAACGGGTCAACATAACCCGAACAATTTTGAAATAAACTCATTTGTATTTAAACATGTATAAACATATGTTTTATATAGAATTTGAGTTCTTGATACAAACAAAAATTTAATTTTAAAATAAACAAAAGTCGTACATCTATCAAATGCAATGGTGAAATAAAGTTTGACATTGTAATTACGTAAAACAAAAAGCTTTCGTATTTATATGCATTGAAAATGAGCACTCGTGTCTTTATATAATGCGGTCCCCGGTCCCTAGTCACTATTGCATATGGCCATACGTACGATCTAACAATTTACGAGTTCTAGTGCATTTTCGTGATATTTTAGTGAAACAAAAACTCACTTTTCATGTAAGTCAAGATATAATAATGTGACAAGCTAATCGGAGAGAACATGTTAGGGAACGATTAATACTTACGTATTATAATTAAGTGCACAACTGTCGCTATTATACGTGGGTTAATATTTATATGGGTGCATGCATGCATGCATGGGTATTTTCGTCTAAAAGCTCCGGGTATGGTAACATCGTAACATCGTAACACCAAAAAAGTGTCACCATCGTCATATCATGTAACACCCCCAATTCATGATGCAGCGGAATTCAACTTGGGTGTTACTCGACGGCACAACAGTCATAATAATAGAAAACGATCTCTAAACGAATCGTAATAAAAAGAGTTGTCATTCATATTATTCAAATATATCAAAGTTTACATAGTAAGGTCCCAAAATGATCCATTGTTTCAAAACACATCAATATAAAGTCTATGATGTTTTTATTGAATGACATAATAGTTTATAGCCTTCTTCCTTCGGTACGTGCCCTTCCCGCTCCATTCTTGATTATCATGGACCTGAAATACATGCTTAAGAGGTCAACACAAAGGTTGAGTGAAATTCATAGAGTTTGTTTAACGGTTGAACACAATATGTTGGTAGTAATGAGTTAATTAGACTCATACTTATGTTAGAAAACAAAACAGTTATTATTATGTACTAAGCTCATGCAACCAAGACGTTAACGGTACCAATATCAATCGGTGGTTATGTTGCCTCGGTAAGTACTTTGCCGTCATACTTAATGTTTTCAAATATAGTGCATTCATTTGAACTAACTGCTCAAACAAATGGGATTCGTCAATCCCAATAGGCCTATTCACAATACTCGCGCTCACTAATACTAGTGATTTAATGGTTCATGATAGGGGCCTAGGATTGGCAAGGTAGGTACTTAGTAATAATAAAACAATCAGGCAGCATACAGTTTTAAAGCATTGTGTTCGGTTTATAAATAGCATGTATTTCCCCCAAGGGTTTGTAAAACATTGAAGTAATGTAAAGTGGGGCTATGAACTCACCTCAAGTAAGATAGCAAGTAATGAAGGTGATGGTTGGATCGTGTAGGTTTCTACGAGCAACCTATAATAGAATGTTGCGACTTAGGATTTGTGTGAAGAATATAACGGAGTGCCTATATATATATCTTGCATTTAGTCCATGATATGGTATGATGTATATTGTATGTCTTTGAAAGAAAAGATTCATGAACATGTATGTTTTGTATATCGTTTACTACCGTTCGGGCTAACATATTTCAGAAGTCATGTTAGTAAGCGTTCGAGGAGCCAGGACACTTTAACTCGTAAATCCACAACTCATCTCGACGGCTTACATAATGAACTCCTCACATGAAGCTCCCTACTATTGTAGTAGTTGATAAAATATATAGATATAAGTTTTGATCCGAAAAGTTACATGTCCGATATTTGGATAAACTTAGGAAAGTTTATTTAGTACATGAAGATTGTTATTAGGGGTAGTTTCATATGTCTTGAATGACCATTTTCTCTTGGTAAAATCTCATGGTTTCCTTTTAGGTGAAGTAGATCCAAATTGCTTGTTCAAGTTATCGCCTAACTCATTGTTTCATGTTTACGCCTTTGTAAGTTGTTATGGTCATTTCGTCATGGCCTAGCCATGACCTTTGGTCCTTGTTCCATGGTCATGAGACACATCCTTGGCTCTATCCATGGTGGTGGTCTTGATTATGGGTCATAAGACCTTTTATTCCTTTCAAAGTATAACCATAATCTAGTGACTTGTATATATGTAAATAGCTGTTAAGAAACTGAGAAATATCTCACTCAGAAAGCATTTTCAAGGCTCGAGCCTCTTGGTTCCTGAATGAAAACGTGATTCCGGACAACTTTCGTGTTTTAACTTTTTCATGAATCGGACCAGAAAGGCCTCTTTTTGCGTGTTTTAGGTTCTGTCACAGAAACTTTTAGGCAGTTTTGCCGGAAATCTTTGGTAACTTCAAATCGCCATAACTTTTGACTCGGTTACTCTTTTTAGGTGGTTCAAATTGCTATGGTTTGCTTGTTAAGTCCTCTACTGTAATATGTAATAATCCAACATCATATTTTTACCATTTTGATCAGGTCTTACCAAGAAATTCACTAGTTTGCTTGTTTTAGTAACTTGTTTCAATAATCCATTATAACAACATCTTTTACTCATTTGTATACATCATGGACATTATACAAGACATAATATAGTAAGAATAACATGTAAATGATATGAACATGAGAATTTAACAAGAAGCATGTTAGGTTTAGGCTTACAACTTTTGGCTTTCTAATTAAAGAAAGGAGTAACAAGTAAGGAAATGGACTTTGATAGACTTGCTTCAACCCTTTTCACTTCATGCAACCTTTCTACCCTTGGTATTCTTGAAAGATGTAATGAAAGTTGAGGTGAATTGAGTGGATTTAAACTCAAGAGCAATCACCAAGTATTCTAGGGTTTGGAAGATTTTTGGTAAATAAAAGCTATCTAGGGTTTCTATCTTGAACTTCACTTGAACTTTGCAAGAACTTGGAAGAAAATAAAGCTAAGGAGAGAGTGTTGTGGTGTGTGTTGATGGCCGGCCAAGGAAGGGGGGAGAGGGGTTTTTATAGTCTCATGAGGAGGTTAGTTACTAAGGATATTTTCTTGCCAAAAAAACACATGTAACCATCCAAGACAACAAGACACAAGATCAAGCCACACAAGGGTGTGACTCCCCCCCCCCTTTGGCGGTTCACAAGGGATAAGGGGGGAGGTGGCTTGGCTTGGTATTATCCTTGGTTATTTGGATGAAACTTGACTCCGGGAAATGCCAGCCGTAAATGATTAGGCCTTAAAACGTAAAACCGGGTGTCGTAAAATTATGAAACTTCAAAGTATTGTTAGAAATGTCCATATGTCCCATACTAAAATATAAAATGAGTGGTAGGTGTCATTTGGGTGGTAAAACCCTGCTAAAAGCTGGAAACACGGGTCTAAACGCGTAATACGTAAAATGTACGAATATTGCGTAAAATTGAGAAAAGTGAAATGTTACTTTTCTAATATGATATAAATGATTTAAAATGACTTATAATGTCTAGACTGGGCTCAGTCTAGTGTCGGTTGGTATTAAATGTCTTTTAGACATCAAACCGTAAGCCTAAAAATCACGAAATGACTTGTAAAATCAAGGAATGATTTTTAGTCAATAGAGGAGGGAAAAATATGTTGACTTATTATAATAAGTTGAAAACTCAAATCATCTTAGAAACACGGTGCAGGTATAGGCTAGGGTTACGGCTGAGTAAAAACGCTTAAAACTGAAAATTCCAGTTTTTTTTCACGGCCGAGGTTTATTCTGGTCATATTTTTCTCAGTCATGATTTATTCTCAAATAAATCCTGAGTGTGTTAAACATTTTTCTGATGTGGGGTCACCTGACGGGGTCAAATTTCGTTGTGCGTAGAATTTCTGATTGACGTTTTACCCTAAAACGTGTAATTCTGTGTAATTCCTTAATAACTTTCACGAAAATGATCTGACGAGTGTCAAACATTTAATTTGCCATGGAAATGATTTATCACTCGAGAATATGAAGTAAAAATCAACTTTCGGGAAAATTTCAGAAAGAAATGAATAGTAAAAATGAATAGTAACATGAATAGTAAAATTTTCCGAAAATAGAAATTAACTTGAAATTGCGAATTGTTACAGTCTCCACCCCATATGAGAGCTCCGTCCCGGAGATCAGTTAGCGTTAGGAGTAGAAGCTTCGTTGGTAAAAAGATGTGGGTATTTCTTACGTATCTGGTCCTCTCGTTCCCATGTGTATTCAGGACCACGTCGTGAGTTCCAACGAACTTTGACAATTGGAATACGGCTTTGCTTGAGTTGTTTGACCTCTCGGTCCATGATTTCTACGGGTTCCTCAACAAATTGAAGATCATCATTGAGTTGAATTTCATCGAGTGGAATCACGAGTGATTCATCCGACAAACATTTCTTTAGGTTAGATACATGGAAAGTGGGGTGTACACTACTGAGTTCTGATGGAAGCTCAAGTCTGTACGCCACAGGGCCAACTCTGGCTAGGATTTTGAATGGTCCGATGTATCTTGGGTTTAGTTTTCCTCGTTTGCCGAATCGTATCAAGCCTTTCCAAGGTGATACCTTTAGCATAACCCTATCTCCGACTTGGAATTCTAGGGGTCTGCGTCGTGTGTCGGCATAACTTTTCTGTCGATCTCTTGCGGCTTGTAGTCGATTTTTGATTTGTACAATTTTATCCGTTGTTTCACGGATGAGTTCTGGTCCAGTGAGTTGAACTTCTCCCACTTCAGCCCAACAAGCAGGTGAACGACACTTTCGACCATAAAGTGCTTCAAATGGAGCTGCTTGAATACTTGCATGATAGCTGTTGTTGTAGGAAAATTCGACTAATGGTAGATGAGTATCCCATCCTTTTCCAAAATCTATAATACAAGCTCGAAGCATGTCTTCAAGAGTTTGGATGGTTCGTTCACTCTGACCATCGGTCTGAGGATGATACGCTGTACTCATGTCTAGATTTGTTCCAAAGGCGTCTTGGAGTGACTGCCAGAAATTGGAAGTAAATCTACCATCTCTGTCGGATATGATGGATATTGGTGCCCCATGTCTTGAGACTATTTCTTTGACATACAGTCGGGTTAGTTGTTCCATTTTGTAAGTCTCTTTGATTGGTATAAAGTGTGCGGATTTTGTGAGACGATCAACTATGACCCAGATGGAGTCATAACCGCTTGATGTCTTTGGGAGCTTGGTAATGAAGTCCATAGTAATTCTTTCCCATTTCCAAGTAGGAATCTCTGGTTGTTGCAATGGACCAGATGGTTTTTGGTGTTCGGCTTTTACTTTGGAGCAGGTAAGACATTTGCTAACATATGTTGCAATGTCGGCTTTCATGTTCGGCCACCAATAGAGTAACTTAAGATCGTGATACATTTTATCAGATCCTGTATGTATGGAGTATTTGGACTTGTGTGATTCATGCATGATCAAGTCTCGTAGGCCACCATAAAGTGGTAACCAACTTCGACCTTGAAAGCATAGAGTTCCATCTGAACGGGTTTCGAATTTCTTTTGTATCATGCCATCCAACTTTTCCTTTTGGATGTCTTCTTGTTTCACCGCCTCAGTTTGAGCGTGAAGGATTTGAGTAGGAAAGTTTGAATTTATGGTTAAAACTAAGGCTCGGACTCGCAGTGGTTTAACCCGTTCCTTTCGGCTCAGGGCGTCGGCTACTACGTTTGCCTTTCCTGGGTGGTAACGAATGTCGCAGTCATAATCACTTAGTAATTCCAACCAACGACGTTGTCTCATGTTTAGTTCTTTTTGGTTCAAAATGTGTTGTAGGCTTTTATGATCGGTGTACACAGTACATCTAGTACCGTATAGATAGTGTCTCCAGATTTTTAGTGCAAAGACCACGGCTCCTAACTCTAAGTCATGAGTGGTGTAATTTTCCTCATGAACCTTGAGTTGTCTTGATGCATAAGCCATGACCTTATCGCGTTGCATCAACACGGCACCTAACCCTTGGTGCGATGCATCACAATAGACTACAAAATCTTCGATTCCATCTGGCAATGCTAGGATAGGAGCACTACAAAGTTTCTGTTTGAGGGTTTGGAAAGCTTTTTCTTCGTCTTGATTCCACACGTATTTCTTGTCTTTCTGAGTTAGCTTAGTCAAAGACTTTGCTATTGAGGAAAATCCTTCAATAAACCTTCGGTAATACCCAGCTAGACCCAGAAATTGACGAATTTCAGTAGGGGTGGTAGGTGTTGGCCAATTTTTGATAGCTTCAATTTTAGCGGGATCGACATGTAAACCGGTCTTGTCAATCACATGCCCAAGGAATTGTACTGATTGAATCCAAAATTCACATTTGGAAAACTTTGCATACAATTTCTCTTCCTTGAGTAGTCCTAAAATTGTTCTCAGGTGTTCTTTGTGTTCCTCTTCGTTTTTGGAATAAATGAGAATGTCGTCTATGAATACGATCACGAATTTGTCCAAATATGGTTTACACACCCGATTCATGAGATCCATGAATACTGCCGGTGCATTTGTTAACCCAAATGGCATCACTTGGAATTCATGGTGACCATATCGTGTCCTAAAGGCTGTTTTTGGAATGTCTTCATCACGAACTCTAACTTGATGGTAACCTGATCGTAGGTCAATTTTTTAGTAATAGGTTGAACCTTGCAATTGATCGAATAAGTCATCAATTCTTGGTAGTGGGTATCGGTTCTTTATGGTTAATTTGTTTAGTTCACGGTAGTCAATACACATTCGTAATGACCCATCTTTCTTCTTCACGAATAACACTGGAGCTCCCCAAGGTGAGGAACTGGGTCGAATAAATCCCTTGTCCGAAAGTTCTTGTAATTGATTTGATAGCTCTTGCATCTCTGAAGGTGCTAGCCGGTATGGTGCGCGGGCAACTGGCGCCGCTCCTGGTATTAAATCAATTCTGAACTCTATTTGACGATTTGGTGGTAGTCCGGGTAAATCTTCGGGAAAGACTTCAGGAAACTCACGGGCAATAGGAACATCTTCGAGACGTTTTTCATCGGATTTCTTTTCGGTTACGTGGGCTAAGAAAGCATAACATCCTTTCTCAATGTACTTCATGGTTTTGATACATGAGATGATGTTTATTCGAGTTCCACTTTGATCACCACGAATGATCAAAGTTTCATTGTCACATGGAATGTGCACAACTCTTTCACCACAAATAATGTTAGCTTGATGTTTAGACAACCAATCCATGCCAATAACAACATCAAAACTTCCGAGTTCGATTGGCATAAGATTGATGTTAAAGGGGTGGTCTAAGAGATTAAGGGTACAGTTTGGGATTACGGTATTGGTATTTACTAAGTCACCGGTAGCAAGTTCAATACTATAACTAGTGGTTAAAGTGATTGATGGAATATCAAGTAAAGGCGCAATTCTAGTAGATATAAAACTCATATCAGCACCAGAATCGAATAAGACTTTAACAGGAATGTTATTGAGTAAGAACGTACCGGTAACCACGTTCGGGTCCTGGTGTGGTTCTCCATTTCCCATGACATAGGCTCTACCACGAGCACCTCCGCCTTGGGGTCCTTGGTTTTGAGGACAGTTGTTTTTGTAGTGTCCCCTCTCACCACACCCGAAACATGTAACTATGGGCTGTGTGTTAGCCCCAGTAGCTATACCCTTGCCTCTACAATCCTTGGCAAGATGTCCGGGCTTCTGACACTTGTTGCACTTGGCCGGGCAGGGACCTTCATGATGGTAATTGCACTTGGTACATTGTGGTAGATTACCAACGTACTTACCACCAGCAGGTGCAGCAACATAAGCCATCGCGGCTTCTTGTCTCCTGTTCTGCTGATTGTGGTGGTTGTTGTTTCGGGTTTGGTTGTTGTTGTTGTTGTTGTTGTTGTTATTCCCACGGTTACCATCCCATGGTCGCTTGTTGTTGTTGTTCTTGTTGTTGTTGTTGTTACGGTAGTTGGAATTGTTGGGGTTGTTGGCATTGCTGTTGTTGGCATTGTTGTTGGTGTTGTTGGGGTTGTTTTGCTTTCGGGTTTCCGACATACGTACCACTTGATCCATGAGGCTACGGGACATCCGCATAGCCTCATCAAGTTCCTTGGGATTTGCCGAAGTCACATTCCCCTGTATGCTTGAGGGAAGTCCCCAAATATACCTTTCCAACATTTTTTCCTTTGGGGAAACCATCGTTGGACAAAGTATCCTCAGTTCCTGGAATCTACGGTTGTAGGTCATGATATCATTTCCCTTAACCGTATGATCCCAGAACTCAACCTCCATCTTTTGCATTTCGCTGCGAGGGCAGTATTCCTTAATCATCATTTGTTTCAAATTAGCCCAAGTAATTTTGTAGGCATTCTCAATGCCCATGGGTTGAGCAATTGAGTTCCACCAGGACAACGCCTCATTCAACAAAGTACTCGTGGCATACTGAACTTTGTCAACCTCAGTACATTTACTGACTAAGAATACTGACTCCGCTTTTTCGAACCAACGGGTCAAACCTACAGCCCCTTCAGTACCCTTGAATTTAATGGGTTCACATTTCAGGTAGGAAATGAACGAGCAACCCTTTGGTACTGTAGTAACATCGGTCACCGGAGGGGTAGGTCCTCCAAGGTTAAGACTGGCAAGTCTGGCAGTCTCTGCAGCTATAGCAGCTTCCGCAGCAATGGCGGCTTCCGCGGCTGCTGCAGCATCAGCAGCTGCTGCAGCCTCAGCAGCTGCTGCAGCATCAGTAGCACCAGCAGCTGTGGCGGCTTCGGCAGCTGCTGCAGCTACGGCTGCTCTTTCCGCGATAAGTGCTGCATTGACACTATCCTTTACCAGTTTGCGGATGGCAGCTTGTGTCATCGTTGGTGGGGTCTTTTTCTTTGGCGCCATGATTCTATTGTTCAAAAGATACGTTGTAATTAGCGAGTTGTGAAATGAGCACAATTTGATAAGGATGATAGGATAATAATGTTGAAACTTAAAAGCATAACACATGATAGTATATAAAACAAGAGTTTTATTTATATAACGTTGTTTTACAAAATCAAACTTATTACAAGTTCATTCAAAACTTACTAACTGATACTTTCAGTTAGTAATTACAACGTTGTACAAAAGCTAACTAGTACTATAACACTAGTCTAACGTCGGTTGGGAGGTTGTTGTTGTCCGGTCGGATTATTATTTCCGCGTGTTGCTAACACATCTACACTTTCGTTTGGACGATATTCTTTGACATCCTTTTGGTATAGCCTTTGTTGTATGGAACTCATTTGAGTTTGCATTCCACACAAATCATTCTTAAGTTGATACCTATCAAAGTTTGCAACATCTAACCGGATTTCTGCGGTGTTTAGACGGTGAAGTAGTTTATGAATTTGTACCGCATCCTGTTCTTGGGCCCTCTCAACCAAAGTGAGTCTATCCTTGACGTTATCCAAGCCAGTCAAAGGATTTAAGACTACTTCCCCAACATGAGTCGAGTCACTCTTCACGTAGCTCATGTCAAGCTTAAACCAATATAGGTCGTCTCGAGCATTCATGGCATCCATTCTAGCAGAATTTACCTTGGATATACATTCGTGCATTTGACTTGCCATTCTTTGAACTTTGAGTTGGGTTAGGTTGAGAGCTTGTTTCAAAGAGTAGATTTCGTATTGAGCTGAGTTCACGAACATATGTGTAGATGTAGATGTTCCGCCGGTTTGATAAGTAGATTTCGGAACTTGAGCTGGAGTGGTACGGTAGATTCGGATGAAATTGGTGAAACCGGAGGTGGAGATGTTAATGGTGATAGATGTGGCACTACTAATAGTTCCTCCGCTTCCTCAATGTCATTAACCATTTCATGATCCTCTTCGTAATCATCGATGTTTATGTCCATATCCATTTCAGGATCCTCGTCCGAATCTACATCTAGATCCTCATAAGGTTCTTCCTCATCGTCGTAGTCAATTGGTTCAAAGTAAGGATCATCGGGTCCGGGAAGAATAGGTAAATACTCGGGCATAGCAGGAAGATGATCGGGAGATGGAGGTGCGGACATGATGTCTACAATTAGTATTTCGATGTCAAAATAAATCAAATGCTTATGGAAAATGCTCAAACTATGGCAATGTGCATATAACAATATACAAATATGTTCATGTAGCACAACATGTGTAATAAGTCCATAATCTTCTGGAGGATGGAAGGCACGAAGAGCGGAAGGCTATAAAAATGTTTTTGCTTGTTATTGTAGTTATAGTTTAGGTCTCACTTAGACCCGTTTCTCTATAACCATGGCTCTGGTACCAATCTGTAACACCCCCAATTCATGATGCAGCGGAATTCAACTTGGGTGTTACTCGACGGCACAACAGTCATAATAATAGAAAACGATCTCTAAACGAATCGTAATAAAAAGAGTTGTCATTCATATTATTCAAATATATCAAAGTTTACATAGTAAGGTCCCAAAATGATCCATTGTTTCAAAACACATCAATATAAAGTCTATGATGTTTTTATTGAATGACATAATAGTTTATAGCCTTCTTCCTTCGGTACGTGCCCTTCCCGCTCCATTCTTGATTATCATGGACCTGAAATACATGCTTAAGAGGTCAACACAAAGGTTGAGTGAAATTCATAGAGTTTGTTTAACGGTTGAACACAATATGTTGGTAGTAATGAGTTAATTAGACTCATACTTATGTTAGAAAATAAAACAGTTATTATTATGTACTAAGCTCATGCAACCAAGACGTTAACGGGTACCAATATCAATCGGTGGTTATGTTGCCCCGGTAAGTACTTTGCCGTCATACTTAATGTTTTCAAATATAGTGCATTCATTTGAACTAACTGCTCAAACAAATGGGATTCGTCAATCCCAATAGGCCTATTCACAATACTCGCGCTCACTAATACTAGTGATTTAATGGTTCATGATAGGGGCCTAGGATTGGCAAGGTAGGTACTTAGTAATAATAAAACAATCAGGCAGCATACAGTTTTAAAGCATTGTGTTCAGTTTATAAATAGCATGTATTTCCCCCAAGGGTTTGTAAAACATTGAAGTAATGTAAAGTGGGGCTATGAACTCACCTCAAGTAAGATAGCAAGTAATGAAGGTGATGGTCGGATCGTGTAGGTTTCTACGAGCAACCTATAATAGAATATTGCGACTTAGGATTTGTGTGAAGAATATAACGGAGTGCCTATATATATATCTTGCATTTAGTCCATGATATGGTATGATGTATATTGTATGTCTTTGAAAGAAAAGATTCATGAACATGTATGTTTTGTATATCGTTTACTACCGTTCGGGCTAACATATTTTAGAAGTCATGTTATTAAGCGTTCGAGGAGCCAGGACACTTTAACTCGTAAATCCACAACTCATCTCGACGGCTTACATAATAAACTCCTCACATGAAGCTCCCTACTATTGTAGTAGTTGATAAAATATATAGATATAAGTTTTGATCCGAAAAGTTACATGTCCGATATTTGGATAAACTTAGGAAAGTTTATTTAGTACATGAAGATTGTTATTAGGGGTAGTTTCATATGTCTTGAATGACCATTTTCTCTTGGTAAAATCTCATGGTTTCCTTTTAGGTGAAGTAGATCCAAATTGCTTGTTCAAGTTATCGCCTAACTCATTGTTTCATGTTTACGCCTTTGTAAGTTGTTATGGTCATTTCGTCATGGCCTAGCCATGACCTTTGGTCCTTGTTCCATGGTCATGAGACACATCCTTTGCTCTAGCCATGGTGGTGGTCTTGATTATGGGTCATAAGACCTTTTATTCCTTTCAAAGTATAACCATAATCTAGTGACTTGTATATATGTAAATAGCTGTTAAGAAACTGAGAAATATCTCACTCAGAAAGCATTTTCAAGGCTCGAGCTTCTTTAATCCTGAATGAAAACGTGATTCCGGACAACTTTCGTGTTTTAACTTTTTCATGAATCAGACCAGAAAGGCCTCTTTTTGCGTGTTTTAGGTTCTGTCACAGAAACTTTTAGGCAGTTTTGCCGGAAATCTTTGGTAACTTCAAATCGCCATAACTTTTGACTCGGTTACTCTTTTTAGGTGGTTCAAATTGCTATGGTTTGCTTGTTAAGTCCTCTACTGTAATATGTAATAATCCAACATCATATTTTTACCATTTTGATCAGGTCTTACCAAGAAATTCACTAGTTTGCTTGTTTTAGTAACTTGTTTCAATAATCCATTATAACAACATCTTTTACTCATTTGTATACATCATGGACATTATACAAGACATAATATAGTAAGAATAACATGTAAATGATATGAACATGAGAATTTAACAAGAAGCATGTTAGGTTTAGGCTTACAACTTTTGGCTTTCTAATTAAAGAAAGGAGTAACAAGTAAGGAAATGGACTTTGATAGACTTGCTTCAACCCTTTTCACTTCATGCAACCTTTCTACCCTTGGTATTCTTGAAAGATGTAATGAAAGTTGAGGTGAATTGAGTGGATTTAAACTCAAGAGCAATCACCAAGTATTCTAGGGTTTGGAAGATTTTTGGTAAATAAAAGCTATCTAGGGTTTCTATCTTGAACTTCACTTGAACTTTGCAAGAACTTGGAAGAAAATAAAGCTAAGGAGAGAGTGTTGTGGTGTGTGTTGATGGCCGGCCAAGGAAGGGGGGGAGAGGGGTTTTTATAGTCTCATGAGGAGGTTAGTTACTAAGGATATTTTCTTGCCAAAAAAACACATGTAACCATCCAAGACAACAAGACACAAGATCAAGCCACACAAGGGTGTGACTCCCCCCCCCCCCTTTGGCGGTTCACAAGGGATAAGGGGGGAGGTGGCTTGGCTTGGTATTATCCTTGGTTATTTGGATGAAACTTGACTCCGGGAAATGCCAGCCGTAAATGATTAGGCCTTAAAACGTAAAACCGGGTGTCGTAAAATTATGAAACTTCAAAGTATTGTTAGAAATGTCCATATGTCCCATAATAAAATATAAAATGAGTGATAGGTGTCATTTGGGTGGTAAAACCCTGCTAAAAGCTGGAAACACGGGTCTAAACGCGTAATACGTAAAATGTACGAATATTGCGTAAAATTGAGAAAAGTGAAATGTTACTTTTCTAATATGATATAAATGATTTAAAATGACTTATAATGTCTAGACTGGGCTCAGTCTAGTGTCGGTTGGTATTAAATGTCTTTTAGACATCAAACCGTAAGCCTAAAAATCACGAAATGACTTGTAAAATCAAGGAATGATTTTTAGTCAATAGAGGAGGGAAAAATATGTTGACTTATTATAATAAGTTGAAAACTCAAATCATCTTAGAAACACGGTGCAGGTATAGGCTAGGGTTACGGCTGAGTAAAAACGCTTAAAACTGAAAATTCCAGTTTTTTTTCACGGCCGAGGTTTATTCTGGTCATATTTTTCTCAGTCATGATTTATTCTCAAATAAATCCTGAGTGTGTTAAACATTTTTCTGATGTGGGGTCACCTGACGGGGTCAAATTTCGTTGTGCGTAGAATTTCTAATTGACGTTTTACCCTAAAACGTGTAATTCTGTGTAATTCCTTAATAACTTTCACGAAAATGATCTGACGAGTGTCAAACATTTAATTTGCCATGGAAATGATTTATCACTCGAGAATATGAAGTAAAAATCAACTTTCGGGAAAATTTCAGAAAGAAATGAATAGTAAAATGAATAGTAACATGAATAGTAAAATTTTCCGAAAATAGAAATTAACCTGAAATTGCGAATTGTTACATATCACTTCAACACCAAAATATTTAACATCAAATAATCACCCTTTATCATAAGTTCATAACACCATCTTAACTTCTCTAGAGTAAATTCCATCTTCAGACCTAAAAGTATTTATATTTCGTCATTAAATTCTGATTAAATTCTGATTGGACCACATGACTTCATTTTTATCTAACATTCATATATAATTGACTTTACCTTTTTAGCAAACTAACACATATTTCAAAGCGTAATTAATATTTGTAAACTGATCACTAAAGTCAGCTTGGCCATCACATGCTAGATTAGTAGATTTTGAGCTAATATCAACCTACTTGCGTGGATAAACCTTCTAAATGTAGAAACAGAATCAAACCAAAATAAATCAGATGTCTTTAAAAAAACTAGAAAATTATAAACATATCTTTTTTGAACCAGGTATATTACATATAACTTGAGAGTTTTGTTACAAAAACTAAGATTATGCCCAAAAAAAAAATCTATTTCTGTTTTGTGAGCCCCGAACCTCACATGGTTTTGTTATGTTTTTGAATAATTAAAATCTTCTCGTACCACTTTAATAATAACATGTACACTTGATGGGATAAAGGATTAGGTCAATAAGTTACTAGTACAAAGTTTCTAGTATAACATATTGTTATGCTTTAGTCTTTATTTTAACTTATGTTGAAGTCTAGGGGGTTAAGTGTCGTTAGTTCATTGTTAGCCAAATAGAACATGGAAGTTGTGTTTGACATTTACTTAAGCCCAAGTCAAACACGACATAGTTTCTTTATTTTCTTTTACGTTTACTGCCGACTTAGAGTCCTTATATAAGTCGGTTTTCTTTCCCCCTCATCTCTATAAAAGGAGGTGAGAGGGGAAGGGATTTGTACGTTCATTCTTTCAATACTAATCGTTTGGTTAGGGTTATTCTTGTGCTCGTTTTTTTTTTTTTTTTTTTTTTTTTTACTTTTTTGTCGATAAACAGTAGGCTGCAAGTGTGTCATCTTCTGTATGTTTTTTGTGGTTCTCTCAATTCTCGCAGATAAAATGGTTCTCCCAAAAAAGTCCCTATATATATATATATATATATATATATATATATATATATATATATATATATATATATATATATATATATAGTGTATCTTTATTTTTAGAACCCTGTTAAGTGCGGGAACTGTGAGAACTCCAATTTTACATTTACATTAGAAAACATGCATGTTCATCTAGAACCCTGTTAAGTGCAACATATCAATGCAAAATAGTTTTATATGAACATGTATGTTACGCAGGCATGTGTATTAAGGTGTATGTAAGAAAACATACATGTTTTATATAAACATGCATGTTTTCTAATGCAAAATTGGAGTTCTCGCAGTTCCCGCACTTAACAGGGTTCTGAAAATAAAGCCCCCTATATATATATATATATATATATATATATATATATATATATATATATATATATATATATATAGGGGGCTTTATTTTCAGAACCCTGTTAAGTGCGGGAACTGCGAGAACTCCAATTTTGCATTAGAAAACATGCATGTTTATATAAAACATGTATGTTTTCTTACATACACCTTAATACACATACCTGCGTATTAAGGTGTATGTAAGAAAACATACATGTTTTATATGAACATGCATGTTTTCTAATGCATAATTGGAGTTCTCGCAGTTCCCGCATTTAACATGGTTCTAAAAATAAAACCATTTTGCATTGATCTATTGCACTTAATAGGTTTTTATATAAACATGTATTATGTGTATTAAGGTGTATGTAAGAAAACATACATGTTTTAAATGAACATGCATGTTTTCTAATGCAAAATTGGTGTTCTCGCAGTTCCCGCACTTAACAGGGTTCTGAAAATAAAGATACACTATATATATATATATATATATATATATATATATATATATATATATATATATATATATATATATATATATATATGATTGTCTAAATAGATAACTTGCCATTTTTTAATTATGTGGTTTATAATAATAATTTGTTTTAGTGTTTTTTTAACGAATTTTTGTTGGAGTTGGTGCCGAGTAATTCTACTCGTAACTTGCTTCTTGTTAACTTGTAATGAAAGGTTTATGTTGTAGAAAAGAGAAGCTAACAAATAGTATATTCAATGAGAGGATTGAAAAATCTATACTACATATAATGCATCAATTACTCTCTTTTCAAAAACATTCAGACTTACAACACTTTATGCATGGTACACAACACTCTAATGCTCAAAAATTTCAGAATTACAACACTTTAAACATAGTTTACAACAAAAAATAGCACGAACACAAATTCAGACCAAAATTGTATCAATTGTACATTAATAGCATTAAAAACACCCTTACACCAACAATTACAAATATTTAAGCACAATGTACAGCCTTCTAAAAAACATAAAACAACAACAACAACAATATCACAATCCATCTCATCGGATAAGACAAACCACAAGAAAAACCCTTGTCCTCCTCATGATCTTAAACGAAAACAAAAACAACGACAAAGATGTCGGGTTCGTTTCAATTGAAGAACAGATCTTTAAAGATCTCCATAACCCATCATCGATCTATGGAAATAATAAGATCCATAAACACAACTTCTTTCTTCCTTTCGGTTAATGAAACACAAGAACAAAAGGAAAATACCTACCGTCGTGACCAACCGAAATGGACCTGGAAAATGCAAGCGGACGGCGCCACATGCACACCATGGCTCGCGTTTTCCGGTCAAATGGTCCTTTTTTTTTTCAATTGTGTAACGATAAAAGATCTTGAAGCCGAATGTATTCTTAATTGTTTCGAATGAAATTAGAGAAGACAAAAAGGTGTTTGTGACTAGATTTAGCATAAGAATTACAAGTGTGGATTTGTGTTTATGATTGCCGCATATTTTGTTTGAAAGATAAGTGTGGGTGTGATATGGTAGGCGTGAAATCAAGGTAGAACAAGTGAGAATCTTAGGGTATAATGGCTTAATATATGATAATTGTTAACTTGGGACTCTCTCCGAAATTTTAGGCTATTACCAAATGGCATTTGGATGATTAACGAGTGGGGTAACCCGCGCGTTGCCGCGGGAGTGTTTTGGCACGTATTATTTTTGTTACCATAGTGTTTGTCGTGCATTTTGTGTTTTCGGTGTTATAATCTTTATGGTGTAAAAGTGCCAAAAATAAAAGCAACTACATCAACAAACAGTGACAAAAAATATAGACGAAAAAGCAAAAATGGTAAAATCCTGGTAAAAATATAACTGGCATACTGATCAAGAGGGTACATACATACCACTCTACAGCAAGCATTTACACAGGTTATGAATAGAACATGTAAAGGATAAAGTAAATTTAACAGTTTGTTCATTAACATAGTTATTTTTACACCTATTTACTTGGTTTAATATCTGTGTTGACGATTGTTCTTCCTCCATTCCTATGGCTTTTCAGGATCTGATAATGCTTACAAACCAATCCTCTTTGGGTCTCGCCTCTTTCTGCCATTGTTATCAATCATATTCATCCATTTTTACAACACACAAAAATAGAACGATTGTTCTTGGCAAATAGCATTCGTCTTTGACAAAGAAAGCACAAAAAGCATGTTGCCTCTGTACTACTTTACGCGCATGTTGGATTTGTTACTTAAAAAGTATATGAAAATCAAAAAATTATGTCGAGCAAAGTGTTGGGTTAGAATTTATACCTAATGCAGTTCCTTTGTGAATAGCGCCTAAGGTATATGCGTTCTTTTTTTTGACCTGTTACGTGACCAAGAAATTTCCACCTATAAAACACCCTTTAAACATTTCGAATCGTTATAAAAAATTACAATAAAACATATAAGGTGAATACTTATTCATGCTTCAAGGAGAACGTTACTAATACCGTTCGTTTCGGCCCTTTTAGGTAATCAGTTACAGTTAATCTTTTACTGGGCGTTTGTTTAACCATATTTGTGGTTTATAAGCTTATTTCAGTTAACCTTATATTTTATAAACCTATACTTTTCGGCTTATTATTTTGAAACGCTTATTATGATGTAATAAACTTATAGTATAAAAACATAAGTTTCAAAATAAGCAAAAAAAATGGGCTTATGAATCATAAGCTCCTACCTTAAACTTCTCTTCAAGTTTTGTAGTCGCATGATCTAGTGAATCATAAGCTCCTACCTTAAACATTTTGATTTGCCACCTGCATATTAATCAGGATTTTGATCACTGCAATGAAAAGCCAACTAAATAACAAAGGCTCAAAGAGAGTTTTCGAAAAATTACCTGAGATTTGTGCTGAAAATCGACAAAGGCTTTCGCCTGAGACTGCAAATGTTCCACGAATGCTATATCCTAACCTTCCACCAATCTACTTATGTTACCATAATTTTCACATTCTGAGCACATACAAATGAGAATGAATACTTATTTCAAAAAGGGAGTTATAACGTCAAGAACTCTTGAGACACGTTATATATATGTAAAAAGTCTTGTAGCCTCACCCTTGGATGAAGAAGAGTATGAACACCAAGCACTTTGCCCATCTTCCGTGAGCTACATCACATGTTGCAAACCCTTCTACGTTCTCTTAATACGCCAACTCTGTTAAAAAAAATATTTTCGGAGTTAAAAATCTAGTGATGGAAAAATGAAATGTGCAATGGTGTTGCATACACAAAGGTACAAAGCAGGTTTCATAAGTAGCAGATAACTAAGGGAGTGTTGCAAATAATTTGCTCTCAGAGATAGAATTATCAAAATTTAACATGAATAGTTATGTAGTCCACAACCATCAACAATTGGACACTTTTATGCAAGCTCTTTTCGTAAGACAAAAAGGTAACTAAAGCAATAACTATATTAAGCTAACCAAATATAATAGCGGACATAACTCTCATAACAGAAGGTTATCGGAGAAACTGTACTCAGGGTATGCACATACATTGCGAAATATGTTTTGAATCCGTTGTACAAATAAATAAGACACCAAATAATTAGACGAACAAATTCTTAAGGGAAAAAAATAGCAAATAGTTTTACCAGATTTGCAGGGCTCTAGAAAATTTTAAAGCACATAAATAATATCTTCCAACTCCTATGTAACAAATTTAATCCTAAGATTTTGTGAATCAGATGTGCAAATATACGATAGGATAAAATGGGATCCAAACTCGGCACGACCAGTCCTGTTTACTACCCTTCATTTTCTTCTTAGGTGGTCCTACTGCAACTTCAAAGTCCGGATAATCACTCATCTCAATAACTTCATCTACTTCCGAAATTTAGCGATTGTAGTTTTCCACTCATCTTAATAACTTCATCTACAGCCAATTCCAAACACCCCTAATATATTAATAATTAAGTGTTCAATTAGTAATGAACCATGCCAACAGTTATTTGAAACCCTAAAAGAAAAAATTGAAGAAACATGATCCTATTTTTTCATCAATATAACATCATCATCGTCATCATAAAAAAATTGGTAATGTAAAAGAAGCTAATAAGATTAATGGGATGATTACCAATTGAAGAAATCGGCTGCTGTTTCAATTCTTCCATGCCGATTCAAACCCTCTTAGGATCTAATAATCAGCTATAAGATTCGGCCGGCTTTATTCATTCCGGTGTTGAAGATTTGGGTCACCGGATTGATGGAGTCTTTTGTGTGTGTGCGTTTTGGATAATGGGTCACTGGAATTTTCAAGGAGGTGTGAGGGAGAAGTTATGATACAAATGAAGAATGTAGGAAGATCTGGAATGATCTTTAAGAATAAATACATGGTACAATTAATGAACCATATGGAAAGTCAAGTGTTTTTTTGTCACATACAACCTCATAACAGTGGGTGCACTGTTACTAAGGGGTGTGTACTGTTACTAAGGGGAAAAGTGATTAGCCACATCAACAAATGATATCATGACAACACACATGTTTAAAGGTCAAAGACCAATAGCAGCCAAAATTAAGGGTATAATTACCCCGTAAAACTACCTCTTTTGAACCCGTTTCAAGTTGGGTTTTAGAATATACTTAATTTGGCTTGTCTATTTCTTTTGATAACTTGGGCCTCTATCCAAAATTCTGGGCTCTGAAAGGGGTATACGAATTTTACTCAACTGATTAATGAATCTGGTTGTAATTGAAGATGTGCATTAATTAACTACGTGATTAATGGGTTGAGATTGTTTGAAAAATGAAACTACCTAAAATTCAAAATTTTATAGCTGAGTCTTCTTACACATAAGATTACTAATGACATGAAAATGATCCCAAAAGCAAAATATATTTAAACCATACAACATCCCTCTCCAGCATTAGTATATTTTAATGGAATTGTTGATAAAAGAAACTCACTAAACTTATAACCACTAATTTAATGATAAAATTTAAAAAAATAAAATTACTAACTATTTACACTAACTATTAATAATTTAGACGTTCTACTTTTTGAAAACATATATCTACTACGTTATAAAGTATTTGAGACATGATAAATAAGTAAAGTTTAATATAAAATTTTGCTCGCCATCAAAATAGTCACTGGATACCCGCCGCCGCATTGCGCGGGTATCCTGCTATGGTTTTAAATAATGTATGAGATCCTTGTTTTCATTTTATCTATAGCCAGTTTTGGTCTCAAACTTTATTGTTAACTACAAATAAATTATGTGATTGATAAAGTTTATATATATATATATATATATATATATATATATATATATATATATATATATATATATATATATATATATATATATATATATATATATATATATATATATATATATATATATATATATATATATATATATATATATATATTATTGTCAACCTAATCGAGATACACTTTTCTGACCTGGTGTAATGGAGGTTGGAAAATGCCTCCTCCCTCTCCCACAATTAGGGTTGTAAACGAACTGAACGTTCAGCGAACATTTCATGAACCGTTCGGTAAAAAGTTCGTTTATGTTCGTTCGTTTATTAAATGAACAAACATGAACAATATTTTACGTTCGTTTAGTTAAATGAACGAACATGAACAAAAATATCGTTCGTTCATTTATGTTCGTGAACGTCCGATTAGGCGTTCATTAATGTTCGTTTATGTTTATTTATCTATTTATGTTCATATATCATATCTTTTAATTTTATAATTTTAAAAATTGATTTGTTTAAACAAGCAACACTTATAAAACAATATATTGTGAAGAATTCAATAAAGTTTATGTTTGTTTGTCTATTTTCATTTATGTTCGATCGTTTAGCGTTCGTTTAGCGTTCGTTTAGTGTCTTAATGAACGAATATAAACGAACATGAACAATTCATTTTCTTAATAAACGAACATGAACAAGAAAATTCGTCCGTTTAAGCGTCCGTGTCCGTTTATTTGTCCGGTTAAAATTAAATGAACGAACATGAACAGGGCTCCGTTCGTGTTCGTCCGGTTCGTTTACAGCCCTAGTTAAAACAGCCCTAGGGCTCCAATTTTTTCCTCATAGGATGACCCTTTAGGGATCTTATGATCTGCACTTTTTGGTCCCATGGCCATTTGTTATGCACACGCTAATTGGTTACTTGTCGGGTACGTGAAAAATGGCCTAAAACGCGTGTTTTTTATCGGTTTTTGAAATAGTTTTAATACAGCCCCTAAGGCCATATTTTCTGTGGTTAAATGGTATTTGGAAGGTCCTAATATCAGTGGGTTTTGACCCTTAAGTCATAGGAAACACGTACCAAACGGGGTTTTAATTCTTGTCAATTATTTCTTCGTTTTCGTTGGCTAACAATTTATTTCTTGTTATTTAATTTGTTTCCATGGCAAATACATGCATGTTTGTCCATGGAGTTAGCCAACACCATGTTTTAATCATAATATTATGGTATTATTATATGTATATGCAAAGCCGATGAAAACCTAGACCACTTGTGCCTTGAATTGTTGTGAATGTTGTTTAATTTCGTGTTTTGGGGTTTTTGCCATTGTTTCGGCATTTTTGTAATGATATTCTTTTTGGTTGTAGCCATTGTTTGATCACTTTTACAGTAGTTTAAAAGTATATTAGTTGTATTTTACTTTCAATATCATGTAATCGTGGCTTGGTGGCGAAAGGCGAAAGAGTTAAAGACATTTTTGCCGAAAAATGACTGCTGGAACACCAGTTGGAGAAACAGAGTTTCCCAGTGATTGGTAAGGTATTTTTGGCTAAAACTTTTTTTTCAGGTACTCAAGACACAGGCCTACAAGTTTATAGTTTTGAGCTAAGCCTGGGGAAGCCTCCTTCATGGACTTTTGGGCCCCCGAACATAGAAATTCTGGAAGGACAACAACTACTTTTCATGTGCATTATGGGCTTTCTACTTGCTCTTGATTATCTTGGAGCAAGTGGGAGTCCTCCATGTGGTTGTGTGGTTTGTCCCTAGTTGACTCTTGGTTCTTGTGATGGCTTACGAGACCAAGCATATGTTTTTTCATCGGTTGACGCTTTGCATTTGTGGTTGTGTGTTTGTGATTTTGCTTTTTATATATCTTGTTATCATATGTAAAATTGCAAATAGTTTTCTATAAACTTAAAACGAAACACAAACCATTTTCAAAACTAAGTCTTATGATTTAGTTTTACTAAGTTTTGAAACTTAAAATCATTGTTTTTTAAAATAACACCTAAACTTGTTATGTATGTTATTTTATTTATGTATTGTCCGAACTTTATTATCCATGTAGGATTAATATTAGTCATGAAAATGGACAACTTGACACACATAAATTAAAACAATGATTAGACTTAAGTTAAGAAATTTTTTTAACTTGTGCTACGAAGGATGAATGCATGCTTCTTTCGTACACCTTTTGATTCACATCAAAACTTTTACCCGTCAAAATTTAAGTCATGTCGTCCAATATTGAGAACACTTGCAATTACCTTTTGCCTATGCGTGGGACCTAGGTTGAATTGTAACCCAAGGTGACTATTCTCTATGCGTGAGACCTAGATATATTCTCGCACGTTCTAAAATTGGATGACTTAATCGAGTTAAGCGGTGAGACCTTGACCCGAGGCAAAGATGGGACTAAACATGCCTACATGACACTAGTTGTTTGACACTAGATGCCATGAGTCCCATAAGGATCTAAGAGTTGAACTTGTAATGCAATTGGTGATCGTCGCCTACCAATTGAATCTACTATTGCTAGCAGATCAACTGATGTGATAGTAGAAGCACAATGTAGATCTTAGCCTTTTACGTAAATTAATTGTTTTAAATTGTAAACATGGGGTAATTAATTTATAAAAGGATAATTATAAAAAATACTAAATATGAACTTTGAGAATTCAATTAATGAATTAATACAACACAAAACGTAAACAAAAGTTTGTTCTTTTCTTGTTAAAAGGATCAAACTAAGTCTTCCTTTCCTTGTAAGAAAGAGACTTGTTCCTATCCTTTTCGTTATGAGAAAAAGACATAATAGGAAGATTTGAATTATCTTAATTCTAATCAAACTCAAAGCATACATACTCTTGAAATCGTGATGTCTTGTAAAAGTCAAAACGGTTAAGTATGGTTGCACATCTTATTCCATCAAGTTCGTTTTATAACCCTAGTTCCGGTTTTGAAACCTTGAATAAATATAAGATATTTGGATAACTAGAGAACATGTTTTCTATAGCTACCAAACTAATATGAGTTAAAATAATTAGAAAACGGAAATATCAATAAACCGAAAAGTGGTAAAGGCAATTACTAGCATGATTACCTAGCAATATGTCTTAACCCGATAAACATGGAGGAACTGCATACCTAATTTTCAAGTTTAAAATGATGGCTAGCCCATCATCTATATATATTAGAACTTGATATACTTCCTTGAATACCTAAGTACATGTTACTAGTCATAGTGACTCACATTAGCAATAATGTGTAAATATTCAAAGAAAGCAGGAAAGTATCCAATCATCACTCACTCTCCACTGGTTATGTAACACTTTTAATGTTGTCTAATCCAGTGGGAGCTACATGATTGTGTTACTGGTGACGAAACACATGTAATGTTCTCTAATCCAGCGGGAGTTGTAAGCTCTTTTAACTTATAAGTTGCCCATCTTATTTCTAGATTCTTGAAATAATACATTACTTTCCACATATGAAGCATCATAGTTTTTATGAGAACCATTGCATAAATTTTATTAGATAACTTGTCGCGTTCCTGATGTTGCTTCCTGAAATGTTATCAATAAAATTGTTATGCATGATTCATTATAAAAGCGATAAAGTTCTACACATCTATATTTTGATTTTGACTAAAATCATATGTTATCTGTGACATTTGTCATATTTGCTTGCATAATGTTGTGCCATGCACAAGTGGGAGAAATCTTAATTGTGTGCAAGGTAAAACATATAACAATATGACTAATGTATTTTTCTTGACTGCAAGGTAAGAAAAATAAGGTTCTACTAGGACTTATACACATAAAATGTATGTTGCCCTAATTAAAAAAATGTCAAGATAACATGAAAAGCTACTTCAACATATTTGCTGAATTGTTTAGTAAATATGATTATGTCTTCTTGTAAATTCATAATCATGAAGTATGTAATTAACTTGAAATTACTATTGAGGCCAATTGTCGGCACTCATAATTACTTTAGTTGAATATGTTTAGGTCTCTTGTAAAGACATAAACATCAATTCCGTTAATTGTTGAAAGACTTATAACGTAAAGTAAAGACGTTAATTTGTTATGTCTTCTTGTTAAAGACATGTACACTTACGACGTATAATAAAATATTTAATGTTTATGTTTCTAGTTAAAACATACGCATGAAGTCATTGACTTGGTCAAAGACTTTAAATATAAAGTATGCATTAGGCTAAAAATACTATTGATGCCATCTGGTATGACTTGGTTGGCAGATATGTAAGCCAAAGAGTATAAGTTCATCTAATGAGTTTTGTGATAGTCTCACAACATCTATCCACGTGGAATACCACAACTTTATGGTATGTCCATCATGGATATTGTTTGATCTTTGATGACTTAAACTCTTTTACCTCAAAAGCAATCAAGGTTAGAAAATTGGATGTGCCATGCGTACACCCAATATGGTTCCAACCCACAAGGAATTTAAGACACCATTGTATTATGGAATGGGATGAATCCCATTATGTCTTGATTGAAGCTTTGAATTTGTTAAATACCTAAGAGCAAGTAATTAACAAACTAGAATCAAGAACTAACGATGTATTTTGGATGTCCCACTTGAAAATAATTTATTGTTATCAAGATGCTGAGTACTTGGAGATTAGTCTCCACTTACAAAAGCAAGTGGGAGCACCTTTAGATCTTGAAGTCATTCAAGAGCTAAATACACAACCTTCTGAGTACACTTGCTAATGTCAATCTAAGGTTGAACATACATATGTTAAACCATAGATTGATATCTCTCATTCATAAATCCGCAAGGATACCCCTAACACCTGAATGATATATTTTATATCAATGTTAAGGGACATAAGTTGGAGGATCATAGTGAACCTGCTAACTAAAGAGATGCATTATCAGATCTTGAATCTGATGAATAGCTCAAAACTATGAATGATAAGATGCAGTCCTTGAAAGACAATCACTCATGGAGCTTGATTGATCTCTTAACAAATCAGTTAGACTGTGAGGTTTAAACTGAGTTTCTTGATGATAATACTCAAAAGGACAAACTTGTACACACATTTAATACATGCGTAGTAGAAGGAGTTTACTCGTACTCAAGAAATTTATTATGATTAAATCTTCCTACCTACAAACATTAAATGTATAAAGATGATTAATTGTCATACTTGTTTTCATGTAAATGAAATATGACAATAGGATTTCAAAACACTTTTGATTACTTTTGCGAGGACGATGAGTAATCAAAAGGTTTTATGAATCTATATAATCTTTATTTATGTATAAAAGATATAAGAATCCAAGTGTGGATTAAATCCTTAGCCTGGAATGAAGTTTCACTTAAGGAATTTAGGAAATAAAACATAAAACCTTGTTGCATGTGTTTATTAGGATAAACATAAGCGGTTAATAATCTAAACACAATATGACATGTCATTGTGGTGAGTCTCAATGATCAATCTTATATGATGAGATTGAATGCATGAATGGAAACCTTAAGTTTAACTAAAGGATTCATTATGTAAGTCGTATTGTGTATTGGATTATTTATATCATTTTCATGAATGCAAAGATGAGTTGATAACAACAAATATCTAAGTGAAAGTCATTAGATAATTGTTAAACGAACAACCTAATGGACCTGCAACGGACCAAAGATTTGTTAAAATGTTTACGGATATTTGAGGATCTTAATTATGTTTTCATTCTTTGATGCTTATATAACTGAGATGATGCTCAACCCTAGTCGTAGTAGGATGACATCATGAAATGATGACACCTCTAACTAGATGTGCTCGATTGAGAGCATTAATGCATTATACATTAAAAGAATAAGAATACTTTACAGTTTGGGAAACTGTTATTATGACTGTCTAAAGTAGGTGTTTTGCCAGCTTCAAACAAACCATGGAATGTATTGTTGCAATACTCGTATTGTACTTGATTGCATACATAGAAAAGGACAATCATCATTCAAAACATTTTTGAATTTTGAAATAAGTATTCTCAAAGTTTACTCAAATGACTACTTGTTGTCTTGTACAACAAAATTGATCATGGTGGAAACATTGGATTCCTATCTATAGGTAGTCTTGTGCATATCTGATTTAGTATTTGGATAATGGAACTGCAAGCAGTCATATTATATAATGAATTGATATACCGGGTATAATCGTCTTCATTTGTACTACTGTGTTCTATATTTGCATGTTTAATCCATGAATAATTTATTTATTCTAAAATTGTCCATTGCCAGTTGACGATATGGGAGTATCATCGAATTAAGGCAAATGTGAGCGTGTTGGTGATTTATTTGCCAAACTCATATGTTGTTCATTGTGATGAACATTGGACTGACCCAACCTTCAAGATTTCACTGCATGGATTGGCGTCAATAGTGAATCTCGCAAATGGTTATGTATCTTATCCTTAGACTTGAGATGCAAGCAGGTCTTGCATGTGTGGAATTTTATTCTTTGATATGGTCAAACGCTGTCCTGAATAAGGTAGTTATAAAAACCATTTTTAGGAGTGATTTGAAACACATGAATGACACGTGCAGTCAAAATAGGATTTGTTCCTCCACATGTCATGGAGTTAGATACTATTGGGCCCCTCGATGGATTGAACGGATGTTTGTATGGCCGTACCCAAATGAGATTAAGATGAATCTTAATTCACTTGGTAATCTTGTTCAATATCTAGATCGAGAAACATAATAGTTGAACAATTGGAATGACTTTGATCCATGTCTAGTGTTCAACATAGTATCTGTAACAAAAGGAAGGATGGCATATAAACCATTTAAATGAGACGTTTTAGAAACTTCCCTCACATATTTCTAGGGGCATTGGCGTGTTGCTAGACGCTAACCTTTGCTTGTATAATTACTTGATTATTATGACGTCGCAAGTGGGAGCTGTTGGAGTATGCTCGTGTCATAATAAATAATTATATGGCTAGACATATGTGAGCCTATGGGGTTACACACTTATACACAGAGATACCATTATATATATCATATTTATCGTATTTACACTATATATACGACTACGTAACTCGAGATCAATAACGGGCAACTAATAACTAAGCTAGTACTTAGTTTATTGGATTGGACCAACAAATGGGCAAGCCCATTTAGGGCCCCCATGGCAAGCCTAAGTGATAAAGGAACAAGGGAGAAAGATCGAGGTGCTAAGTGTAACTATGATTATGAAAATATCAACCTTGATTTGGTCTTTGATTTTTACTAATCATAATAACAACTTACCATATGTTTCTCCTCCTTCCTCTAGCCTAGAGCCATGAAATAACACACACCCATATTAGGGTTTGGTGTTTTTGATCTCATCTAACCTTATTCTAGTGTAGTTCAAGGCTAGATCGCGTGTTACGGGGTCAAGACTAGCATCGGGTGGTGATCTATGACGTGTAGTGTGTTTCCATCATAGAGGTGATCTATTTTGGTCACTTGGTTTCATAGGTGGTTCATGGTGTTGGTGATGGTCTCCATATGATTATACCGATCACGCTACAAAGGTATAACATGTTGTTTATTATTTGATTGATCATATGGCTATATGGATCCGTTGTTGGTGATGTTTTTCCGCTGCGTTTATTTGTTTCATATATGTTTTATATTCATACATCACCATTACAACAGACTCATCACAGTCAACTGGGTCCTCTTCAAGCATCAAATGCAAGATATGGGGAAGCTCTATTCACTCCACCACTGACCATGAGTCCATTAAAAAATTCAAAAGGTCCATTAGACCTAAGCCCACTAAGAAGTGGGTCAACAAGCAAAACTAACCCATTTTGCTGTTTGTGCAGAAACATACCAGGGATCCTGTTTGGCATCTTGATAGTGGATGCTCAAGAAGTATGACTGGTGTGAAGCATTATCTGCACAAATATGTGGAAGAACCAGGACCCAAAATGGTATTTGGTGATAACTCATCAGCTCCTACTGAAGGTTATGGTTCAGTAAACTATAATGGTATAGTTTTTACAAGAATTGCTTATGTTAATGGTCTCAAATACAATCTAATCAGTGTTAGTCAACTATGTGAAGCCAAGTACATTGTTCAATTTGATGATTAATGAGGAACAATCTTTAATGCCAACAAAGAAGTTGTATTGATTGCCCCTAGAAGAGATGATGTTTATGTCTTGGACATGTCAACTCTTACTCAAAATGGAACTTGCCTTTTCACAAAAGCAAGTGAAACAATGAATTGGCTATGGCATAAAAGGTTGTCTCATCTCAATTTCAAAAACATCAACAACCTTGCCAAACAAAACAAGGTTCTTGGCCTACCTTCCCTGGTGTTCTCAAAGGATAAACCTTGTTCAGCTTGTGAAAAAGGAAAACATCACCGGGCCTCCTTCAAAACAAAACAAAACATTTCCATCAAAAGCTGCCTTCACCTTCTTCACATGGATCTCTTTGGACCTGTCAATCCAATGGCTATTAACCATGAGAAATATACTCTGGTCATTGTGGATGAGTACTCAAGATACACTTGGTTAAGTCTTTCTCCAAGAAAAGAAACATGATAAGCTTCACTTCTAATGTGTACTTCATCTTCTTGTCCAGTATAACCTGTAATGTAATACCTAAAAATTATAAATATGTAAAATGACCAAAATGCCCCTACAACTAAAAATCATTAATAAATACTTATACAATATCAAATAAGCCCTAACAAGTTACAATTTATGGGAAAATTACCAAAATGGCCCATTGCCCTACGGTCTAGGCATATTAAGCCCGTTTTTAAAAAATCCCTGTTTTAGCCAAGGTTGCCTTGGGCAACTTTCGTATAGCCAACCGAAAGATGATAAGTGTCCTCAAGTTGTCCAAAATACAAAAAAGTTGGCCAAAATACAAAAAAGTTGCCCCGATGTGGCACTCTGTAGTTGGCTATGCACTAATTGCCCAGGGCAACCCGGGCTAAAACGGGAATTTTTCAAAAAAGGGCTAAATATGCCTAGACCCAGGGCAACCGGGCTATTTTACTAATTATCCCTTAATTATATATGATCTAAAATATTTAGAAAACTAAAATAAAATACGAAAACTATTTTAATGCAACACGAATAATTATTTTGGGCCGTTTTCTTTTCGATTTACAAACAATAAACATGAAGTGAGCCCAAGTAACTTAAGCCCGTGTTATTTCTTTATTCCTTGGCCCATATTCGATCCATATCATCTAAATAAAATGATACGGTTTGTTTTTGTTTCATAAGTACGATTCACCAACAATCTTAAGAAACCCTAACCTTTCTAAAAACCAATCGGTGCTCTATCTTTTGCTTCCATTCGACCAGTAAAAAGTTTCCAAGGAGTGTGATCTGAGTTTCTTGCTAGGGATGGCAAAAAAACCCGAACCCGACGGGGAAACCCGAAACCCGACATAATTGGGGCGGGGCGGGGCATGCTAATTGGGTTACGGGGCGGGTTTGGGGATTAAACGGGGATTTTAATCGGGTTTGGGGCGGGGAGTGGGGAATCCTCGCCCCGCCCCGCCCCACCCGATTAACATATACATATATACAAATATATCTACATATATAGTATTTTGTTAGTATTAACGTAATAAAAAATATTACTCTAATATTGTTAGTTTTTTTAGATTTATAAGAATGCGTAATTGTGATTATAGAAACTCGTTTAGTGTCATTTTTTAAGTTTTAATTTTTTTTGTTGTATAATTTATCATTATTTATGTATAACATTATCATTGAAAATTTAATAAGGCTTGTTTCTAATTGATTATTAATAGGTTCGTTATTGCTAACGGTATAAAAATAACAATAAATGTAAAATGGTGCGGCTTTGGTCGAGAATTACACCCAAAGATGACGCCCCGATAAGATCCCCGATTAATACGGGGCGGGTTTGGGGGACCATCACGCCCCAACGGGGTGCCCCGGTTAGATCCCCGATGGGGATCGGGGCGGGTTTGGGGAGAACTTTGGTAATCGGGTTTGGGGATGAGGATGGCCGCCCCGCCCCAAACCCGCCCCGTTGCCATCCCTATTTCTTGCTTTCATTCAATTCATACTCAAGCTAGGTATTATCGTTATTTTATTTTGTTTTCGTTATACTTATGCATGAACTATAAGTCGAAATATACATACATACATACATACATACATATATATATATATATATATATATATATATATATATATATATATATATATATATATATATATATATATATATATATATATATATATATATATATATATATATATATGTATGTGTGTGTGTGTGTATAAGATATTAATCATGAATTGTGAACTAGAAAACCTTAGTCAAACTATATCATGTAACGTGTAAACAAGGTGTGTTATTTTATCCATGTCGAGCTAAGGTGGAACCAAGGATAGGGTTTTGGTTTTTGTTGTATGTCAAATAAGTTGTGATGTGTGTGTGTCGAATAGGTTGTGAGGTAAACAAGGGTTACTTGGTTTGTAGTTTCGATAGAAAAAGAAAAGGAAAACATTATGGTTTCATTTGGTTGGCCTAAGTCCAGAACAAGGAAGAAATAAGATACAACCTAGGGTTTGTTTGGCTCGAATGAATTTAGGGTTAGGGTTTAGTTTATTAGATTTGGTAATTAATGTATTAGTTAAGTAATGATTGATTAATAAATGTTAGGGTTAGGGTTTTGGAATTAAAGTTATGGTTCGAATGGGTTTTAATTATTTGAAGGGGTGTTTTGTCTATTTTTAAACTTAAAGGTTCGTTGTGTAAACTAAAATAATTAAGGGTTAACTCGTATAAATTATAGTACAAGGTGTAATATGTAAGTTTGATAATTTAAAGGTTTATTTGGTTATAAATATATAATTAAGGGTATAAATTGTAAATTTGATAACTTGAAAGGTTTAATTTGTAAATTAATAAATTATAGGATTTAATTCGTAAGATATGAAAGTTAAAGGATTAGTTTAGATAATATGAAAAACATGTGATATTTACATTTGAAACTTACACTTTAATATAAATACATTTTAGACCTTAAATTATTATTAAAAGATATAATTAAACTTTAAAACCATATTTATAATTATTTTAAATACTTAATATAATATTAATGTAAAACCTTGTTAAATAAGTAAACCTATCTAATTATGGAAACTTACTAATTTTAGAAATCTGCTTAAAGTGGAAAGTTAATAAAAATTGGAGGACGACTTAACATGTAATAAGAGCAAAGTAAACTAATGAACAAGTTAGTATCAAATTTTGGGGGTGTTACAAGTATCTTGATTCATCCTTCGAACATTGAAACTTTAAATACTTGGCTGAATAAATCTTTGTTGTATAAGACGAAACAAGAGATCTTAGGTAAAATATTATATCATTAATTGGGTAGGGAGGATTACGTCATTTTGAAAAATGAACACTAGGACACCTACCATTAATGCTTCGTTCCCAAAACGAGAAGAATGCAATACAAGAATCAAAACAAACAAATTGTCTTTAAAATTATAAGTCTTATATGTAAAACTTACGAAGGTTAGTACCGTTCCATGTCCTATCAACCTCCTCTCCGAAGAGTGTTGCGAGCTTGTAGGCTCTATTGTCCTATCAACCTCCTCTCCGAAGAGTGTTCCCAAAACGAGAAGAATGCAATACAAGAATCAAAACAAACAAATTGTCTTTAAAATTATAAGTCTTATATGTAAAACTTACGAAGGTTAGTACCGTTCCATGTCCTATCAACCTCCTCTCCGAAGAGTGTTGCGAGCTTGTAGGCTCTATTGTCGTAGGCTTCAGTTATTACGTAGGGTCCCTCCCATGTAGGTCCCAGCTTTCCTTGGTACTCGGCTTTGCTTGCGCTATTGAGTCAAAGTACATACTTGCCTGGCTTGAAAGTCGAAGGTCGAACTCTGTTGTTATAGTACTTTTCGAACTTATGCTTTTACATAGCTTCCCTGATAGAGGCTATTTCTCTTCGTTCTTTAAGTAAATCTAGATTTTCTCGAAGCCTTTCTTCATTTTCTGAGGTTTCGAAGTTCACGATGCATTCTGTTTCAACGCTTATTTCTGAGGGAATGACAGCTTCTGTTCCATAAGCGAGGCTGAAAGGTGTCGCCCCGTGGCTTGACTTAGAATGTCCTATGAGCCCAAAGAACCTGAGGTAGCTCGTCTACCCGTCCATGATGGCTTTGGCCTAGCCTTCATTCAATCCCATTGACAATGTCTCTGTTGGTGACTTCCACTTGACTGTTGCTTTGGGGGTGATACACGGATGTAAATGATTGCTTGATATTTAGACCTTTGCAAAAAGTGGGAAATACCCATTCGGTAAACTGCTTCCCATTATCAGAGATAATGATGTGGGAAACCCTAAAACGACAGATGATGTGTTCCCATACGAATTTTTCCATGTGTTTGCCTGTCACTGATGCTAAAGGTTTGGCTTCGACCCATTTGGTGAAGTAATCTATGGCAACCACCAAGAATTTTACTCCTCCTGGTACCACTGTAGAGGTCCGACAATGTTGATTCCCCATTGGGAAAAAGGCCATGCAGATGTGACGGAGGTCACATCTTGCTTCGGAAGTTTGGGAACATTCGAGTAGATTTAGCATGCTTCACATTTGTGAATTATGTTTGTTGCATCCCTGTGCATTGACGGCCAATAATATTTCAGCTTCATTATCTTCTAGACAACGGAGCGAGGTCCTGCATGCAGGCTACAAGACCCTTCATGTACTTTGTACATTATGTTCGAAGCCTGCTATGGCCTTACACAACGAAGCTAAGGAGAAAGGAAAGACCTTCTGTATAAATTATCCCCTATTAGCCTGTATTGTGGTGCCTTAATTCTGATCTTTCTAGCCAATTTTGGATCTTCTGGCAGGATCCCACTTATTAGGTATTCTCTTATCGGAGTCATCCAGTTGGATCCTTCCTCAAATATGACGTCCGATACCTCCTTCCTTTGAATGGATCTTTCCGCCAACACTTCGACTAGAACCTCTTTAGTTAGATGAGCAAAAGCCATTGAAGCTAGTTTGCTCAACGCATCTGCTTTCTTGTTTTGGTTCCTTCGAACATGCTCGATGGTGTAAGATGCAAATTCGTTTAGAATTTCCTTAGCTTTATCCAGGTACTGTTTGATGGTAGGCTGTCTTGCCTCATAGGAGCCCTTAATTTGATTTGCAACTAGTTATGAATTGACAAAAACCAAAAGATGGCGTACCTCCATGTCTCTAGCTAACCGAAGGCCTGCTAGCAAAGCTTCATATTCAGCCTCGTTGTTCGTTGCTTCGAATTCGAATCGTAATGCTAACTATACTCCTTTCCTTCAGAACTTACTAGCATTAATCCTGCTCTAGAACCATCAGAGCTAGATGCTCCGTCCGTGTATAACTTCCATCCTTCTTTCTTTTTTGAGGATTCCTTTTTGGGTACATCCATAACATGGCTAGGTTCAGATAGGGTTTCAGCTAAGAAATCTGCGAGTATCTGACCTTTTATGGAATTTCGTCCCTTGTACTCTATCTCATGTTCCCCCAACTCGATGGCCCATTTGGCTATTCTTCCTGATTTTTTAGGCTTTGATAGTATTTGTTTGATGGGCTTGTCAGTCAATACCGTGATGGGGTGAGCTTGGAAATACCTCCGAAGACGTCTTGCAGCATGAACCAAAGCTAGAATTCGCTTTTCCAGCTCTGGATAGTTCAATTCAGCCCTTGTAAGACTCGGCTAACGAAGTATATCAGGATTTGTTTCTTTTCCCTTTCTGCTAGTAGTACTGCACTAATACTTTCATAGGATGCTGCGATATATATACATATATAACACTTCTCCTATGATTGGGGCTGTGAGTGTTGGTAGAATTTCCATGAACTCTTTCAGCTTTTGGGAAGCAGCCTCAGCTTCGACACTCCATTGGAAAGTCTTCTTATCCATGCATCCTTTGAGGGTTTTGAAAAATGGTAGCGACCGATCTGCGCCCTTTGACAAGAATCTACTAAGTGTTGCTAGCTTTCCGTTAAGGCTTTGTACTTCTTTCAACGTCTTTGGTGCTTGCAAATCTGTGATGGCTCTCACCTTCGAAGGGTTAGCTTTGATCCCTTGTTTTGTAATTAGATGTCCAAGAAATTGCCCTTCTTCTATGCCAAAAGAGCACTTTTTGGATTAAGCTTCATATTGATTGCCCTCAGTTGGTCGAAAGTTTCTTGAATGTCGGAGAGTAGGTCATCTTCCGTCCTACATTTGATCACCATATCATCGACATATGCTTCCAAGTTCCTTCCTATCTGTTCGTTGAAAGCTTTGTCTACCAATCGTTGGTAGGTTGCTCTTGCGTTTTTTAAACCGAAAGGCATTTTCTTGTAAAAGTAGACACCCTTTCCTGTGTAGAAAGTTGTCTTCTCCTCATCCTCCTTTGCCATTTGCATTTGATGGTATCCTTTGTAAGCATCCAGGAAACACTTTAAACGGAACCCTGAGAGAGATTATACCTTCCAATCTATCTCTGGTAGAGGATAGCAGTCTTTTGGACATGCTATATTGATGTCGGTGAAGTCAACACACATGCGCTACCCTCCGTCACTTTTCTTTACCATCACTGTATTGGCTACCCAAGTTTGGTATTTCACTTCTCGAAGTATTCTGGCTTGTACAAGTTCATCCACCTCTTTACAGGCGGCTGCATTCTTTTCAGGTGCTAGACTCCGTTGCTTTTATTTAATAGGTTCAATATGTTTGAACTCATTAAGTTTATGTTCCGTGCCGAAGGGTTTGCCATCGATCATGAGTGTTCTCGGAACCTGATGAAATCACGATTATACATGTTTTATTACCAAAAATACCCCCATTTATGCTACTATATTTAACAATATTGTGCTTTTAATTGCAAATATTACGTCTTTTTGTTTTTTTTAAGGTACCGTTGGAGAATTATTGGAGCAAAAGTGAAGCAAAGTGGTGATTATTTTGAAGATTAGAAGATATTAAAGATTTTTAGAAGATAATTTGGAGCTTGTTCAAAAAATCTGACTTAAGGGGAAACCCAATAAAGCCCAAAGATGAAGCTCAAGTATTATCAAGTTTAACCCAAAGAGTATTTCAAGCCCAAGATTCAAATATGAGATTAAGGACTAGAAGTGGAGACCAGGGTATAAAACAACAAATCTCACCAAACTTGAAATTAAATAACATCTAGAAGATTGTGGTCCCTATACTCAACCCATTTCCGACGTCCAAAATTTCAACTATGTAAAAAAAAAAATGAATTGCAACCATTATTCTGGGGCTCCACGTACACCACCAACGGTCAAAATAATAAAATGTGCAACGGTCATTAATGCAGTCGGAGGTTATTTAAGAAGAAGGGAGAGCAGCACACGAGGAGACCATCATTCTTCCATTTTTTTTCGATGCAATTTTTTTTCATTTCATTAAATGTCATTTAATTTTAATTAAACATGTACTCCCTCCGTCCCATATTAAGTGTCCACTTACCAAATGCACAAAGTGTTAAGAGATTCCACTAACTACACTCTCCACCAATCAAATATTACTTTTACCCACTAAAGTCTCATCTCATTGGTTGGAAGGTACAAATGGACACTTAATTTGGGACATCACAAGATTCCATTGTGGACACTTAATGTGGGACGGAGGGAGTAGCATTTTTACTTTTCTTGTAATAGCACACATTTAATGTGTGTAAACGTGTTTTATGCTTCAAGACTTTTATTTAATTAATGTTTTAGCTTAATTACCTTTATCATTTACTTTTTAATTGCTTATATTTAGCTTATTTTCATTAAAGTCAATGTTTAAGTACCTTTCTTATCTTAAATCAAATAAAGTTTAAGTCTTTTTATAAAAAATATCATTTTTAGTCACTTTAATTTATAAAGTTTGAATCTTTTAGTTCTAAAACTCTTTTTTACCAAGTGTTTTTATTAAAGTTTTAATCTTTTTATATTTTTAGTTAAATCTTTCTTTTAAAAAATCAAGTTTTATCTTTTTCATGCTTTCTAATTAAAAAGTTGAAAACTTTATTTATTTCCCCATCTCAAATTCACTTAAAGTTTCAACCTTTTGAAGATTTGACGAAGATTATTGGGTATTATGGAGTATTTGGGTATATTGAGCATTTGGATGGGGTTTTTAGTTTAGTGTCCTTATCGTCGCCATTACGCTTAATCCATATCCGGTGCTCTCCTATCCTTTTCTTTACTATTATTTTGTTAATTGCCATGTTTTGCTTAATTAATTTCGTCATGTTTATTTTTATTATTAGTATGTTTGTTTTTTTTAGCGATACTAGGATGTTAGAGTAGATTTATTATATGCTTGTTTGGTGATTGGTTGATTTAATGTGTTAGTTAAGTAGTGATTTGGAATGGATGATTATAATTCAATCCAAATTAACACTTAGTTACCACTAAAAGTTAACCATATCCAAACGAATATATTTCTCCTTTATATTTTTGCCCTTATCATTTTAGCTTATTTTGTAGTTTATCCTTAGCTTCCTTTAGTTTTATTTTGCCTTAGTTCCCTTTAGTTTTCCTTTTAGTTGTTACTTTGTCTTAGTTATTATTTGTCTTAGGATTCCCTTTAGTTTTTTCTTAGTATATAATTATTATAAATCCCAAAAATTTGCGATATCTAAGCATCCAACTAGAACTTAAACGCGAGTCTCAAATTCATCATTCCTTTAGAACGACAATCCGGGAGATCAATACTTACCGCAATACTTAGGTATTTAGGTTCATATCCGTATCTTTCCCTCCCCTTTATAAATTATTTTTGGTGGGACCCACAATGACCCTTATCAGAACCCCTGTCATGTCTGAGTATGTCCACGCAAAGATATCCTTGTTGGCCCGAAGGAGTTTTTCCAAACTTGCTTTGAAGGCTGTAGGGAGTTGTTTACCAATCACCACTGTTTGTTCCGGGTAGAGCTCGTTTATCACAATACGTTCCTCTGCATCTCCGCAGCTCAGAATGACTTTCGAAGGGTCTTCCAGGTTTTCCTTGATCTTCTTTCCTGCATCTGGTGTCTTTCTTTGGTTGTAACTAGAGTACACAATTCCTACTCTATACGCTGTTTGGAACTTTATTGCTGCATGTATCATAGAGACCAAAATTGTAACACCCCCATTTTTCACTGATCGCAGCGGATTAAGTGTTGGGGGTATTACTCATGGAATCAAAGACAAGATAATAGAAAACGACTCGAAAGGAGACGTTTTTGAAAAAGTGTTATCATTCATTTATTTATCAGAGTTTTTACAGTAAAAGATGTACTTTTACCAAAAGAGAGGTCCCTAAGATACGTTTTATGACACAAAACTGATGAATGATAACTATTTTGGACGTCCTCATGTCCAGTACTTCTTTGTGGCAGGGTTCCTATAGTGCCTAATTACCTAAGATAACATGCTTAAAAGTCAACACGTATGTTGAGTGAGAGTCACAGGTTTAAGTAATTAAGGTATGAATACAAGTTCCATAGGGTTTAGCTTAAACCCTATGTGTGGAAAGGTTTTAGTGATAAAAGGTATATTGCACTAAGCTCATAAACCACACGTTAACAATCCGGGTCATGGGGGCTACAGACCCGACCATGAGGGGATGTGAAGGATAACTTGCCAAAGTTAATCCTTCATTGGGTTCAAATATAGTATTTATTGGTACCATCCAGAGAGATGTTAATACCAACGGGAGTTGTCAAACTCCAATAGATCTATTAACTATATTCGCGTTCGCGTGGGTAAAATATCCCAAACGATTAGATTTATGAATTTTAGTTATGTAGTGGTGGCAGTTAATTTACTCGTGCAATAACCAAAGAAAAAGACTTGTATTCGGTTTAAAGCATGTATCCCCCTCACAGGGTTGTAAAACATTTAAAAGTGAGGCTATGAAAATTCACCTGGGTTTTAAGGTAAGTAAAGTAGGGGTTTAGAAAACTCACTCACGTATCTTGGGGGTAGTGTAGGTGTGCGTATGTCAAGTCTTAGTCTAAGTTTCTTAACTAATCACTCTTAGGGTTTTATATATAACATAACACCGTTCGGGCTATCGTAATTCAGAAGTATATGACTCCTCACATGAAGCTCCCTACTATTGTATTATGTTATCAACATAATACCATTCGGGCCATCATAATCTAAAACTTAATACTCCTCACACGAAGCTCCCTACTATTGAGTTATGTTGTTATTAAGGTTTAGTTATAACATAACACTGTTCGGGCCATCATATCTCAGAATTATATGCAATAATTGTTTGAGGAGCCAGGGCACTTTAATTCGTAAACCTAGCAAACTCGTCAAAACAAAATATCCACATAGTACTCCTCGCGTGAAGCTCCCTAGTATTGTGTTATGCTTCTAACTTAAATACGTTTTATATTTATATGAAATAGTCCATTTTTACCTTTTAAGTTTATATATTTACATTTTCTACCCTATACTTATAAACTTATAACAATTAAGCATATAACTTTCTAACTTTTGCACATTTAATCCTATACTTATATATTTTAGAAATGACAAAAATAGTCCCTAATTTATACTAACTTTCATTATTTACCCTTTTTACCTTAACTTTATAATATTTGCATAACTAGTCCTTTTTAGTTTATAATTCATTTTAAATTCTATCCTAAGGTTTCAGAAATTTGCAAAATGGGTCCTTATACTAATAACTTCTAGGAAATGACAAAAACAGTCCCTAGACTTTATAGTTTTAGGAATTTACGATATATACCCCTATGCATGTAAAGTTTCGCAAAACTAGTCCTAAATACATGTAAATTATATTTTAACATAGCAACTAAGTTTCTAAGCTTATGTTTAGCTAATTTATGTATAAATAAATCATCTAATTCAGATTATAGCATGTAATAGAGCAATTTAGCACATAAACACATAATTTTCTAAATCTAGGGTTTTGAAATGAAAACTTCTAAAACTAAGTGATCAAGGCTATCCTAAGGGTTCTAATGCATGTTCTAAGAGTTATAGGTCTATTCTAAGGTTACTAGATCAAAAGTTAAAGCTTACCTAGGTCGTATAAGGTGTAATATGGCAACTAGGGTTTCTAGGGCTTCTCTCGGCTTAAACCACAATTCGACATTATCAAGGCCTTGCTACTTGACTTCTATGGGTCTTATACTACAGAATTTATGTGAGGTAAGTAAGAGAAGAGGTGTGGAATGAAATGGAGGGGAGGGGAGGGGTATTTATAGGTGCGTAAGGAGTAGCGAGCACGCATGGTGCTGCTAGGTATCGAGGAAGGGGGAGGTGGAGTAAGAAAGGCTATGGGGTATTGTGGAAGGTCTAGGAGGTGATGAAGAGCAGCTATGGAGTAGCTAGGGGTATGAGATAGGCCGGTTGTGGTGAGGGGAAGCCGAGGGAGGCGGTTTGGGGGAAGGAGGTGACAAGTAGGTGATCCACCTACTTGCTTGGGTGGTTAGAGGTAATAAGGTGCTAGCTTACTATTAGGGAGGTGCTAGGGTGGTTGCTTAATAGTTTTAAGGTACTTAAGTAGCTTAGTTTAAGTGTTTAGGTCAAATTTTAACCTAGTTTTGTTTAGTGAGAGTTTAACATTTTGCCTAGGGTTTAGTGCTTTATTCAGGGTCCTAAGGGTGTTTAGTAACTAATGTAATGTCCTAAGTGGCTTATACTAAATGGTGATAACTTATGGTAAAGATTTGAGAAAGTTTAGACCTAGTTTCAGGAAGTTACGACCTAGTTATGGGTTTGTGCTTATATGACTTGTACCTAAGTTCTAGAGAGTTGTACTATGATCTAGGGGTTCTAATATATACTAAAGTAACTAATGTAACTCATACCTAAGCCTTAAATACTTTCAAGTTAGTTCAGATAAACAATTAGGGTTTTAAAGCTAACCGGAAGCACATAGGTGCATTTAGGGTTTTCTAGCAAGAATGGTGTATTAGTGTGATAGTTTTCTAAGTAAAAATATGTTTATAACTTTGAATTGACATACCAGGATGTTTACATCAAGTAAACATCGTAGTGGTTGGCATAGGTGGATATGTGAGCTTGTCTAGAGGTTAGTTAGGTCATAAGGATATAATAAAGCAAAAATTTAGCTCAGGAAAATCCTATAGGCATTTTTAATCCAAGGTTGTGCTTAGTGAGGGCCTAAGTTAAGTTAATAAGACATTTCTAATCCTAGATTGTACTTAATGAGGGCCTAAGTTAAGTTAATAAGGCATTTCTAACCTAAGGGGAAGTTACTGGGTTGTTACAAAAATGCCCATTTTCTGCATGGAGGTTCTTCCCATTATAAGGTTGTATGGAGACTCAGATCTTACGATTACAAAATTTAGGGATTCAGTCCTTGCTAGCCTTCCTTACCCGAGTGTTACTTCCAACAGTATCTCTCCTAGAGGCCATGAACGTTCTCCTGAGAATCCTACCAGAGGTTTTTTAGAGTGTACTCGCTTAGACCTGATCGAAGACTTGAGCTTCAGGAAATAGTGTTCGTAGATTATCTCGCAGGGGCTTCCACAATCCATGTAGACCCTGTTTATTTCTTGGTTTGAGATCACAGCCTTAATAACTACCAGGTCATTCGAGGAGAGTTTGCCTATCTTTGGTGGAAATGTCATTTCTCCTACTTCGCATGTTGCTTGTTCTTCAATTTTCCCTTCTGAATCGGGCTCACCCCAACGAATCATGAGGATCAGGGCTTCTTGCGGAGTAGTTCTTTTCCCAGCTGAGTCTCGGAGACTTTTTCCTTCCCTTTCTTTATACCCTTCACCAGGTGTGCTAACTGTCCGGATTTTACAACCTCCTCTATCTGCCTCTTCAGTTCTCTGCAACTATTCATCTCGTGGCCAAAATTTTCATGAAAATAACAATACTTGGTTGTGTCTCTGTTCTTGCCTTTGCTTGTCATGCGAGGGGGTGGCTCGAAGGCTTTCGCAGCTTTCTCCGTTGCTAATATCTCTTTCGGAGACTTGGTCAGGCTTCCTAACAAACTGGAGCCGTCGATTGGAGCCCCGTTGGTGGACGCCTCCTTGGCTTCTATCCAAGTATACGTTTTCTCCATCAAGCCCTTATATGTTGCAGGAAGATCCGTTGATAAGAATTCTACAGTTTCGTAGGCCATGTACGAAGCCAGAAATACGCTGTTCTTCATGTAAACCTAGGATTTGCAGAGTTTCGTCTGTGTATCTTGTAACGAAGCTTCTTGTGCTTTCATTCTCCTTTTGCTTAATATTATGCACTGTTAGATGAGTCCTTGTGAACTTCTTCTGCTGGCTAAAATGTGAGAGAAACTTAGCCTTCAAATCATCAAGGTTAACAATGCTGCCTGTTTTCTGCCCGTTCCACCAAATACGGGTAGAATCTCGGAGGGTATGTGTGAACATATGGCAAGCAACAGGCATAACCCACTTTTGCATCCTAATAGCTCCTTAGAACAAGTGTAAGAAATTATCTGGGTCCCCCTTTCCATCATAAGTGCCTATGTGTGAAGGCATCTTCAAACCATCGGGTAGAAGATAGTCTTTGATCCACCTTACGAAGGGTGTGGTGGATCCTGTAGGTTCTGAATATCGGCAGTTGTAGAGTGGCATGCCTATAGGGGCAGTGTTGTATGTGTTGTGATTTGAGGGTACCCCCGAAGGAGTTGGGTTAGGATATGAAGGGTATGGCGTATTCATGTTGAAGGGGTATCCATTCCCTATAGTGTATGGAGGATAAGCCATGGGATGCCCGAAGGCGGTGTTGCCGTAATTTTGATGAAGACTAGGGTTACTAGTCCGTCCATTTGTTAGAGGGTAAACTGAGAGTACATACCATTGGTAGGAAGATTTGCTCCCATGTTGAATGGAGGTGGATTGCCTTCTACGCCGGATGCGTGAGAAGGTTGTAGCGGAATCCCTGGTTCAGACCCCCCAAATGAGCAGCTAACAACGGAGGTAGGTTAACCCCCGTATTTTCCCTTCGTTGACTCCTTCTGATAGATCCTTCAGCTACCGTCCCTTCTCTCCTTGTGGGAGCCCTCTCAGGGACTCCTTCAAAGCTAACAGACCTTCCTCCTGTCCTTCGACTAATAGGGGACCCTATGCATAGACCAGAATGGGTAATCCCTTGTGTCGGAGGCCTTGGTTCCATCTCTATCTCCTTATCATAATCATCACTGGAGTACTTTAACTCCCTTCGCATCTCCGTGTTACGGACTTGTCTTCTACGAGCCCTTAGCAAAGATTCCAGTGATTCGTAGTTAGCTTCTACGAAGGCGGGGCTAATGACTGGTTCCGGTTTGGTTGATGTCGAAGCATGGTGATTAGGTGTTATTTCTGGATGAGATCGTTTTTTGAATGTGGATACCGTAATTGGTGGAAGGTTGTTAGGGTAGTTATTGGTATTGGGGTTAAAGTCGAGAAACCCGACGGGGGTGTAACTTCTCTCTCTTGATTCATGCCGGAAAGTAGCGAGTATATTTGACTGGTTATTTGCTTAGGAATAACGTGACCAATTGTAGTGAGTCCCACGGATGGCGTCACTGATTGTACAATAGTTTGCACGACCAGGCCTATGATGTTGATCGAAGGATATAGGGGATATTGTGGTTGCGCCAAGCTTGTGTTTAACCTGAAATAAGAAATACGAAGACACTACGTTAAGTAATTGAGCAGGGGTTGAGCCCTGCGAACCACCTCCGGCGTGTGAATAAGTATTTGGTCTAAAGAATTTAGTGAAAATGTAGTAAAGTGAAGTTGTGAAGATTGCATACCAGACTTGTGACTCGTCCAAGACTATTTATAGGGGAAGAAAATAGTTTGGAGAGTGATTGCACGTTTTTAGGAGATCATGGGGGCGTCCCATGATTTGTGGTAACCGCTAGGGCTTGGTGCCCCACTCTTCGTGGTTTAGCGGGGGAGCTAAAGAGAAAGAGAAGACATGGGTAATACTTGGTCTTAGCATTTGTTTGGACTTAGCGTTGTTCCGTTCTTATGACTTATCGAAGGATACCCCGAAGAGCTTAATCCTTCGACTGGTGAATTCCCACTTAGTAACTAGATCATAGATGATTAGTTTTACGCTAATGAAGATTTTAGGAGGCTAGCTAGAGCCTTCGGTATGTAGATTGCAAGCAGGCCCGAAGGGGAGTCCTTCGACCTGAGCGGAGGGTATATTATCCATAATGTTACGGGAAAGCAACGGGAAACCCAAGCAAATAAATACAACTAACATATACATTCGGAGTGTTGTGAAACGAATTCATTAAGCGGGTAGGGAATTGCGAGAAAAGTTGGGCTATCAATTCATTTACTATATTATAATATAATTATATTTATCGTCGCTATTGTGCGCGGGTATCCAACTACTTATTATTAATCACATGGACGGACTAAGGGGTTTTATCAGTTGCTCGTGAAGCATATGAACTTTTTGGCGTAGTGTAAAATCTTGTCAAAAGTAGCGACTATTTGGAAATCCATCGTGTGAAATTCTTGTAGCAGAATCTTCATTAGTTATAACACAAATTAATGCACGCACCTGGTAACTTTAGGAAAATTATTTGGAGACCTAATTTGTGTGCCTAAACCAGTGTTCTAAAAGGCGCGCCAAGGCGTCGCAAAGGCGTCGCCAAGGCGCAAGGCTTGGCTTTGCCGCTACGAAATGGACCTTGGCGGCTGATCTAGGCGGCGCAAAAAGGCGTGACCTAAGGCGCGAAAAGGCGCAAAAAGGCGCGCCTTTTGGTAAGGCATGGCGTCACTTTTTGAACCTGTTTACTTTTTTTTTTTTTTTTTTTTTTTTTTTTTTTTTTGTAACTATTTTGAACTAGTATTTGGAATTCGGGATATTTAGTATATGGGCCTGGTAAATATATACTAAGTAGTAGTCTAAATGTCTAATATAGTACGAGTAATATGATCTAAAATTATAAATACATAACTCTATAAATATTTTTTGCCGTTTTAGTGATGCCTTAAGAAACGCAAAGGTTCCGCCATGGCGCGTAAGGCTTGAGGCGCGGCCATGCCGCCACGCCACGCCTCACGCCTTTTATAATCTTGGCCTAAACTCATGCCTAAATATATGTACCATGATCTTGATGGTTTGTGAAAAAGTGAGTCCCTGACTGTAGCCATCAGGATGATGCCATGTAAGCTTAGCCAAGAATTTAGGCACAACTTTTAGGCCTCCAAATCATTACTCGTAACTTTATGTCACGCTGGTTTATAGTTTTATACAATCACTTAACCATTCTTATCATCTTTTGAAATCCAAAGCCTTCAACATCCTAAATTTAATGTCAACAACTACCTCTCTCTATGTATATTGAATATGTACGTGACTATCTCATTCACTATTTTCACACAAACACACCAAACACCACCACAGGCCGCAAACACAACCACCATAGATCCGTCTCATTATAACTCCGATGCCTTCTTCTACATGCAACCACCACAGATCTGCATTTCCACGTTGCAGGTAAGCTATTATGTCTTAGCTAGGGTTTCTCTTTTAAGTTCATTTTGTGTAATATGTATGGTTTCCAAAACTTTCCATATTTAGATATAAGGGTTAACCAAATAACTATGGTAAATACAAAACCCTACTGTCACTTATAATCTCACAGATCTACCATATGTTTTCAAAAAAAAAAAAATAAATAATAAAAAATAAATAAATAAAAATTTACGTACTCTTTAGTTTAATTTGAGTCTCATTTTGTTTGCTAAAAACTTAGTTTAAATTGTCTCTTTCAGATGGAAGTTGATTTTCGGCACGGAATTATGGTGTGTTCTTCAGCTTTAAAAGGTAACTTCGATCTGTCTAATTTTGAGTTTAATAATTCGTATTTATAAGTAATGTGGTTTAGAGATCATCTTTCATTAATATAGATGGAAGTGTAAAAAAATGTTTGGTTTCTATAAATAATACAGTTATGTAAAAGTTTTTAGAATATTTGTATGATATATATTTATCTGTGCAAAGTTTCATTATAAATCTTTTTGAAGTATTTAGAAAAATAGATCTGAAATGGTTTTGTTTTATTTTTCTTGTAACATTTATTGTTGTTGTCAACATCAATGAGATTCTAGGTAACTATTTATGTTTGTGAGTTATGGGTACTAGAAAGTGGAACCACCAGAAGAGTGTATTTTGATTCTCTTTCTTATTGCAGATGCATTTGAAAAACGATATTCCAAGGGAAAGAGCAACCTCAACGATGCAAGATCATGTCGAATGGTTTGATAGCGATGTATGGGGCATTTGAAAATGTTGATGAAATCTGCTGTTAAGATGATTGATCGAGACGGTTGGGTTATTCTTCTTCATCCTACCGAGCCTCCGTAGTCTGATTGGGGCATAAACACCATAGCTAAAAATTGTATGCTCAAGTATGAAAAAGACATCTCATTTGAAGCTGCTAGGTACCCGGGGTTCTGCCCAAGGTAGGCGGGAACTGATCTTAAGTTGGATTTGATACCATCTGCCTTCACCTAGTACTGTATTAACCAAAGAGGAAGAGGAAGAAAAAGAGGAACAAAAAGAGGAAGGAGTGGAAGAGGAAGGGGATAGTATGTAGACATGTGGGTTTTTGAAGTTTGAGAAACATTATCGTTGCTGAACTTGTACTCAATTAAGCCATCTTGGTTGGATCCACCTCAAACCACTGTCAACCCACCCTGCCCACCAAATAATCTTGCATCATTTAGGTTGTCTATTCCCTTGGGATATAAAAGATATTCAAAGGGAAAAGACAGCCTGAAGGATGTTAGATCATCTGGTGGGAAGGGTGGGTTGACTCTGGTTTTCGGGGTGGATCCAACTAAGGACCTTTGAACTTGTTAAAATGTTGCCGAAAAGAAGTTTCGGCTGGTTTACTTGAACCATCCTCGCTACCCCAAACTGGGAGAAGCTTTTGAAAAAAAAATAGTTGCTCGTGGTGATGCAAAAGAGGAGAAACCGCGTGAACAAGCGCTCAAAGATGAAGAGGAGGCACCAAAAAACCCTATGTGATTGAACAAAACAAAGGCTAACTGAAATTGTTAATGAAATCTGCTGCTAAGATGATTGATCGAAACAGTCCAGTCACTCTTCTTTATCCGATCGAGCCTCCGTGCTCTAATTGGGGCATAGACACCATAATTCACAAATGTGTGCTCAAGTTGGAAACAACCATCCCGTTTGAAGCTGTCGGGTACCTACGGTTCTGGCTAAGGGGGGGGGGGGGGGGGGGGACTTGAACTTGAAACCGTCCGCCTTCTACTCCTATCAGCTTAGAGAAGATGAAGAGTAGACTTTCGAGTTTGATTCTGAGTTGGTGAAATTTTTAGAAACTGTTGCATAATTACTCATTTTGTCATAATATTTTGTGAAAAGTTGTTGGAATTAGTTGCTACAACTGTGATAATGAATTATACCCTTTTTAAACTTATGTTATTTTCCACCCTTTTGTTGTGTGTTTGGTTGATGACATGTCACTGAATCTTCGGTTATGATTTGGTGGTTGTGATTACACTTCGTATTAGATGAGGGTCATTTAAGCTTGTTTGAATTGCTGGAGTTGGTTTGAAGGCAGCTTTTGAGAACGTATTGGAACTTTAGCTTTTGAAATTAGCTAGTTTTAGAATAAATTTTGTTTTGCAACTAATGCAACACAATTACCCTCAAAGGTGTGTTTCAGAGATCATTGATCAAGTGTTACTTACACCTACAGACCCAGCAATACTATCATTGTTGTCGCCATATAGGTTTCTCATTCCACACTAAGCCGCCTGTGCCTTGGTGCCCAAAATTAAGATGTTGAGGAAGTGCACAAAAGAAACAGAAGTGTTTACTTCAGGACAATGAAGACTGATATTATCAATTACTAGAAAATGTAAACGTGTGAATACGATGCACTTGTGCGACATAGTTATGATTTTGTAGTTTCTGTGACTGCCATTTTGTACCGAATTGCTTCAAACATTATTGATTGAACGAGTTATATTTCATCAGTGACGACCTTTTTGGTTTGTTGTAAGCTTCTCCTAAATTACTGCATTGAGTTTTGTGACTGAAAATGATACATAGATTCAAGCACTTGTTCAAGGTACACGTGATGCAGTAATTTCGTAGTAACTTAAAACTGTTGGGCTGAATCATCCCGGCCACATATCACATTTCTAGCTGCCCCCAGCCATACTAGACAAAAATTTATGACATTGTATGTACGTTTTGGGAGAATATTAGTCTATATCAGTATCTTCAGATGATCAGAATAACATCATGGCGACCACAAACAACCACATCACGGATCATGTCTTCGTGTAAATGAATGTATAAAACTAAATCTCTAAGTAGAAAGTATTTGATTACAAGAGACAACGTGTGGATAGCAAAATTACATGTATGTAGCTCAAATTGACTCGGTCACCCAATTGCTAAGGCCTTGACTATGGCTGTGCAAGGTCAAAATAGGCAAAGGGTAATTTACCCCAGAAAATAAAGTACATGTGGTAAAATAGTCGGGTCAAACTAGATGGGTTACAGGTCAAAACAGGTCGAATTGAGTTGTCACAGGAAACAAATTTTGTTTAATTTCTATATAAGAACATATCAAAATGGTGGAATGGCATCTGACCCATTAGACTAGATGTTTCTATATTCTGTATCTCAATGTTTAAGTTTAACGTATTTGACTCGTTAAAGATAAAAGTAACCTAAATTGACCCGTTCATTAGTTAAAGGCCAAAACAACTCAACTATTTCAAAAGTAGATGGAAAGTATTGACGCCCTCTATGCAGCAAAAACAATAGAAATTGATATTGAGAATTTTTAGTTTTTTACTCTTGAAGCGAGTCATCATCATGGTCTCTGCCCTTCATGAAGTTTAACCTTAAAGGCCATTTTTCGCTGTACTTCATTAGCATCATCTCCATGTCTGTCATTTTCATGTAACAAATTTGAATCCATTGAGGTCATTCGCTTGCTTCGAAAATAAATAAATTAGCCCCGGTATCCCTTGGCCAAAACCATCTTGTCCAAGAAATATGCCCCGTTTGTTGCACTAAAAATACAGATAGTGTCTCTGGGTTTATGACCACTACACGTCATAGGGTAATCATAATCCTACTGTCGAACATTAACACTCTTTGCCTGCAGGATCCACATCTTCCGAGTTCTATATCAGATGCCAAATCGATGTAAGACACTCCTTTATGTTATGTAATAAACAAACTAGGATCAAGGCAGTTGACCAAATTGATCTCTTAAGGAGCAAAAAAAGGTTAAATCATGAAATCAATGGAAGAAATAACAAATCTCTCTCATGGAAGGCCAAAAATCTTATTTGGAAAAGTCAACACGTCATAAACCGGACAAAGTTAAACAAGGGAAATTTGATGAAAGGTGCTCAAGCATGCGCAAAGCGAAGAACCTTACCAGGGCTTGACATGCCGCGAATCCTCTTGAAAGAGAGGGGTGCCTTCGGGAACGCGGACACAGGTGGTGCATGGCTGTCGTCAGCTCGTGCCGTAAGGTGTTGGGTTAAGTCCTGCAACGAGCACAACCCTCGTGTTTAGTTGCCTTCATTGAGTTTGGAACCCTGAACAGACTGCGAGTGATAAGTCGGACGAAGGTGAGGATGACGTCAAGTCATCATGCCCCTTATGCCCTGGGAGACATACGTGCTACAATGGCTGGGACAAAGGGTCGCGATCCCGTAAGGGTGAGCTAACTCCAAAAACCCGTCCTCAGTTCAGATTGCAGGCTGCAACTCGCTTGCATGAAGCCGGAATCGCTAGTAATAACCGGTCAGCCATACGGCGGTGAATCCGTTCCCCGGCCTTGTACACACCGCCCATCACACTATGGGAGCTGGCATAACCTTTTACGTTATGTAGCTTTTCAAAAAACACAATCTAATAATAAAAAGTTCCAACGATACGTCTAGTTTAGTTTTTACTTTTATGACGCCCTCTCTCTCTCTCCCCCCCCTCTCTCTCCCTCCCTCCCTCTCTCTCCCTCTATCTCTCTCTATCTCTATCTCTCCCCCTCTCCCTCTCTCCCTCCCTCCTTCTCTCTCTCTCTCTCTCTCTCTCTCTCTCTCTCTCTCTCTAAACAGTAACACAATTTCTTGCCCTTAACCAAAATTGCCAGAAAACGGCTGAAAAAAATTGCCAGAAACACAATCTCTCTCTCTAAACAGAAACACAATTTCTTGCCCTTAACCAAAATTGCCAGAAAACGGCCGAATTTTAAAAGCTATAACTTACACCACTCTTTGATTTGAGCTCCATTTCGCCATTTTTATTCGCTAATTTAGAGAAATTGATTCATACGTAGAATATGTGTGATAGATATCGATATGTACGTGTCGATAGTTAAGTGACAAGGGACAAGCTACTCATTGTACTCGGGTATAAATACCCCCCTCTCACATGAGATTATTTGTGTGACACCATATTACATGAAATACATTTCTCTTTCTTTCTCTCTCTAGTTTATGTGTGTGCACCAACTCTATATCTCTAAAATTCATATGTTTAAGGCTTGATCATAAGACAAACGACTTTACTTTTTAAAATGGGAAAATTTCATATATATCCTTGAAAATTTCATAAATTCCATATATATCCTTTATACTAGTTTTTTATGCATAAAGTACAATGCATTTAATGCATCAAAAGGATATACATGATATTTTTGAATTTTGCAAGGATATGAATGAAATTGCCCTTTTTAAAATTATTGGAGATGCAATAAAAAGCAGGTAGCTTGCTTTCAAGTTGTGTCATCCGTATATGCCTATATGGACTCGTAGTCTCGTATTATAGATCACATTAACCTTTTGGTACTTTAATGTACACGTCTATACAATTTCTGTAATACTTTACAGTAGAAACTCGATAAATTAATACTCGATTATTTAATAAACTCTCTAAGATAAAATTTTTTGCCGGTCCCGACTCGGGGATAGGGTGCTAAATTAATAATTCGCTAAAATTATAAGATAATACATTTTTGATAATTTCTTTAGACCCCATATAAAATATAAATTAATAATTCCTTATATATAGCATATTACATGAATGATTTATGAAAGTTTCTTGAAAAATAACTCAATTGTCTTTTGTTTTTTGTTGAAATCAATTTCCCCTTTAAAATTATAAGCCATGTTGTGTGTATGATTTGTTTGTGTTAACCTATTTTGATCTTGTATTTATATGAAAAATATTTTTAATGTCCATAAAGTGATACATTGAACACAAGAAGCATAATAAGGTGGGAGATTGAAGGTTTCTTTCAAATTGAGCCGTTCATTTGATATACATGCATTGTATACAATAATTAAGTGGAAGCTTGAAAGATGTTTGTAAACTAAGTATTCTACTATAAATTAATAAAATATTAATTAATATATAAATTAATAATTATTAATTTATCAATTAATTAATAACTCTTTTAATTAATAAATTTTGGTGGTTCCAAGTGTATTATATTATAAAATTTCTACTGTAATATCTTTTTCCTGAAAATAACTGTATACAAAAATGATAGTTTTCACCTAAGAGACTATTACAATAAAAAAAAAAAAAAAAAAAAAAAAAAAAAAAAAAAAAAAAACTGGACTGGCTGGTGCTAATGTTATACAAGAGAAATGCTACTCACTCTCAAATTTTACTAAAGAATTCTCACACGTACAAATGTCGTTTAAATATTGAGTAAGAGTGAAAGTTAGAAAGAGAAAATAGAATAAAATTTGATTAATGCACATGTACATGTTTAGCTACGATTTTTGGCCATGACAATCATATTTCGTCATTATAAAAGTGTATTTGTTATAGTGATATAACTATTATATAAGCGTAGAGAATAGTTATAATTATACTGCTAGTGGATTGAACAAACTGGTCAAGTTCTTTAGCATCCTTCATCACATTCCAACTAGAATAGGCGCCACAAGGCGTGTCAAAGTGTGTCAAGTGAAGTAGACTGCGCATATCTCTAGTTGAAGCACATTCTTTCACATCTTCATGGAGCCCACTCATGCAGCGGGATATGGTGAATTGGCCTTCTTCGTATTCTCCAGCACACCACCTAGGGTACCCGTGGTATGCAGGCTTGACTCCGATTCGGTCAGCCATCAAGTTTAGTTGACTGGACAGATTTAATTTCCAGTTACTGAGAGACTTGAAAGGTGCGCAACTAAAATCATTAAAAATGGAGTTAACGATTTCATTCTGGTCATGCAATGACTCAAAAAAATTGTCTAGCCTAGCAAAATAATAATAATAATAATCACAAAGCAAAGCATGACTTTTATTAGGACAGGAAAGGGGAACAACATATATACAAATAGTAGTCGCCTAAAAAATATAAAAAAAAAAAAAAAAAAAAAAAAAAAAAAAAAAAAAAAACTAAGCAATAAACCTAAAACACCCAATAAAGACTTGAGCCAAATCAGCCAAACAAGCATAATATGGTCAGATTATACAACACCTAGGATAATATATTAATCGATGATATAGTGTAGTATAGTAATTTTAATTCTGTTTATAAAAGTTAATAAATGGAATATGATGCAACTTGACTTCCTAGAGTGCTTTTGTTTCTCAACGACTTGATCATGGCTCTTATCATATAAAAATAAAAATATCTACTCACTCGTCATAAGATCAAGAATAAACGGCGGGCACTTTCGAATAAACGTTGGGATGGTGTCCTCAGAATCATCATTATCGGAGACGCTTGTTGTTAGTGAATAGTAGCAGTGAGTTGTGAGCAGTAGTCAAAAAAATCACAGCTTCATAAAGAAACATTGGGAAAATGAGCTTTCCTAAAAAATAGCAAAGCGCACAGCTCTCATGCCAAACGAAAACTAAAAATCAAAAAGCTTATTGACCGCTCATTGCCCAAAAAAACTCCAAAAAGCTTTGTGCCAAACATAGCCAAAGAAAAAAGAGTGAATATGAAGTCTGGGGAAATAAGATAAAGACATTTTTAGTTTGTGTTTTCAAATCTTTTTTCTTTTCTATTTAACTTATATACTTTGTAAATATTGATATAATGTGTGTATATAAATTGGTCTCTACATAATAATATATTAAATTGCACTAATTTATTGTCTAAAGTAAACTACTTACGCAAAATAAATGTCTACTTTTTCATTTTAGATTGTCGCAAAATAATTTTATATTTGGTATTCAACTTATCAATATACATTTAAATTGGTATTGATGATATTTGATTGATGCATAGTGTAATTAATGAAAATTTTTATAATTTTGTGGAATTTGAAAGTACGTGAACATATATTTTAAGGCGGGGATTAAATAGGTAACTTGACTTCGATAATGTATTGATACAAATTAGAAATTTTAACCAATTAGGGGTTTTTTTAGCTAAGAGAGTGTGTGTGGTCCACATCTATATGAGCTACTTATTGTGGAGGACATTACAATTTATGTCTTGTGAATATAGATCAACAAAGATAAATAGTGAGTCACACTTAAAAAAATAATATTAAATGAGTTTGTGAAATCATTCTCTTAGCTTAAAAAAACCGAAAACAAAAAAAAAATAAAAAAAAATACCAAATACTTTTTTGAGCAAACCAACTACCAATAAATGAATGTTCATAATATAATTCACCTACCAAAATTTATAAACCATGCATCTCTCAATAAATACACATACAACTAACAACCTACTACTCTCATTATCATTCATAGCTAGCTACCACATCCATCACCAACACTGGATCCTTTATCTCCGGTACCACCACAAACATATAACTCGAATGGCTTCATCTACTTGCAACCACCACAGATCTGCATTCCCCCCTTGCAGGTGAGCTTAATAGTAGTGTTAAGTCTCATTTTATTTGTTAAAAACTTAGTCTAAAGTGTCGCTCATAGTTTCATTTTAACGAGCTTGTGTTTGTTTTTTCAGATGGAGTGGATCTTTTTCATGGTTATGACGACAACATGTTCTTTAGTTTTAGAGGTAACTTTTGGATTGTATCAACAAAAATATAATGAATTTCATTGTTAAAAAGTATTCAAAATATTAAAAATCTTTTGTAATATATACATGCAGTAGTTGTGAAGTCACTTGCTGAAAATTTTTACTCGTAGAATGGATAATCTTCTTTATTAGTACAAATGATAAATGCAATGAGCTTTTGTATTGCTTATCTATCTTTCTTTTATTTTTAATCTATACTACTTATAATGGAGATTTGGTCAACAAGTCAAGATGTGAAAAACTGAAATTAATGTATTCCCCATTTTACTCTTGTCCTTCTTAACTACATATGTGCATTAACTACAATCAATCCCCATTTAATCAACCATTATCTACTTTTTTTTTTCATTTAATTAAATCTGCTTCTCCAAATTTAACTTACACTCTCTCTCCCTCTCAAAATTTATTATATCATCACCATTTACCCATTTAGGGTTTGTGTTTCTTCCTCCCCCTTGTGCAGCGGACACACACACACACCACACACACCGCTGCCTTTGACCGGCCACCACCACTCCACCGCCGGCCACCCTTGCATACCAATACCACCATCTTAATCCCGACATTATTATCTTTCTTTTGGTTTACTACACGCGCCTCTAATCCACCAAAGACACACGAATCTAAATCATTTTCATCTCAAATCATCACCATCTTTATTCTTGTTGTTGGATCCGTAAGTTTTAAAGAAAAAGAAGGTGAGTAGTATCGAGTGTATGCCATTTTTGGTCTCGATGTGCACTAAATCCGTGAACACATGGATGAAATCAAATGGGTTTTGATATTTTCTTAATAAAACTTGTGGGAAAATAATTTTTATTGATAAAAACAAGGGTTGGTACCATGTTTGTGATGATGTCGATTGGTTTGGGTCCAAATCGTGAGCCTAGGCTCACGGCCGAGCGGTTTTGGGTATGATTAATTCATGGTCGAGTCTTGATGTTGTTATTCTTTTTGTTCATTTTATTTCTTTGTTAGATTTTGAGTTTCTTGGACTTTAGATTGGATTTGGTAAAGAGTAATGGATGATTGGATTGTTGTGGTGATGATGAATTATTGTTGTTGTTGTGGAATCCGGTCAAGTGCCGAGGGGTTGGTGGCTGCTCGTTAAAGCCAAGCCGAGATCCTATGGTCTCGGCATATGGCCACTTTGGTTATTGTTGTTGTTATTGAGCTTGGGAAAATTTGGTCTAATAATTTTGAGGTCCGTTTGGTGTGGTTTTGAGGTCCGTATTTTTTTTTTTGTTTTTTTTTCATAGATCCGTTTTTTTTTTGGAAATATATATTTTTTTTGTAAGTAAATACGTTTTTTTTCCTTTTTTTTCATTTTTTTAAAGATCCATACTGTATGTTTTTTTTCATAGATCCGTATTTTTTTTTCATAGATCCGTATTTTTTTTTTTTTGTAAATCTATATTTTTTTGTAAATAAATACGTTTTTTTCATTTTTTTTAAAGATTCATACAGTATTTTTTTTCCGTATTTTTTTTTTGTTTTTTTTCATAAAAAAATTGAACTTAAAAATTTCGGAAATTTAAAAATTGGAAATACTTTGAGATTTCTTAAATATTAAAAGTTTCAATTCAAATGTTTTTGCACAATTCAAGAAAGCAACCTAGGTCTACAAAATAATATTATTGGGAAGCTAAACTATTATTGGGAACCTAAAATCACGTGAGGATGTTTTGTTTTAGTCAAATTTTCATTTATTGGCATGGATATTGGCATAAGTGTGTTGTATACTTTTAACTAGCTTAATACCCGTGTAATACACGGTTGTCTAAAAAAATTCTTTTTATGTATGTGTAAAATCAAAATCGAAAAAAAATAAATAAAAAAATAATATACCATTATATGTGATATAAAATACGGAGTAATATCTAGAGTTAGCTGCAAAATCGGTTCACCTCGAGTACATACATTTACATACAAAGTAGTACTCCTTCAATTGCTGAGCCAAACACCCATTTATTTAGAACCTTATCACTAAAAAAAAAAGTTTCAATTCAAATGTTTTTGCACAATTCAAGAAAGCAACCTAGGTCTACAAAAGAATATTATTGGGAAGCTAAACTATTATTGGGAACCTAAAATCACGTGAGGATGTTTTGTTTTAGTCAAATTTTCATTTATAGGCATGGATATTGCTATAAGTGTGTTGTATACTTTTAATAGAGTAATAATTAATTTGGTAAAATGAGTTAGATGAGTAATAGTTGCTCAACTTGCAATAGATATGCTCAGTGAGCTTTGAATATCACACGACAAGAAAAGTGATGGTATTTTGTATATTTTTATAGACCTTTTACGCTTGGAACGAATATGTGTATGCAAAACAAGTGACTGATTTTCAAGTGTGTATGTCTCTAATTTAAGATTGTCAATTTCGTTTAAACCAATATTTTAATCTATTGCTAACAAAATAGAAGTTAAAGTTGTATTTTAAGCAACCAATGAATTCGTTAAATACATAGATGTCGTATACAGTCAACTCTCTATATTTATCAAAGTTTAAATTATGAAGTCATTTAACTTTCATTTGAAAAATAGTTTATGAGAAGCCAACATTTACTAATAGTTTCGTGAAGTTTACAAAGTTAATGTTAAATCATGTAACTAATGTTTATTAAATTAACGCTACGAACACAGTTTGTCGATAAAAAATTATTCACTGATAAAAAATATCAAAGCTTTATAACTTAAAGTTCAATTTTTATAATTGAGTTATTTATTGCCAGCAACAAAGTTTATCATTTACTAACTTTGTCATGTAAATAGAAACTTTGACATGTAAAATAAAGATAAAGCAAATGCTTATCATGTTTATTGGGGCATAACAAGCACCTTCATCCCATGAAAAAGACTGCCTTGACATACAAAAGAAAATAAAATCATGTTCAACTTTAAGAAGATAAATGTTTTTATATATTGTTTGATAGATGTTTTTGAATTTTTCTTAGACTTTAGTTATCGTGTGTACAACCGTTTGCAATTACCTTATGATCTGTTCACGATCTATTTTGCATGCTACACAAAACACTCACCACAATATCACAAATCGTTAATTATCTGTCGCTAGGAACCGTTGCAATGCACGGGTATTCGTCTAGTATAAAGAAAGAGGCTTTTGAGTTGTACATATGATTTTTTGAGTAAAATATAGTCTATAATCAAGTTTGAGTAACCATGGTATAAGGTGTGGGTTGGTTTATAGAATTATTTCTTGGCTTAATTAATAATTTCACATGTGTTTGTTTATGAAGGTGAAAAGGACAACATGTCCGGAAAAAACGACCCCGTTAGATCTAGCGGCAAGGGTCTCCTAATAGAAAAGGAGCTGAGTGTGGTAACAAACTCTGGTTTATCACAAATAAAGATCACAAAGGTAGCTATTTACGTCTGTGAATTTTAGGCTGTAGAAAGTGGAAACAACAGTAGAGTGTATTTTGATTTTCTATCTTATTGTAGAGGCACTTAAAAGAAGATATTTCAAGGGAAAGAATAACCTTAACGATGCTAGATCTTCCGTTGGGAAGAATGGCTTGATAGTGGTTTATGGGGTGGATCCAACTAAAATGGTTGTTGTATATTTCATTACCGATATTAGATAAAAAAGAATGTTAACTTAGTTGTAAATTATCTAGTTTGTTAATGCCCCTACAAGTTCTAAATGCATCAGCAATTATGGAAAAGCTTGCACAGGTGAAATTTAGGTCACCCTGATTTTTTTGTGTTTGTAAATAATAAAACATTATGGCAGATTTTTTAGAAGTTAATTGGTGTTTGGGTATGTTTAGTGTCTTGCAATCCAATTATACGCTGCGCCTTCCAAAACATTAGTACTTTTGTGATGTGAACACATTGATTTTGATTCGAGTTTCTAAATCATTGTAACATGTTATTTCAATTGTGCTTATCTTTGCTGTAACTTTGAAAAGCTTACCCAAACACATATTTATATGTTTTAAGCATAGAATGTTTAACCCTTCCTTTTTTTCACAGGCTTTACAAAATGTCAAGTGTAGACTTGATTGCGAATTACTTACCAATAAGGGAACATCACAGTCAAGACATGCCTACTGTCTTGTGTCAAAAGTGTCCCAGGTTAGCAGGATCCAATTATGAAAATACCTTCAAAGACTTGAAGTGTGGTCAACTTATAGAACTTCCTTCAAACGTCATGCGTGATTTTACTCATTTTCTTAAAACACATGCAAATACAAAAACGATTACTATAGATGACTACTTCACTATATTTTTGAGGTCCTAAGAACACCTCAAGGCAACTGCCGAGGGTTTGTTTTTGTCGTACAATTTCAAAACATCAAACCCGAGGTTTATGGTCCAGGGGCTTTTGAGGAGAACATTCGATACCTTGAAGTCTTATAATGATATCCTTGCACACGCCAACAAGATTGCTCCATTATTAATGGGAGAAACGATCAAAATTACGCTCGAAGCCTGCAAGAAAGAGCGGTACTTTGTAAGAGGTATAACCCCTAATAATGCAGCGGAGCTTTATGTTGGTGTAGGGTCACAAAGGATTGACCTTTTGTCACGCTATAAGAATTATGGTGTAACAATTCGATATCCAAATATCCACCGCCTCAAGTTGGAGTGTACTTCTTCTAAAGGGATAAAAGATTTGCCCTTCGAACTATGTAATGTTATGTTATAGCTAAAAGTTATATTCAAAATTAAATATAAGTCGAATTATCTTAAGTAAAATCTACAATTGTTATATATTTCAAGTGCTTTTGTCATCTATTCCAAAGAAGGTGAAGACACTCAAAGAAGAAGAGGAAGAGCAAAAGGAAACACATGTAATTCAGCAAAACAACAAGTACATGGAATTGGTGATGCAAAATGTTGTTAAAATGATCGACCATGACAGTTGAATCATTCTGCTTCTTCCAACCAAGCTTTCGTACTCCAAGTGGGACCTAGAAACCATTGCTAAAAAGGAGCTGAGAGTGGTAACAAGATCTCGTTTATCACAAATGAAGATGATAAAGGCAACTATTTATATCTGTGAATTTTGGGCTGTAGAAATTGGGAACAACAAAAGACTATACATGATTTTTTTATTTTTTATTTTTATTTTATTTTTATTTTTTTTCTTCTTCTCTTATTGCAGAGACATTTGGCAAAATGTATTCCAAGGGAAAGAGCAACCTAAATGATGCTAGATCATCTGGTGGGCAAGGTGGGTTGACTGTGGATTATAAGGTGGATCTAACTAAGATGGATAAGGACCCTGAAGTTGCTAAAAGTGTTGCTGAAAAGAAGTTTTGACGGATTACTTGATCCATCCACTAGGAGAAGCTCTGGGAAAACGAAGAAAAAGTACCTCTAGTGGTGCTGAAAAGGAGAAGCCAAATGAAAAGGCGCTCACAGATGAAGAGGAGGCACAAAAGATTCTCTATATGATTGAAAAAAACAAAGACTTTTTGAAACTATTGATGGAAGCTGTTACTACGAAGATTGATCGAGACAGTCCGATCATTCTGCTGCATCCGACCGAGCCTCTGTACCCTAATTGGGGTATATACTCCATAGCTTTCAAATATATGCTCAAGTTGGAAACAAACCATCCCGTTTGAAGCTGCTGGGTACTCGGGGTGGTGGCCAGGGTGGGCGTGGCAGGAACTGGACAGGAAACCGACTGCCTTCTACTCCTATCAGCTTAAAGAGGATAGTGAGTAGACTTTCGAGTTTGTTTATGGGTTTGTAAAGTTTTGAGAAACTGTTACATCATTACTCATTTTGTCATAATATTTTTTGAGACGTTGTTGGAATTAGTAGCTAAAAATGTAAATTGTAATGAATTATATCCCTTTAAAACTTATGTTATTTTCCATCCTTGTGTTGTGTTTGGTTGATGATATGAGACTGAAATTTCCGTTATGTTTGGTGGTTGTGGTTGAACTTCGTATGAGATGAGGGTCTTGTAAGCTTGTTTATTCTTTACATTGTTGGAGTTAGTTTGTTGGAGGCAGCAAGCTTTTGAGAACGTATAGGAACTTGAGCTTTTGAAATTAACTAGTTTTAGAATAAGTTATGCTTTGCAACTAACGCAATACAACCTTCACATAAAGCAATACTCTCATTGCTGTCGTCATTTGTTTCTCATTCCACACTAAGCCTCCTGCGCCTTGGTGCCCAAAATTAAGATGTTGAGGAAGTGCACAAAAGAAACAGAAGTTTACCTCAGGGCAATGAAGACTGATGTTATTACTTACTAGAAAATGTAAACATGTGAAAACGATGCCCGTGTGCGACATTCTTTTCATTTCGTGGTTTGTGTGACTGCAAATTTATACCGATTTTTTTCAAACATTAATGAATGAACAAATGAACGAGTTATTTTTCATCAGTGGTGACCTTCTTGGTTTGTTATAAGTTTCTCCTAAATTACTGCATTAAGTTTTGTGACTGAGAATGATACATAGATTCAAGCACTTGTCAAAGGTACATGTGGCAAACTAATGCAGTAATATCGGAGAAGGTTAAAAATGGTGGGCTAAATCATCCACAAATTACATTTTTACGACATTGTATGTATGTTTGGGGGGAATATTACTCTATATTAATAAGTTCAGATGATCAGAATAACATCAAGGCGACCACAAACGACCACATCACCAATCATGTCTTCGTGTAAACGAATGTATAAAACTAAATCTCTACTACATTATGACTGTAAAAGTAGAAACTATTTAATTACAAGAGACAATGTGCGGATAGCAAAATTATATGTATGTGGCTCAAATTGACTCGGTCACCCAATTGCTAAGCCCTTGACTATGGCTGTGCAGAACATGTCACTCACACTAAACAATATGAACATTTTATAGCTGCAAGGTCAAAATAGGCAAAGGGTGCTAAGGAGTATCATTTACAAAGAAAATAAAGTACATGTGGTAAAATAGGCGGGTCAAACTAGATAGGTTACAGGTTAAAACAGGTCGAATTGAGTTGTCACAGGAAACAAATTTTGTTTAATTTCTATATAAGAACATAGCAAATTGGTGAAATGGCATCTGACCCATTAGAATGGATGTTTTTATATTCTGTATCTCAATGTTTAAGTTTTACGTATTTGACTCGTTAAAGATAAAAGTAACCTAAATTGACCCGTTCATTAGTTAAATTTACCCAGATTGACTTCATTACATTCTGTTCATTTGTGATAACACAAGCCAAATCAACTCAACTATTTCAAAAGTAGATGGAACGTATTGACGCCCTCTATTCATTTCTCAATTTCTTTTATGTATGTAGCAACAACAATAGAAATTGGTATTGAGAATTTTTAGTTTTTTACTCTTGAAGCGAGTTGTCATCGTGGTCTCTGCCCTTCATGAAGTTTAACCTTAAAGGCCATTTTTTGCTGTACTTCATTAGCATCATCTCCATGTCTATCATTTTCAAGTAACAAATTTGAATCCATTGAGGTCATTCGCTTGCTTCGACAACAAATCTATTAGACCCGGTATCCCTTGGCCAAAACCATCTTGTCCAAGAAATATGCCCCGTTTGTTGCACTAAAAATACAGATAGTGTCTCTGGGTTTATGACCACTACACGTCATAGGGTAATCATAATCCTACTTTCGAATATTAACACTCTTTGCCTACAGAATGCACATCTTCCGAGTTCTATATCAGATGCCAAATCGATGTAAGACACTCCTTTATGTTATGTAATAAACAAACTAGCATCAAGGCAGTTGACCAAATTGATCTCTTAAGGAGCAAAAAAAGGTTAAATCATGAAATCAATGGAAGAAATAACAAATCTCTCTCATGGAAGGCCAAAAATCTTATTTGGACAAGTCAACACGTCACAAACCGGACGAAGTTAAACAAGGGAAATTTGATGAAAGGTGCTCAAGTATGCACCTTCTACGTTATGTAGCTTTTCAAAAAAACACGCTCCAATAATAAAAGGTTCCAATGATACCTCTAGTTTAGTTTTTACTTTTATGACGCCCTTTCTCTCTCTCTCTCTAAACATAAACACAATTTCTTCCCCTTAACCAAAATTGCCAGAAAATAGCCGAATTTTAAAAGCTATAACTTATACCACTCTTTGATTTGAGCTCCATTTCGCCATTTTTATTCGCTAATTTAGAGAAATTGATTCATACGTAGAATATGTGTGATAGATATCGATATGTACGTGTCGATAGTTAAGTGACAAGGGACAAGCTACTCATTGTACTCGGGTATAAATACCCCCCTCTCACATGAGATTATTTGTGTGACACCATATTACATGAAATACATTTCTCTTTCTTTCTCTCTCTAGTTTATGTGTGTGCACCAACTCTATATCTCTAAAATTCATATGTTTAAGGCTTGATCATAAGACAAACGACTTTACTTTTTAAAATGGGAAAATTTCATGTATATCCTTGAAAATTTCATAAATTTCATATATATCCTTTATACTAGTTTTTGATGCATAAAGTACAATGCATTTAATGCATCAAAAGGATATACATGATATTTTTGAATTTTGCAAGGATATGAATGAAATTGCCCTTTTTAAAATTATTGGAGATGCAATAAAAAGCAGGTAGCTTGCTTTCAAGTTGTGTCATCCGTATATGCCTATATGGACTCGTAGTCTTGTATTATAGATCACATTAGCCTTTTGGTACTTTAATGTACACGTCTATACAATTTCTGTAATACTATACAGTAGAAACTCGATAAATTAATACTCGATTATTTAATAAACTCTCTAAGATAAAAATTTTTGTCGGTCCCGACTCGGGGATAGGGTGCTAAATTAATAATTCGTTAAAATTATAAGATAATACATTTTTGATAATTTCTTTAGACCTCATATAAAATATAAATCAATAATTCCTTATATATAGCATATTACATGAATGATTTATGAAAGTTTCTTGAAAAATAACTCAATTGTCTTTTGTTTTTTGTTGAAATCAATTTCCCCTTTAAAATTGTAAGCCATGTTGTGTGTATGATTTGTTTGTGTTAACCTATTTTGATCTTGTATTTATATGAAAAATATTTTTAATGTCCATAAAGTGATACATTGAACACAAGAAGCATAATAAGGTGGAGATTGAAGGTTTCTTTCAAATTGGGCCGTTCATTTGATATACATGCATTGTATACAATAATTAAGTGGAAGTTTGAAAAGTGTTTGTAAACTAAGTATTTTACTATAAATTAATAAAATATTAATTAATATATAAATTAATAATTATTAATTTATCGATTAATTAATAACTCTTTTAATTAATAAATTTTGGTGGTCCCAAGTGTATTATATTATAGAGTTTCTACTGTAATACCTTTTTCCTGAAAATAACTGTATACAAAAATGATAGTTTTCTCCTAAGAGACTATTACAATCACAAGAAAAAAACTGGACTGGCTGGTGCTAATGTTATACAAGAGAAATGCTACTCACTCTCAAATTTTACTAAAAAATTCTCACACGTACAAATGTCGTTTAAATATTGAGTAAGAGTGAAAGTTAGAAAGAGAAAATACAATAAAATTTGATTAATGCACGTGTACATGTTTAGCTACGATTTTTGGCCATGACAATCATATTTCGTCATTATAAAAGTGTATTTGTTATAGTGATATAACTATTATATAAGCGTAGAGAATAGTTATAATTATACTGCTAGTGGATTGAACAAACTGGTCAAGTTCTTTAGCATCCTTCATCACATTCCAACTAGAACAGGCGCCACAAGGCGTGTCAAAGTGTGTCAAGTGAAGTAGACTGCGCATATCTCTAGTTGAAGCACATTCTTTCACATCTTCATGGAGCCCACTCATGCAGCGGGATATGGTGAATTGGCCTTCTTCGTATTCTCCAGCACACCACCTAGGGTACCCGTGGTATGCAGGCTTGACTCCGATTCGGTCAGCCATCAAGTTTAGTTGACTGGACAGATTTAATTTCCAGTTACTGAGAGACTTGGAAGGTGCGCAACTAAAATCATTAAAAATGGAGTTAACGATTTCATTCTGGTCATGCAATGACTCAAAAAAATTGTCTAGCCTAGCAAAATAATAATAATAATAATCACAAAGCAAAGCATGACTTTTATTAGGACAGGAAAGGGGAACAACATATATACAAATAGTAGTCGCCTAGAAGGAGCCAAGGAGGTAAAAAAAAAAAACCTAAGCAATAAGCCTAAAACCCCCAATAGAGACTTGAGCCAAATCAGCCAAACAAGCATAATATGGTCAGATTATACAACACCTAGGATAATATATTAATCGATGATATAGTGTAGTATAGTAATTTTAATTCTGTTTATAAAAGTTAATAAATGGAATATGATGCAACTTGACTTCCTAGAGTGCTTTTGTTTCTCAACGACTTGATCATGGCTCTTATCATATAAAAATAAAAATATCTACTCACTCGTCATAAGATCAAGAATAAACGGCGGGCACTTTCGAATAAACGTTGGGATGGTGTGATTGGTGTCCTCAGAATCATCATTATCGGAGACGCTTGTTGTTAGTGAACAGTAGCAGTGAGTTGTGAGCAGTAGCCAAAAAAATCACAGCTTCATAAAGAAGCATTGGGAAAATGAGCTTTCCTAAAAAATAGCAAAGCGCACAGCTCTCATGCCAAACGAAAACTAAAAATCAAAAAGCTTATTGACCGCTCATTGCTCAAAAAAACTCCAAAAAGCTTTGTGCCAAACATAACCAAAGAAAAAAGAGTGAATATGAAGTCCGGGGAAATAAGATAAAGACATTTTTAGTTTGTGTTTTCAAATTATTTTCTTTTCTATTTAACTTATATACTTTGTAAATATTGATATAATGTGTGTATATAAATTGGTCTCTACATAATAATATATTAAATTGCACTAATTTATTGTCTAAAGTAAACTACTTACGCAAAATAAATGTCTACTTTTTCATTTTAGATTGTCGCAAAATAATTTTATATTTGGTATTTCAACTTATCAATATACATTTAAATTGGTATTGATGATATTTGATTGATGCATAGTGTAATTAATGAAAATTTTTATAATTTTGTGGAATTTGAAAGTACGTGAACATATATTTTAAGGCGGGGATTAAATAGGTAACTTGACTTCGATAATGTATTGATACAAATTAGAAATTTTAACCAATCAGGGGTTTTTTTTAGCTAAGAGAGTGTGTGTGGTCCACATCTATATGAGCTACTTATTGTGGAGGACATTACAATTTATGTCTTGTTAATATAGATCAACAAAGAGAAATAATGAGTCACACTTAAAAAAATAATATTAAATGAGTTTGTGAAATCATTCTCTTAGCTTAAAAAAACCGAAAACAAAAAAAAAAAAAAAAAAAAAAAAAAAAAAAGTACCAAATACTTTTTTGAGCAAACCAACTACCAATAAATGAAGAGAAAATTCCCAAATGATGCCAAAAAGTTGAGGTTTTTCCCAAATGAAGTACTCCTTCCGTCTCAATTTATTTGTCCAGTTTTGACTTTTTGAGTCTTTCTTTGTCAACTTTGACCATAAATATTCTTATTTGTGTTATATAATACTTGATGAAAATTATACAAATTAAAATTACACTTAAAACTGAATCTATTCATATATTTTGCATCAAATATTAAATAACACAAATAAACATATTTAAGGTCAAAGTTGACATAAAAAGACTTTGAAAATCAAAAGTGGACAAATAAATTGGGACGGAGGTAGTAAAAAATAAGTGGTTTTTCCAAAAGAGTCATGTGCGAACGTGCGATTCCGGTGAATGTGCGACATGTGTCCATTTTTTTAATAATAATAGGACATTTGATTTGATACTTTGTCTGAAATTTGACTTTGAATTATTGTTTAAATGACAAATGTACCCCTCTATTTAATGTGCGATATGATCATGTGCGAATGTGCGACTCGTATATTTTTTACCATCATCATCAACAGCTCCGGTGACAACCACATATTCCGGCGACACCCTCTTTATCACTCACTTCTAAAAAAAAACACCACCTCATTTCTTTAGATTTTTTTTTTTAGTGCATATGAGATCGGCAGATCCCCAGATCCCCACAAACATAAATAAATAATTATTAAAATATCAACTTATACTATACCTTCAAAAACATATCATTTCTTTGATTGAATGAATGAATGAATCTAACATATTCCCAGCAAAAAACTTATACTATACCTTCAAAAACATATCATTTCTTCAAAAACATATCAACTTATACTTTACCATCATCATCAACAACAAAAAAGATTCCCTAAAAAAATCTAACATATTCCCATTAATCGGCCACCACCACCGCACCTACACCGCCATCACCATCATCAAAACAACCATAAACCCTCCCTCAGATCACCTCCCTTGTCTCAGATCCGTGGTGTACGTGCCATCAAACCCCCGTACGCGCCGCCGTCGCTGCCATCACCTTGTTTATGGGTTTACTGTTTATAACCCAAAATGTCTCAGATCCATGGGTAAGGGTGATAAACTCACTGATTCTGGGTTGCTAGATTTATGGGTTTACTGTTTATAACGTGAAATGGGTTATCAAGATTGTTGAAAAAGAATGAGTAATTAAAATGGGCTTTGAATGTCAATTTTGGTATGTTTGACTTAAAATGTCAAACTATGATGATCATAGTATGTTTGTTAAAATTTCCATAAGCTTATTCTTGGTTGTTAGATTTATTTTGTCTTGTGTGTTGGGTTAGGTTTGGTGGTGGTGGTGGAAGTATCAAGCAGCAGTGATGATGGATTTGGAGGTGGTGGTGAATGAGAGAGAGATGACTAGTATTTATCTATATTTAAAATAAGGGTATATTTGTCATTTAAACAATAATTCAAAGTCAAAGTTCAGACAAAATATCAAATGTAATGTACTTTTATTATTAAAAAAGTGGACACGTGTCGCACATTCACTGGAATCGCACATTCGCACATTAGCACATGACTCTTTTGAGAAAACCACTTATTTTTTGCTTCATTTGAGAAAAGGCTCAACTTTTTGGTATCATTTGGGAATTAACTCATAAATGTAAATGAATGTTCATAATATAATTCACCTACCAAAATTTATAAACCATGCATCTCTCAATAAATACACATACAACTAACAACCTACTACTATCATTATCATTCATAGCTAGCTACCACATCCATCACCAACACTGGATCCTTTATCTCCGGTACCACCACAAACATATAACTCGAATGGCTTCATCTACTTGCAACCACCACAGATCTGCATTCCCCCCTTGCAGGTGAGCTTAATAGTAGTGTTAAGTCTCATTTTATTGGTTAAAAACTTAGTCTAAAGTGTCGCTCATAGTTTCGTTTTAACGAGCTTGTGTTTGTTTTTTCAGATGGAGTGGATCTTTTTCATGGTTATGACGACAACATGTTCTTTAGTTTTAGAGGTAACTTGTGGATTGTATCAACAAAAATATAATGAATTTCATTGTTAAAAAGTATTCAAAATATTAAAAATCTTTTGTAATATATACATGCAGTAGTTGTGAAGTCACTTGCTGAAAATTTTTACTCGTAGAATGGATAATCTGCTTTATTAGTACAAATGATAAATGCAGTGAGCTTTTGTATTGCTTATCTATCTTTCTTTTATTTTTAATATAAAGAAAGAGGCTTTTGAGTTGTACATATGATTTTTTGAGTAAAATATAGTCTATAATCAAGTTTGAGTAACCATTGTATAAGGTGTGGGTTGGTTTATAGAATTACAGTATTTCTTGGCTTAATTAATAATTTCACATGTGTTTGTTTATGAAGGTGAAAAGGACAACATGTCCCCAAAAAACGACCCCGTTAGATCTAGCGGCAAGGGTCTCCTAATAGAAAAGCAGCTGAGTGTGGTAACAAACTCTGGTTTATCACAAATAAAGATCACAAAGGTAGCTATTTACGTCTGTGAATTTTAGGCTGTAGAAAGTGGAAACAACAGTAGAGTGTATTTTGATTTTCTATCTTATTGTAGAGGCACTTAAAAGAAGATATTTCAAGGGAAAGAATAACCTTAACGATGCTAGATCTTCCGTTGGGAAGAATGCCTTGATAGTGGTTTATGGGTGGATCCAACTAAAATGGTTGTTGTATATTTCATTACCGATATTAGATAAAAAAGAATGTTAACTTAGTTGTAAATTATCTAGTTTGTTAATGCCCCTACAAGTTCTAAATGCATCAGCAATTATGGAAAAGCTTGCACACGTGAAATTTAGGTCACGCTGATTTTTTTGTGTTTGTAAATAATAAAACATTATGGCAGATTTTTTAGAAGTTAATTGGTGTTTGGGTATGTTTAGTGTCTTGCAATCCAATTATACGCTGCGCCTTCCAAAACATTAGTACTTTTGTGATGTGAACACATTGATTTTGATTCGAGTTTCTAAATCATTGTAACATGTTATTTCAATTGTGCTTATCTTTGCTGTAACTTTGAAAAGCTTACCCAAACACATATTTATATGTTTTAAGCATAGAATGTTTAACCCTTCCTTTTTTTCACAGGCTTTACAAAATTTCAAGTGTAGACTTGATTGCGAATTACTTACCAATAAGGGAACATCACAGTCAAGACATGCCTACTGTCTTGTGTCAAAAGTGTCCCAGGTTAGCAGGATCCAATTATGAAAATACCTTCAAAGACTTGAAGTGTGGTCAACTTATAGAAATTCCTTCAAACGTCAGGCGTGATTTTACTCATTTTCTTAAAACACATGCAAATACAAAAACGATTACTATAGATGACTACTTCACTATATTTTTGAGGTCCTAAGAACACCTCAAGGCAACTGCCGAGGGTTTGTTTTTGTCGTACAATTTCAAAACATCAAACCCGAGGTTTATGGTCTAGGGGCTTTTGAGGAGAACATTCGATACCTTGAAGTCTTATAATGATATCCTTGCACACGCCAACAAGATTGCTCCATTATTAATGGGAGAAACGATCAAAATTACGCTCGAAGCCTGCAAGAAAGAGCGGTACTTTGTAAGAGGTATAACCCCTAATAATGCAGCGGAGCTTTATGTTGGTGTAGGGTCACAAAGGATTGACCTTTTGTCACGCTATAAGAATTATGGTGTAACAATTTGATATCCAAATATCCCCTGCCTTAAGTTGGAGTGTACTTCTTCTAAAGGGATAAAAGATTTGCCCTTCGAACTATGTAATGTTATGTTATAGCTAAAAGTTATATTCAAAATTAAATATAAGTCGAATTATCTTAAGTAAAATCTACAATTGTTATATATTTCAAGTGCTTTTGTCATCTATTCCAAAGAAGGTGAAGACACTCAAAGAAGAAGAGGAAGAGCAAAAGGAAACACATGTAATTCAGCAAAACAACAAGTACATGGAATTGGTGATGCAAAATGTTGTTAAAATGATCGACCATGACAGTTGAATCATTCTGCTTCTTCCAACCGAGCTTTCGTACTCCAAGTGGGACCTAGAAACCATTGCTAAAAAGGAGCTGAGAGTGGTAACAAGATCTCGTTTATCACAAATGAAGATGATAAAGGCAACTATTTATATCTGTGAATTTTGGGCTGTAGAAATTGGGAACAACAAAAGACTATATCTTGATTTTTTTTTTTTTTTTTTTTTTTTTTCTCTTATTCCAGAGACATTTGGCAAAATGTATTCCAAGGGAAAGAGCAACCTAAATGATGCTAGATCATCTGGTGGGCAGGGTGGGTTGACTGTGGATTATAAGGTGGATCTAACTAAGATGGATAAGGACCCTGAAGTTGCTAAAAGTGTTGCTGAAAATAAGTTTTGACGGTTTACTTGATCCATCCACTAGGAGAAGCTCTGGGAAAAAGAAGAAAAAGTACCTCTAGTGGTGCTGAAAAGGAGAAGCCACATGAAAAGGCGCTCACAGATGAAGAGGAGGCACAAAAGATTCTCTATATGATTGAAAAAAACAAAGACTTTTTGAAACTATTGATGGAAGCTGTTACTACGAAGATTGATCGAGACAGTCCGATCATTCTGCTGCATCCGACCGAGCCTCTGTACCCTAATTGGGGTATATACTCCATAGCTTTCAAATATATGCTCAAGTTGGAAACAAACCATCCCGTTTGAAGCTGCTGGGTACTCGGGGTGGTGGCCAAGGCGGCGTGGCAGGAACTGGACAGGAAACCGACTGCCTTCTACTCCTATCAGCTTAAAGAGGATAGTGAGTAGACTTTCGAGTTTGTTTATGGGTTTGTAAAGTTTTGAGAAACTGTTACATCATTACTCATTTTGTCATAATATTTTTTGAGACGTTGTTGAAATTAGTTGCTACAACTGTGAATTGTAATGAATTATACCCTTTTTAAACTTATGTTATTTTCCATCCTTTTGTTGTGTTTGGTTGATGATATGACACTGAATTTTCCGCTATGATTTGGTGGTTGTGATTGAACTTCGTATGAGATGAGGAACTTGAGCATTTGAAATTAACTGGTTTTAGGATAAGTTTTGTTTTGCAACTAATGCAACACAATGAGCCTCAAAGGTGTGTTTCAGACATCATTGATCAAGTGTTACTTACACCTACACACAAAGCAATACTATCATTGTTGTCGCCATTTGTTTCTCATTCCACACTAAGCCTCCTGCGCCTTGGTGCCCAAAATTAAGATGTTGAGGAAGTACACAAAAGAAACATAAGTGTCTACTTCAGGGCAATGAAGACTGATATTATTATTTGCTAGAAAATGTAAACATGTGAAAACGATGCACTTGTGCGACATACTTGTCATTTTGTGGTTTGTGTGACTGCAAATTTTTACCGAATTGTTTCAAACATTAATGAATGAACAAATGAACGAGTTATTTTTCATCAGTGACGACCTTCTTGGTTTGTTATAAGTTTCTCCTAAATTACTGCATTAAGTTTTGTGACTGAAAATGATACATAGATTTAAGCACTTGTCAAAGGTACATGTGGCAAACTAATGCAGTAATATAGGAGAAGGTTAAAAATGGTGGGCTAAATCATCCCACAAATTACATTTTTACGACATTGTATGTATGTTTGAGGGGAATATTACTCTATATCAGTAAGCTCAGATGATCAGAATAACATCAGGGCGACCACAAACGACCACATCACCAATCATGTCTTCGTGTAAAAGTAGAAACTATTTAATTACAAGAGACAACGAGCGGATAGCAAAATTATATGTATGTGGTTCAAATTGACTCGGTCACCCAATTGCTAAGCCCTTGACTATGGCTGTGCAGAACATGTCACACACACTAAACAATATGAACATTTTAAAGCTGCAAGGTCAAAATAGGCAAAGGGTGCTAAGGAGTATCATTTACAAAGAAAATAAAGTACATGTGGTAAAATAGGCGGATCAAACTAGATAGGTTACAGGTTAAAACAGGTCGAATTGAGTTGTCACAGGAAACAAATTTTGTTTAATTTCTATATAAGAACATAGCAAATTGGTGAAATGGCATCTGACCCATTAGAATAGATGTTTCTATATTATTCTGTATCTCAATGTTTAAGTTTTATGTATTTGACTCGTTAAAGATAAAAGTAACCTGAATTGACCCGTTCATTAGGTAAATTAACCCAGATTGACTTGATCGCATTCAATTCATTTGAGATACCAAATCAACTCAACTATTTCAAAAGTAAATGGAACGTATTGACACCCTCTATTCTTTTCTCAATTTCTTTTATGCATGCAGCAACAACAAGAGAAGCTGATACTGAGAATTTTTGGTTTTTTACTCATGAAGCGAGTCATCATCATGGTTCTGCCCTTCATGAAGTTTAACCTTATTGGCCATTTTTCACTTTATTTCATTAGCATCCTCACCATGTCTATCATTTTCAAGTAACAACTTTGTATCCATTGAGGTCATTCACTTGCTTCGACAACAAATCTATTAGCCCCGTTTGTTGCACTAAAAATACAGATAGTGTCTCTGGGTTTATGACCACTACACGTTATACATCAAGTGGATTTCAACGCCATCATAGGGTAATCATAATCCTACTGTCGAACATTAACACTCTTTGCCTACAGAATGCACATCTGCCGAGTTCTATATCAGATGCCAAATCGATATAAGACACTCCTTTATGTTATGTAATAAACAGACTAGCATCAAGACAGTTGACCAAATCGATCTCTTATTGAGCGACAAAAGGTTAAAAATGATGAAATCAGTGGAAGAAATAGCAAATCTCTCGCATGGAAGGCCAAAAATCTTATAAGTAAGGCTTTGATTATGTGACAAGCAACTTTATTTTTTATATTATTGGAGATGCAATAAAAAGCAGGCAGCTTGCTTTCAAGTTGTGTCATCCATATATGGACTCGTAGTCTCGTATTATAGAACACATTAGCCATTTCGTACTTTAGTGTACACATCTATACAATTTCTGTAAGACTATAATACTCTTTTCTTGAAAATAGTTGTATACAAAAATGACTCACTTGGTGCTAATATTATACAATGACATGTGAATTAAAATATTTGAATACACGTGAATTAGTGGTCTAGATTGACATGTTAACTTGTGCCAACAAAAGTCATCGATATATCAATTATCAAGTATTTCATATGGGTATCCAACACCTACAAGACCATAACTTTGGCTTCTTCCTCAATCCCCATCATCAAAATGGCACATTACTACGATATATAATTAGATTGTTTTATAATTAATTTAAAGGCCAATGAAAGCTATCCTTGATGAGATTTAAGGTAAAAATACATACGTAATTGATTGACATATAAATTTAGCATGGTGTGATTTTCATCCCAAACTCTCGCAAGCTACATTTGCACTAAAAGTTTCAAAAACACACACTCAAAAAAAGCTTTTTCTAAAAATTGTAAAAAAATAAATAAGTAGTTTGCAAGTTAGTGACATACGAGTCTTTGGTGAATTTTATTATTTGGTTATATAAAAAAACCATTTGAAAGTTTAGATATATTTGTCATTTTTCCTTGAACTAATGTAATTTACTTATTTATTGGGTTTTTTTTTATTGGGTTATTTTGTTGGAGAAGGTGTTTTAGTTATTGGTGTTGGTGAGGTGATGAAGTATCGTTGAGGTGGCAGACGAATAACGTATTATTCAAACAAGTTGTACATAGCACGTTAAGAAAGCCATTTAAAAAGTTAAGATATATTTGTCATTTTTCCTTAAATTAATGTAATTTACTTATTTATTTATAATCAACTAGACGAGTACCCGTGCATAGCAACGGGATTTTATAGCGACAGATAGTTTATTGATAAAAAAAAAAAGTTTATAGGTTATAAATGAAAAATAATAAAAGTTTGAAGATTTGGTTAAACATAATGTTTTGAAACCTGGTTCGACCCGGGTGGTTCAACCGGTTGAACCGTTCCGGTCAAAAAGTTTGTCGATTTAAACCGGGTCAACTTGCTAGGTTGGGTCGAAAGCGGGTCAAATTAAATCGGTTTAACCCGTCGGGTTTGAAGCGTGAACCGTTCCGGTCGAAAAATTTGTCGATTTAAACCGGGTCAACTTGCTAGGTTGGGTCGAAAACGGGTCAAATTAAACCGGTTGAACCCGTCGGGTTTGAAGCGTCCCGGGTCAACCCGGTTTGTCATTTGTATTAATTGTTTTAATTGGTTGTATTTAATTTGGTAGATATATTTTTAATTGGTTGTACAATGTGAATAAATAATTGTACTATTAAGTAATGGGGTGTTTTAATAAGAGTATTAATTACATTTCATAATTTCCTTTAATAAAATTTTTCAAGTTTCAATGTTTGACCAACTTTTAAGATTCCACTTTCAAGATTGACCATTTCTCTATTATAGATAGTTAAGATATTTTCCCTTTTAAGGTTGTTCATTTTGAGGTTTTACTAAATTATTGTTTTAGGAATATTTTTATTCGATTTTTTATGTACATAACCATATAGAATACCACTCCATAAAATTACAATATGCATCAAATTTAATTAAACGTTTTCCAACAAAATAAAATGGTTTAGCTACAATCTGTTTGCAAAAGAATTGGCATTATCATATCTATCTATATAGCATTAAAAATCCTGAAAGATATAGATTCTCTAACACAAAAATATATCATAACATTCATACATATTTAACAAGTATATTTGGTTTCATATAAATGTCAATAAAAACTAAAATAAAAGTCTACATATGAGATGATATATCAGGGCATCAGGCTATGATTAAAAAAAACTATATACGATTTATGGAAACTCATAATGATCTTCGTATTGATTGGTAATAACAATTGTTTATATTTGTTAGAATGATACCATGACCACCTACCTACTGAGGCCAACAACCTATAGTGACTAACCCTAAAAGGTCAAAAGGAAAGTAAAGCAGATCCAAACCTCAAATGCATAAGCAAACAAAGTAAAACTATTGTCAAAAAATGTACAAATAAAATAAATTATTGTCAAAAATATTAAATTACAAGATACACGCAGGCTGCAGCCATATCACATAAGGACCCTGCTAGTGTATGTTTATTTGAATGTAATTATTGTAACACAAAAACTTAAATATGACCTTAATTTATTTAATTTTATTTAATTGGGATAGCTTGACTATAATTTTTATAGCCAATTGGTTACAATTCTTCACAAAGAAAACACAAGCAATGAATCTGAGACCCACATAAAAGAATCAGGGACCTACAAAAAAAAAATCGGGACCCATATTTATAACATAAAATTGTAACCATTTACCTACAAAAAAATGTAGCTAAGATATTCCCTATTTAATTTTACTAGAATGGACATCTTACATTCTAGACCGACGGTCAAACTTGATTAAATATCTAAAATGGTTAACCGTGGGTAACGCTCATTTCGGGTACCCGCATGTCCAGTACCCGCCAAGTATGGTTCGGTTTCAGGTAGTAAAATTAATTACCCAACCTACGATAGATAGTTTAAATCTTTCAATTAACCAAACAAAACAGCCCCGTGAACACTCCTAATACTTTTTTCCTGAAAATAACTGTATACAAAGATGAAAGTTTTCTACTACGAGACTATTAGGCTGAACACAATGGTGTGGGTCGAGATCGGTCGCCCAAGGTCTCATCGTTATGGGGCTTCGGTCCTCTTCAATCGCCAGGCAGCAAATCAAACGACTTAGTCGAAATAACGACTAAGTTTCAAACACACAAACAAACAAAACACCTCTCTCTCTCTCTCTCTCTCTCTCTCTCTCTCTCTCTCTCTCTCTTAATTCGTTATTTATAATGAACTAAAAAATAAATAAATAAAAAGAAAAAAGGTGTGTGTGTGAGTCTTTGATATTTGCAGGGATGGAAAAGAAGACTATTAATAAATCATTTTTTATATATATAAATAATTTATTGTCATTTTTATCTTATAGTTTTAACTTTTTTACATTTTTGCATAAAGAATGTATAAAAATTAAATTATATGTAATACTTTGTTTTTATTTAAATTATATAATGCTTTGTTGTTTTATTTAAATAAAAAAAAAATAATAATAATAACTTGTTCGCCACTGTGGCAACTTAGTTATCATTTAACGTTACAATCACATGTCGCTCCAAATCGCCACTGCGTTCAACCTTACAATCACAGGGAAAAAAGCCATACTCACTCGGTGCTAATATTATACAATGACATGTGAATTAAAATATTTGAAAACACGTGATTACGTGAATTAGTGGTCTAGGTTCACATGTTAACTTGTGTCAACAAAAGTCATCGATATATCAAGTATTTCAGATGGGTATCCAACACCTACAAGACCATAACTTTGGCTTCTTCCTCAATCCCCATCATCAAAATGGCACATTGCTACATATATAATTAATTGTTTTTATAATTGATAGATTTAAGGCTAAAAACTCAATGGCTTATGGTTAAACATTCTTTAATTAAAAAATTAACAATCAATGAACACTAAACATATCATATTTAACATCACATTAGATGTTCAAAATGAATAAATGTTTATAATTATGAAATATATTAGTTCATTTAATGTTAATTTGTTAATTAAGAAATGTTTAACTACAACCCATATAGTTGTTGTTAACAAAACCCCAAGGTTAAAAACATAAGTAATTGATTGACGTATAAATTTTGCAAGGTGTGATTTTCATCCCAAACTCTCTCAAGCTACAAGCGGCACAATGAAAAATAAAATCTTTTGTTCTAAGTTATCATTAAAATTTGCATTAAATTGGTACTAAAAGTGTCAAAAGCATAGACACAAAATAGCTTCTACTAAAAATTGTAAAAGAAAAAATAAGTAACAAACTTGCTAAAATATATTTATAAAAAATAATAAAAATAAAATAAACAATGGATTTTGCTAACCAATGTCCACTGGCAAAGGTTAATGTCTAATAAATAAACACAACATTTCCTAATTAACACAAAATTACATTAAATATTCATTAAATGCACATTAAATAAACTATAAATTACTATATTCAACTTGATTTTCACGTAAATGAATATGAATTTAATATATTTTTATGTTAATCGGGAAAGTTCGTATTCATTTATTATACACTAACCTCTGCCCAGTGGGCATTGGTTAGCAAAACCATTTGAGGGTTTGTGACATACAAGTCTTCGGTGAATTTTACTATTTGGTTGTATTAAAAATCCATTTGAAAGTTTAGATATATTTGTCATTTTTCCTTGAACAAATGTAAATTACTTATTTATTTATAAGGGTATCCACTACAAGAGGTTTATGAAAAAGTTTATAAAAGTTAAATAGGTTTATAAATTGGGTTAGTATTGTGAGATGAGGTGTAACAACCCGCATTTTCAGGACATTTCTCCTATTCACTATTCATCATTTACTATTCACCGGTCACTATTCACCATTTTACTATTCATCGTTTTCGGAGTCAGTTTGTGATTCCGAGAAGTGTTTCAAAATTTTACTATTCATATGATACTATTCATTTCCGGAAGGAAATCACTATTCACGATTGCTGTTCATCTCATCGTAAACTGAGTTTACGGGTCTTCAAATTCGCGTAACCAATGTGGTTTCGCTGTGAATTCATGCATCATTCATTAATGACACGTCATATAGACTGGAGTAGCCTACATATCCTCGGTTACATCATCATCACATTTTAGGCCCTACACGGATATGCATTATTTCTATATACGTATGCTTAATTTGTAATTAACGTTACCACTCAGTTTTTACTACGAACGTATACCCAATACTCCCGACTATGATCCTAACATATTTTCATACTTATTATAATGATATAAAAATTATATTATTAATTTACCCGGTGTTTTGAAATCAATTACTATATTTCACGGTCGGAGCTTGTAACTCTGTCGGTTTGCGAAATTTCAACACGATAATTATTCTAACACCCGATTCTTGCAAGGAATAATATTTTATAATTTTTACAACATTCGTCATATTTTATTTCGCTTCGTTAATATTTATTTCAAGATAACTCGGTACCCGATAACACCTAAAGTATACACTAAACTAACCAACACATACAATATTAATCAAAAATCTAACCTTGCCATATTTTCTTCCAAAAAGTCACGCCCCACATGACTACTTCTCCATCTTTTCTTTAGTAAACCATGCTTCATTTAATGTATATGTTTTCTTGTCTCTTGAATTATTTCCATAACTTTCATTTCTACAAATCAAACTAGCAAAAACAACACATATTCTCTCCTTTTCTTTCTTCCTTGCTCGGCCAAGAACACAACACCAACCATAGTTCATAATTTTTCCAAGATCAAGTGTTCAACAAGTCTCATTTACCTTCCTTGTTGGGGTTTTATGATAAAAACCCTAAGTCATTACACATTTCTCATCAACCTCATCACATCATCAAGTAAGCTCAAGAACATCTTTATGATCTTTTCATACTTTCATTTTATTGTTTTTTTTTAGTTATATTAGTACTTGATCATGCAAATATACAAGTTATTTAAACCACTTTAATTATTTTTCATCATAAACACTAGATCTATTGTTTTCATTAACATCCTCATGAGATCCACCAAGGTTGGTTATGTTTAGGACCCCATGACACCCTAAGAAGGTGTATGGTAGGATTTGGGATGATTTGAAGTAGTTTGGTTGGTTTTTGAACAAGTTAGTAACTAGGAAAACCAAGTTTTGACACTTATAGAAAGTTGTTGTCCATTTTTGCAAAACGTGGAAAGATCAGGGAATTCTGGGTAATTTTGGACCTAAGATTCAGAAAATACTTTCAAAAACGAAACCGTGGCCGCTTGAATCACTAAAATCCGAGTTACGACGAAAAAGATATGCTATTTTCAATTTTAACGACGAAAACTATTTTCTGAAAAATAGCTTGCTGTTGAACAGTTTTCATGGACTGTTTCGAGACATAAAACTTGATCTAGCCGTCCCGACTTATCAAAAATATATTAGTATGTTGTCCCACGATTCCGGGGATATAAAGAACGTAGAAAACGAGCTTATAACGAAAAAGATACAAGCGTTTGAACTTAGACGATTTTTACAAATTTCCATCAGCTTTTCTATTATTATTTTGCCGCAAAACTGTCTTTGCGAGACACCACTTTCTTGGCTGTCTTTCTTCATGATCTGATCAATTTGAGTCCGAGCCTTAGTTTTATGAAATCAAGATCTTCCAACAAGCTTTTCAAATCAATTGGCCGTTCGTCGAATAGACTTATAACGAATAAACTACGAACTCATCTATATACCCGATAAACTATATATATTTTGACAGCTTTTACTATAATGAAAGTTTTTAAGTGTTGAACATAATATTTTCAAGTAACAACAATAAGAGTCGATTTTCTCATCGATCAAGACCCGTATAACCAAAAGTTAAATGACACGACTTCTAGATATTGTTACAAGGTTTTCAAAAACGCCAAGTTTTATCACTAACCATTAACGTACAACATTTCGCGACTTGTTTTGCGAGGCCATTTTGGGCATATTTTCAAGTAATGAAAATGCTATTTTTGCGACGAAAACCTTATATTTGCCGATAAGACACCAAACAAGGATCGTGGAGTACCGTTTCAACCTATTTCCATGAAAAGTGGTTATTAACCTAACGAGACGTCAAAAACGTATTTGTCGACGATAAACGCTATTTTCAAAACAAATGAGTGGTATCGATAACATACGTATTTGCATGTGTAACGTCATTTCATTTCTTACATTAGATCATATCATTCATATTAGGTTGCGTTTAGAGATCGTGCCTCATTTCTGTGTATTCATTGTTGTCATCGTAGCTATTGCACCAGGTGAGTTCATAACCCCTACTTTTACTTGTTTCACAACTGTTTTGGGGGAAGATACATGCTCCTTACTATTTAAATTCAATGCTTGTTTTACTTGAACGCGATTCATTTTCTCAAACATTACTGGATGGTTGAAATACTTGATTGATTACTTGAATACATTATGAATTACTTATTCCATCCTTGATTTATTTCTTATGAACACAAGTTCTTGCTTTTGCGGACATAAATACAAAACTGTTACTTTGCCTGAGTTACCTATTACTGCCACTGAAGTCCCCTTTATCATGAACCGTTAATTACATGCGTGTGAGCGCGAATGCTGTGGATAGATCTATTTGGGTTGACACCCCGTCCGAGTTGGTCGCGCCAACCTGTTAAACGGACGCATATCATTCGGATTACTTCCGAGTGTCTGGCAAACACTTACTTGGGGCATTTTATGCTTGATTGCATACGATTACGTCGAGCTTCGGGGTCATGAGCTTAGGCACTGTATACCTTATTTTTAGCTGTGACATTGTATTTGTTATATTGTCTTGCTACTGAAAATCTCGTGTTCCGCAAATGACTTGTTTACTTAAACATATTACTTTTGGCAGTGGGTTGTAAACACACAGGTTACAAGTCTCTTATGGCGGGACTTGTAACTGAGTGGATTTACGATGCCTTTGCTGGGAAATACTTGATTTCTGGAAACACTTGTTTATGGGAAATACTTGTTTACTTAAAACTATGAACTCACCAGCTTTATGCTGACGTTTTAGCATGTATTTTCAGGTTTTAAGCAATGGCACACTACAGGAGGTTTTGGTAGGGCATGACATGGTCATAGAAGACTCTGATATTCTTATGGGGACCGTTTTAAACTATTTTAAGGGCTTACTTCCGCACTAATTTTAAACAATGTAAATTCAATACTTTTAGTTAAACGATTTTATTCTAAATGATTGAAGTGAAAACCAATTTTGTACTTGTGCTGTAATACCAAATGAGTTACACCCCAGCTACATGTATGCTTCCGCTGGACCCGATTTTGGGGGTGTGACATGAGGTTTATGATGACATTGAACGAAATATATCTATCTTCATAAACATTTTCACAGCAATTAAATACATGTAACTCATTTAATACCTCATCAAGTTATAAAATTTTAATCAGTTTAAGCATAGTGGTAATAAGTTTATAAAATAAAAGTTTTAAAAGTATATGACATGAAAATTATATATAACTTTTTCAAAAGATTTACCATTAAAGACCTCTAATCATTTTCCCTTTTAAGGTTGTTCATTTAAGGTTTTACTAAATTACTATTTTAGGAATATTTATTTGATTTTTAATGAATACGTAACCATATAGGAATACAACTCCACGATATTATAATATGCATTAAATTAAATTAACAGGTGTTTGGGATTGCTTATTTAAAATAAATTATGCATTTTAAAATGTGTAATCAGATAATCAGCTTTTACAAAACGTGATTCTGAAATACAGTTTTTAGATTTGATTATTTTGTTTGATATCGCAATAATCAGATAATCAGTTTTTCAAGTGTTTTGCAAATTAGAATATTAACAACTTCAAAAATAAAATTAAAAAAAAATAAAAAAAAGAAAAGAAAAAGACATGTTATTAGAATTAAACATTGACAAGTTAGTAATTTGAAATGCATAACAATATTTTTAGCAGTGTTGCAAGAAAAGGCCTGTAAGGCCGACTAATCACTGCCTAGGAACCTTTTTGATTTGTGTAAATCAGTCAATCGTGGTAAACGGTGGTCAAATGTTTCAGATCCTTGCAAAATCTTGCTAGAATACTCAAAACTCGTTGTAAACTAGTTTTAATCACTTATATTTGTTGTTTATATCTATAACGAGATGTTAGTTTTAGGAAAATTTTGTCGGGAATACCAAAAATTAGCCGAAAATATCCAAAACCTGTTGGAAATGTCAATCCGATTAATCACCGATTGATCCGCCTAGACCGATTACAAGTTACAAGAGGGTCGTCCGACTACCGATTCGTAATTTTTGCAACCTTGATTTTTGTATAAGCTGATTTCTATAAATAAAAACATACTCATTATTTGTTACGGTAATTTAACATAATCTTTTTTGCAATGTGCTTTATAAAATCCTCGTACGACAATACTAGGCTTTAAGAAAATTAAGTATATATATTAAAATATAATTGCGTTAAACATTGAGATATAGTATAGCCGCTTTTGTATTCCTTTTCTCCTCCTTCTCTGTCTCTCACATATGTCTAGTTGTCCACACATCTTTACATCATGTGACAACCTTATATATAGCAACAAAGTAGTGTATGCAACCTTTATTTATGAGGAAGAAACAAGAAGTGAATGGTTTTCGATAATAGTTACGGGCATTTTGGTAATTTCAATCCTAAACAGAAAATCACACTTTGCAGCAGTAGGGTCGGAGTTGCTTTTACAAAACCGCATTTAGGCTTCTTAGAAACAAAGAAAATCAGGGTTTGCCTTTTGTCACCCAAACACTCCTTTTGAATTATTTGAGTTTTGGAGTGTGATAAGCAGAAAATCTGCAAGAAAACGCAACCCAAACACCCCTAAATATTTTCCAAATATGAATAAGTAAATTGAAATTTGCAAAACTAACATAAAAAATGATACTTAATTCCAACTTGACTCTACTTTGTCACATATTGCTAAAACTAGGATTTTTCTAAATGACTAGATTGTACTCAATTTATATTAGAATTATCACTTGTGTCATTTTGTTGCAGAAAACACTCTCCTTCATGCAAATTACACAATCATCGTCTTTTGATCTCATGTATATGTAAAATTATAAAGTTTTGCATTAAACAAATAATACCAACGAAAGTATTTTTTTTTATCCTCTTTAATTTGACATCCATTTTGTTAATTTTTGTTTTTGTTATTAATTTTTTTAAACATTTTTTCACAAAATATTGTAATATATTCGTAATGTAAGATTTTGGATTTTATATCATTAAAAAAGAAAAGAAAAAAGATGACATATTGGTAAGTATTACAAAATATTAAGAAAGTAATTAATGTTTTCTCTCTCCTAACAAATCATTTTTCTCTTTTAACACAATTTCTCTCCCTTTATTAATTTATATATATTCTCTATACCTATATTATTCTCAATTTTATCATTAGAATTTATTATGAATTTATTGTGAAGTTCACTTACGAATTAAAAAAAAAAAAAAAAAAAAAAAAAAAAAACATTCTTTTAAAAAACTACACACTTTATAAAATATATACAAGGTAATAACTAAAATTATTAAATAACTTATATCAAAATCTTAAAACTAATCTTCTTTCATTTGACATCAATTTTGTTCCATTCATATATATATATATATATATATATATATATATATATATATATATATATATATATATATATATATATATATATATATATATATATACTAGATTTCGAAGCCCGCCCGATGGGCGGGCATGACTTATAATTATAATTTTTATAATGTCAGTTAACGGAAAATTACTTTTAAGGACGTCGATTTTATTTAATTTTGTTATTGTATTAGTTTACATTTAAAATTTATGAAAAAAATGTGAGGTTGACGTACATTTTTTTTTTAACGTACATTTTTTTTTAATTTTCAGAAAGAAGATTTTTTTTTTGTTTATCTTTATATTTTTAGTAATTTTTATATTGTTAGTTAACGGAAAATTATTTCACTGCAACATTCTACCATCATTCCATCAACAATATTAGTCTATCAACAATGCATTACTATTGCTTTCCAATAATGGAATCACTATTACATTATTTAGCCGTTTTACGAAACTTTAAGAATGATTAAGAGAACTACATAATTGTTATGAAATCCAATGAAAGGACATAAAAGCTACAAAATTGATATGCACAATTCCAAACGTTATGGGGCCATTTATGTAATCTTCTTTGTGTTCCAACTAAAAACCTTGGCACCTAGTGATGATGAGCTTATACATATGAAGAATCCCTTGTATTACACTTCAAAACAACTAACACTAAACTATTTATTCTTTGAGTGTATTATTTTCGAATAATGAGATATATGTATACGAAAGTTGTATTTTTGGTAAATAATGTGTAAGAAAGTTACTGTTGATTATTAATTATATGTATTGTGATTATTGTTTGAGTGTATTATTTTAGAATAGACGAAACTCGCCCAAACCATATGTTTTACTCGCTTTTGTGAGATACGAATTAACTCTTTCCTTGATTTAACATTCCTTAAACCAAATATTGATATGCAATGGGACATAAGAAATGCGGAAGGAACATTATGAAGCTTCTGGCATAACTCTCTATTGTTGTGATAGCCTTCCACTGACTTGTTAGAATTTTCTGCAGATAGACAACTAACGTTAAAAGTCACTGTTACATATCCCGTTGCAACATATTTGGCTTCGGTTTCATAGTTAGTTGGTGTGGCAACTGACCTATTGCTATAATTCCAGTTGTGACCTTTGGCCTACTGTGGACTGATTCTCCTATGAAACACATAAAAAAAATCTTCAAATATTAATACTAACCGTTTTCTTGTACCATTACTTCATGCCGTAATCTCCAGCTTTAGATGATCCTTTATAAAACGATGTTATACTAAGTTATAGACACATATATGGGTTAAGATGTTTCAACCAAGTCTTAATTTTATTCAATACATATTCATTGAATATGTCTCCCATTTGATCTAGTCGTGGATTGATGAAAAAAAATGTTAAACACTAAAAGACTACCTCTAAAAAAAATACATTCAGGACATTTATCAAACTGGTATTCAACAAAATTTTGAGAATTTTATAATATGTAGATTATGTTTTAGGATTGATAGACAAATATATCCCAAAGAATCACTTAATATGGAGAAAGTTAGCTAATTTAAACACTTATAGTGTGGCTCAAGACTATAATAAGTACTACATAAGTTGCAGGCACATTATCTTTAAATGCTTCAACACCTTCTTGCAACATTTCAGACCATACATCTCTGTTCCAACATTTTACCCATATTTGTTTCCCACATTTCGCGTTTCTATATAATCAACTTCATAAAGCTCATCCTCCGCTTCATGATTCTCTGGTATGTCGATTGGTGATTTGGATCCTCACGAACCTGACTCAGCTTCCCCTGAATAAGACTTAGACTTCCTTTTCTGTTGTTGTCATCTCTGAGAAAAAGATATTATTATTTGTCTCAAAATGCAAGAAACATGAAATCATAGAATATACGTGGGATAGATTTTGATTAAAAAAGAACTGCCTAATTGGCTTGACATCCTTTCCCCAGCAGTATTGTCCAAAGATGAGTGAAGAATCTGAAGCATAAAGGTCTTGTGAGATACATAACATATTTATACTAACATACACATCCAATACATATAATATTCCGCTAACGTGAGTAGAGTATCAATTTTTTGGAATGGATAAAGTTTTTACCTTAGTATTGCAGATCTTTTTTCCCTTTGTGCAACTCATTCTTAAGCCATGCCACCTACACCAAAAAAAATAGGATTTAAAATACTATTATAAACTATTAGAAACTACGAAAGAAAAGAATAGTGATTGAAGCATATCATTAAAGAATGTACGGAGAACAAAAGGGGGAATGGGTGACCTGGTCTTGAAAATCTTTAACATGGTCAATCTCTACATCCCATGCGGATAACTCATATGTATTAGAAGACTCGGAATTCATTCATGATAATTCACCATTTGTCGAGTTGTTTTCTTTGAAACCATATAACTTAGATGCCAAACTCTGTGGATCCCTCAACATATCTAGTCCATTTGATCATTCTGCAAGTGCAGCTTCTAGAGCCGGTCGATGTTTGTTTCTCAATTCTTTTAATCTCTCCCCATTGACTACCAAAATAATGACAGTACCCTAACCAATAAATATGATTAAAAAATCAAAAGGGAAAAAGTATTGAAGGTTAAATTATATAAAGGAACAGATATATAATAAAGTTATAACTAAAAGCTAACTTCTTGATGTCCAATATTAACTGTTTCAATACAATCAGACTCTTTCGCTAATGACTACCAAAATAATGACAGTACCCTAACCAATAAAGATGATTAAAAAGTCAAAAGGGAAAAAGTATTGAAGGTTAAATTATATAAAGGAACAAATATATAATAAAGTTATAACTAAAAGCTAACTTCTTGATGTCCGATATTAACTGTTTCAATACAATCAAACTCTTTCGCTAATGACTCAAATAAGCCACATGAAAGACTCGCAATATTGTGGTTCATCGTATCACTATGTGGCTCTTTTCAGCTGCCCCTTTACTAAATCAACCTAAGTAAAAGGATGCACTAAGAGCATAATTCCAGAAAATAAGCTTATGTGATCCGATGAAACATTCAAGTCTGGAAATACATTATAAAACTTACGATATATCTACAATGGTTACCTTGGTATTCAGCAAGAGCGGATGGTGTTGAAAGTAACATGCAATTATTGTTTTACATCGTTATTAATTTATAGAACTTGAAAATTCAACATAGGAACAAAAAGAGAGCATGTATCAGGAACTATATTAGCTATTAAGACGGCATATAATGCATTATATGGAAAATATGAGTACTCTATATAGTATAATTCCCAAGAAAATGATATAGAATAATTGACCATGTTATAACTTAAGAAGAGCGCTAAAGTAACTTCACTTTCAAGTTTCAATGTAAATAAACATCATCACCAGCAGCCTTGTTTGACCACATTTTAGTTCTCCGAAGCACATTAATTTGATATTAGTTGATACCCTCTCAATATAATGATTCAATGTTTCATGCAATAACATCGCACAAACAAATGCTTTATTTAGATGGTTAACTGAATGATAATTTGACAACATAATTAGGCACACTAAGATACAACGCAATTGAAGGGGTAGCACATGTAGTAGTAAATTAAAACAAAAGAAGTTGGCCACTTACTAAAACGTTCAAAAGTTGGGTATATTAGTTTGGAACATATTTCATGGGGCCTATATTTTATAACAACGTAAACTAAACGTCTGTATTAAGGCAAATAAGTTCACATATTTCCGCCCCACAATCGACCCACATCTGACACAGTATATATCAATTTCTCATTTTCTCATAGAATTTAAAGTATACTTTTGATGAAAATTGGAATGTATAATGTTCTTTTACCTGAAACATGCATACTGAGGTCCCATGCACAGGAAAACCATAGCCTAAAAGTCAACCTCCTGAAGCCATTTAAAAAGATACAAATAAGTCATAAAAATCTTGTCTTTTTTTGTTGGAAGTGGGTAAGAGCAGTAAGAAAAATGAGAATGGCAAACATCTTCTACTTAACATGGTATTATCTGAGTAACATGATGTTAACAATGCAGCAACTTGTCGCTTCTTGTTATATTTATGCGTATTAACTTAATTTGCCCATCAAAAACAACATAAAAGAAATGATCATGATTGTAGTCAACATTATCAGTTATTACATATAAGATTAAAATAGCAAATATTACCTTAAGAATGCCCTCAATAACGTCAACACCAAGAATATAATTGGATCCTTCTTGTTAAAAAGGCAATTTGGCATAATTTGGAGAATGAATGGAAACACAGCATCTACAGCTGCTTCTTTATTCTTTTCCATTCTCATCCTTACGGTTCAATAATGTTACTACTAAAATACTCTCCCTCTAGTGAAAAGTAAAAACTTTGACTTGATTGGCATATAGTTCTATGAAAACTTCTTGACTATTTTCAAATGTTGAGGTTACATTTTTGACCCATTTATGAGAACATCAATCTTTCAGAAAAGGGTCAAATGGGTAAAACTATAAATTTTAGCTAAAAAATTAATGAGTCAATAAAGTACAATAGTTCATGTTATCAGATCACAAAAGGAGGCTGTGTGCACAAGTTCATCCTTTATTTACAACTTTTTTTAATTGATTGAGAAGCTAATTAAAACAATATCATGTTCATGTTTATGGGTACAGAATGTCACTATAGGCATGTTAAAAAATATTCATTTATGAATCCATCTATAAAACATGATGGTGCCGGATTACTTATCTCATGAATAAAATCCTAGTGCATTGTTGAATAGGTGAATAACCTATCAAACATTTGTTTTTGATGCCGGATTACTTATGTCATGACATGTAGGAATTCCAAAACTATATGATTGAACTTATTCAAGGAAAAAGGGAGGTATAGATTGATTGCAGGAGTAGAGTGATCATCATATTACGCTTGTATAGAAGCATGTAGAAGTTTTTAGGGCCGAATATTGGTGGACTGCAAGAAAGAAGCTGAAGTGGTGTCATGTCATCACCATATTTCTCATGAATGAGATGTCCGTGTTTGCCAGCTATCTCATGTGCCAGCCCTACAAAGTCATAAGTGACATTAAACTTGATTCTAACTATAAATCAGGAAAAAAAATTTAAAAAAAAAGTACAGTAGTTTCTACTAAGAACCTTTGAAGAAAGGTTTTCATATATTGTCCCTGAGTGGTTCTACAGACTTCATCATGAAGTAGCTTGAAAATTTTGGTCTTGCCATTTGAAGCTGCAGTAAATAAAGCAGTATCTCCGTGTCTATTGGTCATCCTAATCAACATAGGAGCCCTACGTAGCATCTTAGCTACAACCTCGATTGTCTTATTACTATAGCCAATCTCATGAAGCATGGTATGTCCACCACCATTCTGCCAGGCTAGTTTGTGAGAATCAGAGATAGGCACCATATCAAGGAGCTCTAATGAATCAATGATAAGTCATTTTTACTGAGGTTGGTAGCAATGAATCATAAATATAACAAAACTTAAAAGAAAACTTACAGAATTAGGCTACAATAGTATGATTATGAAACAAATATGAAGTCGAGACTTACTACACGAGAAACTTTCGAGATTTGATCAAGTATTCAAGAAAGAAAGCTCGATTGTCCAGAACGGAATCTTCCATAAATAGCCATTCACATCCCTGTTCTAACTTTCATCTGAATATTAGACAGAGTCGGCCTCGGAGAACGCACGTCCCACTAAAAGTGGTCTCATCACTGTCATGTCTTGGCTAAAATCACTTAATTTTTCACATGCTTATGAGTAATATATAGAGAAGTCATCCCTATAACAGGTGAAAACACAAAAGTCGTCCAAAATTCCACTGTGTGCTTTCAGTTTTGGTTCCTCAAGTATGTAATTGATTTTCCTATTGTCCCTAAAGGCTAATGCCAGCAGAACCAAAGCTGAAAACAGAAAGTGATATTAGGGACGTTACTCAATTTAATCTAATTTGCTCTTTACACAAAAATTTCCGATAAAAAAATGTTACCCAACTTGCCTAACATTTTTTGATATCAACTCAGGTCACGTGTTCAATGTGTTTGTGTTCAGTGTGTTCGTGTGTTACCCTTATGTTTATTTAACATGTGTTCATTCAGCAACCATGTCATCAATTTTCTTGGAACTTCGGACATGGTAACTGATTACTTTGGACATGGTCGCTAAGCACTTCAACTCAAAAAGTGGCCTTTAAATAATGAAGACAAGTGATATATCTTTCGCCAAAAGGTATTCTTGTGCATATCCTGAAACTAATTTTTATATCAGAAGGACATCGGGCTGGTGTGCACTATCTTTGCCACCACCATCTTTAGATGATCCATTTCCTAAACAAAGAGATAATAACACATGAGAAAAAAGGTAAAGAATTAAAATCCATGTTCACATAAACATTAAACAATGTGGTAAGAAAATTAAATAAATCAACGCAAGTGAACAAAAGGAAAAGAAATAAATCCGCAACCTGATGCAATAAAGTATCAAAACTTGAAAGGAGGTTAGAAACTCGCCGATACTCGTGAGCCCCTCTGAGAATTAAGATCCGCGGCTTCTCAATTCTTGATGTCATCCGTCTATGAGCCCCATTTTTTTACAAACAACCCCTTTAATAACCCTGCTGAAAAACCAATAAACATTACTCGAACTGAAAAAGATTGTACGAAAGGAAATCTTTTTGCTGTGAGCCTGTCCTGATGATCATAGCGATGAAGCTTATCGAGTAAATCAATGGCCTAATGATCGTCATACATGCAGTAAAGGGAAGAGTCTTAGTTAACAGCTCAAGTATCATACCTAGACCCATCAAATTTAATATCATTTAACCTATAAAATATAATCCTCTGAGGTTTGTGTCCACCTATTGATCTACAGAATGCTATAAGATGGTCAAATTCATCTTGATCATGAATGAGGCTACCACCTGATCCGTCTGAACCGGTCCCAATATGAAGAGTAGCTGCACACTCATTCTCGACCAATTCATGAAGAACTTTGCGTGTACCATTCAGATCAACATTGTTGCTCAGGTTGTCACTTGATTGAATTTCGGCACTTTCACCATTACCAAACCTGTTTGGATGAAAATCTTGTCTCAATATATTTAGACTTGTAAAATAATCATCCCAGGCATTCGATTAAACCCCTTTCTATCAGCTCACATATCTCAAACATAGTTTTATTGGCCACTATGGATTTAGCGTGCAATTGATCTACTATATCCTGAAAATTGATTAACAATATTACCTGAGATATAATCATTAACTTTTTTTTAATTAACATTTACCGGTCTGCTTAGCTTATCGTTATCTCTTCTATCTTCTTTATTGATTTTATGCAACTTCTAGTGTAATACTCATCGCTGAACTCACTCTGATCGATCAGAAGAAACCATTCTATTTTCATCACCTGGCTGATCACTTTCCATTTGGTCAGAATTGGTTTTGACACAATCATTCACACCTGGTGCACGCGTTTTGCGTCGGTTTATATTATTGGCATAAATTAGACCTACATAAGCAGAGTGACATAATCATTAGAAGATCATACGAACTGGGACACATAAATACTAAGGTATCAAAAGTCTAAATGGGTCTAAACTGATATCACAAGTCAAATATTTTAACACATGCACACAAAGAGGTCATAGATGATACTGAGAACATGGTAATGTACTTATTCGGTTATTCTCACAATAGCAATACCTAAAAAAAAGATCACAACAACGATTCCAATGTTCATTGATTCAAGATTCATAGTTGATCATGACATATACGGTGAACGTACCAAAAATTAAATCAAAGTAAAACTTACCATCAATATTTGAATGAAGGTTTTGGATTGGTTGTGTTATGGTGTGAATACCTGTTATACAAAAACAACTAATGATGGCATATAAAAAACTTCAACTCCACGTCTGATGAATATGAAACAATCACAGCAAATTCATTAAAGAAATAAAAAAAAATCAAACAAAAACGTAGGGATTTATGAACGTAAATAATTAGTGACATCATAATTAGTATTACCACCGTGATTGGGCAGTTTACTCTCAAGGTTATCGGCAACATGATAATGAGTTTGGAGCTTACTGGTGAATTTTTTTTGGGTGTTTTTGTTCCCGATATGTGTTTTAGGGTTTTCGGTGTGTTTTTGCTTGGAGGAAGGGATACTGAATGATTATGGTTTTTGTTCCAGGGTTATTATTACTATTATTGAAATAATAGTTTATGTAACTTTATCAATTTTGATTTGGAAAGATAACATCAAAAGTTTTATTGTTCCAGTGGTTTGGGAGATGTTTCTTAGTGTTGGAAGAGATAGAGACACAGGGTTCGAATCCGATACACTACATTTTTTTGTAAAAATGAAAAACGCAAATCAAATAATTTGTAATTTCCGAATTTTGATAAAAATAAATTTATGAATGTCTGCTTAGGTGGATTATGACGTGGCAGATAATGATTATATGGCATTGAGGTGGCATTAATGACGTCATACGCCTCCTGTTATATATAATGTAGAGATATATTAAACTTCGATTCTTAAATTTTAAAGTTTCTAAAAATCATTTCATAATAAATTTCATTAATGATGCGTACACAATCAAAAGCATCGAATTGGGAAATAAAGGAGCAGACACACAGTGGTGTAAGAGTGTGTAAGAGTTTTGTTTTATGAGAGGAGGGTAATCTTGAAATATCAAAAAGTTAGTCCTAGTTTTAACAATAGGCCACAAAAGTGAGTCAAGTTGAAAATAAGTGTCAAATTGATATCGATTTTGCAAATTTCCTTAAGTAAACAAAGAAAAAATGACAAATACATCTAAACTTTCAAATGGCTTTTTTATACGTAGAATGTTAAACATAACCTTAACATTTTTATTGTCTTTTTTATTTTTATTTTTATTTTTGACTTTAACCTTTAGGGCTACGGATAGGAAATCCCTTTACATATAATCAAATAATTAAAATTCATTGAAGACTCATAATTTCAAAAACTTACAAACTACTACTTTTTTTATTTTTTTATTTTATTTTATTTTTTAATTTTAACGTTTTTTTCACAATTTTTAGTGAAAGTTTTTGTTTGACACTCTTAGTAGCAATTTTTAGTTGAAGTGTCATACATGTGCAAATTGCTACTAAAAATGAAAAAAGAAAAAAATAATAAAATAAAAATTGTAAACAAAAAAATGTATAAAACTTACTAAAGCATATAAAAGAGTACTTCACAAGTTTGTGACGATATGAGTTATCGCTGCATTTTTATAATTTGGTTATATAAAAAATCCATACGAAAAGTTTAGATATATTTGTCAATTTTCTTTGAATTAATGTAATATGCATATTTATTTATAATCAATATTTTCCCTTTTAAAGTTGTTCATTTTGAGATTTTACTAAATTATCGTTTTATAAATATTTTTATTCGATTTTTTATGTACATACCGTATAGAATACCACTCCATAAGATTACTATATGCATCAAATTTAATTAAACGTTTTCCAACAAAATAAAATGTTTAGCTACAATCTATTTGCAATAGAGTTGGCATTATCATATCTATCTATATAGCATTAAAGAGGTTTCTCTACCACAAAATATATCATAATATTCAAACATATTTAACAAGTATATTTGGTTTCATATAAAATGTCAATAAAAACTAAAAGAATCTTACTATAGCCTCCTATATTATATTCCTACATGTCCTTCTACATACACAATAATATAATATGTTTTTTATTCACTCATTATCTCTCTGCATCTAAACCGTCTAGTTTGACACTTGTTAGGATCCTGTGAGTATGAATATGAGTAAAAACATGTAGTAGAAGGATATATCATTTTTCAAACTAAAATAAAAGTCTATATATGATATCTTAGGGCACCAGGCTTTGATTAAAAAAACTAGATATGATTTATGGAAGCCATGGGCTTACTGGAGAGATTTGTGGATAAAAAATAAAGGGTTTGAGTATCGGCTCTTGCTCACTCCAGTTGGTGTTCCACTGGGCTAGGAGAGTTTTCGCCTTGTCGGAACTATTCTTTGTGGGATGGACAATGGCTTGTGCCAAAAGGCATATGGAGTTAGAATGTTACGCCAATTCACACCTTTTGCGGATAATCACAATTGTTTATATTTGTTAAAATGATACCATGACCACCTAACTATTGAGGCCAACAACCTATGGTGATTAACTCTAAAAGGTCAAAAAGAAAGTAAAGCAGATCCAAACTCAAATCCTAAATAATGATTATTCAAGTCATATAGAATCGTATCTATCGACGCGGTCTGTTAAGAAGATGACCTACTATTGTTACCAACATCTAGAAAAAGAACATTTGTTCATATTATGTATGAAGTTTTAACAAACTTTTAACTCATACATCACATAACAAATGTTTTGAACCTCACAACCACTTGATAGACATATACCGCTAAGTTAAAGACCTTTAATAATATCTATTCATAGTATATAACAAAAGCCTATTTTCATAGTATAAAAAAGGTAACTTATAAAGTCATACTTTCTCGGCTAACATTATATGCCCACTTTGTAGAGGGATGATGCGTACATTTACTATATCCACAACTACATGTATCACAATATTGCATTTAATGTAAAATCTATAAAACGAGTTTAACCTATATCGCAACAAATGACGGTTTAACCAAATTATAAAAATGCATCAAATAAAATTCCAACCCTACAAATGACAGTTTAACCTATATCGTAACAAATACAAATTAGATTTCAACAATAGTAACACATGACTAGCTAGCATAACATATGGTACTCGAGATAGTAGAGTAATAATGCGAGACATGTCACGTAAACACAAAGATCATGACTTGCAGTTATGTCTCCGTATGTATTTAGTTCATGATGTTATGTGTTTATCATTTTCATATTGACCGTGAGACTTGTTAATGGAGTTGCTATAGTATAAGTAAGGCATGTTTTTTAAACACTTTAATTTGTTTCACTCTTGTTTGCATATGGAAAGAGAAAATGAAAAAAATAGATTTGTTTTCATCTTATGTGTGCAGGCAGAAATATGAAATGAAAGAAGTATGTTTGTTGTTTCTCTTATATCTCTAAGCAGGAAAAGCAATGAATGAAATGTGTTTCTTTATTTTTAGACATCTTGTAGATTTTTTTTTAATCATATTATCACTTATTGTAACTAAAGACTGTAAATGTACCTCTTCTCTAACAAACATAGCTTTACAAATCAGATATAAAAGTTGTGAAAAAGCCAACACATAATAAGTATAGCTTTAATGACATTAGTTACAACTTACAATACTTTAAAATACTTTTTGTAGACATGTTTTAAAACATATAATTAAAAAGATACAATGTAATTTAATATAAAGAAACAAAAAAGTCAATAACAATAACTATTTATTTGCACAATTAAAATAAAATAAAATATACATGTTATTATACATATATTAAATAAAATATACATGTTATTAAAATAAAATATACATGTTATTATACATATATTTTTTTGAACGACGAGTTATTACAATACTAAGTTAGTTATAATAATTAGTGATTCGATACCCAGAAGGTAGTCTCTACCAGCCTCGAGTCGACTTTTCTAAAGGGCAAAACCCCACAAATTCCACCTTAAAGGAAAACCAAAACCCCACAAATTCCACCTTAAAGGAAAACCCCCATGAAGAGACTCGAACATGAGACCTCTCGCATGTGGTAACAACTTTTCCAAGGTCACCCTTGGTGACCAACTAAGCTAGCCCAGTTAGTTATGTTATTATACATATTGTACGAACTAATAAAACACACAAAGATTCATACAATTTGTATGCAAAACTTTAATCACATGATACCCGCAGCTGCAATACGCAGTTACCTGCCCCTATTGTTTTTATTAGGTTAAAGTAAAAATAAATAAATAATAATAATAAAGAAATGTAATGTAACAGTATCTCCATCTTTTTAACCATAACAACACAACACATGGTGAATCTCACAACATATAAATTCCATCACACACTAAAATCACACACATTTACACAACCACCAAATCTCATCGAAAACCCTTATTATTACATTCTTCATCATCACATCTTCTTAATTCTCAGATCAGGTACACACCTAATTACATCACAATTCATTCATTATTTATTTATTTAATTATCAATTAATTATGATCTAATTTAATTTAATTTTGTTTTATATAGTGTTGAATTAGGTTTTGATTGATTGATTGATGGAGAATTGATTATATATAATTGAGATATGCCGGAATTAAGAAATGATGATGATGGTGATGATGTCACGACGTCGTATGGATCAGTTTCGATTAAATCGAATGTTGCGTTTTGGTCGAAACGAAGAGATGATGTTACTTTTAATCAGCTTCAGAAGGTAGTTTGTTATTTTGATTGTTTTTTGATTGTTAGATCTTATGGATGATGTGATATTGATGTTTACGGTTAGTTTTTCTAGATTGTTGTGATTAGTAGGTGATACGCGTCGGTTAGATGTTTAAGTTTCGTATACGTAAGTAGTTACGATGTTGTGGTTAGTAGATGTTATGTGTCGGTTCAATGCTAAGTTTCGTATACGTAAGTAGTTACGATGTTGTGGTTAGTAGATGTTATGTGTCGGTTCAATGCTAAGTTTCGTATACGTAAGTAGTTACGATGTTATGCGTCGGTTAGATGTTCAAGTTTCGTATACGTAAGTAGTTACTATGTTATGCGTCGGTTAGATGTTTAAGTTTTGTATACGTAAGTAGTTACGGTGTTGTGGTTAGTAGATGTTATGTGTTGGTTCAATGCTAAGTTTCGTATACGTAAGTAGTTACTATGTTATGCGTCGGTTAGATGTTTAAGTTTTGTATACGTAAGTAGTTATGATGTTGTGGTTAGTAGATGTTATGTGTCGGTTCAATGCTAAGTTTCGTATACTTAAGTTGGATGTTGTGATTTTGTTGTGTATATACGAATTCGTATTCGTCACGGTTAGGAGTTAAGGTTTTGTGATTAGCGGATGTTATGTGTCGGTTGAATGTTAGGTTTTGTATACGTATGTTCTGATTAGTAGATGTTTTATGTATGAGTTAAATGTTAAGTTACGCATATGTAAGTAGGATGTTGTGATTTTTTTTTGTGTGAATTTGTATTTGTTAAGTGAACGCATTAGCTGTCCGCTCTCAGGTTGGGCAGTAAGGGTCGGAGAAGGGCAATCACTCATTCTGTGATTACTGATTAGTAGATGTGATGTGCCGGTTAAATGTTAACTTTCGTATATGTAAGTAGGATTTTGTGAGTTTGTTGTTTATGTGTGAATTTGTATTCATTACGTTAGTAGTTACGGTTTTGTGATTAGTAGATGTTTAATGTGTCGGTTCAGTGTTAACTTTCATATATGTAAGTTGGATGTTGTGATTAGTAGATGTTTAATGTGTCGGTTCAGTGTTAAATTTCGTGTACGTAAGTAGGATTGTATGATTAGTAGATGTTTAATGTGTTGGTTCAGTGTTGACTTTTATATACGTAATAGGATGTTGTGATTAGTAGATGTTTAATGTGTCGGTTCATTGTTAACTTTCATATACGTAAGTAGGATGGTATGATCAGTAGATGTTTAATCTGTAGGCTCAGTGTTAACTTTTATATACGTAAGAAGGATGTTGTGATTAGTAGATATTATGTGTTGGTTCAATCTTAACTTTCATATACCTAAGTAGAAATTGTGAGTTTGTTGTTTATATGTGAATTTGTAGTTGTAACGTTAGTAGTTAAGATGTGATTAATAGATGTTATGTCGTGTAAATGTTATGTTTCGTAAGCGGTAAGTAGGATATTGTGATTTTGTTGGTGCGAGTTGCTTTGATTGAGTAGGCAAGTAAGGAAGAGTAGTAAACGATGTTATTATATGATAGAAGTGGATAGCATTGTTTTTGTAGCTTGCGGTGTTATATTGGAGTTGTGTTTGGTTAATTGTGTTGCGGTCCTTGCGGAGTTGAGACGACTTATCTGTGCCATAGATTTCAAGAGGCATAGGTTTACCTAAGGGTCCTTGGATTTGTAAACGGTATTTATTTAACAAATATTTGTGCACAAGTTTCACTTGCATTATTTGAAAGTAGATGTAATCGGTAGTATGACATGATCGTGTGTTTCCTTTTTTGGAGCTACAATGCTAGGAAAAAAAAGTTATTTTTTTAAGTGATAAAACTGGCATTGCAATGTCGAAAGTATTGTGTTGTTATTGTATGGCGTGCATATTGATGATATATCGTAATTAACGGGTTTGTGTTATTTGTGTAGTTCTGGAGCGACTTACCGCTGCAAGCTAGGCAAGAGCTCCTGAGGATTGACAAGCAAAGTCTTTTTGAACAAGCTCGTAAGAATATGTATTGCTCCAGATGCAATGGGTTACTTCTAGAAGGTTTTATGCAGATTGTTATGTATGGAAAGTCATTGCAGCTAGAGGCAACATATGGTTCTGGCAATAGACTTGGAGCCTCAAAATCTCGAAAGGTTGAGGATGCTAGTTTGGCAATTGGGGGCAATGACGACGTTCAAGATCCATCTGTTCACCCTTGGGGTGGTCTAACTACTACCAAGGATGGAACACTTACCCTTCTGGATTGCTATATTTGTGCAAAATATTTGAAGGGGCTCCAAAATGTACATGCCCGATGCCTGTATAGTTGTCATACTGATTACTATTTGTCATATCATTTTTCTGGAGTGGTAATGTTTTTATCTCATATTACGCTCAAATCAGGTCTTTGACAGTGCTAGATCAAGAGAGCGGGAGCGTGAAAAACTTTATCCTGACGCATGTGGAGGAGGAGGTCGTGGATGGATTAGTCAAGGGATGGTGGGGTATGGCAGAGGTCACGGGAGTCGGGAAACATGCGCATTGCATACTGCCAGACTATCTGTTGGCACTTTGGTTGATTTTTGGTCTGCACTAGGAGAAGAGACCCGCTATTCTCTTTTAAGGATGAAGGAAGAAGATTTTATGGAACGGCTAATGTACAGGTTGGTATTGGTTACAAACTTTATTAGTAATGAATGAAATAACCCTATCATGAACAGGGAGCCGTTCATATTTCCTTGTGCTATGTAATTAATGAATGGGCCAGAGATTGGCCTAACACCTATCAGAATATGTTGCATAAGTAAAACTACATCAGATGAATAAGTTCTAACGCAACAAGTATTTAGTTCAGCTATTGTCATTTCCCTTTATTTGGTGTGCCCATAACAACCTAGTTCAGCTACTTAACTGAACTCCCTGAAGTCGTAGTGATCCAACTATGTTTCCTCCAAAAAAAGTAACTCATTTGCCTTTTTGTTTACCCTGAATTATACATGGAATGCATTTTGTTGATCCCTTTGTCTTCATCCATTCTTTGATATGGCTACCTCTATTAAGTGTTCGAAGCATTAGGTTTCTGTTTCTGATTTGTTAAAAGGAAATGAAAAGAAAGGCTTATCTGTAACTTATTAATATTCTTGAGTTGGAAGGAAAGTGATGGAAAGGAAAGAAAAGCTCATTAATGGCGGTTTTGTCATTATGATCAGTTTTACTATTGTGTTTTGAATGTGTAAATATTTGGTAATTATAAAGGTATTCATTTAAGACGGTTTTGTCATTACATAAATTTGTACACTTTTCCTTCACTTTCTTTCCGAAAATGGGAGGACAGTTTGTAAGAAAAGCTCATTAAATGCCCCCTCCTCTCCCACCTCATGTTCTTTTGTTTCCCTCCCTAAAAAAGAAAATGAGGTAACAAATTTATCATGTTTTTCATCACTAGCATTTTCTTTACTCTCTTAAATAAAGTAAATAACATGAGTAGTGTAGAAGTGACTGATTGTGTTGTTGCCTTGCTTGGTGCATGTACGTAGAAGAAGTTGAATGAATCTAGTTTTTACTGATGTCTTGTTGGTTTGATTGTGTTGTTGCCTTGCTTGGTGCATTTACGTGGAAGAAGTTGCATCTAGATTTCACTGATGTCTTGTCTTGTTGGTTGCATATTGTTTTTGTATGTAAGAAGCTCTACTTTGAACTTCTAGTAACTCGATATAGAGCTAGCGTGTAAACGTTTCATTTGTTGGTGTAGGAATAGTTATTTTGTAGTGGTTTTGTTATTAACTTTTATTTACTAGGGAGTTGCAAATAAAGTGTAGGATTATTAAAAGGTTGTAAAGCATGTATGGCATCAGACAAACAAAGAATTTTCAGTTTATAAATGCACACACTGTAAATGAATATTTTTGGTATTAAAGTTTTTGCCAGAAGAGAGGAACATTGACTGATTGACAAGATAAAATACATCTGATTGAACTCTAGTAGTTGGTTTAAGTTTTGATGATCATTTGCAAAATATTATACTGCTACCACCTTAACTATTGCCTCCTTATTTCACAGGTTTGACAGCAAGAGGTTTTGTAGAGATTGCAGAAAGAATGTTATTCGAGAATTTAAGGAGCTAAAGGAACTTAAGCGCATGAGAAGAGAAGCACGTTGCACGAGCTGGTTCTGTGTGGCTGATACAAGCTTCCAATATGAGGTATTAACATATAAAACTCAATGTATGTGCTTGGTCAGGTCAGGGTTGGGTAATTTTGTGCCTTTCTGAAATTAGATGGGTAGTTTTGTAGCGTGGGTCAACACTAGTTGCAAACACTTCTTTTAAAAAAAAATTATAATTATCTGTTTTCTGTATTTTGTGCTGCATTTTAATACACATGGAGTTACTTTCAACCCGTTTGATCCCTATAATCCATTTGAACGGGTTCCTTTTTTACCCATTAGAGCTTCAACTTAAATCAAAGCTTCACCTATATGTACGACTACAAAAACTCTATGTAACCCATTTTTTCATTAATAACTCCCCGAGTTATTTTTTATCTTGCTATTACCAGCCCTTTGGAATTTATATAATCTCCATTTCCTTTTCACAAAGTAGAGGCATAGAACAGCTGAGTGAGGCAATGTTGTTCTTGCAGGTTACTCTTGACACAATCCAGGCTGATTGGCATCTAAATTATGCCGACTCTACCGGAATATACCAGCATTATGAATGGGCTGTTGGAACTGGGGAAGGGAAATCTGATATATTAGAATTTGAAAATGTGGGATCAAAGGCAAGGGTTAAAGCAAGTGGTCTTGATCTAACTGGTTTGAGTTCATGCTATATCACTCTAAGAGCATGGAGAACTGATGGGCGCTGCAATGAAGTTACGGTCAAAGCTCATGCTTTGAAGGGTCAACATTGTGTTCATGGCAGGCTTGTAGTCGGTGATGGTTTTGTTACAATTTCTAGAGGTGAAAGCATTAGGAGGTTCTTTGAGCATGCAGAAGAGGCCGAGGAAGAAGAGGTAGTTAAGCTTTTGCTTTCTACTAATGTTTATAGTACCTTTCTACTTAAATGATTCTTATTCGTATAGACCGATTTCAGGATGATGATTCCATGGATAAAGATGGGAATGAGCTAGATGGGGAATGCTCGCGTCCCCAAAAACATGCGAAGAGTCCAGAACTTGCTCGGGAGTTTCTTTTAGATGCTGCAACTGTTATTTTTAAGGAACAGGTAAAAGAAGCTAAATATGTGTTTTCTAATATTAGCTTTTGTTTTCTTTTTTGAATGGGTGGAGGAGGTCAACTTATGCTCCATTATATTTTTAAATCCGCATACTACTTTGTAGATGCTTCATTAAGTTCTGGAAAATAATATTGACTGACTTTGGGAGCTCATTGCTTGTCTGTTCTTAGTGGTGTTTTTTAAACTGTTAACTTAATTGTTTTACTATGCAGTAACCTACTTGAATTATTCTACTTAACTTTTTATTGCAAGAAAAAAAAAAAAAAAAAAACAAAAAACAAAAACAAAAACAAAACAAAACAAAACAAAACAAAAAAAATCATACTAAGAAAGAATGTAAGCTTCTGGAAAACAGGTGTCGGTTTTCGTTGCATCTACATTTGTTTCTTAATCTGTCAAAAGTCTCCTATTTCTTCAAAACAACATTGTTTGTTTGTTTTGTTTTGTTTTTTTTTTTTTATTATTTTTTATTTTTTTTGTTTTTGTTTTTGTTTTTGTTTTTGTTTTGTTTTTTTTTTTTTTTTTTTTTTTGTTTGTTTTGTTTTTGTTTTGTTTTGTTTTGTTTTGTTTTTTTGTTTTTTTTTGTTTTTGTTTTTGTTTTTGTTTTTTTAATTGTATTTTTGCAAGGATTTAAATAAATCTGGCTCAAAAAGAGTCAAGCATATAGTGAAAGCAGGCAGTTATGCTTGTTTTTGCATTTATGGACTATCTGGCATCTTGCAGTTATCTATATCAATCTTGTATTTACAGTTCTGTTGATCAACTTTAGTTTTGCCATTATTTTTTATAGGTTGAAAAGGCTTTCAGAGAAGGGACTGCACGTCAAAATGCACATAGCATGTTTGTATCTCTTGCACTAAAATTATTGGAACACCGTGTTATGGTTGCTTGCAAGGACATAATTACTTTGGAAAAACAGGTAAGCACCTTCATTTGGATATGATATCTCGTTTATAAATGGTTTGATTTTTGTGCTGTGTTTTTATCTCAAATGGGTCAAATAAAAAAGTTTGGCTGAAAGGGCAACAAGTCAAATAGGTTAAATCTCGCCTGTAATCAACCCCCTGAATTCTTTTTTGTACAAATATTTAAGTTACTATAATCGTGTTTTGTTTTTAAAAGCATATTAAGCCTATTAGTTATCTATATAAAGAATTAAAAATTGAGAAAAGTATGTGCGTTGCTTCCTAAACTCTCTCCTTCCTCAGTGTAAACTCCTCGAAGAAGAAGAAAAGGAGAAAAGAGATGAAGAAGAACGAAAAGAACGCAGAAGAGCAAAAGAGAAAGAAAAAAAACTTCGTAGGAAAGAGAGGTTAAGAAGTAAGGAAAAGGAAAAAGAAAAAAATTGTTCTCAGCCTACTCAAATTTCTACTGTTCCAGATGTCAGTAAAGAGGAACTACCAAGTGATAACGATGAAATAATTATCACCAACAACACATATTGTGAAGAGCAAGATGAAGATACTCCCCCATCCATACATGCATCAGAAGATTATACCCATGAGGAACAAATATTGGATTATGATGAAAACTCCAATGCAGAATTTAGTTATAGGAAAAACGGGAATCTCTTGTTTGATAATGATCAATCAAAGCACCCACGTAGGAGACTGAAACCCTGGAAAGATTATCATCTCGATCAATCCACAAAGTGGTCTGATAGGCGACGATTCGAAAGTGGGTCCATCGTCAACAAACCCGGCCCACGGTTCCACAATAATGATGGCTTTGAAGCTTTTCCTAGAAATGGTAACTTCCATGGTGTAAATAAGCCCATAAGAAGGTCAAACGGGTCAAGGTACACCGAGAGATCACATTGTTCTCATAATAATAGAAATAATGGCAGGTATGATTCTTCTGCTTGCAATTGCTACCAACATACTGATTACAGACCCAAAATAAGTAAGCCAGAAAACAAGTACAGTCCTAAGGCGAAAATTATTACTGGAAATAATGGTTCGGGTAGAGATTCACCGTATACAAAGAAAGTATGGGAACCTATGGAAACGCAAAAGAGATCTGATCTATCTGCTATTGTCACTGAATCTGTCAAGCGGGTTGATTCATCAGATGGGACCCATTCGAGTCCTACCAATCAAAAGGATATTGATTTGAAGGATGCAACCTCATCCTTAAGTGGGACAACAGACTTGTCTTCTAGCAGCAGCAGTAACTCAAATTCCGATAGCTGCTCATCATGTCTTAGTGAAGGTGATGGAAATACTTCATTTTCCTCAAATCCTCAGAATCCCGAATCATCATCCACATCAGATTCGGAATACGCCAGCCATCATTCTGAGGTGATTAAAGAAACATCACTCTGTATCGAGAAGGAATTTCCCGATTGTGGTACCGTCAAAGAAACGTCACTCTGTGTCGAGAATGAATTTCTCGATTGTGGTACCATTAAGGCGGAGAACACAAAAGCAACTGAAAGTGTCCCTGGATCTCAGCCTCAAGGGAACAATATTATTCAACAACCATTGCAAGCTCAGAGTATACATTTTCCAGTGTTTCAACCTCCTATGGGTTATTATCATCAGGGCCCGGTTCCATGGACCACTGCCCCAACTAATGGACTGATGCCATTACCGCCTCCAAACCACTATCTATTTGCTAGCCCGTTCGGTTATGGTTCAGGTTTCCTTCAGTATGGTGTCGGTGGTCTACAACCATTGGCTCCACCATTACTAAGCCATGGTCAGCTGCCAATGTACCAACCTGTCCCGCCAATCAATGGCATTAAAGACCACAGCAAAGTTGTACCCGTGACACAGAAAGTCGAACAGAAAGAAAATTCTGACAATTTGCAGAACGGGTTCTCAACTGGTGCAGGAGGACAAAATGGCAAAGTTTACAATACGCAAAAAGATGACATTGGGTTTTCTCTCTTTCACTTTGGTGGACCCGTTGACGTCTCAAACGGGTTTAATCCCGATGCAGTTGCAGCAGCGCCTCCTCCCAGAAAAGAGGTTGAGATGAACAATTGTTCGAAAACATCTGGTGATAGTTGTGGGGCGAAGGATATGAATGCTGTGGAAGAATATAACTTATTTGCAGCAAGTAATGGGATAAAGTTTTCGTTCTTCTAAATACAATTTTGAGAAGATTTTAAGATTTTGGTTTATATCCAAAACGCGGAATCGTTGAGGTACCCAATTTTATTTGGCATGCAATAATCTTGTGAAACAAATTCAACATGTTTTCTTGTTTTTTTTTTTTTTTTTATCATTATTCCGGTCCATGATTCAGTTTTGATTGTTTTATACCCTTTGTTGTAGAGTGTCACAGTTTGATGCTATTTGTATTTGAGGTATTTTCTTTTCATATAGCAAAATGATAGACAGATCATTATCCAATTTTCTACACAATGATTTTCTTTTTAAAGCATAAAGTGGTTTGATTTTTGCATGGTGATTGTATTGTCTCTGTGCTTTACGTTGTATGTTACAGACTTACGATGGTTGGAATCGACATACGGGTTGTTCATCCAGTTTAGCTCATTTGCTCCTTTGATAGCATGATTTGGTTAGTTGAGAACCAATCAATCTGGCTTGTGTTTTTGTTCCAAACATATAGAACAAGTTAGATGTAACCAAATGGTCATTTGGCTAATGATGCAACACGTGGGCTCAGTTGGAAACTTGACGACGACAATACCAATACTGTCTAAGCAAGGTACATGCCTTTACCCTACGGAAATCCCGAGAGTAGGGAGACTGCTTCCATGAAGCCCTCTGGCAAGTGAGTTATAAAGCACATCTTGGTGTCGTATTGCTTGAATATGTTTTGAGCCAAAGAAACTGTATTTGATATGACATTAAGGACCCGATTTGCATCTTATGGGGACTTTAGGCTTTAATTTAGTGGAAGAGTTACGGTTTTAACTTTTTCCAATTTTCGCAGACTTTTGGAAGAGTTTATCATTGTTTGGAAGGGGACTATAGGCTTAAGTTGTGTGTTTGTGTAGTGCTAAAGAACAGAAAACATGGGAAGTTAAATACACGTAGTGCTAAAGTGGTAGACTTGGGGTTCCTAAAATTTTGCATGAAACAAACTCATTCAATTGTGCATGTGGAAAATAAAGAGATCATGGTTGCTTGCGGTCTTTATGCACGTATCAGTCTTAGTGTGTACACGATAATGATTGATAACGGGAAATAAAAATTATACAACATCGAGAACTCTTAACTATGCGATATAATAATCAGGTATGATCTGAATAATGAGATTAGAACTTTCAGAAGGTACACAAATTTTAAACATCTAAAATTAAATGAAAACTCTGCTTGGTTGTTGTAACTGTGCTCTTAATTTAAGTGTGGCAGGGTGTTGTTGAGTATATTTGATGCTGTATAATTTATTCAGCTAAAATTTCAGTTTGACAGGTGTTGTTGAGTATGTCTATGAAGAAGTAGCATGCCATAAATTGAATAAACTACTCATATACTCTAGTATCAATTGACATAAATGCAAGGTTATAAATAGCGGGAGGTATGACGTGGCGACATACTATGAAAATATTTATAGATGTATATATTTATTTTATATATATCGAGTTTACAAAAAGTGTCTTGCATTAGGAATAAAGTCAAGAAACTATCATTGCAATTTAGCCAATTAGTCTTGTTCATTTCTTTCAAAAAGATATTTTTCATCGGAGTTGAAGTAAAAAAAGATGCCAAGCCTCGTGCCTTATCGCGCATTTTCACGCCTCATCTTATGCCACGTCTAAAGTCGACGCCTTTATATATTTCGTAACGTGGAGGTCACGCCTCACGCCTTGGTGACGCCTTAGCGCCGCCATGGTGTGCCTTTTAGAAACATGCATAAATGGAACCAAAGTCACATCAGTCACCACACGACACAAACACTGTCCCAATCTTATCACAAACCAAAGTCACAACCTCTTTTAATTTGTTTTTGAATATAAGCTCTGCTAAAGATCTTACGAAAGCTCTCGGGGTTTTTGTTAAGATCTTTAAAGCTCAAATGATTTTTGTTGATTCTTGTTTTTTTAAAGATCAATGATGAGTGTTTTGGGATCTTTGAATATCTTGTTAAACTTGAGATGTTCAAATCTTCACAATAATAACAAGAAAAGAAAGAAGATTTGAAGATCTCAAGTTTAACAAGAAATTTCCAGATTTTCACCCAAACAAACAAAACCATAAATCTGAGGCCTTCATTGTGTTTGTAACAAGTCACTCCAAACCGGCTAATGGATAATCATTATGGTGTCAAACCAAACATAGATTATGGTTTTGTGTGGTATGTGTTTACTGATCATGTTTAGTACTGGCATGTGTTTTTTAGAAAAGTTATTAAAAGACATGAAAACAACAACAAATATTGTCAAAGTTTTTCTATGTTGTACTAAACATACAAGAAAACTACAATAGTATTGTTTCCTTCCAAGCATCAAAATTTAAGGTATGGCAAGTAGACTAGTACAGATAAGCAACAAAATATAAACTCAAACATAAGTGAAGATAATTAATTAAAAACACATAAAAACAAAAATTTTGACTCAAGTTCATTACAACCACCGCAACGTGTAATCTAGCTACTTATGAGGACCATTTTTACGGCAAGAATTATGTTAACCTTCAATCACATCAAAGATTTACAGTTTAGTTTATATATAAAACTAGCTACAGGCCCGCCCACTAAGCGGCTAGCTTTAAGAATTATGCAAGATAAAATTCGGAACAATTAGTGTACTTCAAATTGATTAAACATTAAAAATATCGTGTTTATAAATCAGATATAATGAGCAAAATTGGATTCTATCTTTGGTCCCCGAGTCTATTAGAAAAACATCATATCGTAAACTTTTGAAAGCACACATAGAATACAATAGCGCAAAATCGATAAACAGATTAATCAACTGCTACTGAAAGTAGTTTAATTACTACTAACATAAGAACTGTTTGGTACATGGTAGTTGTCCTATTTTCTCCTGATTCAATGGAGAGATAAAGTTTGTTTGATGCAATCAAAATACGATCCACTTGAATGGTGTGAAAAATGTGAATCAACTCTTGTAACCTTGCATCTCTTTTTGGATCGATCCATGGGTTCTTAATATGCCTTTGAAGGATGTTTGTCCTCGTCTTTTCAAGTTAGAAGTTTATAAAAGAAGTAAGGTTAGTGACAGGCTTATCAAGACGGTTTCTGGTTTTCATTATGTTTGGAAGTGGAAAAGGTCGGTGTTCTCAGACGAGGAGTTCGCTGAATGGCAGGTCCTTAATTCTTTGTTAGGGTCTGTCGTTCTCTCCGACTCAATGGACAAATGGATATGGATCGGGATTGGTAACGGGAGTTTTTCAGTTGGCGCTATTAGGAAGTTATTGCAATCTGATCCGGGCTTTAGTCATTCTTATGTCTTCGATTGGTGTAAATGGATCCCAAAAAAATGCAATATCTTTGGGTGGAGGGCCGAGATGGGAAGGATTCCTTCAGCTGTTGCTTTGCGTCATAGGAATATTCATATCCTGGATGTTTCGTGCCCTCTTTGTGGAGATGCTGATGAAACGGTGGATCATCTCTTCTCGGGTTGCATTGTCTCTTCGGTGCTTTGGCAACATATCTCTTCGTGGTGTAAAATTCAAAGCTTGTTTGCTTTCACGTTCAAAGACCTCTTGGAAGCTCACAACTTTGTCGGGTTATCAGGAAAAGCTAAAGACATTTTCTATGGCATCATTATTATTGGGTGCTGGAGCATTTGGAAAGCGAGGAATAATCTCAAGTTTCAACAGAAGAAGGTTAAAATGGAAGACATCTTTGGTGATGTGAAGGTGTTGGGTTTCCTTTGGGCCAAGAATAGAGCTAAATTAGCTTCTTTAACTTGGGACAATTGGTGTAAATTTTCTATCATGTAGTTTGTTTTGTTGTTTTGTGCCGCCCCGGTTCGTGGGTTTGGTGAGTTTCTAATGAAATATACCTTTCAAAAAAAAAAAAAACTCTTGTAACCTTGTCGACATTGACTAACATGCCACTGAGTATGTTCCCTACCAAGCCACTCTCTATTTAATATTAATTGATTCAAATTTAGTAAGAAAACAAACCATCTATGTACTTCACTCATGATTTGTATATAACTTCATATGCAAATTGTTTTTCGGCAAATTTCACCAACTTCTCCATTTCGGTGGCACTATCAATGGTACCACTACGATTTGAATCGACTGATTCCATGGTACTCCATTCACTTGGCTACTTATGAGTCTAAAATTGATTGACGATATTTCTTGAAGAACAAAGACATGATCAAATTCAACTTTAGACTCTTAAGTAGCCAAGTAAATGGTACTTCGCCCATTTTCCTTCTTTGACTTTAATGTCAAACAAACTGCTTAAAGTCTACAATTTGTATGCACATTTCAAAGAAAATAACCAAGAATTACATCATGAGATGGAATACATATTACAAATACAAAACGAATATACATTACATTATAGAACAAAAACCAAAAAATACATAAAAAATAAACTTTTAATTTAAGTTTGACACTTAAGTCAAATACTCAAATGAACCAAATAAGCATTTATGAACCTGGTTGCTTACCCTGTCTAAGTGCTTGTTTACTTTTTTTCTTAGCTAAGGGTTATGTGGGTCCCTTTTCCCTTAATACCTCTTAATGGGGATGAGTAGATATTTTCACTCTCTATGCACAAAGACTATCAAAGAGTATTGGTGGGCCCAAATAAAAGAAATAATGATATTATATATTAAAGTGGTCATTAAGAGGCATTAAGGAAAAAAGTAAACACACCCTTAGCTTATTTAATGGGCTTATGAGCTTATTGATAAACTCATAACCTTAACATTTTTGGCTTATAAGCTTATTCATACAAGCTGACGACCTTTATTAGCTCATAAGCCCATCAAATAAGTTTAAACAAACACCCCTTTAAACATCTTTTTTCACTTATGATAGTTGGAATTTCAATTTTTGTTTTTATAGGTCTGATATAAATAGCCGAAATTTAAGCTTAGCTTATGATTGAAATAGGGATGAGCTCGGGATCAATCCCGTCCCGATCCCGTCCCGAATTGATGCTCCCATTTTTTTCCCGGGCATGAAAGGTGTGTACCGATCCCGTACCGAACGGGATTCCGGTACCGGTACCGGTTCCGGGACACGGGATCGGGAAATCGGTACGTATCGGGTTATTCCCGTTTTTTTTAAACTTGAATGATATTTAAAACTTGTATTGTACAAAGAATGTACGAGCCATTTCCATATATATGTGCATGCTTGTTTCAAGAATGTACACTGATATCGAATGTTTCTACATTATTATAATCTCATTATATACTACTAAAACTAAACAACAAAAGTACATAGATGTTTGTTTCTACTAGGGATATTTAAACTGATATAAATATCTCATTATATACTACTAAAACTAAACAACAAAAGTATGTAGATGTTTTTTAATCTCTACGAATGATATAATCACTGATATAGTGATATCAAATGATATAATAATCATTGATATTGAATGTAGAAACATGGACACTCATTCGAATGATACAGATTAAAGTCATTAAACATAAATATTAAACATACCTCCATTGTTTTCCAATGATAAAGATTGAGATGACTTATGTTTTCCAATTATATGAATGAAGAGCCGCTGGTGTTACTAATTAGTAGCAGCAGGGTTTTTTTTTGGACCTTTGGTTAGCTCGTATGCATGGAACAAATGGGTTTTTGGATACAATTCCCTAAAAAACATGGACTATTCTAATTCCGGTACTCAATCGGGATTTCCCGAATAAGTCCCGTCCCGAACCCGAAAGGTCCCGATTTTTTCTGAGCCTTATTTAGTAGTCCCGGTACCGTACCATATATCGGGACTCGGTACGGTTTCGGTACGGTACCGGTACGGTTCCGGTTCGGTTACGGGAATCGGTTCGATATGCTCATCCCTAGATTGAAATATGAAAAAAATATCCTAATTCGCGTATAAATTTGCATGACAGTATCTTGGTTGTTGCTAAGTTATTCACTTTTTAGTTTTTAATCAATAAACATCATAATTTTCCAACACATGCTTTAAAGGCATCATGCTTATACAATACAAACTCTGAATATTTCTAGAATGAAAGCTTTAAAAACCGTTTCACCAATTGCGACCTTAGAAGTTTGTGTTACCAAATAAGATATAGTGAGCAAAATAAGTGTGCTCGCCCTTTAATTTCCTCGCCAAGCAATTTCCATGTCATTTTGCTCGTGACACGTGTAAGTGACAAACAAATTACTTTCCTCGCCATTCCTTTTGCTCTACACTCCAATTTACAAAATAACCAATATTCTCGTGACACGTGTAAGTTGCAAGTAAAAAACTTTGCTCTCCATCCATTTTGCTCGCCATTCCGTTTCCAAAATAGTCCATATTCTCGTGACACGTGTAAGTGGCAAGCAAAATACTTTGCTCTCCATCCATTTTGCTCGCCATTCCATTTCTATTTTGCTGCCTAAGGTGAAACTAAAAAATCATCTTGATCTACTATGTATATATTTTTTTTCTTTCTTGGTTGTTTGTGGAAGAGGTGAAAGGGTGAGGGAGATGGGTATGTGTAGATGAAAATTGATTGGGTGAATGTATTTATGTCTATTGTGAAGAAGAAAGTTAAACAAAAAATAAATCAAGCACATGTCCATTTAAAGCGTTTGAATTGTTTGGGTTTAAAAATGCAAAACTGATATTTGGTAAACAAAACTTGCGAGCAAATGGGAGATACAAAGCAAACAAATTGGCTTGCCATGTCCTATTTATTTTTTGTTTATTAAATAAACGTTCAATTAGTATTTTATATATTAAATTTTGGATTTACATAGAGGTGAAAGGCAAACGGGCAATAAGTTGCACCGCTAGCCAAATTGTGTTTGCTCGCCATGTCTATTTTTATAATGTAAAAAAATAGTGTTAATTTTAGTTATTTGGTTTGATAAAAGTAAACTTTGATAATTTTGTTTACAATTGAAACTAAATCAAAGTGTTTAGTTCGAATATTTAGTGTTACACATTGTAGCATAATTTACTTGGTGCAGTATACATATAAAGATGTTATTTAAAAGGGTTTTTCTAATGTGTGCCCTGGGGGCACACGTTAAGAACACCAAAAGGACAATGGGACCCACGAAAAAGTACATCCGGACCCACACCTGTGGGTCCGGATGTACTTTTTCGTGGGTCCCATTGTCCTTTTGGTGTTCTTAACGTGTGCCCCCAGGGCACACATTAGAAAAACCCTATTTAAAACACTATTTTATTGCAAAAGTTTAGTGACAATATTGGAGATGATCATAGTGCTATTAGAGAGGAACAAGAGTTGGGTGTTGGGATGAAGTCTAGTGATTTTAGTTTGCTGTAACAACGGTGATTTTTTTGTTTGTTTGTTTTTTTTTTTGTTTTTTGTTTTTTGTTTTTTGTTTTTTTTTTGCAAAGGTAAAATAGAATAGATAAAATGAAGGTTATGTACAAGAAGATAGCACAAAACAAGGAGCCTGCTAGGACAAGAGATAAATTCATAAATGCTTAACGTACTTTCAATTTTGACTCATTATACATAATGTACTTTTTTTATTGTCAAAATCCTTAATTAAGTTTGTGTTTTTTGTCATAATGCTTAACAAATGGTTCTTTATTATGCAAAATGACTTAAATACCCCACTGGTTCTTTATGCTACAAAGTACATTTCCAGATCATGTTTCTTTATTATGCACTTTTTTGCCATTTGAGCTTGACCCTGAAAGATTAAGATCAATAATATGATATTAACAAAATGTATAAAAGGAGCTGTATGTGATTCCAAGAGTGTTAGTATAAGAAAAACATGCACCTTCTCCAGCTTGAGGTACGAAATTTCCCCGTCCGGTACTCAATTTTTGGAAATCGGCAGCATTTAGTGTGGGTTTAGGCTGCGGTTGGTGGGTCATGACTGGTGGCAAGGTCATTGTGTGCTTGTCTATGACGTCTTGTAAGTTTTTTAAATCAAGATAACCTTAAATAAGATTAAAACCCACCACCTGTTTGACAAAATGCCTCAACGAAACGTATGTGAAAAATGGGGTTGTGAGGATGTGCGCGAAGGTGGCGGATGTTGTTGGACACGGGAATCAATAGATCGACAAAGATGGATGATGGTGGTGGTGATATACGCGGCGGTGGTTATGTATTCGTGGTGCTAGAGGGAGCTACAAGGCGCGTGTGTTATGTAGAAATGACGGGGAGGTTGAGAGGAGTAAGGTGGTGGTGGCGGTTATATTTGGTGGTCGACGTGTTAGCTCCGGTGGCCGGAAAGTGGCCGGAAATGCAAGGGGGGGGGGGAGGTAGGAGATGAAGATGTAACAAATGACGAAAGTACCCTTAAGAAATCCTATTAGTTATGCGTAATGACAAAAAACACAAACTTAATTAAATATTTTGACAATAAAAAAAGTACATTATGTATAATGAGTCAAAATTGTAAGTACGTTAAGCATTTATGAATTTAACTCTTAGGACAAACCTTTGTTTTATTTTTTGCTATATAACTAATTTTTGTAGAAGTTTTCTGTATATACGTAGCATGAATCCCTAATAATGACTTTTGGGCTATCAACTCATATATAGAAGCTGATTAATCGAGTACGTAAGCCAATTATGAAATGACGAGTGTCGAGTTGTGATCCACTTTCATTCTTCGAAAGGTTTTTTCAAGTAATTCAAGTTTTTTTCTTATTTTAGTTAGCACTGGCATCATTATTGACCATCTACTATTTCGATTTAAAATTTCGCGAGATTACCTGGGCTGTGCATACGTACAACCTTTAAGACTTCCCTAGTAAATATATATACATTCTAAATAAATTTTCAGATTTTCACCCAAACAAACAAACCATAAATCTGAGACTCTCATTGTGTTTGTTAGAGTCGCACAAATGGGCTAACGGCAAATGATTAGGGTGTCAAACCAAACACAGATTATGGTTTTTTGTGGTATGTGTTTACTGATCATGGCATGTGTTTTCTTTGAAGAGTTATAAAAAGACATGAAAATAGCAACAACAAAAGTTGTCAAAGTTTTTCTATATATTACTGTATTAAACATACAAGAAAACTACAATAGTGTTGTTTCTTCCAGTTATCAAAATTTAAGGTATGGCAAGTAGACCGGGACAGATAAGCATCAAAATATAAACTGAAACATACGTGAAGATAATCAAATGAAAACACATAAAAAGTATAAATTAAACAAACCTACAGACAACTAAACACATTAGCAAACATATTCAATTTTAGACTTATAAGTAGCCAAGTTGTTTATGAGATATTTGGTTGAAGTAATTAAGATATCAAGTTCTACAACGTGTAATCAAGCTACTTATGAGTACCATTTACTGACATCCTTGAAAGAGATACCCGCCACTGCAGAATGATCTTTGATTTTCAATGGATGAGCATGTGAAGTTCTCCATCATCTTTGAGTAGCAACACACACACTTCAAAAAACGGTTTGATTTCACCTTGCTTCCACTTACTTGCATTAACGTTGAAAATCTGGTCAACCTTTTCAGCACCGGTCTTCGATTTGATTTTTTCCACATCTAAGAGATTCACATCGAAGACGACCTTAAGCTTATTAGTGTCACAAAAGTAAGCCCAGATGGTCTCGAGGTTGTGTGTGCCCTCCTTCTTGTACTTCATATGGAAGTCATGTTCGTTCTTCTCTTTAACATGTAAGAAAACCTTTTCTCAAGATATCTTCCAAACTGTTGGGGTCCTTGCTCCGGATGTTGTTCGTATTCATCACCCGCGTTGAAATTTGCTACAATAAAACACCTTCCAAAGTAAAGATTCCGTTCGTTTAAGAACATGAACCTTTTTAACTCGACAGTAGCCTCTTTTGACTTTTCCGCAGCTTTTAGTACCAAAAAAAAAAAAAAAAAAAAAGATACGTTAGCTATAGAAAAAACAAAAACATTCATAATATTTAGATCAAGTAGAGTAATATTCTTATACATATACACTCTAAACGCAAAAATAGAAGCATTCGTCTTGTTACTTTATAGCCAACTACACCTATTCATCTTTATCGTACAAAACCTAAAATCAAAACCCCCAAAAATTCAAATAAACCCGAAAAACATATTCAATTACTGACTTACGAAAACCCCTAACTAAATTTCTAGATTTTCACCCAAACAAACAAAACCATAAATCTGAGGCCCTCATTGTGTTTGTAACAAGTCACTCAAACGGGCTTATGGATAATGATTATATATGGTGTCAAACCAAACACAGATTATTGTTTTGTGTGGTATATGTTTACCGATCATGTTCAGTACTAGCATGTTTTCTTTGAAGAGTTATAAAAGACATGAAAATAGCAACAACAAAAATTGTCAAAGTTTTTCTATATATCATTGTATTAAACATAAAAGAAAACTACAATAGTGTTTCCAATCATCAAAATTTAAGGTATGGCAAGTAGACTAGTACAAAAGAAAAAATATAAACTGAAACATAAGCGAAGATAATCAAATAAAAACAAATAAAAAGTATAAATTCAACAAACCTACAAACAACTAAGCACATTAGCAAACATATTCAATTTTAGACGCATAAGTAGCAAAATTATTTATGAGATATTTGGTTGAAGTAATTAAGATATCAAATTCCTTACAACCACTGCTACGTGTAATCAAGCTACTTATGAGTACCATTTACTTGGCTACTTGTGATGAACCAAATCTTTTTACCACACTCACCTCCTTTTTTGTCTGGAGACTCCGTTCTTTTTGGACATGTGGTCCTTTTCACCTTCATAAACAAACACATGTGAAATTATTCATTAAACACATAAATAATACTGTAAGCCATGGTTACTCAAACTTGATTATAGACTAAAGACGTATATTTTACTCAAACAGTCAAAACACCATATCTTAATAAAAATAAACTAATAATTTAGGGTCAAATGCAAAAATGGTCCCTCAACTGTCATAAAATCGCAAATATGGGACCGAGACAAAAAGCCACTAATATTACGCAAATGTGCAAAAAAGCCACCGAAAGCGCTTTTCCGTTAGTTTCATCGTTAAGTGCCACGACGTGGCACTTAACGATGAGACTAACGGAAAAAAGCTCTCGGTGGCTTGTTTGCACATTTGCGTAATATTAGTGGCTTTTTTTCGGTCCCATATTTGCGATTTCATGATATTTTAGGGACCATTTTTGCATTTTACCCTATTTTCTCACTTTTCTACCGAAATGCACTTTTCTATATATATATATATATATATATATATATATATATATATATATATATATATATATATATATATATTTCTCTTAAAAAAATCATATGTACAACTCAAAAGCCTCTTTCTTTATAATTAAAAAAAAAAAAAAAAACGATTGATAAGCAAACACAAGCTCAGTGCATTTATCATTTGTACTAATAAAACAGATTATCCATTCTACGAGTAAAATTTACTACCAAGTGACTTCACAACTACCACATGCATATATAACAAAATATTTTTAATATTTTGAATACTTTTTAACAATTAATGCAATTCATTACTGATATTTTTGTTGACACAAAATCCGACAAGTTACCTCTAAAACTCAAGAACATGATGTCGCCGTAACCCTGAAAAAAGATACACTCCCATCTGCACAAGTAAACACAAGTTAACTATGAGCGATGCTTTAATTGACCAAGTTTTCAACAAATCTAAAATGAGACATAACACTACCATGATGAGTACGTATAATCATTTATTTTTCTTAGCAATGCCAGATCTGTGAGTTAAAAAAGAAGTTTGCTACTCTCATCCAAACACAACTCAAAAAATTTCTTTTTAACCTAGTGTACGTCTGAATATAGATAGCAAGTTTTGGAAACTATATAACACAAAGCAAACTTAAAAAGAGATAATAGCTCGATCACCTGCAACGGGGAAAAGCAGACCTGTGGTGGTTGCAAGTTGATGAAGGCATGCGGTGGATCTATGGTAGTGTTGGTGGTGGGCTTGGTGTGTTTGTTCGTATAAGTGAGTGAAATTATATAGAGAGAGAGAAACACGGGTAGGTGGTGCAATAAATCTTCTGCTCTTGGGTTTAGTTCCTATGTTTGAAAACCGAATTTTAAGATAGTTTTAACAAAACTAGTTTTATAAAATGGAACTTGACAAATAGTATTAAAGATGGTAGGTGAGGATTTCAATCTACTGTATTTGTAAAGATGGCTTGAGTTCGTGTGTGGTGTATGAATATTTTGGGAGAGTTACGCGTAAAAGAGGGTGCAGGGTGAACTTATAATTAGGGCTGTAAATGAACTGAACGTTCAGTGAACATTTCATGAACCGTTCGATAAAAAGTCCGTTTATGTTAGTTCGTTTATTAAATGAACGAACATGAACAATATTTTACGTTCGTTTAGTTAAATGAACGAATATGAACAAAAGCCTCGTTCGTTCATATGTGACATAAAAGATGTTATATCTACCTTCTTGAAGCATTTCAGGAGATGCTTAATGAATAATTTTATTTTACGAACAGAAAGTTACCAAAAAGCTTTTCATCACCAGGAGTAGAAGTGTCAAAAAGTCAATTGAAGTCTATCGATATATATTTTTCAGGTCAAGTCAGTTATGTTATCCAGACCGACCCAAATTTAACCAATAACAGGGTCAAGAGTCCGGTTACATATGTTTGATTTCTTTTATTTCGAGTCAAACCGATCAACTCAAACAAATATTCTTTTTTTATAACTTATTCATATAAACTTATAATATTAGCCAAATTTGTTGATTATATAACTTACACTTCTTTTTAGCAGCAAAGAATTCTATATAAAAAATCTAGCAAGAGGTTAGAAACATAGGATACATGATCCAAACAGTTTACAACAGACGATTTTTCCTATCTCTAAGCAAAATCCGAGATGTGAAAGTGTTTTAATTTCATAAGTATATATCTTTACTTGGGGGTTTGATGTTGAGGCAAATCTTATTTCAAGATCGTCACAGAATCCAGAATGTCGTTTGGACTACCGCATCAAAACATAGCTTCAACAGTTTTGAGAAAGAGGTTGAATAAGTCCATGTTATTATGTCATTGACGTATCTTGGATAATCAACAACACCCCACCACTTTGTTACCATTAACACAAATTCCGAGCAATCACTAGTACATTCACCACTTTCGGCGTCGACATTTTCGGCACCATGCCGATGTGATGACGTCGGCACCATCTTTTCCCGTCGTCATGACGTCGGCAGCAATTTGTTGGCGATGCCTCGTCGGCAACAACCATCCCGTCGACAATTCTCGACGAGAAAAGTGGTCCTACTTGGTTTTTCAGTCAAACAAATTCATTGTCCGTCAATTTGTTCCGGTTGACATGTCGACGGGACAATAAACTAATTAACTTTTAAATTATTAAACGTTAATCATGTTTTATATGTCGTCGTCGACATGTAGACAGTAATATTTCGTCAGGTCAAAAAGCTGGTCAACGTTTTGCTTAATGGTGCCGTCGTCATATCGATGACATCATTAAACTATAAATATTTATTGATTGACTATGTCGTCGACATGGCGACGGGACAATTAAACTACTAATATTAATTGTTTAATGATGCCGTCGACATGTTGACGGGATAATTAAACTATTAATATTAATTGATTAATGATGTCGTCGACATGTCGACGGTATCAAGCTGTTATGCTGCTAACAACAGGCTGCAAACCAGCAGGCTGCAAACCAGCAGTATTCTAGATTTTTCCCGGAAAAATCTACCAAAACATGTAATACCAAAACCTATAACCAGCAGCTATAAACACTCAATTTGAACATGTCCTAACAAATACAACTCGACATTAGCTAAAACACTTGCAAATTATCACTAAACACCCTCAAAATGCATTAAAACATATAAAGTCTACAAAACAGGGTGTGGTAATGTCTAAACCTAGCTGCCATATCAATAAATATTTTAATATCCGCGATGTTCAAGTCGCCAAATGGTTAAACTACAAAATACTAAGATAAGGGTCGCCAAAATATTGTTTCAACCATAAGTACAACACAAAATAACCCAAGTTTGTACCTCTACATCCCCAAGTCACTCATCATCACTATAAATATCCACATCCACATCGCTATGGCCACTCCGGCTCCCGCTCCCACTCCTGCTCCCACTCCCTTCCCGAGCCATCCACGTGATGAGAACCCGCCTGACTAATAGGGACCATTGTGGGTTGGTCGAGACAAAACCGGTCAACAAATCGATCTGCACCTTCATGGCCTTACGTTCTTCAACATCTTCCCGACTCTTCTTCTCAGCCTCAACAATGTTCTTTTGAGCTTCAGCAAGCTCAGAAGTCATCTCAGCCATACCTAAAAACGAAATAATCAAAATCTAAAAACAGCCATTTCAATACATAAATTGATTCATGAGTAATCTATAATTAATATTATCACACTGTACATACCTGGAGGTGGAGGCGGGGTGTATGGTAACGGTGGCCTCCTCATGTCGGGTAACACCCTACCCCGTCCGGCTATGTGACCCTGCTGCTTGCCCGTCAGAACCATAGCAAGTATCTGATGCTCCATGTACGCCACCCCTGTAGGCGTATTAGCTCCCAGATCTCTCAGCCGTTCCTCGGTGTACGCCACCCCTTTAGGCGTATTAGCTCCCAGATCTCTCAGCCGAACCATCTCTTCCTAGTTAGTTGAAAAAAATTGAGAAAATTAATATATATGTCGGGTTAATTACAAGATTATGTTTCAATGAATCATTAAAGTGCGTGTTTGAGGAAATAAATAAATAAATAATAAATTAAAAAAAAATGATACTTACATACTGAACCCGAGCCTCATCCTGCAACCACACACCATCTGTCACACCCCCAAAATACTTGAATGGCAGCGGAATGGAATACCTGGGGGTGACTGTCATAGCACCACAGTTACAGTTATATTGAACGACCTAAAGTGTCGTTTTGAAAATACATCGGTTGATTCATTCAAAATATTCAGAGTTATAAAACATAGGTCCCAAAAGAGTTGGAAAGTTTAAGTAAATAAGTTTAGTACAATCAAACGATAGTTCATAAGTGCATGGAATCCAAAATGAGACGCGTCATCCTTGATACTCAATGAAATGACTCCATGCATGTCATGAGGCATATGTCTTAGTTACCTGAAAATACATTGCGAAAAGGGTCAACAATAATGTTGGTGAATAATCATAGGTTTGTAAATTAAATCGTATGTACATAAGCCACAAGTATAAAGTGAACCTACAAAAATGTCAAAATGCTACATTGGCTCTTAAGCTCATGACCCCGAAGCTAGACGTTACTTGGCCCCAAATGAGTGTTTACCAGACACTCTAATATATTAGACATGAAATGCATTCGTACCCGTTGGAGCAACCCAAACACGAATGGAGGAGTCACCCTCAATAGATCTATTCACTCACTCTCGCTTGTAGATTAATTAACGGTCCATGATAATAAAGGGGACTTGTCATGACGTGGTAATAAGGCAACTTAAGCAATGTAAGGAATTTAGTACTTTGGCATGTACAGAAAATAAGTGATGCAATGTATTCTCCCCCGTGGGATTTGAAATCAAAATAAGTAATTGAAAACGGGGCTATGAAAACTCACCTTAAGTGATAGTACGATGAGATGAAATGATCGGGACAACAAGGCACATACACTAGCCGCAACCTAAATGAATGAATATGATCTACTTTAGATCATGAAATGAGGTAATGAATAATCATGCACATGATACCTATACCACTCGTAACTTGAAAATACTTGTTATCGTCAAAGTAGGTAATTTCCATACTTAGGAAAATAAGTCCAATTAGGAGTATAGAAACTTGTCGTAATATATCGTATATAAAATGTTAGTGTTATATTCCTCGTTTTGAAAACCTTAAGATAACGTCTAGTAGTCGCATAAATAAACCTTGGGTCGTACATACTTCATTAGTTAAAAATAAAATCCTTGAATAAGAAATCTAGAAAATATATCATTTAGTACGTAGTTATATTATTTCTAGTAGTGACTAAATATATATATATAGTTTTGACAATTTTAAAACGTGTATAACTTGGTCGTTTTAAGTTCATTTTCCTCGTTATTTATATCCACGGATTTGTCTTAGTATGTATTAATATATTTTCGATATCTCGGCTCCTCTAGGTTACATCTAACGCCTCTATTTGTCCGTCAAAAATTGTCAAACTGCATGCAGTTTTTTAGAAAAATAGTTTTCGTCACTTAACTTGAAAAAATCATAACTTCTTCGTTATAAGCTCGTTTTAATCCGTTCTTTCGCCCACGGCTTTGTTTTTGAAAGTATTTTCTAAATATTTGGTCAAAAATTACCCATCACCTACTGAGTTTCCCACGTTTTAAAAAAATGGACAGTAGGTATATGTAATATTTCAAAAACCATTTCTAGGGTTCCAATCTAGTTCTAACTTCAACCAAACCACTTTCAATCACCACAAAACTAGTCTAATCCTACCATACACCTTCTTAGGGTGTCATGGGTTCCTAAACATCATAAATCAAGTGGATCTAACAAGGATCTAACTATAATCAATTTCTAGGGCTCAAAAGTTAGATATGTTTAAAATGATGTGGTATAAATAGCATATGCATGTAAATCTAGTATATATATATATATATATATATATATCATATGAAACTTGTAAAAACTTGGTAAAATCATAAGGATGAGTTTCATACACTTACTTGAAAGATAAAGGAGATTTTAAGGATGAAAACCTATGTAAACCTTGAGTTTATATTTCAAAACCCTAAAAGGAGTACAAACTATACTTGATAATTTACTTGAGCTTGAAAATCTATGGTTTCTTCTTGTTTTCTTGATGAGGCCGAGCACCACAAGGAAGAGAGAAAGAAAAATGTTTACTTGCTTTTTGATTTGGTAAAATGAGATGAAAAGGTGAATTATTGTTATATATATTTTATATAAAAGACACTATGCCAACATTTATGAGTTAGTAGAAAAATTCAATTGTGTAAGAAGATTAGCATGGAGGGGGGGGGGGGGGGGGGAGGGGGCGGCAAAATGGAGGGTGGGAAAGAAAAGTGGGAAATGTGTAAGATAGTTGTTGAATTTTAGTATTATTATGTATATATTATTAGTTTTAGGGAATACCAGGTACCGAGTTAACTAAAAATAAATTTTAACGAAGTTAACCGGGACATAATAAAGTCGTAAAAATTGTAAAAATGTGTTGGGTATAAATATTGAGTGTTTAGATAATTATTATTTAATTTCTACGAAAACCGTCGTAATTTTAGTAAACTCACGATAATAATTAAATAAATTTCCAAAACACCGGGTAAATTAATATTATAATTTTTATATTATTAAAATGAATATAAAAATATATTGGGATCATAGTCGGGAGTGTCGGACGTGTTAATCACATTATTGATCGCGTGTTAACGTTTATTTAGAAATAATTAAACGTAAAAGTTAATTATACCAAAAGTACTAATTTAAATATCCTACGAGTGGAATAGTATGCAAGTGCCATAATGATGATATGCAGACTATTTCTAGTCCGTATGAAATGTCCCAATGATAATGCATGAATTCGCTCATGAACCAATTCGGTTACGCGAATTTGAATACCCGTAAACTAAATTTATGATGAAATGAGTAATGCACATGAATAGTGGTTTTCTCTCGGAAATGAATAGTGTCATGTGAATAGTGAAATTTTTGAATGCTTCTCGGAATATCAAATTGACCTCAAAAATGATGAATAGTAAAATGACGAATAGTGATCGATGAATAGTAATTGGTGAATAGTAAGATGTTGAGGTTTGGAAAAATGACCTGAAATTATGGGGTGTGATAGTCGCCCACCCAAAAAGGAATTCAGTCCCTGAATTCAGCTAGTGTTGGTCTCGGAAATTGGCTTGGTGAAAAGTTATGGATACTTTAGTCGCATTTGGTCTTCTCGTTCCCAAGGAAACTCGGGTCCTCTTCGAGAATTCCAGTGAACTTTCACGATCGGAATTCGACTCTGCTTCAATTGTTTGACCTCGCGGTCCATAATTTCAACTGGTTCTTCCACAAAGTTAAGCTTGTCATCGAGTTGGATTTCTTCTAATGGTATTACGGAAGACTCGTCCGAAAGACATTTCTTGAGGTTCGAGACATGAAACGTGTTGTGTACGTTGCTGAGTTCTGACGGAAGTTCAAGTTTGTAAGCTACCGGACCAATCCTTTCTAGTATCTTAAATGGACCAATGTATCTCGGGTTCAACTTTCCGCGTTTTCCAAATCGTATCACGCCCTTCCAAGGCGACACTTTAAACATGACTTTGTCTCCGACATGAAATTCCAATGGTTTGCGTCGAACATCTGCGTAGCTTTTCTGTCGACTTCTAGCAGTTTCGAGTCTCTCTCGAATCTGAATTATCTTTTCTGTTGTTTCTTGAACCATCTCCGGGCCAGTACATTGTACATCACCGACTTCGGCCCAACAAACTGGAGATCGACATTTACGACCATAAAGTGCCTCGAATGGTGCTGCTTTAATGCTCGAATGGTAACTGTTGTTATAGGAAAACTCGATCAATGGAAAATGGTTAGCCCAACCATTTCCAAAGTCAATCACACATGCCCTAAGTATGTCCTCAAGTGTCTGAATAGTTCTCTCGCTCTGACCATCGGTCTGAGGATGGTAAGCAGTACTCATGTCTAACTTGGATCCAAAAGAATCTTGTAATAAACGCCAAAAGTTTGAAGTAAAACGACTATCTCTGTCGGAAATGATGGAAACTGGTGCACCGTGTCTTGAGACTATTTCCTTGACATAAAGTCTAGCAAGTTGTTCCATGGAATAGGTCTCTCTAATGGGTATGATATGAGCTGATTTGGTAAGACGATCAACAATTACCCAAATAGCATCGTAACCTCCTAACGTCTTGGGAAGTTTAGTGACAAAGTCCATTGTAATACGTTCCCACTTCCATTGTGGAATCTCTGGTTGTTGAAGTAATCCTAACGGTTTCTGGTACTCGGCTTTCACTTTAGCACAAGTAAGGCATTTGCTGACGTAAGTAGCTATTTCTGCTTTCATGTTCGGCCACCAATAAAGCTTTTTGAGATCCTGATACATCTTATCAGAACCGGGATGAATAGAGTACTTCGACTTGTGTGATTCATGCATAATCAACTCTCGTATCCCACCATAGAGTGGTATCCAACTTCGGTCCTTGAAGCATAACACTCCATCCGATCTCTTTACAAAGCCATTTTTGTTTTCTGGCATACCATAAAGTTTCTCATGTGGTCGATTTTCTTCTTTGAGAGCCTCAATCTGAGCTTCTAAATTTTTTGATGGTAATGGCGAAATGATTGTCATTCCCAATGACCTAACTCTCAAAGGTTTGAGTCGTTCTTTTCGGCTAAGTGCATCTGCTACAACATTCGCTTTTCCTGGGTGATATCGGATTTCACAATCGTAGTCACTCAACAATTCTAGCCAACGACGTTGTCTCATATTGAGTTCCTTCTGATCAAGTATATGCTGTAAGCTCTTGTGGTTGGTAAAAATTACGCACTTGGTGCCATAAAGGTAGTGTCTCCAAATCTTGAGTGCAAAAACTACCGCACCCAACTCCAAATCGTGTGTAGTGTAATTCTTCTCGTGTGTCTTAAGCTGTCTAGATGCATAAGCTATCACCTTCTCATTTTGCATTAGCACAGCTCCAAGTCCTTGATGCGAAGCATCGCAATATACCACAAAGTTCTCAATACCTTCGGGTAGTGACAAAATCAGTGCGCTACAAAGCTTTTGTTTCAATAACTAAAATGCGGACTCTTGTTTCTCTCCCCACTCGTACTTTTGATTCTTTTGTGTCAGTTTCGTCAACGACTTCGCTATCTTAGAAAACCCTTCAATAAACCTTCTGTAATATCCTGCAAGTCCTAGGAATTGACGAATTTCCGTAGGAGACTTGTGCGTAGCCCAATCCTTAACTGCCTCGATCTTTTCTGGGTCGACTTGTAATCCTTGGCTATCAATGACATGGCCAAGAAATTGAACTCTTCATATCCAAAAATCACACTTTGAAAATTTGGCATACAATTGCTCCTTCTTGAGTAGTTCCAGGATTGTTCTGAGATGTTCTTCGTGCTCTTCCTTACTCTTGGAATAAATCAAGATATCGTCAATGAAAACGATCACAAACTTATCAAGATACGGTTTGCACACCCTATTCATGAGATCCATGAATACCGCAGGTGCGTTGGTTAATCCGAAAGGCATTACTTGAAAATCATAATGACCATAACGTGTTCTAAATGCCGTCTTCGGGATATCCTCTTCCCGAACTCTAAGTTGATGGTAACCGGATCTTAAATCAATCTTGGAATAAAAACTAGAACCTTGTAACTGGTCGAACAAGCCGTCAATTCTGGGGAGTGGATAACGGTTCTTCACCGTTAACTTGTTCAACTCACGATAGTCGATGCACATCCTGAAAGTTCCATCCTTCTTCTTCACAAACAAAACCGGTGCTCCCCAAGGCGAGGAACTCGGTCTAATGAATCCTTTGTCCAAAAGTTCTTGTAATTGATTTGACAACTCCTGCATTTCCAAAGGTGCAAGTCTATACGGTGCTCGCGCAATTGGTGCAGCTCCGGGCACTAATTCTATTTGAAACTCAACTTGGCATGTAGGCGGAAGTCCTGGCAATTCTTCCAGAAAAACTTCTGGATATTCCTTAACAATTGGCACATCTTCAAGTCGTTTCTCATCCGACTTCTTCTCCGTGATGTGAGCCAAGAATGCATAACAACCCTTCTTTACGTACTTCTTGGTTTTAATGCATGATATAATACTGAGTCTAGTTCCACTTCGCTCTCCACGAACAACCAAAGTTTCACCGTTATAAGGAAGTTGAACAACTTTCTCATCACAAATAATTCTCGCTCGATGTCGGGATAACCAATCCATACCGATAACAACGTCGAAACTTCCAAGTTCTATGGGCATGAGGTCTATATTGAATGGGTGGTTTAGGAAATTTATAGTGCAACCACGGACAATGGTGTTGGTGTTAACTAAAGACCCATCGGCTAGTTCAACGATATAGGAAATGTCTAATGGGGTTGGTTCTATGTTAAGTAAAGGTGCAAATGCAATAGAAACAAAACTTCTATCCGCTCCTGAATCAAATAAAATGGATGCATAACAATTATTAACGAGGAATGTACCCGCAACAACATTCGGGTCCTCCTTGACATCTTCTCCTCCCATAACATAAGCTCTCCCTCGAGCCATTCCACCTTGGTTTCCAGCTCCTTGATTCTTCTTCTGTGGGCACTCATTCCTGAAGTGTCCAATTTCTCCACAGCCAAAACATGTTACTGGTGGTTTCTGATTGTCACCCAATTTTGGAAGTTTGCAATCTTTGGTGTGGTGACCAATCTTCTTGCAGTTGCCACATAGATCTGGGCAACGTCCTGGGTTATGATGTTTTTGACACCTTTCACACTTGGGTAGATTACCCTCATATCCTTTCCTTTCAGTTGGCCCTGCAGCATAGGCCCTTGCCACTTCTTGCCTCTTAGGTGGTGGCTGAATAGCATTTCCACCTTGGTTGTAGTCAAACCTCCTCTTGTTGTTGTTGTTGTTGTTGTTATTGTTTGGGTTGTTGTTTTGGTTATTGGGGTAGTTGCGGTTTCGATTGTTGTTATAGTTGTTGTTGTAGTTGGTGTTGTTTGAACGGTTATTGTTGTTGACAGCAGATTTTCCTTTTACCACTTGGACCATGAGTTTCTGAGTTATTCGGATAGCCTCTTCCATTGTTTGAGGATCAAAAGAAATTACATCCCCTCGAATACTTTCAGGCAGTCCACCAATGAAGTTTTCCATCTTTTTCTCATCGTCGGGAACCATAGTTGGACATAGTACAACCAACTCTTGAAACCTCCTGATGTAGGTCTCGATGTCATCGCCTTTAGTTACCAGCTCATAAAATTCTGTTTCCAACTTTTTCACCTCAGTACGAGGGCAAAACTTCTTTGTCATCAATTTCTTGAATTGATCCCAAGTGAGCTTGTGAGCATTTTCCATATCAATCGGCTGTGCATAAGAATTCCACCAAGACATAGCTTCATCAAGAAGCATACCTGTAGCAAATTTTACCTTGCTGACGTCCGGGCAACCGTACATGAGGAATACATTCTCAGTCTTTTCAAACCAGCGGATCAAAGCAACCGCTCCTTCAGTGCCCTTAAACTTGATAGAATCACTAATCTTGAAATCCTTCCAAGTACATTCACGCCTATTGTTGGGTGGTTCAACCGTCCCTGTATTAGAAGCAGTTTCAGCAGCCCTTGCAGCAACCTTAGCTCTCTCAACTTCTAGAGCTTCTGCTATACTATCCCTGACTAACTTGCGGATAGCGGCTTGAGTCATATCGGGTGTTTCTGGTGCAGTCTAACCTTTCCTTGGTGCCATACTTCTGATAAATCACAATGGAAACAACCATGAGAAAAATCATAATAGAAATAGTCATCGTACCAAAGGTATACACCCACAACATGTATATATATACAACCACAATGAGTAATAACACAACCAGGACATATACAAGTACAACCACAACCTGTATAAATACAACCACGACATGTATAAATACAACTACAACCCGTATAAATACAACCACGACCTGTATAAATACAACCACGACATGTATAAATACAACCACAACCTGTATAAATACGATAACAATAAAGAGCAACCACGAAACATCATAAATATAATCACAACACATGAATATAATACATGAAAATTTCGGCCTACATGGACCGATATAATATATAGCACAACATTTCGAACATAGTAGAGTCACACTTGATATATTTGTTTGTACAACAACCAAAAGACTACAAGTTCTTGAACTATGTCCCACACCTCGGGACTAGGAAAATAGTAAAAGCTAATACAATACAAATCTATGTCTAGGCTCCTCCAGGTGCTCTAGATGGTCCAGGTGCTCCAGGTGCACTCCTAAGAGGACGGATCTCCCTGTCCATCATGACGACAATCTCCTCTAGATGCTGAACTCGAAGCTGAAGAGCATCATCCCTGCCCTCCATCATAGTCAACCTCAGCATCCCTGCCCTCCATCTCTGTGATAATCAAGGTGAAATAAAAATAAATAAGTCGCGTAATGGAATCACCTAAAAATAAATAATTATGCACTTATGATGAAATGATGATATGCTATGATGATGTGGTTATAGTCTAGGGTCCATGATGCATCCTAGTTCGCTATAACCTTAGCTCTGATGCCAATCTGTCACACCCCCAAAATACTTGAATGGCAGCGGAATGGAATACCTGGGGGTGACTGTCATAGCACCACAGTTACAGTTATATTGAACGACCTAAAGTGTCGTTTTGAAAATACATCGTTTGATTCATTCAAAATATTCAGAGTAATAAAACATAGGTCCCAAAAGAGTTGAAAAGTTTACGTAAATAAGTTTAGTACAATCAAACGATAGTTCATAAGTGCATGAAATCCAAAATGAGACGCGTCATCCTTGATACTCAATGAAATGACTCCATGCATGTCATGAGGCATATGTCTTAGTTACCTGAAAATACATTGCGAAAACGGTCAACAATAATGTTGGTGAATAATCATAGGTTTGTAAATTAAATCGTATGTACATAAGCCACAAGTATAAAGTGAACCGACAAAAATGTCAAAATGCTACATTGGCTCTTAAGCTCATGACCCCGAAGCTAGACGTTACTTGGCCCCAAATGAGTGTTTACCAGGCACTCTAATGTATTAGACATGAAATGCATTCGTACCCGTTGGAGCAACCCAAACACGAATGGAGGAGTCACCCTCAATAGATCTATTCTCTCACTCTCGCTTGTAGATTAATTAACGATCCATGATAATAAAGGGGACTTGTCATGACATGGTAATAAGGCAACTTAAGCAATGTAAGGAATTTAATACTTTGGCATGTACAGAAAATAAGTGATGCAATGTATTATCCCCCGTGGGATTTGAAATCAAAATAAGTAATTGAAAACGGGGCTATGAAAACTCACCTTAAGTGATAGTACGATGAGATGAAATGATCGGGACAACAAGGCACGTACACTAGCCGCAACCTAAATGAATGAATATGATATACTTTAGATCATGAAATGAGGTAATGAATAATCATGCACATGATACCTATACCACTCGTAACTTGAAAATACTTGTTATGTCAAAGTAGGTAATTTCCATACGGAAAATAAGTCCAATTAGGAGTATAGAAACTTGTCATAATATATCGTATATAAAATGTTAGTGTTATATTCCTCGTTTTGAAAACCTTAAGATAACGTCTAGTAGTCGCATAAATAAACCTTGGGTCGTACATACTTCGTTAGTTAAAAATAAAATCCTTGAATAAGAAATCTAGAAAATATATCATTTAATACGTAGTTATATTATTTCTAGTAGTGACTAAATATATATATAGTTTTGACGATTTTAAAACGTGTATAACTTGGTCGTTTTAAGTTCATTTTCCTCGTTCTTTATATCCACGGATTCGTCTTAGTATGTATTAATATATTTTCGATATCTCGGCTCCACTAGGTTACGTCTAACGCCTCTATTCGTCCGTCGAAAATTGTCAAACAGCATGCAGTTTTCAGAAAAATAGTTTTCGTCACTTAACTTGAAAAAATCATAACTTCTTCGTTATAAGCTTGTTTTAATCCGTTCTTTCGCCCACGGCTTCGTTTTTGAAAGTATTTTCTAAATATTTGGTCAAAAATTACCCATCACCTACTGAGTTTCCCACGTTTTAAAAAAATGGACAGTAGGTATATGTAATGTTTCAAAAACCATTTCTAGGGTTCCAATCTAGTTCTAACTTCAACCAAACCACTTTCAATCACCACAAAACTAGTCTAATCCTACCATAAACCATCTTAGGGTGTCATGGGTTCCTAAACATCATAAATCAAGTGGATCTAACAAGGATTTAACTATAATCAATTTCTAGGGCTCAAAAGTTAGATATGTTTAAAATGAAGTGGTATAAATAGCATATGCATGTAGATCTAGTATATATATCATATGAAACTTGTAAAAACTTGGTAAAATCATAAGGATGAGTTTCATACACTTACTTGAAAGATAAAGGAGATTTTAAGGATGAAAACCTATGTAAACCTTGAGTTTATATTTCAAAACCCTAAAAGGAGTACAAACTATACTTGATAATTTACTTGAGCTTGAAAATCTATGGTTTCTTCTTGTTTTCTTGATGAGGCCGAGCACCACAAGGAAGAGAGAAAGAAAAATGTTTACTTGCTTTTTGATTTGGTAAAATGAGATGAAAAGGTGAATTATTGTTATATATATTTTATATAAAAGACACTATGCCAACATTTATGAGTTAGTAGAAAAATTCAATTGTGTAAGAAGATTAGCATGGAGGGGGGGGGGGGGAAAGAAAAGTGGGAAATGTGTAAGATAGTTGTTGAATTTTAGTATTATTATGAGTTAGTAGAAAAATTCAAAAGTAGTTTATCCCACATCGCCCCGAAGAAGAACTTATGACTTGTTTATATAGCTCTGAAATTCGCCTAATGTTTGTCCCTTCGGTGTCCATATTCTATTTCAACTAATAAGATGAGACTTTAGTGGGTAAAAATGATATTTGATTGGTGGAGAATGTAATTAGTAGAATTTTCTAAAATTTTATTCATGATGTAAGCGGACACTTAATATGAGATGGAGGGATGATATCTTGTCATATGGATAGATAATGGAGGAAGAGGGTTTCTTGAGTTGGAATCGTAAGTGGGTAACAACCTGCCCGAAACTGGCAAAAGAAGCTTTCTTTTGTCCAATAAGTATATATAGGGGGTACCATGGTGAGCCTGGTGACTGGTTTACCTTGGTGCCCGAAAAGGGGGAGGGGAGCCTAGATGATACGAGGTTACTAGAGCGACCTCGGAAGCGATCAATATTCGTCGACCCGACTTAGACCGAGCATGGCTCCTCCGAAGCAGCCCTTGAAGCGACGAACGTTCCAGGACCCGACGTAGACCTGTCCCGAAGCGATCAAGGTTCCTCGACGTCGTAGACCTTCGACCAAGGTTTCTCGGCCGTCGTAGACCTTCCCCGATGGTTCCTAGGCACGTTGTAGACCGACGAAAAATAAATTTTAACGGAGTTAACCGGGACATAATAAAGTCGTAAAAATTGTAAAAATATGTTGGGTATAAATATTGAGTGTTTAGATAATTATTATTTAATTTCTACGAAAACCGTCGTAATTTTAGTAAACTCACGATAATAATTAAATAAATTTCCAAAACACCGGGTAAATTAATATTATAATTTTTATATTATTAAAATAAATATAAAAATATATTGGGATCATAGTCGGGAGTGTCGGACGTGTTAGTCACATTATTGATCGCGTGTTAACGTTTATTTAGAAATAATTAAACGTAAAAGTTAATTATACCAAAAGTACTAATTTAAATATCCTACGAGTGGAATAGTATGCAAGTGCCATAATGATGATATGCATACTATTTCTAGTCCGTATGAAATGTCCTAATGATAATGCACGAATTCGCTCCTGAACCAATTCGGTTACGTGAATTTGAATACCCGTAAACTAAATTTACGATGAAATGAGTAATGCACATGAATAGTGGTTTTCTCTCAGAAACGAATAGTGTCATGTGAATAGTGAAATTTTTGAATATTTCTCGGAATATCAAATTGACCTCAAAAATGATGAATAGTAAAATGACGAATAGTGATCGATGAATAGTAATTGGTGAATAGTAAGATGTTGAGGTTTGGAAAAATGACCTGAAATTGTGGGGTGTGATACCATCCTAGTCGAAGTGTGTGTCGTAAAAGCTCTGGATGAGTGACGGGTACTGCTTGTCCTTGCTGTTCTGAAATTGTATATACACATGCATATAAGATGAAACAAATTAAAAATGACAAATCAAACACCATAGTTTTTAATTAAACTTAAATACTTTTATCAAAATAAACACAAATTATTGTTTTGTGTGGTATATGTTTACTGATCATGTTCAGTACTAGCATGTGTTTTCTTTGAAGAGTTATAAAAGACATGAAAATAGCAACAACAAAAATTGTAAAAGCTTTTCTATATATTACTGTATTAAACATACAAGAAAACTACAATAGTATTTCGAATCATCAAAATTTAAGGTATGGCAAGTACACTGGTACAGATAAGCATCAAAATATAAACCGAAACATAAGCGAAGATAATCAAATAAAAACACATAAAAAGTATGAATTCAACAAGCCTACAAACAACTAAACGTACACATTAGCAAACATATTCAATTTTAGACTCATAATTAGCAAAATTATTTATGAGATATTTGGTTGAAGTAATTAAGATATCAAATTCCTTACAACCACTGCTACGTGTAATCAAGCTACTTATGATTACCATTTACTTGGCTACTTGTGATGAACCAAATCTTTTTACCACACTCACCTCCTTTTTTGTCCGGAGACCCCGTTCTTTTTGGACATGTGGTCCTTTTCACCTTCATAAACAAACACATGTGAAATTATTCATTAAGCACAGAAATAATACTATAAGCCATGGTTACTCAAACTTGATTATATTACTCAAACAGTCAAAACATCATATCTTAATAAAAATAAACTAATAATTTAAAAAATATATATATATATATATATATATATATATATATATATATATATATATATATATATATATATATATATATATATATATATATATATATATATAAAGTTCTCTTCAAAAAATCACATGTACAACTCAACATCCTCTTTCTTTATAATTTTTAAAAAAAGATTGATAAGCAAATACATAAGCTCACTGCATTTATCATTTGTACAAATATAGCAGATTATCCATTGTACGAGTAAAATTTTTCACCAAGTGACTTCACAACTACCGCATGTATATATAACAAAATATTTTTAATATTTTGAATACTTTTTATGAATTAATGCAATTCATTACTGATATTTTTGTTGATACAAAATCCGACAAGTTACCTCTAAAACTCAAGAACATGTTGTCATCAAAACCATGAAAAAGATACACTTCCATCTGCACAAGTAAACACAAGTTAACTATGAGCGATGCTTTATTTGACCAAGTTTTCAACCACTAAAATGAGACATAACACTACCATGGTGAGTACGTATAATCATTATTTATTATTTTTAGCAATGTCAGATCTGTGAGTTAAAAAAGAAGTTTACTACTCTCGTCCAAACACAACTAAAAAAATTTCTTTTTAACGTAGTGTACGTCTGAATATAGATAGAAAGTTTTGGAAACTATATATACAACACAAAGCAAACTTAAAAAGAGATAAAAGCTCGATCACCTGCAACGGGGAAAAGCAGATCTGTGGTGGTTGCAAGTTGTTGATGAAGGCATGCGGTGGATCTATGGTAGTTTTGCTGGTGGGCTTGGTGTGTTTGTGTGTTAAGTGAGCTAAATTATATAGAGAATGAGATAACAGGTAGGTTGTGCAATAAATTGTGTGCAACAATGAGCCTAAGACCGTAATAAATTTCTGCTCATGGGGTTAGATATCTCAAAATTGGTGATTATAAAGATTTGAAAGACTACTTCATACAGAATTTAGTTCGTATGTTTAAAAACCAAAATTTAACTTAGTTTTAACAAAATAAAGTACTCCGTATGTGTTTATGTTGAAAGTGCTAATATGTGTTGTATTAATAATTTTAAGACACACATTGTCTTATACGAAATGCTTTTTTAACGATTCTCTTGTCATCATAGGTTATTAATTAAATATGTTTGCATGGGAATAAAATTATAAATATATATAACAATATATGATAGCGTATGACAGGGACCAACAACCTTTTAATTTAAAGTTATATCTTACAATTTCACTAAAGTTGTTAATAATGTTCATATGTGACATAAAAGATGTTATATCTACCTTCTTGAAGCATTTCAGGAGATGCTTAGTGAATAATTTTATTTTACGAACAGAAAGTTACCAAAAAGCTTTTTATCACCAGGAGTAGAAGTGTCAAAAAGTAAATCTAACTCGATCGATATACATTATTCAGGTCGAGTCAGTTATGTTATCCAGACCAACCCAAATTTAACTAATAATAGGGTCGAGAGTCCGGTTAGATATGTTTGATTTATTTTATTTCGAGTCAAACCGATCAACACAAACAAAAGTTTGTTTTATAACTTATTCATATAAACTTATAATATTAGCCAAATTTGTTGATTATATAACTCACACTTCTTTTGAATAGCGAATAATTTTATAAAATAATCTAGCAAGAGGTTAGAAACATAGGATACATGATCCAAACAGTCTACAACAGACGAATTTTCCTATCTCTAAGCAAAATCCAAGATGTGAAAGTGTTTTAATTTCATAAGTATATATCTTTACTTGGGGGTTTGATGTTGAGGCAAATCTTATTTCAAGATCGCCACAGAATCCAGAATGTCTCGTTTGGACTACCGCATCAAAACATAGCTTCAACGGTTTTGAGAAAGAGGTTGAATAAGCCCATGTTATTATGTCATTGACGTTTCTTGGATAATCAACAACACCCCACCACTTTGTTAACATTAACTACAAATTCCGAGTAATATCACGTTCGCTATATATATGTTGTAATGATTCCATTGCGTCATCACAAACCGGGCATCTTATCGTATGAAGGTTTATTCCTTGTTGATTGAGTTTTGTACTGGCGGGAAGACGATCACTAATGGAACGCAAACTCACGCTTAATTAAATTGAACATGAATACACCTAGTCCCAATGGTCGAAAACTTAGTTAACACCTTTAATTAAAACTAATGGTTTTTTCTAAAGAAAGTTTTTGACAGCTTAGGTAGTTGGTAGTTTGGTACATTAAAAGAGTATTTAATTTACTGAAAACTGAAGAAGCAACCTACATCTTTTAGGGGTTGGCAATGGCAAGGTCATGGAGGCTCGGCATGCCATGCCGATCGGTATCCTTTATAACCACTAGCCGGCATCAACGAAAAGGCATGGTCCAAAGTCATCCCATTCCGAATCGGCATGCACATCAACCCAAAATTTTTGAATGTCGGTCATTTAATATGTTAAGCCATTTGAGGCTTATTTCAAAAAAAAAAAAAATAATAAAAAAAAAAAAAAATTGTTCCCTTTAAATTGTAACTTGATCTTGTAATTTTATAAACACAACCAAATCACAAAATATTTACCATCTAATCACACACTACTAGCCATGGCTTACGCATCATCTTCTTCATCCTCGGACGAAATTTTTATTCCAACCGAATCATCCGATCTATGGCAATCCGGTAGTACGTTTGAAACTTTGTTAGCCGGATACAAGGCACTTGAAGATACGACAAATTCTAAAGAAATACGTGATTATATCACCCGTTTTCGTGAAAGAGCATTAGAAACTCTAAACAATGATTATTTTGTTGAAGAACCAAAGTTTAACGACGATAAGTGTAACACCCCCAAAATTTGATACAGTGGAAGACTCAACAAACTTTCGGGGTACTACGGGGATTGGTATCCAACACAAGACATAAAAGAACGAGATAAAGTAAACATAAGAAAAATACAACCACGCGGGGTTTTAAAGTTTACATTTATCTCAAATTCATCCAAAGTCAGGCCCAAAAGAAATAAATATAGGTCCACAATTATTTATCAGAGTTTTAGAAAATAGATCCATAACCAGGTGCCATAGCCAAGCCTCCAATCCAAGCATCCAAGGGCATCACTTAATTACCTGAGAAAACGCGATAAAAGTCAGCTTTCACTGGTGAGATCATAGGTTTAAATTCATGACTAAATAGAGTGGACATATACGCAAAAACGTTTGCTAGCTAGACTAGGCCTCAATCATCCCACCAAAACGAACCAACCAAATCTAATCAACCCTATAGGTGCACACTATAGCTCAAATCAATCAAATCAATAGCTTACCTAGTTCATGACTAGGCCTCGCTCCATAACCAATCCAATAGCTTACCTAGTTCGGGACTAGGCCTCGCTCAACAACCAAACAATAGCTTACCTAGTTTGGGACTAGGCCTCGCTCTATAACCAAATCAATAGTTCAACTAGTTCAAGACTAGGTCTCGCACTAACCTACCTAGTTCTATAAGCATAGCAAGTTTTAAAATTAACAAAGCGATAATAGTCCACATAAAACAATTTGCACGTTTCTCACCCCAAGTATTGAAAACAAAGTTCAAGAGTAAAAGTGGGGCTATGACTCACCTCAAGTCCAGCAATCAGCAAAAGAAATCGATAGATGAAAGATGTAAAGCAACTCAAATAACGGCAACTACAGACTCGGCACTTCCTAACAATATAAACGTGTTCAGAATCATTTCCTCAAAATCAAATATTCCCAATCCCGTACGTATTCCATTATACTTTCCAAAAATCCATTTCTTGTATTATCCTCATATTAATTTGGAGTTTGACGTTTGGTATCCATGCGGGTGGAGGGTCGACACAACTCAAACCAAGAAGCCACAACGAAAAGAATAATAAAAGAATCTATAGGTCTAATATTAGCTCAATATATTATTTAAATAAATCATCGAAGTTTATCAAATCCGTCGATTTGGTAATCCCCCATATTTATTTACGTAATACATCATTCTAAGATTATACCCAACCTAAATCACATAGCACAAAGAATACTATATGATAAGTATCGTAGTCCAATAAATCCCCTATATATATCGTCAAATTCGCCAAATTCGTCAATTTAGCCAACTCCACGAGATATCTAGTGATTCATCATTCCAATACACGTACCATAACCTATGGGCGTCGTAGGATACGATGCCCATTAATATACTCATTTTATATAGCTAAATAAACCCTATTTAACCCGTCGATTAAATAAGTTACGTAGTTATAGAAAATGGATATATTAATCGTCATATATCCGTGACAACACAAAAGTCACTTAATAAAATAAAGTCCACTTGGACTTAAGTGACCACAACCCCGTATAACTCGATAGTTTTCCCTATTTATTAAAAGAAATATTTTATTTAATGATTTTCCCAACATAATATATTTCGTCATCATTTATAGTTATTTATTTATAATAACGCTCCCGACATTTATTACACTATTCACATAGTACAATAATTATCGTCACGTTATTATAATGTTTACTCGTGATCGTTTTATTATTAATATACGCATTTATATATATATATATATATATATATATATATATATATATATATATATATATATATATATATATATATATATATATATATATATATATACACACATACGTTTATCACGTCTATGTACTTATATAAACGATTACATTACCAATAATATTATTACGAGTTTTTATTAGTAACGTTTGATTCTAATTATTTATCGAGTTATATGAGTTGGTCACATGTCCGAGTCATCACTCTCGGCTCATTGTCCAACTCCAAGAATAAAATAATCAAGTCATAAACAAGTAATCCAATTCCGTCCAAAACAATCCCAAATCACGTGCTACAACAATAGGGTCCAACTACGGCACCCGACTAACCTATCTCCGTCAATCTAGTTAACCGTCTCACAATTGGTTCCCAATACCACTTCGTCAACACAACTTCATAATCAAATATCCCGAGTCCAAAAGTACCATGATTCAAAATAATAACAATCTCATCAACAAAATAATCCGACAATCATAAACGGTAACCAAATAATATAACACATTTACGGGTTGATTTACCAAGTCAACCCGGGTCAAATATTAAACCATAAGAGATGTGATCTCACCCGAGACCTCTAGGATCTCGGCTTGCTCCATACGAGCCAACCAAATGGACCATAGTGGTCACATACAATCCATGAATCAACAATATTCGACCGGACCCAAAGGGTCACGGTCTTGCTCATATCGAGCCAAAACCAAGCCAAACGACCCTCATGGGTCGTCGGCCAAAACCAAACAACAACAACAACAAGATAGCAACGAGGGCCATGGGTCTCAACATGGCTAACGAGCCATCCAAGACACGACTTCGAGACTCCTTGGGTCTCGGCTAAGCTCAAACCGAGTCTCACATTCACCAATCGACATTCAAATATCAAATCCTTCCACCAATCTTCATCAAATCGACCCACCCGGATACCAAACCATCAAATCCTTAATAAAACTTCATTTCCCATTTGTAAAACTCAAAACCCAACAAAAACAACCCGTGTACCCACGGATTTAAGCATGAATCGAGGCACACAACAAGGATGTCGTGGCCACTCACCTTCCAAATGGCTTCAAAACTTGATTTCTTTAAAAACCCAACAAGATTAAATAAAAATGGTGATGTTTAAGAGGTTGTGATGATTCGTACGTGGTGTAAAAGTGGGTTTTGGAGCGCGTGATTTATGTCAAAAGATAGATCGGAACAAGGTGGTGATGATGGTGGTGTTAGTTTGTTTAGGAGGGGGCGGTGGCGGCGGTAATGGTGTTTGAAGGTGGCGGTGGTGTTGTTGTTTCAAGAGAGAGAGAGAGAGTTGGTGAAGATGGTGTTGGTTGTGTTTGTGTCCAGGTTCACAAGGACGATTTTTGTATATTTACTCTTAAAAAAATAATAATAATAATAATAATAATATATTAGTGGTAAGGTGGGTTAAGTAAGTTAGATGTAGAATACATGGACCAAACCCGAAACTCATTTAAAGTAAAACAACTCTCCCGAACCGAGCTCATTCCAAATATCCAAAATCTCTCGATACGTTCCAAAAATATAAAATAACCGAACCAAACATTTAAAATATATAAAATTGTTAGGTTATCCTAGTGCCGGAGTCAATGTAGTGCCAAATAAACATCTCAAAAATAATCATCACGAATATATCAAACCAAACCAATAATTAATAATCAACTTCCATAAATAACTCAAGGTTTAAAATCACATTCCAACGTTTACAAATCTCATCATGAATAAACTTTTCAAATATTCCAAAAATTATTAATTTTAAAGTAATGTGCGTTTTATAAATTGTTTCCCTAAATTGCCGGTTGTCACATCCTCCCAGCCTCAGAAGAAACCCCGTCCCGGGTTTCACTCGGAACAATCCATCTACGAAGTAAAAAGCTTCGGATATCTCTTTCGAAACTCATCCTCATGTTCCCACGTAAATTCCGGTCCATGCCACGAATTCCAACGAACTTTGATGAGTGGAATACGACTTTGCTTGAGTCGTTTAATCTCTCTATCCAATATCTCAATCGGCTCTTCCACAAAGTTCAAACTCTAATCCACACGAATATCCTTGATTGGTATAACCGGCGTTTCATCCGAAAGACACTTCTTCAAATTACTAACATGAAACACATCGTGAACTTTACTCAGTTCCTGTGGTAATTTCAACCTATAAGCCACGGGCCTGATGCGTAGGGATTGCACCAGGCTTTACCTCTCGAGGGATCTCGAGAAGCTTACAACCCCCACCAGGCAGTGTACCTGATCGATGTAGTATAGTATAATGACAAGTACCGGTGGATTGATCGTTCAGCTAGGAATAGTGTCGCTAGGATTAGAAAACCTAAAGACTAGGTCTAGAGATGAGAGATGATTCTTTTTGTATTTTTTAGTTTTTATAAAAGCAATTAAAAATCTCGGTTTTGAAGGAGTTGGGTGGAATTAGTTGCTAGTCAACTAACCCAATTACTAAGATGCAATCAAAATAAAATACTAAAAATGAAAATAAGCTAAATTAAACTAGTGGTGTGAGCAATATATGGGAGAATTGTGTTTACTTAGATTTCACTACTCATTAGATATCTTTTACAGGTTAATTACTTGTTACAGTTGCGTGGATGACGGATTGTATTCCTTAATACCATTCATGGGGTGACGTACTTACTTCCCCAATCCTATAAGCGCCTACTTCACTCCTATGTCGAGCCGGCAAAGAAGCTCCTAACATAGGATCATTAGAATTTGCTCATGCATTAAATACAACCAATAAAACCTAGTACACATCGGTTCATGTTTCCTAAGACGTTCAAGCATGTTACACAATGGAGATCTGCCAGTTTTCTTAAGCCTAACATTGAAATCATTCATCCATTACAACTATGAACAAGTAATCAACATATAATTAACATCTAGGTTTCATTACATCTAAGCAAACACATGAAAGATCTAGCCTAGCATGTTGGAATCAAGACAAGCATAAGATATATTCAAACAACACATAGACATATTGATTGAATTGAAAGAGGACTTATCTTAATTGAACATGAAAGGTTTCAAGGGGTAAAAACCCTTGAAAATACTGTAAAATACGACCTAGGGTTTATTAGGTTCGACCCTAGTATTCTCCACACAAGTTCCTCCTTTATGAATGAAAAATAGAAAAGTATATATAGTTTTTGTGAGGTGACGGCGTCAAGAACAAATGTCTAACGCCGTCATCTCGCCGCCAAATAATTTCTCGGACTGCCTAGATCTGGGTTTGACGCCGTCACGTGCATTCCTTATGCAGGCCGTCACCATATTAACTCTTGACGCCCTTCTCTTGATGCCTTCAGGTTTTCACTGGGTCGTCACGGATTTTACTCCTGACGCCGTCTGAATTTTCCTCTTGACGCCGTCAGGTACTGTTCTCAGCATGGAAAATTAAGTCTTTGCCGTTTTCTTCACTTTTATGCTCTAAAAACGTCGAAAATGCTTCCTTTTCCAGAATTCACTCCCAAAGTACCTAAAATCACAAAAGGAACGATTTAGGGCAATATTTGATCAAATAAATTTAATTCCGGGCTTAAATGACCCCTTAAAAGTGGTTCATTTTTCGCCTCATCATATACCCTTACACTTGAGATTTGCTTGTCCTCAAGCAAATGCACTTTTATTATAGTCAAAATACAAGTTAGGGGTCATTTAACACTAATATAAAAGTAATTACAACAAATAATCGTTCCACTAAAGACCAAAGACAAGCACGGAGGTCATACACTAGCACCTCACAAATAGTGTTTAGATACTCACATCTCTCGGGTGTAATAAAGTATATATCACAATACGGAAATGGAAAACATCTCTCACTACCTGTCATAACAAAATAGATTACCATAGGCTTGGGAATGGATCAAACCTCCACCACATGGCGTAAGCACCTAGGATAAACTATCAAAGAGGTCTTTTAAAGGGTTGTAACGTTAGGTGTAGGGATATGGAATACACGGTTTTGTTGGATATAGGCAGTCTTTACTGGTGGCGAGTTAATAATCTTGGTTAATTACATGTACAATATGGCGTTGCTAAGCCAAGACTAGACTCGACTTAAGCTAATAAATGAAAATAACAAAAACATAAAATGAACATAGAATGAAAAAGGAAGGTAGTCCGTATGTTTTTTCTCTTTTCTTTTTCTATTTTTTTTTCTTTTTCTTGATTTTTTTGATTTTTTTTTGATTTTTTTTTGTTGCATACACTCTTACCCTACCATCCAAAATAATAAATCATAAGGAATGAAAATTCCCCTTACACTTGAATTTTTACATACTTTACAATAAACTAATCTAATGACTCGAATTAAGAAAATCAAAACACTTTGAGTACTTTTAAGATTAACGTACATATGGGGGTAATAATATGATGTTCTTCCCCATTACTCCATAAAATAAGTACTTTACCCATGAGTCCCAATCGTCCCAAAACAATATGTACAAGGATATGACTCGACTTAGCAACCATGTAATCAATTAGATAATTAACTTAGGGTTTAACAAATAACAATAATGCACTAAAGATGAGTGCATACACGGAAGGCTAAGGCGATTTGGGTGTACATTTAAGTGGGGTGTAACAAATTCTTCCTTTAAGTAAGATGCTTAAAGTTAGAAACGAAAAGATAGGCTCGGAGGGGTGTACTAGGGGTTTCGTGTACTAAAAATGAGTACAACGCTAGGGTGTGGGAAAATTAATTGACTTAACTAGCCAAATAATATGACTTAAATGGTCAAGTAATTATGATACGGGTTTAACACAAGGGTGATCCTAATGCCTCTTATCATGTAGTAAATCCTATTACACGAATGTAGTCTCACTAGCGGTCTCGGGATGCATCACTAACGCAAGTTCTAGAATTTAAATGCTACCGGTACACTTATAAGCACTAATAATGAATGCTTTTCCTATCAAATCTAAAGGCGAACCTTACATATTTAGGTGGAAAATTTTTCTGAATGATACGGTTTTGTGCTAGTCATACAATCTCCTATCCATGAGACGCTTGCTATGGCTAAAGTTTCACTCCTAAATTTTGTAAAAAATTTTAAATTTGGCGCTAAAATTACACTAACAAGTATTTCTCATAGTTTTATTACACATCTACTATCAAACAAAAAAACTCAAGCGAAAGTGTATCTGTAAGGTATCATCGTTTTACCATCCCCTTACACTTAGGATGAACATTGTCCCCAATGTTCAAGTAAAGAATGTAAAAGTGAAATAAGTAAAAAGAATGAAATCAAATACTCCCCTAATTCGCTCGGTATGGATAATAGGGTGGCCAGGTTAGATCTTCCTCCAAGAAAATGAACAATCAAAGCTTCCCTTCCAGAATATAAATCATCTTCTTGTTATACATAACCTGTAAAACCTGAGAAAACAGACAAGGCAACCTCGCATAAAATTGGCGGCAATCTATATATGCTAATAAAACCTAGAAAACAAAATAAGATATAATGATTGTGGAATGATGTTTTCAGATCTCCTGGAGATTATAAAACTAATGATTCAACAAAAACTTTAAGATTCCGTTAGAAAAACAAAACTGGTAAAATTTCCAGAATTTTACATGTGACGCCGTCAAGAGTAAACTCGTGACGTCGTCAGAAGTGACCTGCAGAAATTCTTATGTTAAGTTTCTGGAAAATTTCTGGAAAAACTTCGTCCTACTTCCTGGAAAATCCTGCAAAACATCATTATGACTCGATATAAGCATCTGACTCTAACAAATATGAATATACATGTTCACTTAATATTGTGGAGAATCATGATCGGTTTTGTTTCTTAAAAACATATTTGGGGTTTCCCCTTACACTTATCTTTTGCGAAATACCTTTGGATGAAGTTAAGACTAGGCCAAACAACAAAATAAAGTATTTTCACTATTTTAGTTTGAAACATGATCTACCAACAATAAAAATAAAGCATGCATACGGAAACAAATAACAATCAAACAAAATAAAAATAACACAAAACATGGGTTGCCTCCCAAGAAGCGCTTTTCTTTATTTACGAGTCTTGTAGCTAGACTCAAGGTCATGAATTACGTTTTCCTGTCCCATTTTTGTACCGACTCAAAACATCTAACCCAATTCTCATCACGCTTGTATTCCGGGCCTAGATTCACGCAACCCGAATAGTACGTTCGCCTCCTCTCATAATAGGCGTCATTATCAATTCCATCCTCCTTAACCTCATAGGGTCGAATCTCATCAATTTGTAGATTCTTGATACCTTTTAATTCTTCCTTCATGTGAGGCATCATAAAAGTAATCTTCTCCATCCCATCAGTAAACTGAACTATCCCCTTCTCATGATCATAATACATCTTAGTCTTCTCAACAAAAGGTCGTCCTAGAACCATCTCTCCTAGGTGTGGATCTATAATGCCTCTAACATCTTCTAGGATTACAAAGTCGCATTGATAAGTAAAATTTCCTATAAAGATGTGTACCCCTTTAACTCTCAATTACATAGCCTATTAGAGTTGTAAGGGTCTTTTCAAGGGCTTAACCTTTCGTTCATTATCCAGTTGTAATAGAGCCTAGACATAATATTCATGGGTGCTTTTAAGTCAATGTATGTATGCTCTCTAGACATGTACCCAATCATGCAAGGAATTTTTATGTTCCTGAAGTTATGCCTCCTAATCCATGGTGTCTTTCTATATTTTGAGGGGCAGGGGTGTTGTAAAAGGAACCTATGGTAACTTAATTCATCCGGGGTTGGAGTGAAGTCCGTAAACTCAATTTTTATCTGGAGAGGCTTAATGAATTCCTTAAATGTGTTAACTTCTCTCTTTCTTCTTTTATGCGCTATAAGCCACTTGCTAACTTCTAAACGGCGACTCTAAAAATCCATAAAGACCAAACTAGTACAAACAAAAACACGAAGAAATAGATAGACTAAAGAGATCCTAAAAATGAAAATAAAATCTTACTAGAAAGGAATATAGCGAGTAGACCTAATAAAAATAAATCCTAACCTAGACAATAACTATTCCCCTGGCTGCGGCGCCAAAAACTTGATGCGTAGGGATTGCACCAGGCTTTACCTCTCGAGGGATCTCGAGAAGCTTACAACCCCCACCAGGCAGTGTACCTGATCGATGTAGTATAGTATAATGACAAGTACCGGGGGATTGATCGTTCAGCTAGGAATAGTGTCGCTAGGATTAGAAAACCTAAAGACTAGGTCTAGAGATGAGGGATGATTCTTTTTGTAATTTTTAGTTTTTATAAAAGGAATTAAAAATCTCGGTTTTGAAGGAGTTGAGCGGAATTAGTTGCTAGTCAACTAACCCAATTACTAAGATGCAATCAAAATAAAATACTAAAAATGAAAATAAGCTAAATTAAACTAGTGGTGTGAGCAATATATGGGAGAATTGTGTTTACTTAGATTTCACTACTCACTAGATATCTTTTACAGGTTAATTACTTGTTACAGTTGCGTGGATGACGGATTGTATTCCTTAATACCATTCATGGGGTGGCGTACTTACTTCCCCAATCCTATAAGCGTCTACTTCACTCCTATGTCGATCCGGCTAAGAAGCTCCTAACATAGGATCATTAGAATTTGCTCATGCATTAAATACAACCAATAAAACCTAGTACACATCGGTTCATGTTTCCTAAGACGTTCAAGCATGTTACACAATGGAGATCTGCCAGTTTTCTTAAGCCTAACATTGAAATCATTCATCCATTACAACTATAAACAAGTAATCAACATATAATTAACATCTAGGTTTCATTACATCTAAGCAAACACATGAAAGATCTAGCCTAGCATGTTGGAATCAAGACAAGCATAAGATATATTCAAACAACACATAGACATATTGATTGAATTGAAAGAGGACTTATCTTAATTGAACATGAAAGGTTTCAAGGGGTAAAAACCCTTGAAAATACTGTAAAATACGACCCAGGGTTTATTAGGTTCGACCCTGGTATTCTCCACACAAGTTCCTCCTTTATGAATGAAAAATAGAAAAGTATATATAGTTTTTGTGAGGTGACGGCGTCAAGAACAAATGTCTGATGCCGTCATCTCGCCGCCAAATAATTTCTCGGACTGCCTAGATCTGGGTTTGACGCCGTCACGTGTATTCCTTATGCAGGCCGTCACCATATTAACTCTTGACGCCCTTCTCTTGACGCCTTCAGGTTTTCACTGGGTCGTCACGGATTTTACTCCTGACGCCGTCAGAATTTTCCTCTTGACGCCGTCAGGTACTGTTCTCAGCATGGAAAATTAAGACTTTGCCGTTTTCTTCACTTTTATGCTCCAAAAACGTCCAAAATGCTTCCTTTTCCAGAATTCACTCCCAAAGTACCTAAAATCACAAAAGGAATGATTTAGGGAAATATTTGATCAAATAAATTCAATTCCGAGCTTAAATGACCCCTTAAAAGTGGTTTATTTTTCGCCTCATCAGGGCTCAATTCTCTCAAAAATTAGAAATGGTCCAATGTAGCGGGGGTTGAGTTTCCCACGTTTCCCGAAACGTATCACTCCTTTCCAAGGCGAGACTTTCAGCATCACTTTATCTCCAACCTGGAACTCTAGGGGTTTGCGTCTCTGATCGGCATAACTTTTCAGTCTATCTCTAGCTGCTTGTAATCGATCATGAATTTGAGTCACTTTCTCAGTAGTCTCCAAAATAAGCTCAGGGCCTGTGAGTTGGCTATCTCCCACTTCAGCCCAACCAATAGGCGAACGACATTTTCGGCCATATAAAGCTTCAAATGGTGCAGCTTTAAGACTTGTGTGGTAGCTATTGTTATAGGAAAACTCCGCAAGGGGTAGATACTTCTCCCAGCCTTTACCAAAGTCTATTATGCATGCACGAAGCATATCCTCCCAAGTCTGAATAGTTCTCTCACTTTGACCGTCGGTTTAGGGATGATATGCAGTACTCATATCAAGTCTTGTCCCGAAAGCGGTTTGAAGTGATCGCCACAAAGCTGACGTGAAGCGACTGTCGCGATCAGAAATGATCGATATCAGAACTCCATGACGAGAAATAATTTCCTTCACATATAACTTCGCAAGTTTGTCGACACTATCATCTTCATTAATTGCCAGGAAATGAGCAGACTTAGTCAAACGATCCACAATTACCCAGATAGCGTCACAACCGCTAGCTGTCTTAGGTAATTTGGTAATAAAGTCCATCGTAATCCGCTCCAATTTCCAAACTGAGAGTTCTGGCTGCGTCAATAATCCTGACGGTCTTTGATGTTCGGCTTTAACCTTAGAGCAAGTCAAACACTTACTAACGTACATTGCTATATCTGCCTTCATATTTGGCCACCAATATAACTTCTTCAGATGTCGGTACATCTTGTCAGACCCAGGATGAATAGAATACCTTGACTTATGCGACTCATGCATAATCAACTCTCGAATTCCTCCATACAATGGTACCCAACTTCGGTTTCCAAAACACAATACTCCATTAGAACGCTTAACAAATCCTTTCTCATTTTCTGCCATCCCAAATATGTTCTCAGCAGGTCGATTTTCTGCTTTCAACGCTTCCATTTGAGCTTATAATATTTGAGACGGTAACGGCGATACGATAGTCATTCCCAATGACCTAACTCGTAACGGCGGAATTCTCTCCTTTCTACTAAGAGCATCAGCAACGACGTTTGCTTTACCAGGATGGTAACGGATTTCACAATCATAATCGCTTAGCAAATCAATCCAACGTCGCTGTCTCATGTTGAGCTCTTTTTGATTCAGGATGTGTTGTAGACTTTTGTGGTCAGTGAACACAACACACTTGGTTCCATACAAGTAATGTCTCCATATCCTTAAGGCAAAAACCACAGCACCTAACTCCAAGTCATGGGTGGTGTAGTTCTTCACGTGCTTCTTGAGCTGTCGGGAAGCATAAGCTATCACTTTCTCTCGTTGCATTAACACAGCTCCCAAACCTTTATGAGAAGCGTCACAATAGACGACGAAGTCCTCATTACCCTCAGGTAACGCTAAGATAGGAGCACTACACAACATTTCCTTAAGTAATTGAAATGCTTCCTCTTCCTTATCTCCCTATTCATATTTAACACTCTTTTGAGTCAATTTGGTCAACGGTTTTGCTATCTTCAAAAATCCCTCAATGAATTTTCGGTAACAACCGGCTAAACCCAAAAATTGACGAACTTCTGTTGGGGTCGTTAGTGCAGCCCAATCTTTAATCGCTTCAATCTTAGCAGGATCTACGTGAACTCCTTGTTTATCAATCACATGACCTAGAAATTGTACCGTCAGAATCCAAAATTCACATTTAGAAAACTTAGCATATAGTTTCTCCTTCCTGAGCAATTCTAAGATAAGTCTTAGGTGCTCCTCATGCTCCTTTTCACTCTTCGAATAGATTAGAATATCGTCGATGAACACAATCACAAACTTTCCTAAATAAGGCTTACACATTCGATTCATGTGATCCATAAATATTGCTGGTGCGTTAGTCAACCCAAACGGCACACTTGGAACTCATAATGCCCGAAACGGGTTCTAAAAGCCGTTTTCGGAATATCTTCCTCACGAACTCTAAGCTGATGATATCCCGATCTCAAATCGATCTTCGAATACACACTCGATCCTTGAAGCTGATCGAACAAGTCGTCGATCCTCGGTAACGGGTATCTATTCTTCACCGTTAACTTGTTCAACTCTCGATAATCAATACACATACGAAATGATCCATCCTTCTTCTTCACAAATAAGACCGGGGCTCCCTAAGGCGACGAACTTGGTCTTATAAATCCTTTTTCGGCTAACTCCGCTAATTGTTTCGACAACTATTCCAGTTCCGTAGGTGCAAGTCGATAAGGCGCTCGTGCCACGGGTGCAGCACCAGGTATCAACTCAATCTGAAACTCCACTTGTCTAATAGGCGGGATTCCCGGCAAATCATCTGGAAATACATCAGGAAAATCACGAACTATAGACACATCTCCAATGCATCTTTCCTTCTTCTCCTTCCCTCCTTTCTCAGAGATTTGAGCTAAGAAAAGGCAACATCCTTTTTCCATTAGCTTCGGTAATTTAGTGCAAGATATGACTGCTAGTCTAGATGGGCCTCTCAATTCTTTTCGATCTCCTGGTATATTTAGGATCTCCTTGCCGTAAGGCACACGCACGATCTTCTCATGGCAAAGTATATGAGCACGATACTTCGACAACCAATCCATACCAATAATGACATCAAAACTTCCTAACGTGACGGGTAAAAGATCTATGTTGAAAGGACGATTCAGAAAATTTAACGTACAACCGCGAATGATAGTCCTAATCCTTTCTATGTTCCCATTAGCTAACTCTACATCATAACCAATTCCTAAGGCCATCGGGGGTTTCTCTAGTAAGGGTGCAAACGTAGTGGACACAAAACTCTTATCGGCACCAGTATCAAATAGTATGGAAGCATAACGATTATTGAGAAGAAACGTTCCAGTAACGACATTCAGATCTTCTCCTCTCTCGTTCCCAAGTGCATACACTCTCCCATGAGCAGCTCCAGCTTCCACACGTTGGTCCCCATTGTCTTGTCGTCCACGGTTTCCTCCAGCTCCACGGTTTCCATGATTGTATCCATTACCACCCGATCCTTGATTTCCTCGGTTCCACGATTCCCTACACTCATTCCTATAGTGTCCCTTCTTTCCACATCCATAACAAGTAACATTTGCCTTACTCATAGTTTCAGGAGTAGCTTGAACCATAACAAGTGGTCGAGCTCTACAGTCCTTACCTATGTGTCCCATCTTAGAGCAATTCTTGCACACCACGTTACATCATCTAGAATGGTTTTTGTAACAGCGGCCACACTTGGGTGCATCTCCATTGTAGTTCTTCTTATCTCCATCTCCCATAGCATAAGCTCTAGTAGTTGTTTGTCGTTTGTTTCGGTGATCATTACCCTTAGAGTGATTATCCCTCTTCCTCTTTCCATTCTTGTCTTTCTCAGCTTCCTCCAATACCAACGAGTCCATCAATTGTTGAGCGATCGTGATAGCCACATGAATATTTGCAGGCTTAGCAGAAATCACATCGTTCCTTGTAGCTACCGGCAACCCATCGGTATACCGCTCAATCCTTTAAGTCTCAGTCCTCACCATGTCTGGGCAAAGCAAGGCTAACTCGCGGTAGCGGCGATTGTAAGTCACCATATCAGTACCCTTCACCTTATGGTTCCAGAACTCAATCTCCAGCTTCTTAACCTCATTCCTTGGGCAGTAATTCTGAATCAGCAAAGACTTAAATTGCTCCCAAGTCATAGCATAAGCCACATCACTCCCAACCGAATTTCGGTAATTGTTCCACCAGGTTAAAGCTTCATCTTTGAAAGTAAAAGAAGCAAACTTTACCTTCGCATTCACCGCACAGTTGCTGACATTGAAAACTGACTCAGTCTTTTCTATCCACCTGACCAAGTAGACCACTCCTTCAGTCCCACCAAACTCAATAGGTCCACAAATTCGAAACTCCTTATAGTTACATCCATTAACACGAACAGGTGGAAATGTTCCAGCAGAATTATTGGAATGATTTGACTCAGCTAGTAGCTCAGCAACTCGTTGCTCTACAAGTTGATTGATCATTGCTTGATCCACTGTAGGTGCATTAGGTGGAACATGATCATTGTCTCCCTGGACCTCAACATTTTGATTCCTGTTGTTGTGATTAGTAGCGTCCAGGTTATCAGGAGTAGGGGTTTCAACATTTCGAGTAGGACGGCGTCCACGGCGACCAGGGGTAGTCGCTGCAGGACCAGTTCTGGTAGCTCTAATAGGGTTTCGTCGTGGGGCCATTGATCAACATAATACCAACACGATATCAACCGCGCACTTTGAAACACAATTCTCCATGTACGCCAACAACCATAGAATATCATACGAAATCACCATCGTCCATACAAGTAGCGATCGATACTTCGTTCTAAAACACCAAAAGACATAATAAATACTAATCGTTCCATACAAGACGAACATACAATCCGAATAACATGACTTCAGAGATAGAATAACCAGCTCTCCTAACCCAGTACTCCCTGGCATAAGAAGCAACACAACAACAACGCAAATCCAAATTGATCTAGCCATGATGCTGGCGTAGACTCCTCAACTCCGATCTCAAACCATCCAACTCTCTCCATAATGATCCCAGCTTAACGCTGTGTGTATCTCTATCTCTCTTGAGGTCTTCTACCTCCTTCTTTAGCTCAGTATTTCTCTGCTACAACTTGCGATCGGCTTCGCGAGCTGTGATGAAACCTCGCTGTAAGCTCTCAATATGCTCATGAATCTCCATCATGCCTCTCCTCATCTCAGTAACTCTCCTCTCAGCCGTAACCATGTCAATCCTCAACTCTCCAATGAACTCAACGGTCACTCTATCAATCCGCTCAGACATACGTGTAACCCTCTCTCCTAGAGCAGTAATCTGAGCCCACAACCTACCAGTCTCACCTAACTCTGCATGCTCAGCAGAAACCTCAGATAGCGCATCCGACTCAACGGGACTACCAGGTGGCAACTCAAACAAATATGGGTGATTAGGTGAAACAGGCTCCATCGGATGTATAGGTGAATCAGGCTCCTCAGCCTGAGCTGGCGGCACTAACAAACCCTCATCATCAGGCATCTCCTCCTCCTGAGGGTTATCCTCCTCCTCAGGGTCATCATCACCCTGCTCAGCCTCCTGAGTTTCATCAGCCTCATCCTCACCCTCGTACTCCTCCTCCTCCTCATCGGAAGAGTACACCATCAATCGTCGTCTCCTAACAGGTGAACCATGTGGTGATGGGGTAGGTGATCTAGGACGACGACGCAATGATGTAGGTGGTGCATCTGACAGAAGAGTGTGAGCATCAAAGTGCAAAGGTGGTGAAGCAGGGCGTACCGACATACGTGCCATAGCTCGGTGGGCAAAACGTGGAGCCACACGAGCCAAAGCCTGATGAAGAGTAAGCTGTCTCGAAGTACCAGGGAGCCCTAGAGAAGATGAGGGTCCCTGCGTAGTAGGTGCAACAGGCGGTGCAGAAGTAGAAGCTGTCAGTGACGCAGTAGCTGAATGCATGGCAATCCTGTAAGGATCATCAGGAGCCATGGTGATTTGTGCTGGGCGTACAGGTGCAGTAAGAATATCCTGAACAACGTCAAACGTACGGGAGGCCATAGTCTGTGACAACTGCATAGGGTAGGTGTAAGAGTTTCAAAACAACTAAACCGCGAACTCAAAATACCGTATCAAAACCATCATAAAATCCCAATCATATAGTTCAAGAAAGATTTAAAAAAAATACCGCATTACTAAAAACATTTATAAAACAATTAAGCCATATAATTCCTCAAAACGCCATCATATCACTTAATCAATAAATCTCAAATCCTCAAATCATCTCAAGAATCTCATATCTACTAATCATCTCAATATACCTCAATATAAACAATGATGCTTCGGCTTGGCGGGCTGGCGGGCATTGGTCGAGGATCGTTTTCTATAAAAATCGGTTATAGTTTAGGTGTTTATTTACCTAGTTCTCTATAACCTTAGCTCTGATACCAATCTGTAACACCCCCAAAATTTGATACAGTGGAAGACTCAACAAGCTTTCGGGGTGCTACGGGGATTGGTATCTAACACAAGACATAAAAGAACGAGATAAAGTAAAAATAAGAAAAATACAACCACGCGGGGTTTTAAAGTTTACATTTTTCCTAAATTCATCCAAAGTCAGGCCCAAAAGAAATAAATATAGGTCCACAATTATTTATCAGAGTTTTAGAAAATAGATCCATAACCAGGTGCCATAGCCAAGCCTCCAACCCAAGCATCCAAGGGCATCACTTAATTACCTGAGAAAACGCGCTAAAAGTCAGCTTTCGCTAGTGAGATCATAGGTTTAAATTCATGACTAAATAGAGTAGACATATACGCAAAAACGCTTGCTAGCTAGACTAGGCGTCAATCATCCAACCAAATCTAATCAACCCTATAGGTGCACACTATAGCTCAAATCAATCAAATCAATAGCTTACCTAGTTCATGACTAGGCCTCGCTCCATAACCTATCCAATAGCTTACCTAGTTCGGGATTAGGCCTCGCTCAACAACCAAACAATATCTTACCTAGTTCGGGACTAGGCCTCGCTCTATAACCAAATCAATAGTTCACCTAGTTCAAGACTAGGTCTCGCACTAACCTACCTAGTTCTATAAGCATAGCAAGTTTTAAAATAAACAAAGCAATAATAGTCCACATAAAACAATTTGCACGTTTCTCACCCCAAGTATTGAAAATAAAGTTCAAGAGTAAAAGTGGGGCTATGACTCACCTCAAGTCCAGCAATCAGCAAAAGAAATTGATAGATGAAATACGTAAAGCAACTCAAATAACGGCAACTACAGACTCGGCACTTCCTAACAATATTAACGTGTTCAGAACCATTTCCTCAAAATCAAATATTCCCAATCCCGTACGTATTCCATTATACTTTCCAAAAATCCATTTCTCGTATTATCCTCATATTAATTTGGAGTTTGACGTTTGGTATCCATGCGGGTGGAGGGTCGACACAACTCAAACCAAGAAGCCACAACGAAAAGAATAATAAAAGAATCTATAGGTCTAATATTAGCCCAATATATTATTTAAATAAATCATCGAAGTTTATCAAATCCGTCGATTTGGTAATCCCCCATATTTATTTACGTAATACATTATTCTAAGATTATACCCAACCTAAATCACATAGCACAAAGAATACTATATGGTAAGTATCATAGTGCAATAAATCCCCTATATATATCGTCAAATTTGCCAAATTCGTCAATTTAGCCAACTCCACGAGATATCTGGTGATTCATCATTCCAATACACGTACCATAACCTATGAGCGTCGTAGGATATGATGCCCATTAATATACTCATTTTATATAGCTAAATAAACCCTATTTAACCCGTCGATTAAATAAGTTACGTAGTTATAGAAAATGGATATATTAATCGTTATATATCCGTGACAACACAAAAGTCACATAATAAAATAAAGTCCACTTGGACTTAAGTGACCACAACCCCGTATAACTCGATAGTTTTCCCTATTTATTAAAAGAAATATTTTATTTAATGATTTTCCCAACATATTATATTTCGTCATCATTTATATTTATTTATTTATAATAACGCTCCCGACATTTATTACACTATTCACATAGTACAATAATTATCGTCACGTTATTATAATGTTTACTCGTGATCATTTTATTATTAATATACGCATTTATATATATATATATATATATATATATATATATATATATATATATATATATATATATATATATATATATATATATATATATATATATATATACACACATACGTTTATCACGTCTATATACTTATATAAACGATTACATTACCAATAATATTATTACGAGTTTTTATTATTAACGTTTGATTCTAATTATTTATCGAGTTATATGAGTTGGTCACATGTCCGAGTCATCACTCTCGGCTAATTGTCCAAGTCCAAGAATAAAATAATCAAGTCATAAACAAGTAATCCAACTCCGTCCAAAACAATCCCAAATCACGTGCTACAACAATAGGGTCCAACTACGGCACCCGACTAACCTATCTCCGTCAATCTAGTTAACCGTCTCACAATAGGTTCCCAATACCACTTCGTCAACACAACTTCATAATCAAATATCCCGAGTCCAAAAGTACCATGATTCAAAATAATAACAATCTCATCAACAAAATAATCCGACAATCATAAACGGCAACCAAATAATATAACACATTTACGGGTTGATTTACCAAGTCAACCCGGGTCAAATATTAAACCACAAGAGATGTGATCTCACCCGAGACCTCTAGGGTCTCGGCTTGCTCCATACGAGCCAACCAAACGGACCATAGTGGTCACATACAATCCATGAATCAACAATATTCGACCGGACCCAAAGGGTCACGGTCTTGCTCATATCGAGCCAAAACCAAGCCAAACGGACCCTCATGGGTCGTCGGCCAAAACCAAACAACAACAACAAGATAGCAACGAGGGCCATGGGTCTCGACATGGCTAACGAGCCATCCAAGACACGACTTCGAGACCCCTTGGGTCTCAAAAAGCTCAAACCGATCCTCACATTCACAAATCGACATTCAAATATCAAATCCTTCCACCAATCTTCATCAAATCGACCCACCCGGATACCAAACCATCAAATCCTTAATAAAACTTCATTTCCATTTGTAAAACTCAAAACCCAACAAAAACAACCCGTGTACCCACGGATTTAAGCATGAATCGAGGCACACAACAAGGATGTCGTGGCCACTCACTTTCCAAATGGCTTCAAAACTTGATTTCTTTAAAACCCAACAAGATTAAATAAAAATGGTGATGTTTAAGAGGTTGTGATGATTCGTACGTGGTGTAAAAGTGGGTTTTGGAGCGCGTGATTTATGTCAAAAGATAGATCGGAACAAGGTGGTGATGATTGTGGTGTTAGTTTGTTTAGGAAGGGGCGGTGGCGGCGGTAATGGTGTTTGAAGGTGGCGGTGGTGTTGTTGTTTCAAGAGAGAGAGAGAGAGAGAGAAAGAGTTGGTGAAGATGGTGTTGGTTGTGTTTGTGTCCAGGTTCACAAGGACGATTTTTGTATATTTACTCTTAAAAAAAAGTAATAATAATAATAATAATAATAATAATAATAATAATAATAATAATAATAATAATAATAATAATAATATATTAGTGGTAAGGTGGGTTAAGTAACTTAGGTGCAGAATACACGGACCAAACCCGAAACTCATTTAAAGTAAAACAACACTCCCAAACCGAGCTCATTCCAAATATCCAAAATCTCGCGATACGTTCCAAAAATATAAAATAACCGAACCAAACATTTAAAATATATAAAATTGTTAGGTTATCCTAGTGCCGGAGTCAGTGTAGTGCCAAATAAACATCTCAAAAATAATCATCACGAATATATCAAACCAAACCAATAATGAATAATCAACTTCTATAAATAACTCAAGGTTTAAAATCACATTCCAACGTTTACAAATCTCATCACGAATAAACTTTTCAAATATTCTAAAAATCATTAATTTTAAAGTAATGCGGGTTTTATAAATTGTTTCCCTAAATTTCAAGTTGTCACAATAAGTTTCGCGAGCGTTTTCGTATGAGTAAAACATTGTATTTACGAATTGTTGGTGAAATTGAAGCGCAAATCGAGTGGTTTCAACCGGGATATGACGCGTTGGGAAAAAAAGTTTTACGGCGTTACAAAAATGTACGTCGGCCATTCGGCAACTCGCAACCGGTGAACCGCCGGATAGATTTGATGACTACTTAAACATGGCACGAAGAACGTCAGGTTATTATTTTTTTTATTAATATTATTTCGTTATCAATTATAAATATTTCGTGTGTGTGTGTGTATATATATATATATATATATATATTTTATTTCGTTATTTTAAATATGTCGTATATATATATATATATTTTATTTATATTTAATATATATAAATATGTGTTATTTAATATGTTGTAGGTGAATGCCTTGATAAATTTTGTGATGCTATTATAAAGTTATATGGGCGAGAGTTCTTACGTAAGTCGACAACCCATGACGTTGCACGCATATTCGAGGCACATGAAGAAAAACATCACATTTCTGGTATGCTTGGTAGCATTGATTGTACACATTTCGTTTGGCGAAATTGTCCTAAGTATTTGAGAGGCCAATATAAGAGAGGTGATCACTAATACCCGACTATTATGCTTGAGGCGACGGCTTCAAATGATTTGTGGATTTGGCATTCGTTTTTTTGGTCATCCCGGTTCAAATAACGATATCAATGTTTTGAATCAGTCTCCATTGTATGTTACTGAGAGAAATGGAACAGCACCAAACAGTTCATTTGTTTTGGGTGGACGGCTTTACAAACGTGGATACTATCTTACCGATATAATTTATCCTATGTATTCAACATTTGTTAAAGCATATCCGTATCATATTGACCCAAAAGAAAAGAAATTCAAAAAGCTACAAGAGTCTGCAAAAAAGGATGTAAAACGAGCTTTTGGTCGTCTAAAGGGAAAATGGTTTATTCTAAGTCGTCCTCTCCGGCCAATGTCCGTCCAAAAAATTCAAAAAATCGTTTATACGTGTATTATATTGAACAATATGATTTTAAAAAACGATGAGATGGCAATATCACCGGCTCATATAATGGATCCGCCGGTCGCGCCAGTTTATGATGATAATGTTCTACAGGAGTTGCTCGACGAAGATATCTATAACCGTCTCCGATATGATCTTACAGAGCACGTAGCGGTTCAAGACTTGCCATACCTTGATGAATAGTGGTTTTATATATATTTTTTTCTAAGCATTTTGTAATTTTCTTTGAGTTATTAATAAAATTTAATGTTTTTATATAATTGTTTAGTATATTTATAAATAAGAAAAATTAAAAAAATATGATTGGTTAATTTTGCATTACCATTGCCACTAAAAATTGAAAGAAAGTCATGGTGAATTATAAATTGTGTTGTTGGCATTTGATTGGTTAAACATGTTTTAGACAACTTTTTTTTTAATCACCATTTCCACCCCTTACGGGCATATTTACATGCTTTGTCCGTCTCTTTTGTTTGACTACACACTTTGTTTGTACATTTACATATGAGGTAGTGTGATTCTTCACATTTCGATATATCAAAACGTTCGCTTTAGTTACAAGTTATCTACTACTTATCAATCAATACCGTGAAATTGAGTTTGCCAATAATTATTTTCTTTTCTTTTCATTCTCCAAAATATAAAAATAAAAAATAAGTTTCATGTAATGGCGGTGTTACAGGGAGAATGTGGCTATGAAAGCTTGTCAACAAGAAAACAATCATTTTTGTGACATCGCAGGCAAAAAAGATTTTTGGCTTTTTAAATCCAATCAGTGACGAATAAGTTTTATAAATGTTGTAACCCGACGAAAACTCACACGTAATGACGGTTTATAGCAACAAATAATTATACTTGTGGTTCTGATGTGATCTTTAATACAACACTTAACGGTGCCATTTATAGTCATTGCAAAAAAAAAAAAAAAAAAAAAAAAAAAAAAAAAAAAAAAAGTATAAAACAAAAAATGATAAAGTTTGAAGATTAATAAATATTTAAATTATTAATTTAATGATTGATGTTATTATCATTTTTAATCAATGTATTAGTAATTGAACTTTGAGTTATGATCAAATGAGAAAAATAATTAAAATAAAAAGTAGCTATAACCACACGTTACAAATGCATCTAAAAAAGTAGATACGTCTTTTTTTAAAAATTTCATTCTCATTTAAAATGTGTAACTAAAATTACTTCTTATCATTTTTATTTTAATTATTTTTCTCACTAGATCATTTCCCGTTAAACTTTATTTAATTTAAAGTTTTTAAGAAAATGATTTTTTTTTTCTTTAGAGATTAATCGTGATGCATCACATATCACAATTATGCACAAAAATTTTAACATCGTACATCATCATAAGGTACATGCCCTGTCGAGAAAAGAATCATATTTCTTCTTTCGTCATAATCAATTCTTAACATCGTACATCATCATAAGATAATATAATTAGAAGGGTTGCATCTAGGTGTTTTCTTTCTTTTTTTAGAAAGACAACTATCTCACGATATACATATCACAAATTTATGTCATATGTCCTAAGTATTGTTAAACAATGAATTTCCGTAGGTAGTGCTTTATTATAAACCATGATTTATAGATTACAAAGATAGCATAAACATTAACCCTAATAGCTAGGCCATGCTTGTGGTATTTTGATTCGGGATGCTCAAAGCATATGCCCAGGACTCGTCCATTACTTCTCAATTTAGTAGAAAAATATATTGGAACGGTTCAATTCGGGAACGATGAATTCACGGCAATTTTAGGCTATGGATAAAATATAGCTCTGCGGCATTGCGCGAGCTAAAGTACTTGTTAAGGACAAACGGTGTAATTTACTCTAAAATCGAAGTATAACGCAACATTACGATAAAACAAAGAGGTAGAAGCATGCATTAGTTTGACTAAAAAATTCTATGTAGTAGAAAACTAAAAATAAGATGATGTAAGAAAATAAAAAAACGCCGGCTTATTGACTCTTATTACGACGTTCATCTAAGTTTAGATATTTTTATTGCTGCATGGTGACTTTTATGGTTGATTGGGATAACTTCCATAATATCCCACAAATGTTTTTTTTTTTCCTCTCTCTCGAAACATGGAGTTATAAACTAAAATCTGTAAAATAGCATATGTATTTAAAATAAACACATAGCTAGCTTAGTGAGCATGCAATGTTAACCCTAAGCCTAATGGACCACAAGCCTACAATTAACCTAGTCATCTAATAAAATCGAAGTATAACACAACTTTATGATAAAACCGAGAAGTAGAAGCATGTAGTGGTTTGCAAAAGAAGTGTAATAGTTGACCCAAACTGTCAAAGTTGATCTATATATAGTTTAAACATGCTATATATGTTTATTTTTGCAGAAGAAAAATGTGTTCTCTTATTTGGGATTCAATACATTGTACCGCTTTGTGTTTTCCTTCTTAATAAAATTATGATGTTCTACTAGAACACTTCCATTTGTACCCATTGTAACAATATTTTTAGAGTTACATAATCTGTAGGCAACAATTGGAACTATAAATAGACTCTTCCTGGTATTCTGTTCAAAACCCCTGTCCTTCTCGTCATACTTAATTATGTTACTTTTGATTTTTGAGTGTCGGGTTGACTTACTTCCAGCTGACCGTTAGATGATCATCAATGGTAACGGAGGTATGCACCATCAATTGCTTTTTAAAAAAAATTAATGAATTAGTAGTTGATGATCAGAGATTGTAACTTGGTATGTTTGACCCCAAAAGTTAAACTGTAAATCTTCTTCATCTTGAAAATGCAGGAATTCGTTATTTTGAATTATTCACGCTTGCTAAATACTCCCTCCTCTCCATATCCGTAGTCACATGTGGTTCCTTCCAAATCCAATATAACTTGAATCATTGCTCAATATTGCAATAATGTAGCCTTAAAAAACAATATTTATGAGCATAATAAGAAGGAATTGGTGGTTATTCCAAATAAGTAATGCCAAGATTTTATTCTGAAATGTTCCCCTTAATTGAGTGGGAACAACTAACATGTATTATTTTAACCGTTATTGTGTGTTAACCATGATCACAAACATTGTACAGTAATTAACCTTTTGTTGATATTATATGGTCATTTAAGTCGTACGTAGTAATAATCAATACCTTTTGCGCAGGAACTTAACCGCAATAACATGAAAATGGCAGTTCACATATAAACAAAAAGGATGGTTGCTAAAAGTATACAATGCCATGGTTTAGTACTTTCATTTGTGTCTAGACGGGTCCGGGTCTAGATGGGTCCGGGGTTTTGGTTGGGTTGACCCGACTATTAAAAAAAAAAAAAAAAAAAAAACAGAATTCTTTTACTGTATTTTGAGTAAAATATGCAATGAAGTGAGAAAAAAGGTAAAAAAAAAAAAGAAAAAAGAAAATTTTGACCCCGCCTAAACCTATTGTCTAATTGTTATATAAATGTACTTTTTATCTTTTTTTGAACAAAAATTGCATTTTCTATTCAATAACCAATTAAACTCACGTATACTACTTACGTAGACCCAACAAGACCCTTCACCGAATAGACATTTATCCAACTTGACACATGTTTAACGAATGAGTCTCTAATTCGCCACCATTAAAAAATATATGGTTAAAAATAGTAAGCCTTGGTCACATTAAAATTGTGATGCACATAAATAACAAAAATGATGGTTACTAGAAGTAGGCATTTGGTCACATTAAATTTCTAAAGCATACAGAAACTAAATAGAAGTAACCCATCACATTACAATTAGGATCCACACAAAAGTTATTTGATGGTAAGAGAAGTAAGTCTTAAGTCTCATTAAAATTGTTGTGATTTATACAAAAGCAATAAAGGATGGTTAAAAAATAGTAAAACTTGGTCACACTAAAATTCTGATTTCTACAAAAACAAAAATGATGGTTAGTGAAAGTAAGCCTTGGTCACATTGAAATTGTAGATTCCACACAAAAACAAAATTGATGGTTACTAAAAGTAAGCTTTTGGTCACATTACAATTGTGATTCTTGTGCCTATAAATAGTCGAATTATCTAGCCCTTTCATTCATCACTTAATCTTCAATATCCGTACTCTATCAATTTCTTAGCCAACAATGAGGTTCCATCTATTTCAAAGTTTAGCCATTCTTTTTGTAAGTAAAGCATTTTCAGATTGTTTTTAAAGATTCTTAGATAAATGTGGTGCTTGTTAATGTACATTAGACTATATTAGTGTGTTTGATACTTATTTTAGGTGGTAGTCGTTGCAAGTCATGCATCAGTTGATCCTGAAGCGATCAAGTATTCTCTATCCGGTGGTTAGTAACGTATTCCGATATGCATCATTGTGTATTTCTAACATGTTCATTATTATTTATCTGTCTAGTGATTGCTAGCTCGTTTGACATTGTAGACATTTGATTTTGTTACAAAACAGGTGTATCCGTTAACTCAAACCAAAAGGAAAGCATTTCGTATGTGTTAGGGAAGCCAAAAGCAAATTTCCCCGGATATGATGATGCGACATCAGATGAACAAATTATGGGAATGAAAATGTCGGCACTTTTCATCTTGGAGAAAGACTTGCACAAGAGCAAAAATATCAACTTGCACATCAGTAAAGATGCAGTAACGTCGCCATTTGTGCCTCGTCAAGTTGCAGATTCATTTCCATTTACATCAAACAAGATACAAGATATCTACAAGGCCTTCAAAGTCAGCCCTGCATCGCTAGAAGCAAGCTTGATCGAGAAAACATGCAACAAGTGCAAGAAGGCTTACAACAAAAAAAGAAAATAACTATTGTGCGAACTCGTTGGAGTCAATGGTGGATTTTGCTTCATCAAAGCTAGGGAAAAGAATTAAGGCGGTTTCAACACAAGTGGACGGTAACGAGAGCGCAGCATTACAAAGGTACAAAGTCGAAGGTGTAAGGAAATTGAATGGAGATTGTTGATAATTCAAAGACGAAACAATCACCAAAATTAAACAAACGAAGCGGAAACTTTATTTCAAATTACCAAACCAAATTCAAATGTACTAACACAAAAACTAATTCAAAAGGTACCAAACTCTAATTCAAACGGTACCAACTTTTAATTCAAAAGGTAAAAATAATTCTAAAGCTAATGATCTCTATTTATAGGCAAAACTAACCACATAGATTAGTTTTCAAATTCGAATCAAACTTGTAGAACAAGTCACAAAATCCAATTTTACCAAAAGCCCCATAGAGTTTAAGTCATATTCTAACAGAGATGATGATGTGTTTGCCACCAACAACATTATGGCTACGCTGTCCATTATTGCCATAAAGCATCTAAGATTAACGCGTATATGGTTTCTTTGGTTGGGGAAAACAATGTAAAAGCCAAGGAAATATTGGTCTGCCATGTAGATACTTCCTCATGGAACCCGAAACATTTAGCATTTCAAGTTCTTAATGTAAAACCCGGAACATCTGCTATGTGTCATTTCCTTGTCGAAAATGAGGTAGCTTAGGGTTCCTACTAGGCTGTACTTTGTAAATTCTAGCTTATAATGCCTTAAATAAATCATAGTATGTTTAATCTCTTTCGTTCTTAATTTATGTCTCAGTGTCTTTAAAAGTAACAAATATTTGACTATTCTCATTAAAACTTTTGCAAGTAGTGTTGGAATTAAGAAAACGGAGACGTCATAAAAATTGTTACAAAATAATCACTGAACCTGGTTTTGTCATATAAACACAAACTCTCAAGCACCAAGATAAGTTTCTATACTAAAGTTTCACTATAAAACCAAAAAGGTCACAAAAGATGCAGTGGTAAAACAACAGTGACACAAACTGTGTGTGGAAACACCATTTGCTTAGCTTAACTAACTCTTGCCTCTTGGTGGTTACATATTAACTTGATTAATTGATTGATATAACTATCTCTTAATTATAAAAGATTTTATTCTGAAATGTTCTGTTACGCCCTGTGCCTGATTTGACAGGAATTTAAAACTTCTACGCGAAAAAGACTCATCTATAACGGACCTTTTGTTACACTTTAACAAACAGACAAAAATCTTTAACAAATCAACCTTTGTAAGTATTTTTAGATGAAACTAGACTCAATTACCTTCGAAATAACAGGTGGCACGACCTCTGACGAGTTATAGTTTAAAAGCTATGATTTTTCTAACACGACCCATTTTGTGCACTAGTTGCTGTCCCAAACACCCCTTTTTCTGCATATTCCTTTTTATGCACTTTTGACCCATTTTCCGGAAAACAACTTCTATAACTCGACAAAACAAAAATTTTCAGAAATCTTTAACGTAACATAATATATCATTTTCATAAATATTTGTAGTCTAAACGACTCGTAAACTCACACCTTACGAGGTTTGCCAAATACTCGTTTTGACCCACTTTCAAACACTATAACCCATTAGTAAAATAACTGATTTGACACAATCTTACTTTGATAACCACAACACTCAACAAACCATATTATAACATACTACATGGGCTATAACCCGTTGACCCCAAAATGGGTACAAACATACTATAATCCAAACACCTCTTTAAACCATTACATACACTTTAATCATTTCTATAACAACCCATTTGACCACCAAAACACTTGAATGACCAAGACATAAACTATGACACTTGACAACACATAAACAACGATTGAAATGACACTTGACAACACATAAACAACGATTGAAAGACCAACAGGGGTTCAACCTTGAGTTTGAGCTCGGTAACTACGACTAAGCTCTAAAACATAACCAATAACCTTCTAGCATCCATACTTACGATCCTTAAGCTTAATCCATGCCATAGCACTTCCACAGTATCCTACAAAACGTTAAAACACAATAACGTAAGCTTTCGCTTAGTAAGCAACTAGATTATCATATAAATATACTTCAATTCACAAGTATGCATCATGAACACAATAAGCCATTATAATCTCATAACCATCACCATAGCAATACCATAATCTATAATACATAACAATTACAAACATAGCTTAATCCTTCCATATCATGATCTATCACTTGAATAGTCTCACTAGTCAAGCCTTCTATGACACTAAACTTACTAATCGAAAACTTTATCTTACAACTCATTCATAATCACATAACATGAGAATATTCATATAAATCACATAATAATCATAGTTACTTACCTTAGCAATCCAAGCTAAGATTACCCATCATAATCTTCATCATCAACCTCCTCTTTACATCCTAGGTTAAAATCATTATAACATAAACACTTAATATTCATAATCAAATAACTATAACAATGGTTTATATAACAATATCTCATCTCTAAACACTTCTAATAATCATATAATGATCATATGATAATTAGCCCATAAATTTACCAAATTTAAATTCAATAACCCTTATTCCATAATCACTATAACTTCTTTAATTAGCTTAAAACCATCTTTTACCCAATTCTTAAATTAGGGTTCATGAACCCTAACTTCTTAATTGACTAATAACACAAGAAAAGGATTACTTACTTGATGTGAAAATCATTACTAGGGCTTTATCTCTTTAATTATAAGGCTTCAATGTTTCCCTCATTTTTCTCTCCTAAACCGACATACACCCATCACACCACTTTCTAGATAATAATAAAATGTGTAGTAATTTGATATTTTTAGTCACAACTTTCTTTAAAACAAAGTTATTTCCCATTTGGCACATTTGGTCCCTTAAGTGCTATATCAATTTGGTCCTGGTACTAGAACAAGTTGGTTCTAGTGCCAGTTTGAGATTTTGGTAAGAATAGCCCCTCTTGTCTTATAACAATTTAGTGTTGGTACTATAAGAAGTTGGTTCTAGTGCCACTTTGATATTTTGGCAAGAATAGTTATTTTGGCAAGAATAGTCCCTATAAACTAGAACAAGGTGGTTCTAGTACTAAAACAAGTTGGTTTTAGTACCGGTTTGGTCATTTGGCAACTTAGGTCCCTCAAGTCCCTTTTCTTTCTACTTTGGCCACCTAAACTTTATAAAAGTAACACATCAATCTTTCTATAACCTTATTACACATTCGTGACTATTAGTTTGACTTGCCAATCACATAACACCTTCAACTTAACATCCGTTGACTAACCAATCATATCGAGTCTCCCGACTCATAAAAGTCTTAGTTAATTTCATCTAGAGTCATACCCGTTTGAAAATGGGTTTCGGGTATAACATGTTCCTCTTAATTTCATTAACCAGTTTTTATGCTAAGATTCACCTCATTAGTCCACTTAATTGAATGGGAACAACTAGCATGTATTATGGTTCCATACAACCAACTAAAATCAAGTGTGAGCTGAAAATTAAGTGTCCATGAGCACTTAATGAAGATTGAAGAAGCCTGGTCAATTTTTGGTCCATGTATAGTACGTTAGAAGCTTTTGCACTTGTTAAAATTTTGTATATGACCTAGTCATAGTTTCAAGTTAGCAAAAAGTTGATGTGTTTATCTAAATATTGGAAAAACAAATACGCAATATGACGTTAAGGCCCATTGTATTTAAACAAGTAATATTTTTAACATATTTTGGAGTTTTGCTATTCTGCAACTAGCTATGATACCGCGAACACCGCATAACTTGAATACTGAAGTTGGCGAACTGGAAATGTTGATTTTCAATAAGAAAAATAAATCAGTGTATATGCAGAGGTGGGAAAATGGATGGGTGGAGTAATGAGTCAAAAATGGTAAGGTTGGTTTGGGTTTCCGAGAACTGTTTTGGTCCTTTTACTTCTATTATTTGTTTACATTGTTGGCGGTGATTACAAATATCACATTATTAGAATAATCATGTTATGAACTGTTCAACCCATTTAGTCTGTTTAAAAATTAAGTAACATAGTTATTTTTATCCATTTAACCCATTTGACCCAAATCAAACCATTCATCTATAAATGGGTCGAAAATGCCCCGAGTAAAAAATGATATGAGATATGAATTAAAAGAATAATTGCCACAAACAAGACCAAAAGCTATTCATTGTGAGACCTTTTTCCAGGAAAATTCTTCAAGCATGGCTTTTGTCCCTATGTAGCAGTAATAGGGCTGATATCTATAAATGTATAAGCTAGTCATGGTGACTTCAAATATAAACATTATTAGAATGCGTTGCAGTTAGATGACTTCAATAATAAATAGTAACACAACAACGTGTTAACATTTCTAGAGTTATTACACTAATAAAAAAATTGGCAACATTTCTCAAAAGCTGCCTTTGAGAAACTAACTCCAGTAATCTAACAAAAAATAAATAAATAAATAAATAAAATAAAATAAAATAAAAAAAACTTGCAAGACCCTCATCTCATATAAGTTCAATCATAACCGCCAAATGTAACTGAAAAACCAGTCCTGTATACACTGGTTTGGGCCAAGGGATACCGGGAGCTAACAGATCTTTTGTCGAAGCAAGTGAATGACCACAATGGCCTTAAACTTTATGTTGATGGAAATAGACAGGATGCTCGTGAAGTAAAGTGATGATTGGAGTTAAATGTTAAACTTTATGAATGTCAGATACCATGATGCTGATGACTCGCTTCATGGGTGATGTGTTCTGAAAGCTTTAAATTTATAATAACTAATTTTACCGATTCTCTTAATTCAAAACACACGGGTAAAAGTATAACCCTCGTATATAGTAAAGAGTTTTGGTAAGACCAGGTCGTTCCACATGGACTGAGATTACTCTTAAATATCAATTAACTAATCAAGATGATTTAGAAAACTTATGCAAATGCTTACTGTGAAATTCAAATATGAGATAAACATGGTTTACTTGGAACTTCTATAACTTGGTGATAGTTTATGATGATGATCTCAGAGGTGTAGCAGGTTCAATAAATGAGTAGGTGTTTTCGTCAAAATAATGTTTCATCAGTTAACAAATGTGATTCAAGACTTATGTCTACTAATCCTTAAACAATTGGTTAACAAGTATAAGAAATAGTTGCAATGTTTAAAACTCTATTGTTTATTTCAATATAAAAGCGATTTCTCCTTCAATTGCTCAACACACATAGACATATGTTGAAAACCATGAAATACTAATAGAATTTTTCGACCCTTTCCAACTAGCAATTATAATCAAAGAGATAAACAATGGTGATAAGTTTAAAACACATCAGGGTCTTAACATAAACAAGAAATCGATAAGAGATCATAACCACAACCAATCACTTTATTATATTAACATATCCAAAAGTAACCATAAAGATTCTAGTCTAACATGGCTTTAACAAACGAGCTTACAGTGATAATAATGATTGAAATGATCAAGATACTTCTGAATTAATGTAATGAAGAAGCTACCGTCACTAGCGATCACCACAATAATATCTAAAAAATATTTCAATACTTTAAATTACGTTTGACTTCACTTGAGCACTCCAATGATTGGATTACGAGAGAGAGTGAGTATCAGAGCTTTATTGGTTGTTGGGATGAGAGGTGTGTTGAAATGAGGTGAAATGGGGCTTTGTTTATAGGCATAGAGAAGTGGCAAGGCACTTAAGTACATCACTCTTAATACAAAGGATGGCAGACTTCACATAGAATGTCGGCGATCTTGGAGGATAACCACGGTGGGCTTGAATAGTTTACTTGGCGCCAAAGGTCATTATTAGAGCTGAAGGCCGGCGTACATAGATAATAAGATCGCCGAACTTTATTGGATTGACTTTGATTTCAATAGGAATTCATACGCCCCCATAACCGACGCACCAGGATATAAGCACGGTGCTCTTTTAACTTGGACATGCTTAAACATAAGATTATATTGGAAGTGAACACTTTTGTAGGACTGAAAGTATTGATTTTTATGTGATTCGGGAGGTCGAGGTTGATCAAAATAGATGATATCCATATTTGGTTTAGAGAGAGAAAGAGTAGAGAGAGGGTGAAGAAAAAGGTTTTTATTATTGATAAATGAAAGTTACACAATTTCCCACACCCTTCATGGAGAGTCATGAGGGGTATTTATAGGCTCATCCTATTACATGTTTGCCAAATGTACATAAGTAGTCCCTAATGGCACAACTTGCTACATATCTAGTCCAATTCACGTATGTGACGTTATCTTTATAAAAGAGCGAGGCTAACAATCTCCCTCCAAGATATCGTCACACGTGAATGGTTACAATGAGACCTATAAACAAAATAGATTACAATGATAATAAACTATATTGACATTGTTGAAGCGCAGAGTCTCTGTAGTCTAGATACTGAGGCAAACTTGAAGTTCTTCTCTTCCGACGATCTCGACATTTGATCTTTGGCACTGACGGCACAGATCCTTGTAGCTCTGAACTTCAACTATAACGCTCTAGTTAGGTTATTACTCCCTTCTAACTAGTGAGCCTTTTCTTTCTTTTTCCTGCTCCCTCCTGAACCGACAACTCTCTTTCATCACACAACGGATAAAGTAGATTCTAAAGTGTAGCACCGTGGTTGTCGTTCGGGGAGCATTATAACAACATAACTCACATAACATTGCATCCAAGTTGGTAATAAGCCCTGATGTACACACACTACTTCTCCATTCACGATGTTAAGCACAATTCTCTTAGTCAATCCAATCACTGAAGACGAAACACTACTTCTTTCGGCATGTTCTTCTCCCTCCCGATGGTTGCGAGTTATCGAAATCATCATAATGTTGTGTACATGACGTATAATCACCTTGTACTTGATGCAATTTAGAAGCCATAACAGCTCGTTGAAGCATATTCTGTGAGTATATGTCGCAAAAATACTCTCAATACTTTTCTCTCAAATCAACCTGTAATCGAACCTCCTTTGAATTCACCGGCTACTAGCAATGACCACATATGCAGACAGCCCGATATGACCAGCTTGAAAAAGAAGTAATCATCCCATCTTGTGACTTAATGCTAGTACGATAGATGTGACTTAATACCTATACTAAGCACTACAACGTAACTCCTTTAAGTATGAGGTTGCACGAAATATTCGCCACTTGAACAATCCACTACTTCGTGTGACACTGAGTACTACAATGTAACTCCTTTAAATGATAGCTATACTGTGATCACTACAGCGTAACTCCTTACATCAGTAATAACTAGATTGTCAAGACTGAATTTTTTTTATTTGCGCAGACAAGTTATCTTCAAAAGTCGTGCATCCAACCACCCTTAAACTTTGAGATAAATAAGTACATTTTTTGAAATGCCACTTCAAATTCAAATCAATAATACCGTACAAAAACACCATAGTCATTTTTCTTAAACATAACAGTTCTAGCCTTGAATTTATGTATCCTCGTGAAATTTTCAATTACCAAAATACCACTCTTTTACCAAATATTATCATAAAGTTGTTTCTAAAAAATAAAATTTCGGATTATAGCTTTTGATAATTCCATTTATGCATTAGTGATTAGTGACACAAAGCCCAATCTGGTCATAACCCAATCCTGATCCAGTCTACTTGATATAGCATTAAGGTCCGAATCAAATCCAACCCAATTCTGAAACCTGATCCAATCCAATTACACACATTCATATAACTTGTTGTCCCCTTGTATCACTCATTACAGCCTAACCCTAAACTCACACTTTGTTGTATCCACCCCCATCACATACCTTTTCTCTCTCATAAAAAACACAGAGGCAATCTTGATACGTGGGGATCGCACCCTCGCAACAGGTTTTACCTCTCAAGGGATCTCGACAAGCTTACAACCCCCACCAGGCAGTGAACCTGATCATTGTAGTATAGTATAGTGACAAGTAACGGGGGATTGATCGTTCAACACAGGAATAACGTCGCTAGGATTAGGAAGCCTACTAAACTAGGTCTAAATGTGAGGGATGATTCTTTTTGTATTTTTATATTTTATGGAAAGCAATTAAAATCTCGGGTTTTGAAGGAGTGGGCGGAATTAGTTGCTAGCCAACTAACCCAATTTATCTAAAGATGCAATCAAAATAAAATAAAAGAAATGAAAATACAACTATTATACTAATGTGGTGGAAACAATAATGAGGAAAGTTGTGTTTACTTAGATTTTATTACTCCCTAGATATCTTTTACAGGTTGATTAATTTGTTACAATTGCATGGATGACGGGCCATATTCCTTAATACTAGTCGTAGGGCCGTGTACAATGTTCCCTAACTCTATAGGATCCTACTTCACTCCTATGTCGATGGGATCATTATAATTCTCCTACGCATTAAATACAACCAAAAATCGTAGTACACCTCCGATCATGTTTCTTAAGACGTTCAAGCAAGTTACCAATGGAAGTCTGCCAGTTTTCTTAAGCCTAACATCGAATACAATCATCCGTAACAATTATAAACAAACAATTATAATCAACATCTAGGTTTCACTACATCTAAGCAAACACAATGAAAATCTAGCCTAGCATGTTAAATAGAAGACAAGTGTAAGATATAATCAAACAACACATAGACATATTGAATGATTTGAAGGAATACTTATCTTTAATTGAACATGAAAGAATCAAGGGGTTGAAACCCTTGAAAAGTGATAAAATTTGGACTAGGGTTTATTCCCTCAAAGTTGCACACTATTGAATGAAATTTGGAAATCTATATATAGATTACACATCGTGACGGCGTCATGTGTTAGCCTGTGACGCCATCAACTCGCCGCCATAATAAAATCGTATTGCCTAGATCTATTTGTGACGCCGTCATGTGTAGTTGTGCTCTGGGCCGTCACTAATGTTTGGACCCTGACGACCTTGGGTTACGCCGTCAACTCCTATGCTTAAAAACTCTCTGGATCGTCATGTGTATTTTCCACATCCGCCTCTTTTGTAACTCTTGACGCCGTCATGTGGAGAGTCTTGACGCCGTCAGGTACTGTTCCAGCAAGGCAATTTGAGACTTTGCCGTTTTCCTCACTTTTATGCTCCAAAAACGTCAAAAATGCTACCTTTTCCAGATTTCTCGCCAAAAGTACCTAAAATGACAAAAGGAACGATTTAGGGCAATATTTGATCAAATAATCACGAATCCGGGCTTAAATGACCCCTTAAAAGCGGTACACTTTTCGCCTCATCAAATACCCTTACACTTAAGATTTGCTTGTCCTCAAGCAAATGCGCTTTTATTCTAGTCAAAATACAAGTTAGGGGTCATTTAACACTAATATAAAATTAATTACAACAAATAATCATTCCACTAAAAACTAAAGACATGCACGGAGGTCATACACTAGCACCTCACAAATAGTGTTTAAATACTCACATTTCTCGGGTGTAATAAAGTATATATCACAATAAAGAAATGGAAAACATCTCTCACTACCTGTCATAGCAAAATAGATTACCATAGGCTTGGGAAAGGATTAAACCTCCACCACTTGGCGTAAGCACCTAGGATAAACTATCAAAGAGGTCTTTTAAAGGGTTATAACGTTATATGTAGGGATATGGAAAACACGGTTTTGTTGGATAAAGGCAATATTTACTGGTGGCGAGTTAATCATCTTGGTTAATTACATGTAAAATATGGCGTTGCTAAGCCAAGACTCGACTCGACTTAAGCTAATAAATAAAAAATAACAAAAACATAAAATAAACATAGAATGAAACGGGATGGTAGTCCGTATGTTTTTTTTCTTTTTTTTTTTTTTTTTTTTTTTCTTGATTTTTTGATTTTTTTTTGCATACACTCTTGCCCTACCATCCAAAATAATACATCATAGAGAATGTACATTCCCCTTACACTTGAATTTTTATATACTTTACAATAAACTACTCTAATGACTCGAATCAAGATAATCAAAACACTTGGAGTACTTTTTAAGATTAATGCACATATGTGGGTAATAATTTGATGTTCTTCCCCATTACTCCATAACACAAGTACTTTACCCATGAGTCCCAATCATCCCAAAACAATATGTACAAGATATGACTTGACTTAGCAACCATTTAATCAATTAGACAATTAACTAAGGGTTTAAACATGTAACAATAATGCACTAAAGATGAGTGCATACACGGAAGGCTAAGGCGATTTGGTTGCACATTTGGGTGGGTTGTAACAAATTATTCCTTTAAGTAAAATGCTTAAAGTTAGAAACGAAAGGATAGGCTCGGAGGGGTGTACTAGGGGTTTCGTGTACTAAAAATGAGTACAACGCTAAGGTGTGGGAAAAATTAATTGACTTTACTAGCCAAGTAATATGACTTAAATGGTCAAGTAATTATGATACGGGTTTAACACAAGGGTGATCCTAATGCCTCTTATCATGTGGTAAATCATACCACAGGAATGTAGTCTCACTAGCGGTCTCGGGATGCATCACTAACACAAGTTCTAGAATCCAAATGCTACTGGTACACTCATAAGCACTAATAATGAATGCTTTTCCTATCAAATCTAAAGGCGAACCTCACATATTTGGGTGGAAAATTTTTCTGAATGGTACGGTTTTGTGCTAGTCATACAAATCCTATCCATGAGACGCTTGCTAAGGCTAAAGTTTCACTCCTAAATGTTGTAAAAAATTTAAATTTGGCGCTAAAATTACACTAACAAGTATTTCTCTTAGTTTTATTACACACCTACCATCGAACAAACAAACTCAAGTGCAATTGTATCCTATAAGGTATCATCATTTACCCTCCCCTTACACTTAGGATGAACATTGTCCCCAATGTTCAATTAAAGGATGTAAAAGTAAAACAGGTAAAAGAATGAAAACAAATAATCCCCTGATTCGTTCGGTGTGGATAGTGTGTCAACAAGGTTAGATCTTCCTCCAAGAAAATGAACATTCAAATCTTCCCTTCCAAAAATATAAATCATCTTCTTGTCATATATAACCTGTTAAACCTGAGAAAAAAAACAAGGCAACCTCGCATAAAATTGGTGGCAATCTATATATACTAACAAATCCTAGAAAAATAGCATATATATCTTAAATCGCTTTCTAGGAATGTAAGGGATATAATGCTTGTGGAATGAATGTTTGCAGATTTCCTGGAGTTTATAAAACTAAAGGATTAAAAAAAACTTTAAGGCTCCGTTAGAAAAACAAAACTCGCAAAATTTCCAGAATTTTACACGTGACGCCGTCAGGTGTTAACTCCTGACGCCGTCAGAAGTGACCTGCAGAAATCTTTACGTTAAGTTTCCGGAAAATTTCTGGAAAAACTTATGTCCTACTTCCTAGAAAATCCTGTAAAACATCATTACGACTCGATACAAGCATTTGACTCTAACAAATATTAATACACATGTTGATTTATTATTGTGGCGAATCAATATCATTTTTGTTCTTAGAAACAAATTTAGGGTTTCCCCTTACACTTAGCTTTTGCAAAATACCTTTATATGAAGTTAAGACGAAGTTAAACGACAAAATAAAGCATTTTCACAATTTAGTTTGAAACATGATCTACCAACAATAAAAATAAAGCATGCATACAGAAGCAAATAACAATCAAACAAATCAAACAAATAAAAATCACACAAAACATGGGTTGCCTCCCAAGAAGCGCTTTTCTTTATTTACGAGTCTTGTAGCTAGACTCAAGGTCATGGGCAATTACGTAACCTCGTCATTGGTCTCATTTTCTAGGTCATCTCCAATATCGGGATCGCTTTCATAGTGCAGGTATTTTGGGTCTTCAAGCTCAAAGACATCTTCCCGATACTTGGGTCCAAGCTTACTAACATCCTTAAAGAATCCACATGATAAATCAAAGGTGTTTTTACATCCTCTCCGGACATCTTCGTCACTCAAAATAAGTTGAGAACCTAGCTTATCAAGTCCATCACAATCAATTCCTTCGAAGTCTTTCCTCTTGTATGATGTTTGGTATGACACCCTCCTAATTCCATCAGTGAAAGTTATAATTCCATTCCGGCCGTCAACCATTAAGTTAGTGATTTCACAAAAGGTTGCTCCGAAAACAACTTGCGATAACCTTGGGTCGATATAATCTTCAATGTTGCACACGATCGTAAAGTCCATTGTGAATGCCATATTCCCGATGAATACCTGGATTTCATGATCTCTACCCACAACATTTTCTCATTTATAAATCATCCCCCATCTGCAAATATTGTTATAATGGAACAGGGACATAAAATTCTTAGGTAGAAACATGTCAATGTAGACATTATCGAAATACTTGTGACCAATCATACAAGGGATTTTGAGGTTATTCGGATTGCGCTGCTTTATCCTTTCCGATCTTCCATTATGTGATCCATATGTATTACAATCTAGTGACGGTCGGTACTCATACACTTCCTCATTACCCTTTCGAAAAATCATTTTCCTGACGCCATTGGTGAATAATGCACTACCATCCTTCTCATCAAGGATCACTCTCGTTTCATTAACAAATGGTTTTCCGAGGACGAGGTTGGTTAATGTTAGATTAGTGACAGAGTCAATGTCATCGATCACGGTAAGATCAATGTTATAGATGAATCTTCCAATCATGACTGATAACCTTTTCATTATCCTGGCTTTATCAATTCCTTCACACGAGATATGTTCAGGGAAGGCTTCGTTGTAAAGGGAGAGGGAGATTACGTTTATAGGGAGGTTAGGATCTATGTAAGTATCGGTTATGAGATTCTTCCTAGTAGTGCAAGAAATCTTAAAAACTTCAGAGTCACTCCCCTCAATCCTATCACTACTCCCTATAGTTGGATTTTTTATGTGCCCTTTTGATCTCTCTTTCGACTCATCCCCTTCGCCTAACTCTTGTGTGACGGAGTCCTTGAATAAGTCAGCAAGGCTCTTGGCCAATTTGTGGTCTATCTCTGGGGTCACATCCTTAACTTCATGACCCTTATTCCCAGTTGGTTGTTGGCTCTGGTCAGGTGTAGGAGCAGATATTGTGGTGATGGTATTCACAAAGTGGATTAGTCCTGGGGGGTCAACATGGTCCGTAACTTCCTTCACCTTTGGCGACAGATGTCTAAAGAGTTTACTAGGGTTTTTTATTTTCACGGGAGAGGTTGGCTGATTCATGATGGTGACAGATTTAACTTCTTCAGCCAAAATCGGTTTACTAACAACGTGCTCTTTGATAGCGGTTAACAGATTACAAATCTTGTCATTCATATCGGCTTGCTGTTGTCTAAATCCGGTCTTGAGCGTGGAAAGCTGTAATTCTTGAGAGAGAATGAACTTTCGCAAGGCATCTTCATAGCTTTGCCTAGGAGTGTTCGGTGATGGAAAATGCTCGGACCATTCGAGTGGAGGAGAATCATTGAAGGATATGCTCCGAGTTTGGTATTCTTTGAAATTTGGTTTATCCTTCCATGCATTATAGGCCTTGCCAAAGTTTCGAGGACCTCGATTAGTGGCGAGTTATCTATCCTTTGTTTTATCAGCGCGTGACGATGTAAATTCCTTAAAAGCATGTTTTGGAAGTTCCATGCAGTTATGGGTTTCATGAGGGCCATTACACAATTTACACGAAGAAGTGATTTTGTTCACTTGGCTTGAAGGCATAGGAGCTCCATAAGATTTCATGAGAAACTTGACTTGGTCCTCAAGTCCCATGATTCTACGATCGGGAGTGCTAGAATTGTTCGAAGGCAAAGATATTGCCTTGACCATTTTGTTCAATTCGCGGGGATCATTCCAACTTTCGTTGTCATAGAGAGCAAGATCTTCTATGAGTTCCCATGATTCTTCCGCACTTAGATCACGTAGCTTGCCACCAGCCGATTGGTCAATGGTTCGCCTTGTGGAGAGATTGATATGGTCATAGAAGATTTGGACTTGGAGCCAAAGATTTATGCCATGATGAGGGAATTTTTGGAGTAAGTCCTTGAAACGAGTCCATGCTTCATATAGAGTTTTACCTTGACGTTGTTGGAACATCAAGATATCATTTCTAAGCTTGGTAGTTCTCCCCAGTGGGAAAAATTGAGCAAGGAATCGAGTGGTGAGATCATCCCATGAGGTGATGGATCCCGCGGGTAAACGTTCAAGCCATTGACTAGCTTGATCACGTAGAGAGAACTGGAATAGGCGTAATCGGGTCAACTCTCTAGTTGCAACATCAAGGTCTATGGAATCTACAATTTTAAGGAAATCCTTGAGATGTTGATTAGGATCTTCGGAACGAAGTCCATGGAATGCACATCCGCTTTGCACCACCCGGATGGTGTCGGATCGCAAAGGGGACACAATGGCTCCTTGAGTGAGCTCAATGGTGTTTCGATAGCCTTGGTAGCTAGGACGGGAATAATCTCCTAAAGTTCGGGGCCTAGGAGGTTGGTTTACTAGTGGTGGGTTTTGTGGCTGGTTTTGTTGTAGTGGGTTGATGGGTTCAAAGATGTTACCACCTTCCATGATGTCGGATGGTAAAGGTTACGAACAAAGACATGAAGAAATAAGATAGACTAAAGAAAACCTAAAATGAAAATAAAACCTTACTAGAAAGGAATCTAGCAAGTAGACCTAATAGAAAGAAATCCTAACCTAGACAATAACTATTCCCCGGGCTGCGGCGCCAAAAACATGATACGTGGGGATCGTACCCTCGCAACAGGTTTTACCTCTCAAGGGATCTCGAGAAGCTTACAACCCCCACCAGGCAGTGTACCTGATCGTTGTAGTATAGTATAGTGACAAGTACCAGGGGATTGATCATTCAACTCAGGAATAGCGTCGCTAGGATTAGGAAGCCTACTAAACTAGGTCTAGAGGTGAGGGGTGATTCTTTTTGTATTTTTATATTTTATGGAAAGCAATTAAAATCTCGGGTTTTCAAGGAGTGGGCGGAATTAGTTGCTAGACAACTAACCCAATTTATCTAAAGATGCAATCAAAATAAAATAAAAGAAATGAAAATACAACTATTATACAAATGTGGTGGAAACAATAATGAGGAAAGTTGTTGATTGATCCTAAAAGGTCAACTAAGTTGAACAGGTGATGGTCAACCAAGTCAAACATCTAAAACCAACTAATCAAGGAGTACAGTGTATTCCCGGGTCATTATGTCCTAGCGAGGTAAGCAATTGTATTTGAAAACGTTTTAAGTGATCGGGTGATTTAACAAGAGGATCAGGAATTTGATTATTATGATTAAACTACGAGATTATGATTGAGAATGGCTTAGAAACACTATTATAACTATTACTGATGATCAGATATCCTAAAACGTGAGTTAAACCTAAAAAAGCGCGTTTGAGTTTAAAATAAACGCGAACACGCAAAATAAAAAGTGAAACGTGAGCAAATAAAGTCCTACGAATGTGAAAATTATATTTTTACAATCCTAATGTTATAAGAAAATTTTTGGAAAATTAAAATTATTTTTACCACTATTTAATTAATTACTATTAATTAATTACTAATTACTTTTTAATTAACTAAATTACACTAATTATTAATTAATTTTGAAAATTAACTTGAAAAGTGAAAATTAATTTTAGAAAAATCTAAAATATTATAAAACTAATTTTAAAACAGAAAACCTATTTTTTCTACTTTTTAATTAATTATTATTAATTAAAACTAATTATTTAATTAATTTAAACTAACTTAAATTATAAAAAACACTAAATGACCAAGGAAAAATCTGAAAAAATTCCTAAAATTATTTTTAGTTATAATAATCCTAAGAAAAATTTAAAAATGAGAAATGCTTATGAATAAGCAGAAAATAAGCCAAAAGGGCTTAAATAGAAGCTATCACTTTCTTTATTTTTGGATTTTTCTAATTTTCCTTTTACAAAACTGTTTAACTACTCAAAATAACCAACTTTTATGAAAGGACTTTTGCTAAAGCTCAATAATAAGCCCTGTGCAAGCAAATAAGCTTAACAGTGAGCTTTAAGCTTGAATGAGATGGATTTTTGACCAAGAAGATATTTACAAGCTATGAGCTGACAACAAAGATACTAACTACTGAAAGGAAAATGGAATAAGCTAAAACAACCTGCTAGGCACTTAACTTAAGCCAATTTAAACAAATAAGCACTTATGCCTATTAACAAAGGCCAAAGAGCCAAATTGAGTCAATTGCAGCCCAAGGTGGGACCCACAGGGGTGACTCAGGGTACAAAGTGAAGGTGGAACCCAAAAGCTTGTCAGGAGGGCTTTTCAAAGCATCCAAGAACAAGCAATAAGCTCAAGGATTGAGCTTATTGCAGGATTGGGAAAAAGGGGCTTTCAACACTGATGAGTCAGTGTGCAATTTGAGCAGGCAATCAAAAGGGACAGAATAAGCAAGCTTAACAAGCAATGAAATGCAAACCAAGGTGAGAAACCACAACTTGGTATGTTGGGCTTCTCAAAATACCCAAAAACAAGCAACAAGCTAAAGGCTTTAGATTGTTGTGGCCCTGGGTAACTGGTTCAGTGAGCAAAGGCTCAAAGTGAACTTGTGAAATAAGCAGTGAGACCAATAAGCTCACAAAAAGCTATAGAATGCAAACAAGCTAGAAAACAAAGTGAAAATAGCTAAAAGGAACTAATTAAAGTTAAATCAACACTTAAAGCTAACAGATTAAACCAAATAAGCAATCCCAATCTTCCTGATCCAAACAGGTCTAATAGGTGGTTTGTAGGCCTCTGTGGGGCCCACAAATAAGGTAAGAGGTGCTAAATGATGGTTGAGCCAATAAGCCACCCTAATAAGCTGTTGAATAAGCCAAAGAACTAGGAATGGGGCCCACTTATGCAGCCTGTGGGACCCTTGGAACTTGGATGGATGGACTGGGTGACTGGTGTAGGGGAGACAGTCCCCCTGCAGCTCACTTTGAGCAAAGGTAGGTCCCACACAAAAATTCACAAAAATAAGGTGCTTATGGAATTCAAGAGTTCAGCTGATATACTTTGAGATGTGAAAATTTCAAGGCTTCAATTCATCCACAAAAATCACTAAAAATCTTGCAATTTCAGGTTTTCTGCCAATGGTACAAAGTTGACTTTTTTCAAAACTTAATCCAGGTTGACTTAAATGAGATTTGCTTGACTCCAACTAATTGTGGGTGTTATCTTAGACCTAAGTGAGACTAATTCCACTTTTATTAATAGATCTTAAGTTAAAATGAAGGTTGTCAAAACCTAAACCCTAACAGTTAAGATTATGAATAAGATTTAGTAGGACTTTGACTTTCTATCTAATGACTTACTGATTTCTTGCATTCACTGATATACCATGATCTAATGTGTTATGTTTACATAAGTTTTTACCACTAGAATGCACAAATACACAGGTAAACACACAGTTCCAAACACCCCTTTAAATCTGTTTTGATGGTGTATTTTAATAAACATACCTAGATGATTAATGAAATGATTCTACTAAACTCTTGATCAATAAATAAGCTTGAACTCACACAGAAACACAGATTAAAGCTACAAATACCAAGGAATGCTACTTATGCTAATTAGACAGCCAAGATGTGAAATTTCACACAAAGAGATTTTTAGAGCCAAAACCTAATCTAATATCAAAAACAGATCTAATAACAACTAGTAAGAACAGAAAAGCTCAAATAAGCAGTATGATAAGCTAAGGTATAATAGAAATGAGAAAAATGGGCTCACAGTGTGCTTCCAAGCTTAACCAAATGTAACCAGGAATCACAAACCATTTCCTAATATTTCCCAAGGAATTCTAACCCAGGGCCATCCCATATAAACCCTGCTCCATGCTTTGTCTTCTCTTTTTATTTTATTTTTTATATTTTCTGTATATATATATATATATTTTTTATTTATTGTTGATGAAACTGAAAATGGTATTGAGACTTGAATTTCTGAAATAAAGACTTATATTAAATAAGAGTAACAAGTACAATACTGAAAATTAAGAATTACAATAACTTTGAAATTGGCTAAATTAAAACTAAAATTCTAACTCTTTCCTCCACTGCTTCTCTTTTCCGTTTATACTCCTCAATTAGGGTTTCTGAGTTCCTTCTTGTCCTTTCCCATCATGCTTCTTGACCATTGGATGATAAGAGTTAATCCTGACCCTTCAAAGATTTTGGCGCCCAAATGCAATTTGGCATTTTCCGTTGATAATTGAAGCAAGAGGTTAAGCCTTGGATTATAGCACTTGTTTGGTTAGGCAAGGGGGGTTGGAGTGTTGCAGTGAGGGTAGCAGGCTAGGGTGAATGATGGTGTTGCAGGTTGAGTGGGGTGAGGTGGAAGGAGAGGTCAAAGGTGGGGGGTTTGACTGGTTTTAATATTAAAACAGGGAGTAATATTTTGTGGTGGGTTTGACTGAGAAAAAGGGAGGGTTGACTTGGGTTTGGAAGGTGGGCTTGGAGGTTGTGTGGTGGGCTGGGGTTATATTTGGATTGGGTGAGATAATAACAAAAGGTCCGTTTGGTTTGTAATTTTGTTAAGCCCAAGGACCAAATTTGAAACTTTGGATTTTTGTGGGGGCAGAAACATAACTTTTCATAATATGCCATAAGGATCAAAATTGTCACATTTGAATAACCCAAGGACCAAAGATATATTTTCCAAACTTTAAAAACTCCAGGGGTCATTTTTGCCATTTTTGAAACTTCAAGGACTAATTTTGACATTTGTTGAAAAGTTTTATTCAAGGACCAATTTTGAAACTTTAGAATAACACAGGGACCTTGAATGATAATTTTCCATATTTTATACCAGGGACTATTTTTGTCAATTTATGAAAGTTGAGGGACTGAAACTGCCAATTATGCAAACTTTGTTCGTTTTTCATTTGTTTTTAAACATTTTGCATCTAAAACATATAAAACACAGTTTTGGGATAATTTCTGTATTTTGATGCATTTCTGAGTGTTTTTGGATGTTTTGGCAGTTCAGATACGATAAAAATGATGAGTATTTACACACTCATCAATCCCCCACACTAAACTATTGCTAGTCCCTAGCAATCTTTTGAGAAAAACTTAATGGATTTGAATCTCTTTACCAAAAGCCATCACTTCTGGAGTAGCCAAATGTATCAGTTCAAGTAAGAACTATGGTCCACTTGATAACCATGTGATTTTGAGCAAACCACCAGCTGTCAACGGATTTGATTTGTCTTTACCAAAAGCCATTTGCTTCTGGACTAGCCAACTCTTGATGGAATAGTCAACATCTTGGTGAGCTGATTACCAATTATGGTTTTTCCACTGCCTTTACCACAAGCCATAATCTTGCGGGCTAGCCAACTCTATCACTTTTTAGGATATGGCGAGTTGAGATACCATACAATTTTGGGCAAATTGCAAGCCGTCAACGGATTTGAGATATCTTTACCAAGAGCCGTTTGCTCCTGGATTAGCCAACCCTTTTGTCGTTTAGACACGGCCGACTGATAACCACAAAATTTTTGAAATAAAGTGAATTTTTTTTTAAAACTTTTGGCCAAAAACGGGGGTACTAGAAGATATAATGTGATAAAATTCGCTAGAATTCACCCCCCCCCCCCCACACTTGGAATTGAATATTGTCCTCAATATTAAGTCCCGGCTATTATGCCGACTCTTTGAACGTAAAAGGATAATATTATAAGCTAACTGTGGAAATATCGTTTTGCATTTTTCACTTTATTTATATGTACATACAATCACACATTTTTTTTTCAAAGATATATACATTTCAAATAGCTGCAGGGGACGGCCACTCCCCCACACTAGGGTGTTAGAAAGTAGAAAGAAGTCAGAGACATGGGTGAAAACCCATGTTGTTGGTACTGTTTTTGTTTCTCGAGTCGCTAGCTTGACTCGATCCCCGAATTCAATTGTCCTTGGGGAATGTTTGGAGATCAGGGACAACCATGGATGGTATGTCCTCTCCAAAGTAATGTTTCAAACGATGTCCATTCACTTTGAAATTAGGACCGTCATTTTGAGATAATTCGATGGTGCCATAAGGATAAACCTTTGTGATAGTGAATGGACCAGTCCATCGGGTTTTGAGCTTTCCCGAGAAGATCTTAAGTCTAGAGTTGAAAAGAAGGACTCGATCACCAACGTTAAAAACGCGATTTTTGATTTTGGAGTCATGAATCTTCTTTGTCTTTTCTTTATAAATCAAAGAGTTCTCGTAAGCTTGATCACGAAGTTCATTTAATTCATTCAATTGAACTTTCTGATGATCACCCGCAGTTTTGAGGTCAAAATTTGCATGCTTGAGAGCCCAATAGGCTTTATGCTCAAGCTCGATAGGTAGATGGCACGCTTTCCCGTACACAAGCTTGTAAGGCGTACACCCGATGGGTGTTTTGTAAGCTGTACGGAAAACCCAAAGTGCATCATCTAATTTATCCGACCACGATGCACTATTTTCACCAACGGTTCTTTCCAAAATTCTCTGAATGCCTCGATTGGAAACTTCTACTTGTCCACTTGTTTGAGGGTGGTACGCAGTAGAAAGACGGTGAGTTACACCATACTTTTGCATGACTTTATCGAATTTGTCATTGCAGAAATGCGTACCACGATCACTAATTATAGCACGTGGAGTTCCAAATCGAGCAAAAAGAGCTTTTAAAAACTTCACAACAACTCAGGCATCATTTGTGGGTAAAGCTTTCGCTTCAACCCATTTTGACAAATAGTCAACAGCCACGAGTATATACTTGTTTCCATGAGATGATGGAAATGGCCCCATAAAGTCGATGCCCCATACGTCAAAGATTTCACAAACTTGTATTGCATTTTGTGGCATTTCATTCTTTTGTGAAATATTCCCGTGACGTTGACAAGCGTCACAGGATTTGAGCAATTCTTGGGCATCCTTATAAATCGTGGGCCAATAGAAACCAGAGTCAAACACCTTTTTGGCGGTGTAGTTAGGATTGTGGCGGCCCCCCGTGGGACCAGCATGGCAAGCCTTGAGAATTTCAGTGGCTTCTTGACCATAAACACACCGTCGGGTGACTTGATCCGCACAAATTTTGAAAAGGTAGGGGTCGTCCCAGAAATAATGTTTCACATCCTTAAAGAATTTATTTTTCTGTTGGGAAGACATCCCTTTCACAACAAAGTTACCCGCAAGGTAGTTTGCAAAATCGGCAAACCATGGGGTAACAGAATCTCCACGAAAGGCAACCACATTGAGTGTCTCGAGATGGAAGGTTTCATTAATTTCCTTCTTTTCAAAGACATCTTGATGAGGGTTTTCCAAACGGGAGAGATGATCAGCAGCTAGGTTCTCAGCTCCTTTTTTTATCACGAATTATGATATCAAATTCTTGCAGGAGGAGAACCCAACAAATTAGTCTCGGCTTTGCATCTTGTTTTGCAAAGAGAAACTTCAAAGCCGAGTGATCCGTATACACTATGCTTTAGGTCAATATCAAATATGAACTGAATTTTTCAAAGGCATACACCACAGCTAATAATTCTTTTTTAGTGGTGGTGTAATGACTTTGAGCCTCGGTCATTGTTTTGCTTGCATAGTGTATAGGCTGAAAGTGTTTAGACCTGCGTTGCCCCAAGACTGCCCCTATTGCGTAATCACTAGCATCACACAGAAGTTCAAAGGGCAAGTCCCAATCGGGGGCAACAAGAATTGGTGCCTCAGTAAGCATTTTCTTTAGAGTTTCAAAAGCTTCTACGCACTCAGGTGAGAAGATAAAAGGAGCATCCTTTTCGAGGAGATGGGTCATAGGCCGGGCGATCTTGGAAAAATCTTGAATAAACCTACGATAGAAACCGGCATGACCCAAAAAGCTCCTAATACCTTTGACGGTAGTGGGATGAGGTAATTTTGCAATGACATCGATTTTGGCTTTGTCAACCTCAATCCCATTCTTTGAAATTTTATGGCCGAGGACAATGCCCTCTTTGACCATAAAGTGACTCTTCTCCCAATTTAGACATAACTTTGTGTCTTCACAACATTTGAGCATGTTGTCTAAATGGGAGAGACATGATTGAAACGAATCCCCAATGACCGAAAAATTGTCCATAAAGACCTCCATAGTTTTCCCGATCATGTCGGAAAATATGGCCATCATACATCTTTGAAACGTGCCCGGAGCATTACATAAACCAAATGGCATACATTTATAAGCAAATGTTCCATAGGGGCACGTGAAAGTGGTCTTCTCTTGTTCTTGCGGATCAATGGGAATCTGAAAGTAACCCGAGAAACCATCGAGGAAGCAATAGTACTCATTCCCCGCTAATCTCTCGAGCATCTGACCCATAAAGGGCAGGGGAAAATGGTCTTTGCGGGTGGCGTCATTTAACTTGCGACAGTCAATGCAGACACGCCAACCCGTAACCAATTGAGTTGGAATCAACTCGTTTTCCTCGTTTGTGACAACAGTAATGCCACCCTTTTTTGGAACACAATGTATTGGGCTAACCCAAGGACTGTCCGAGATAGGGTAAATCAATCCGGCATCAAGAAGTTTTAAAACTTCTTGTTTGATTACCTCATGAATTTTTGGATTCACCCTTCTTTGTTGCTGGACCGCTGGTTTGAAGTCATCCTCCATTAAAATCTTGTGGGTACAAAATTCAGGGTCAATGCCCTTGATGTCGGAGAGTCTCCAAGCAATTGCTTGTTTATGTGACTTCAGAACCTTTATTAGAGCAGCCTTTTCCTCAACACTTAAATCTAAGCTCAACCACAGGAAAGTCATCAGTTTTCTCAACATTTTTGACTTCCTCTTTATGAAGTTGTTGTGGTAGAACAGGAAAAGGAGAGGGATCTTCGTTTAGTAATTTCTCAAGTAAGAGAATATCCCTCTCAGGGTCAATCTCTTGGTTATCGATTCCATCGGGAATCGAATCACTTTTGACAAAGGCCTCAATTTCTTCTAAGATGAAGTCACTTCCCTCAAACGGAGTGAGGGAAGGAGAAGAATTGGCAATGATGGGATGAGAAGATTGGTTGAGGTTTTCCCTCGAAGAATCATCAATGAAACCTAAAACCTCTTGAGTGTACTCCTCAGCAGTAATATCAATGACATCTATTTGGTTTACCGATTCAGAGTCATAATTGGAGGAGTACCTCGAAGTTTGATCGAGGTTGAAGGTGACAGCTTCAGGTCCAACACGCAATGTGATCTCTTGCTCAAATACATTGATGAGAGCACGCCCAGTTCTAAGGAATCCCCTTCCAAGAATTAGAGGGACCCTTGAATTGGCATCAAAGTCAACAATCACAAAATCTGCCGGAAAACGGAACTTTCCCACTTTAACGAACACATCCTCAGCAATGCCGAGAGGACGTGATATTGAACGATCGGCAAGCTCTAAAGTCATGCACGTGGGAGTCAGTTCGGGAAGAGATAGTTTCTTCCACACAGAATATGGCATAAGGTTAATGCTAGCACCAAGATCGGCCAAGGCAAAGCATTCAACCATCCCAGGAAAAATACATGGAATGAGGAATTTTCCTGGATCTCCAAGCTTCTCGGGAAGCTTTTTCAAAAGAACTGCTGAGCAATTCTAATTTAGAGGAGTTCTTGCCATCTCAAAGAGTTTTTCCTTATTACTTAACAGATTCTTGATTATTGATGCAAATTTGGGCATCAAGATTATAGCATCCGCGAAGCTAATGTCAAAGTGCAAATCTTGAAAGATTTGGAAAAACTTATCCATTTGGTGACTAGCCTTTTCGCGGAGCTTTTGCTCATTCAAGCGTGATGGGTAAGGAATAGAAGTTTTGGATTTAGGGTTCTCAGCTGGAGTCTCAGGTGGATCAAAGACAACTCCAGGTTTTGGATGGTTTCTGGGACAACCTGAGGATGGACATGTGCGGTACTTCGTGGACTATTAGATTTCACCTTGTCCTTTGTCACCTCCGGTTCACGTTCCACTACCTTTGGAGGTGAGAAAGAAGAGGTAGTAGGAATTGAGGGTTCCTTATATGAAACACCACTATGAGTTGTGATCTCTTTTGCATCGCCCCTCGGATTAGCGATCGTGTTGCTAGGTAAAGTAGTACCGGAGCCTGAGGGTCGATCATTTAAAGACTTCTTGATGTCAGAAATCTGGCTGACCAACAACTTGTTCAACTCTTCTTGAGACTTCATGAATTGTTTTAACAACTCGTCAGATGAGTTGGAACAATGGCTTGATTGTTAGGAACATTTGGAGCACGATTGTTTTGGTTGGGACATTGATTTTGGAAATTCCCTTGAGTTTGGTGTTGGAAATTCCTTTGATTCTGGTTGTTGTTTTCATGAAAGTACCCTTGATTGAGGTTACCCTGACCTTGGTTCCGATTAAAGTTTCCTTGATTTTGGAAACCTTGGTTTTGACTTTGAAAACCGTGACCTTGATTGAAGTTTCCTTGGTTTTGATAACTTTGGTTCACTCTATTTTGATTCTGGTTACGATTTTGGACATTTTGGTTTTTATTAAAACCAGGTGGTCCAGGGTACTGATTAGGACGATAGTTCGGGTCCATAGGAGGGCGGTATTGATTGCCTCCTTGATTTGAAGACCCGACTATAGCATGAGCTTCATATGGGGAACCATCAGTAGCTGTGCAATTGTAGTAGGCATGCAGCCCACCACAAGTCACACAGACTTCAACTTTTTTAACCTCAGCAGGTGGAGGATGTTGTGGAAATGAAACTTTCTTTGTTTGGGCGAGAACCAAAGCTTGAATACCTTCAGTGAGCTTGTCAATCTTAGCATCCGTACTAGATTGACTCATAGAAAATGAAGTGGAAGGACCCGCATTAATTTGAGAAACAACCGGCTTGCTTCATGCAGAGCGGACCTTGGACTTATTTTCAATGATTTGCAAAGCTTCTTTGGTGGTTCTACTCAAGAAATTACCTCCCGCGGAGGCATTGAGTGAATCCTGATCAGCTTGGCTCACGCCATTGTAAAAAGTATTGAGTTGCATCAACTCTGAGAAACCATGATGTGGACACTTGCGAAGTAATTCTTTGAAACGATCCTACACTTCACCAAATGATTCATCATATTTTTTAGTGAACTTGGTGATTTCGTTCTTAAGACTCGTGGTCTTTGAAGGTAGGAAGAATTCATTCACAAACTTTTTTACCAAGTCTTCCCATGTCTCAATAGATCGAGGGGGTTGTTTCTTGATTGATGCTAAACCGTCAACTTATATTGACCAAGTAATGGTCAACAAAGTCAAATAGCCTAGGTCAATGCTCCGGGTAATATAAGGTATCACCAGGTCGTTAAGTCCCGTTGAAGTGTGAATTGTAACTTTAGCGTATTCGTGATCAGGTAATTACTCACAGAAAAGGGTTATAATCAGAATTATTTGGAAATTATTAACAAATATAGCTTTGGAAAGCTACGTGAGTGATTACGAGAATTAAGATTACAAAGATTTGAGCTAAAACCTAAAAACGTACGTTTTAATTAAAAAACATATACAGACGAACAAAACAAAAAGTACAACTGATGGACGGGAAGGATTAAAAGTGTAAAATTAATATTTTTACAATTCTAATAATTAAATAAAATTTTAAGAAAAATAAAAACTATTTTTACACTATTTAATTATTTATTATTAATTAATTACTAATTATTTATTTATTACTAATTAAACTAATTAGAATTATTAAAAATACTAAAAAGGCTTAGAAAATTAAGAAAAATTTTACAAATCTAATTAACCATCATGGGAATCCTAAAAAATTATAAAAAGTTAATTTTATGTATTTTTAAGCTAATTAACCAATTATTAATCTAATTACCTATTAATTTCTAATTAAACTAATTATAATATAAAAAATAGAAAATGAACAGTAAAAATTCTAGAAAAATTTATAAAAATGTTTTAACTAAAATAAAAGCTAGAAAAATTATAAAAACTAGGTTATACTTTATAAAATCTAATTATGCTATTTAATTGATTAATATTAATTAAAACTAAATTAAACTAGAATTAATTATAAAAACCACTAAAAAACAAAATAAAAATCTGGAAAAATTTATAAAATTACTTTAACCTAAAATAGAATTTCTAAAAATATAAAAATGATATATTGCTTTTAAATAAGCTAAAAAGAAAAATAAAATTGATAAATCCTATTAAATAGAAGCTATCACTAATATTAAAGTTGGTTTTTTTGGTTTTTTTCTTTTTCTAAACTGATTATAAACTAAAAACAAAAACTTTTAACAAAAACACTTTTGATATAACCCAAGAAATAAGCACTTGGAGTGCTTTTTGATCCCACAGTTGACTTTTGTTGACTGTGGAGGTTTTTTAGCTCAAATGGGAAAATGTGGGGTCCACAATGACAATTTTTGGTTTCTCTGAGTTAGTATAACCTGAATAAGCAAGAATAAGCCAAATAAATGGCTTCAATAAGCCACAAAGCACCAATAAGCAGTTTGCTCAATTGGTTTCTGAGACAGATTTGGGACAAGCTTTTTGGGTCAAACAAAGTGGGGTCCACATGTCTGAAGGTCAAATCAATGGTCAATATACACTCCCTGGTAGGAGGGGGGTTGAATGAACCCAAAATGGGTCAGTGGGACCCACTGAGGTGGCCACAATAAGCCACCAAAGGTGTGGTGATGGAGATGGTCTGCTGATACAGGGCAAAGCCTTGCCCTGCAGGTAACTTTGAGGGGCAATTTGGTCAATAAGAAAAAATTATAAAAATGCGACAAATGTGGAAATCACAAGTTTTGCTGGTAGACAACAACCCTAACAAGTTTCAAGACCTAAAACCACCCACAAAATTCACAATAATTCAAGCCATTTTTGGAAAAATCTGAGTTTTAGCTTTTTGACTTTTTAGAAAAACTTGAGCTTTGACTTTAGGGAACTTTGATTGCTGATTTAGTGGCTTAAATGGTTATAATAAGCTGTATAAAAGTTAACTTAAGTAATAAAACACCTTGTGAAGTGGTGTGATGAGTTTTGCACTTCAAAACTCACCACAGTTGACTGTGGTGAGTATTTCTTTGTGATTTTGACTTTTGCTAACTTTGGTACCAAGTAACTTGTTTCCCTGAGCTTGTATTCAACTAAACAACATGTAGAAACACAGACTTGCACAATTATATAAGTAGAATGGTACAACAGACACCAACCAAACACTCCTTTAAAAACAATAATTTATGAGATTCTGATTCAGACAAGTATAAAACTCAAACAAATGATAACAACTGATCTAGTTACTAATGTTTAACTAAAATAAACTTAAATAAACAGTTAGAACTACTTAATACTAAAGATGTGAGATTTTTAGCTTACAAAGCCTTCCAAGCCAACTGATAAAGACCAAAGAACAATAGAACCAATCCTAATGCCCTCCCATGAGGTTCCTAACCCACAGCCATCCACAATGCACTGTGCTCCTTTCTTGCTTCTTCCTTTTTCACAAATTTTTTATTTTATTTTTATTTTTCTGGATTTTTGCTATTTTTCTTAAACTTGGGTAAAAACCATTCTACACCTTGGAAACTTACTTGAAACAGATTAAAAAGGGTTTATATGAACTTATGAGTAGCTTTTACACATGAGATCCTTGATTTAACACTTAAAAAATTCACATGGAACTTGAAGATTGAAAAAGAAATTAAACTTAGAACTTTGCTTTCATTAATTAAAAACTGAGTTACAAATGCAAATTACAATATTACTGAAGCTAAAACTACTATATTACACACACTACAAAGCTTCTATATGCTTAAATATATAATACGAGCTACAAACTAAGGCCATAAGCTTCCACATGGCTTTTTCTTGAACTCTGGGGGTCCCACATATCTTTTCTTTGACCAGAGACCAAATCCTCACCCTCCAATTGTATTTTGATCGTTTCTAGCCTTTGATTAGTGTTTTGGCGCCAAAATGAATACGGGCAAGGTTTAGTGGTTCTGGTGGGGGTTTGGTCTTGGTATTAATTGTGGTGGGTTTATTAGGTAAGGGGTATTAATTGTGGGGGGATTTGGTTGGAAAAAGGTGAGGAGGGGGGAGATTGTATTCCCTGGTTTTGTGGGATTTGGTTGGGGGGAAGAAGGAGTTGACCGGGGTTTGACCCGGGTGGGTTTATTAATAAAAAGGAGTGGGCCGGGTAATTGTGGTGGACTGGGCCTAGGGGTGGGTTGGTATTTGGGTTTGTTTTGGTTTTGGCTTATAAATAACATAAGGGTCTGTTTGGTTAATAGTGAATCAACAAGGACCAATTGTATAATTTTTGCAAACTTGAGGGCTGATGTTGTCATATTCTCAAAGTAACCATGAAGACCAATGTTGCCAAATACCAATAATACAAGGACCAAATTTGCATTTTTCCACTTTTTCCAAATTTCAAAAATTCCTAGGGACCACTTTTGCCATTTTTGGATTTTCAGGGACTAAATATGTAATTTTAGATTACTTGCAACCCAAATGTTATATTTTGTGAAATTGACTTTCAAAACCTTGGGTTGACTTTTTCTTTCAAAATAAATGCATAGAGACTAAAATTGACAAGTTTTGAAACTTGGGGGACTGAAACTGCCAATACTGCAAACTTTGTACGTTTTTCCTTTGTTTTTGCACATTTTGCATTTAAAACACATAAAACACAATCCCTGGGATAATTTAAGTATTTTGATATCTTTTTGATTGTTTTTGTGCGTTTTGGCAGTTTAAATATATCAAAAACGATGAGTGTTTGAGCACTCATCAATCCCCCACACTAAACTATTGCTAGTCCCTAGCAATCTTTTTAGAAAACTTGATGGATTTTAAACTCTTTACCAAAAACCATCACTTCTGGAGTAGCCAGGTGTAAGAACTGTGGCACACCTGATAACCGTGTGATTTTGAGCAAACCACTAGCTTTCAACGGATTTGTTAAGTCTTTACCAAGAGCCGTTTGCTCCTGGACTAGCCAGCATCTTGATGGACCTAGTCAACATATTGGTGAGCTGATTACCAATTATGGATTTTCCACGGCCTTTACCACAAGCCATAATCTTGCGGGCTAGCCAACTCATTTGTTTTCGGGGAGCTGAGGAACCATACAATTTTGGGCAAATTGCAAGCCGTCAACGGATTTGAGTTATCTTTACCAAGAGCCATTTGCTCCTGGATTAGCCAATCCCATTTGTCGCTTAGACAAGGCGGACTGATTACCACAAAAAAAATTTGAAATAAAGTGAAAAATTTTTGAAAATTTTGGCCAAAAACGGGGGCACTTGAAAGATATTTGTTAAAATTCGTTAGAATTTCCCCCCCACACTTAGAAATGAATATTGTCCTCAATATTCAAAGTCCCGGCTATTATGCCGAAGCTATGAACATAAAAAGCCAAGATTCGAATCTAACTGCGGAAACACCAAATTTCACTTTATTTCTATATATATACAACTTTTTTTTTTTTTTTTTTTTTTTTTTTTTTTTTGGAACTCTATATACATATATTCATTTTTTCAAACAGTGGGGGGTTGGCCATTCCCCCACACTAGGTGGTAGAAAATAGAAAGAATCAGAGATACGGGTGAAAACCCGTATTGTTGCTAATTTTTGTTCATCGAGTCGCTAGCTTGACTCGATCCCCGAATTCAATTGTCCTTGGGGAAAGTTTGGAGATCCGGGACGACCATGGATGGTACGTCCTCTCCAAAGTAGTGCTTTAACCGATGTCCATTCACTTTGAAATTTGGACCGTCATTTTGAGATAATCCGACGGTACCATAAGGATAAACTTTTGCGATAGTGAATGGACCAGTCCATCGGGTTTTGAGCTTTCCCGAGAATATCTTGAGTCTAGAGTTGAAAAGAAGGACTCGATCACCAACGTTGAAAACGCGGTTTTTGATTTTGGAGTCATGAATCTTCTTTGTCTTTTCTTTGTAGATCAAAGAGTTCTCGTAAGCTTGATCACGAAGTTCGTTTAATTCGTTTAGTTGAACTTTCCTATGATCACCCGCTGTTTTGAGGTCGAAATTGGCATGCTTGAGAGCCCAATAGGCTTTGTGTTCAAGCTCGATCGGAAGATGGCACGCTTTCCCGTACACAAGTTTATAAGGCGTACACCCAATGGGTGTTTTGTAAGCCGTACGGAAAGCCCAAAGTGCATCATCTAATTTGTCCGACCACGATGCACGATTTTCACCTACAGTTCTTTCCAATATTCTCTTGATGCCCCGATTGAAAACTTCGACTTGTCCACTCGTTTGAGGGTGGTACGCAGTGGAAAGACGGTGAGTTACACCGTACTTTTGCATGACTTTGTCAAATTTGTCATTACAGAAGTGCGTACCACGATCACTAATAATAGCACGTGGAGTTCCGAATCGGGCAAAAAGAGCTTTTAAAAATTTCACAACTACTCGGGCATCATTTGTGGGTAAAGCTTTTGCTTCAACCCATTTTGACAAATAGTCAACTGCCACGAGTATGTATTTGTTGCCGTGAGAGGATGGAAATGGCCCCATAAAGTCGATGCCCCAGATATCAAAGATTTCACAAACGTGAATTGCATTCTGAGGCATTTCATTCCTTTGTGAAATATTCCCGTGACGCTGACAAGCGTCACAGGACTTGACCAATTCTTGGGCATCCTTGTAGATCGAGGGCCAATAAAAGCCGGAATCAAACACCTTTTTGGCGGTGTAGTTGGGATTATGGTGGCCCCCAGTGGGACCAGCATGGCAAGCCTTTAAGATTTCAGCGGCTTCCTAACCATACACACACCGCCGGATGACTTGATCCGCGCATATTTTGAACAAGTAGGGGTCGTCCCAAAAGTAATGTTTTACTTCTTCGAAAAATTTATTTTTTTGTTGGGACGACATTCCTTTCACAATGAAGTTTCCCGCAAGATAGTTTGCAAAGTCGGCAAACCATGGGGTAATCGAGTCTCCACGAAATGAAACCGCATTGAGGGTTTCGAGAGGAAATGTTTCATTTATTTCCTTTTTCTCGAAAACATCTTGGTGGGGGTTTTCAAGACGGGAGAGATGATCAGCAGCTAGGTTCTCAGCTCCTTTTTTATCACGAATAATGATATCAAATTCCTGAAGGAGGAGAACCCAGCGAAGAAGTCTCGGCTTTGCATCTTGTTTTGCAAATAGATACTTCAAAGCCGAATGATCCGTATACACTATGCTTTTAGTCAGAATCAAGTATGGCCGGAATTTTTCAAAAGCATACACCACAGCTAATAATTCTTTTTCAGTGGTGGTGTAATGACTTTGTGCCTCGGTCATAGTTTTGCTGGCATAGTGTATAGGCTGAAAATGTTTTGTTTTGCGTTGCCCCAAGACTGCCCCTATAGCATAATCACTAGCATCACACATGAGCTCGAAGGGCAAGTCCCAATCGGGGGCAACAAGAATCGGTGCCTCGGTAAGCCTTTTCTTTAATGTTTCAAAGGCTTCGATGCACTCAGGGGAGAAGATAAAAGGAGCATCCTTCTCGAGGAGATGGGTCATAGGCCGGGCGATTTTAGAAAAATCTTGAATAAACCTACGGTAAAAACCGGCGTGACCCAAAAAGCTCCTAACACCTTTCACAGTCGTGGGATGAGGCAATTTTGCAATGACGTCCACTTTGGCACGGTCAACCTCAATCCCGTTTTTTGAAATTTTATGGCCGAGGACAATGCCCTCTTTGACCATAAAGTGACTCTTCTCCCAATTTAGACATAACTTTGTGTCTTCACAACGTTTTAGCATGCTGTCTAAATGGGAGAGACATGTTTTAAACGAATCCCCAATGACCGAGAAATCGTCCATAAAGACCTCCATACTTTTCCCGATCATGTCGGAAAAAATAGCCATCATACATCTTTGAAACGTGCCCGAAGCATTACATAAGCCAAATGGCATACGTTTATATGCGAAAGTTCCATAGGGGCACGTAAAAGTGGTCTTTTCTTGGTCGTGCGGGTCAATGGGAATCTGAAATAACCCGAGAAACCATCGAGGAAGCAATAGTACTCATTCCCCGCTAATCTCTCGAGCATCTGATCCATAAAGGGCAGAGGAAAATGATCCTTACGGGTGGCGTCATTCAATTTATGATAATCAATGTAGACGCGCCAACCCGTAACCAAACGAGTTGGAATCAACTCATTCTCCTCATTTGTGACAAACGGTAATGCCACCCTTTTTTGGAACACAATGGATTGGGCTGACCCAAGGACTGTCCGAAATAGGGTAAATCAATCCGGCATCAAGAAGTTTTAAAACCTCTTGTTTGATAACCTCGTGAATTTTTGGATTCACCCTTCTTTGTTGTTGGACTGCAGGTTTGAAGTCGTCCTCCATTAAAATCTTGTGTGTACAAAATTCAGGGTCAATGCCCTTGATGTCTGAGAGACGCCAAGCAATTGCTTGTTTATGAGACTTCAAAACCTTGATAAGAGCAGCCTTTTCCTCATCACTTAAGACTTTGGCAATTATGACGGGTAATTTATCATCACCCTCCAGAAATGCATATTCAAGATGAGGCGGCAAGTCCTTAAGTTCAACCTCGGGGAAGTCATCAGTTTTCTCAACATTTTTGACCTCCTCTTTATGAAGTTGTTGTGGTAGAACCTGAAGATGACAGGGATCTTCGTTTAACAATTTTTCAAGCAGGAGAATATCCCTCTCGAGGTCGATCTCCTGGTTATCGACTCCATCGGGAATCGAGTCACTTTTGAGAAACGCTTCCATTTCTTCTAAGATGAAGTCACTTCCCTCAAACGGAGTGAGGGAAGGAGAAGAATTGGCAATGATGGGGTGAGAAGACTGAGTGAGGTTTTCACTCGAAGAATCATCAATAAAACCTAAAATCTCTTGAGCATACTCCTCAGCAGCAACATCGATGACATCTATTTTGTTCACCGATTCACAATCATAATTGGAGGAGTATCTCGATGTTTGATTTAGGTTGAAGGTAATAGCTTCCGTTCCAACACGTAATGTGATGTCATGCTCAAATACATCGATAAAAGCGCGCCCAGTTCTGAGGAATCCCCTCCCAAGAATGAGAGGGACCCTAGAATCGGCATCAAAGTCAACAATCACAAAATCTGCTGGAAAATGGAACTTTCCCACTTTAACGAATACGTCCTCGGAAATGCCAATGGGACGAGAAATTGAACGATCGGCAAGCTCTAAAGTCATGCACGTGGGGGTGAGTTCGGGAAGAGAAAGTTTCTTCCACACAGAATATGGCATCAGGTTGATGCTAGCACCTAGATCGGCCAGGGCGAAGCAATCAACCATACCCGGGAAGGTACAAGGAATGAGAAATTTCCCGGGATCTCCAAGCTTTTCAGGAAGCTTTTTTAAAAGAACCGCAGAGCAGTTCTCATTCAGAGGAGTCCTTGCCATCTCAAACAATTTTTCTTTATTACTCAACAGATTTTTGATTGTCGATGCAAACTTGGGCATCAAGAGAATAGCATCCGCGAAGCTGATATCAAAATGCAAATCTTGGAAGATTTGGAAAAATTTATCCATTTGGTGATTAGCTTTTTCGCGGAGCTTTTGTTCACTGAGACATGATGGATAGGGAATAGAAGTTTTGGATTTAGGGTTGTCCACTGGAGTTTCTGGTGGTTCAAAGACAACTCCAGGCTTACATCTGGTTTCAGGATTAACCTGAGGTTGGACGTGTGCTGTACTTCGTGGGCTAAGAATTTGCACCTTGTCCTTTGTCACCTCAGGCTCACGATTCACTACCTTTGAAGGAGAGGAAGAAGAGGTAGTAGGAATCGCGGGTTCATCATATGAAGCACCACTTCGTGTTGTGATCGCCTTAGCATCGCCCCTCGGGTTAGCGATCGTATTGCTCGGTAAAGTAGTTCCTGAGCCCGAGGGTCGATCATTTAAAGACTTCTTGATGTCAGAAATCTGGCTGACCAGCAACTTGTTCAACTCTTCTTGGGACTTCATGAATTGCTTCAACAATTCATCAGATGAATGCCCGGTTGGAACAATGGCTTGATTCAGATTAGGAATATTTGGAGCTCGATTGTTCAGGTTGGGGCCTTGATTGAAATTTCCTTGGTTTTGATGATGGAAATTCCCTTGATTCTGGTGATTGTTTCCATGAAAGTTCCCTGGATTGAAATTACCCTGACCTTGGTTCCGGTTATAGTTTCCTTGATGTTGGAAACCTTGATTTTGATTTGGGAAACCGTGACCCTGATTGAAGTTACTTTGGTTTTGATAACCTTGGTTCACTCTATTTTGGTTTTGGCCACGGTTTTGGACATTTTGGTTTTGATTAAAACCGGGAGGTCCAGGATAATGGTGAGGACGATAGTTCGGGTCCATAGGAGGGTGGTATTGATTGCCTCCATGATTTTGGGACCCGACAACAGCATTAGCTTCATATGGAGTACCATCAGTAGCTGTGCAATTGTAGTAGGCATGCGGCCCACCACAAGTCACACAGACTTCCACTTTTTTAACCTCAGCAGGGGGAGGATGTTGTGGAAATGAGACTTTCTTTGTTTGGGTGAGAACCAAAGCTTGGATCGCTTCAGTGAGCTTGTCAAGCTTAGCATCCGTGCTAGATTGACCCACAGAAGATGAAGTAGAAGGACCCGCATTGATTTGAGAAACAATCGGTTTGCTTCATGTAGAGCGGACCTTAGACTTGTTTTCTATGATTTTCAAAGCTTCTTTTGTGGTTCTACTCAAAAAATTACCTCCCGCGGAGGCATTGAGAGAATCCTGATCAGCTTGGCTCACGCCATTGTAAAAAGTATCGAGTTGCATCAACTCAGAGAAACCATGATGTGGACACTTGCGAAGTAATTCTTTGAAACGATCCCACGCTTCACCAAAAGATTCATCGTATTTTTGAGTGAACTTGGTGATTTCGTTTTTAAGACTCGTGGTCTTGGAAGGTGGGAAGAATTCATTCACAAAATTTTTGACAAGATCTTCCCAAGTCTCAATAGATCGTGGAGGTTGTTTTTCAAGCCAAATCCGGGCTTGTCCCTCCAGGGAGAATGGGAAGAGAATAAGTTTTATTGCTTCACATAGGACATTTTTGTACTTGATGGTTGATGTGATTTTATTGAACCATCGAATATGAGCATGAGGATCGTCCCTCTCAAAACCGTAGAAATTGGCTTGAGGTTACAAGATTGAGTAACCCGGTTTTGAGCTCAAAATTATCAGCCACGATGGCTGGAACAACAATGGCATCTCCGTAAACCTCGATGGGTGCTTGGAGAAGTTCACACATGGGACGGTCTTCCGCCATGGTGACAGTGGGTGTGGCAACAGTACGGATCTCAGATCCGACTGTTGGTGCTGAATGTCGACGAGGTCTTCTAGGTTTCCGAACAAGCTCACGTAATGGGCTCGTGGACCTTGAAGAACGAGTGCGCATGCACTAGAGATAAAAACCAATCAAAACAAAAATCGAGGCAAATCAACAGTGAACTTAAACCAATAATCGCAAGTAAGTGGCTTCTTTAAGAAAGGTACACCACCTACAGGGATACAAAGGCAAGTTTTAATCTTTTTGGTTTGGGAACTTATTTGTTCACACCCCCAGTTGGTAGGTGTTCTGTCTTGGTTTGCGACGGTTGGTTTTTATGTAATTATTATTATTCACAAGAAAAGACGGATGTTTTTATGTTTTGTGTATGGGTTTAAAAACTTTTGGAAAATATTTTTGGTATCGTTTTGTTTACCAAAATCGTTTCTCTTTAAGAATCACCTTAAATGAAAACCGATTCAGACAACGATACGATCTGTTTTGTTGTTTTTAATTTTTTTTGGTGTTTTAACACTTTAGGAAAAGTGTTAATGACTTTTTTTGTATTTTGATTTAAAATTTACAAAAGTGGTGGTATTTGTACAGTGAATGAAGTGAGATAACACTAATCTCAAATAACGCTAAAGAAACGCGCACACTTCCCCGGCAGCGGCGCCAAAAATTGATTGATGCTAAACCGTCAACTTATATTGACCAAGTAATGGTCAACAAAGTCAAATAGCCTAGGTCAATGCTCCGGGTAATATAAGGTATCACCAGGTCGTTAAGTCCCGTTGAAGTGTGAATTGTAACTTTAGCGTATTCGTGATCGGGTAATTACTCACAGAAAAGGGTTATAATCAGAATTATTTGGAAATTATTAACAAATATAGCTTAGGAAAGCTACGTGAGTGATTACGAGAATTAAGATTACAAAGATTTGAGCTAAAACCTAAAAACGTACGTTTTAATTAAAAAACGTATACAGACGAACAAAACAAAAAGTACAACTGATGGACGGGAAGGGTTAAAAGTGTAAAATTAATATTTTTACAATTCTAATAATTAAAGAAAATTTTAAGAAAAATAAAAACTATTTTTACACTATTTAATTATTTATTATTAATTAATTACTAATTATTTATTTATTACGAATTAAACTAATTAGAATTATTAAAAATACTAAAAAGGCTTAGAAAATTAAGAAAAATTTTACAAATCTAATTAACCATAATGGGAATCCTAAAAAATTATAAAAAGTTAATTTTATGTATTTTTAAGCTAATTAACCAATTATTAATCTAATTACCTATTAATTTCTAATTAAACTAATTATATTATAAAAAATAGAAAATGAACAGTAAAAATTCTAGAAAAATTTATAAAAATGTTTTAACTAAAATAAAAGCTAGAAAAATTATAAAAACTAGGTTATACTTTATAAAATCTAATTATGCTATTTAATTGATTAATATTAATTAAAACTAAATTAAACTAGAATTAATTATAAAAACCACTAAAAGACAAAATAAAAATCTGGAAAAATTTATAAAATTACTTTAACCTAAAATAGAATTTCTAAAAATATAAAAATGATATATTGCTTTTAAATAAGCTAAAAAGAAAAATAAAATTGATAAATCCTATTAAATAGAAGCTATCACTAATATTAAAGTTGGTTTTTTGGTTTTTTTCTTTTTCTAAACTGATTATAAACTAAAAACAAAAACTTTTAACAAAAACACTTTTGATATAACACAAGAAATAAGCACTTGGAGTGCTTTTTGATCCCACAGTTGACTTTTGTTGACTGTGGAGGTTTTTTAGCTCAAATGGGAAGATGTGGGGTCCACAATGACAATTTTTGGTTTCTCTGAGTTAGTATAACCTGAATAAGCAAGAATAAACCAAATAAGTGGCTTCAATAAGCCACAAAGCACCAATAAGCAGTTTGCTCAATTGGTTTCTGAGACAGATTTGGGACAAGCTTTTTGGGTCAAACAAAGTGGGGTCCACAGGTCTGAAGGTCAAATCAATGGTCAATATACACTCCCTGGTAGGAGGGGGTTGAATGAACCCAAAATGGGTCAGTGGGACACACTGAGGTGGCCACAATAAGCCACCAAAGGTGTGGTGATGGAGAGGGTCTGCAGATACAGGGCAAAGCCTTGCCCTGCAGGTAACTTTGAGGGGCAATTTGGTCAATAAGAAAAAATTATAAAAATGCAACAAATGTGGAAATCACAAGTTTTGCTGGTAGACAACAACCCTAACAAGTTTCAAGACCTAAAACCACCCACAAAATTCACAATAATTCAAGCCATTTTTGGAAAAATCTGAGTTTTAGCTTTTTGACTTTTTAGAAAAACTTGAGATTTGACTTTAGGGAACTTTGATTGCTGATTTAGTGGCTTAAATGGTTATAATAAGCTGTATAAAAGTTAACTTAAGTAATAAAACACCTTGTGAAGTGGTGTGATGAGTTTTGCACTTCAAAACTCACCACAGTTTGACTGTGGTGAGTATTTCTTTGTGATTTTGACTTTTGCTAACTTTGGTACCAAGTAACTTGTTTCCCTGAGCTTGTATTCAACAAAACAACATGTAGAAACACAAACTTGCACAATTATATAAGTAGAATGGTACAACAGACACCAACCAAACACTCCTTTAAAAACAATAATTTATGAGATTCTGATTCAGACAAGTATAAAACTCAAACAAATGATAACAACTGATCTAGTTACTAATGTTTAACTAAAATAAACTTAAATAAACAGTTAGAACTACTTAATACTAAAGATGTGAGATTTTTAGCTTACAAAGCCTTCCAAGCCAACTGATAAAGACCAAAGAACAATAGAACCAAACCTAATGCCCTCCCATGAGGTTCCTAACCCACAGCCATCCACAATGCACTGTGCTCCTTGCTTGCTTCTTCCTTTTTCACAAATTTTTTATTTTATTTTTATTTTTTTGGATTTTTGCTATTTTTCTTAAACTTGGGTAAAAACCATTCTACAACTTGGAAACTTACTTGAAACATATTAAAAAGGGTTTATATGAACTTATGAGTAGCTTTTACACATGAGATCCTTGATTTAACACTTAAAAAATTCACATGGAACTTGAAAATTGAAACAGAAATTAAACTTAGAACTTTGCTTTCATTAATTAAAAACTGAGTTACAAATGCAAATTACAATATTACTGAAGCTAAAACTACTATATTACACACACTACAAAGCTTCAATATGCTTAAATATATAATACGAGCTACAAACTAAGGCCATAAGCTTCCACATGGCTTTTTCTTGAACTCTGGGGGTCCCACATATCTTTTCTTTGACCAGAGACCAAATCCTCACCCTCCAATTGTATTTTGATCGTTTCTAGCCTTTGATTAGTGTTTTGGCGCCAAAATGAATACGGGCAAGGTTTAGTGGTTCTGGTGGGAGTTTGGTCTTGGTATTAATTGTGGTGGGTTTATTAGGTAAGGGGTATTAATTGTGGGGGGATTTGGTTGGAAAAAGGTGAGGAGGGGGGAGGTTGTATTCCCTGGTTTTGTGGGATTTGGTTGGGGGGGAGAAGGAGTTGACCGGGGTTTGACCCGGGTGGGTTTATTAAAAAAAAGGAGTGAGCCGGGTAATTGTGGTGGACTGGGCCTAGGGGTGGGTTGGTATTTGGGTTTGTTTTGGTTTTGGCTTATAAATAACATAAGGGTCCGTTTGGTTAATAGTGAATCAACAAGGACCAATTGTGTAATTTTTGCAAACTTGAGGGCTGATGTTGTCATATTCCCAAAGTAACCATGAAGACCAATGTTGCCAAATACCAATAATACAAGGACCAAATTTGCATTTTTCCACTTTTTCCAAATTTCAAAAATTCCCAGGGACCACTTTTGCCATTTTTGGATTTTCAGGGACTAAATATGTAATTTTGGAAAACTTGCAACCCAAATGTAATATTTTGTGAAATTGACTTTCAAAACCTTGGGTTGACTTTTTCTTTCAAAATAAATGCATAGGGACTAAAATTGACAAGTTTTGAAACTTGGGGGACTAAAACTGCCAATACTGCAAACTTTGTACGTTTTTCCGTTGTTTTTGCACATTTTGCATTTAAAACACATAAAACACAATCCCTGGGATAATTTAAGTATTTTGATATCTTTTTGATTGTTTTTGTGCGTTTTGGCAGTTTAAATATATCAAAAACGATGAGTGTTTGAGCACTCATCATTTCTCAAGTCAAATTCGGGCTTGACCCTCTAGGGAGAATGGGAAGAGAAGAAGCTTGATTGCTTCACTGGGGACATTTTTGTATTTGATGGTTGAAGTGATTTTATTGAACCATCGAATGTGAGCATGAGGATCGTCCCTCTCAAAACCGTAGAATTGACTTGAGGTTACAAGATTGAGTAAACCGGTTTTGAGCTCAAAACTATCAGCCACGATGGCTGGAACAACAATGGCATCTCCGTAACCCTTGATGGGTGCTTGGAGAAGCTCACACATGGGGCGGTCTTCCGCCATGGTGACAATGGGTGTGGCAACAGTACGGATCTCAGATCCGACTGTTGGTGCTGAACGTCTACGAGGTCTTCGAGGTTTCCGAACAAGCTCACGTAATGGGCTCGTGGACCTTGAAGAACGAGTGCGCATGCACTAGAGATAAAAACCAATCAAAACAAAATCGAGGCAAAACGACAGTGAACTTAAACCAATAATCACAAGCAAGTGGCTTCTTTAAGAAAGGTAGACCACTCACAGGGATACAAAGGCAAGTTTTAAATCTTTGGTTTGGGAACTTATTATGTCCACACCCCCAGTTGGTAGGTGTTCTGTCTTAGTTTGCGACAGTTTATTTTTATGTAATTATTATTCACAAGAAAGAGATGAATGTTTTTGGGTTTTTGGGTATGGGTTAAAAAACTTTTGGACAATATTTTTGGTATCGTTTCGTTTACCAAAATCGTATCTCTTTAAGAATCACCTAAAAAGAAACACGATATAGAAAACGTAACGATCTGTTTTGTTTGTTTTTGATTTTTTTGGTGTTGTTAACACTTTAGGAAAAGTGTTAATGACGTTTTTGTTTTATGATTAAGATTTACAAAAAAAAAGGTGGTGGTAATTATACAGCGATGAATGAAAAACCACTAATCTCTAAAAAACATTTTGAATAAGCAGCTACTTCCCCGGCAGCGGCGCCAAATTTTGATTGATCCTAAAAGGTCAACTAAGTTGAATAGGTGATGGTCAACCAAGTCAAACGTCTAAAACCAACTAACCAAGAAGTGCAGTGTATTCCCGGGTCGTTATGTCCCAGCGAGGTAAGCAATTGTATTTGAAAACGTTTTAAGTGATCGGGTGATTTAACAAGAGGATCAGGAATTTGATCATTATGATTAAACTACGAGATTATGATTGAGAATGGCTTAGAAACACTATTATAACTATTACTGATGATCAGATATCCTAAAACGTGAGTTAAACCTAAAAACGCGCGTTTGAGTTTAAAATAAACGCGAACGCGCAAAATAAAAAGTGAAACGTGAGCAAATAAAGTCCTACGAATGTGAAAATTATATTTTTACAATCCTAATGTTATAAGAAAATTTTTGGAAAATTAAAATTATTTTTACCACTATTTAATTAATTACTATTAACTAATTACTAATTACTAATTACTTTTTAATTAACTAAATTACACTAATTATTAATTAATTATGAAAATTAACTAGAAAAGTGAAAATTAATTTTAGAAAAATCTAAAATATTATAAAACTAATTTTAAAACAGAAAACCTATTTTTTCTACTTTTTAATTAATTATTATTAATTAAAACTAACTTAAATTATAAAAAATACTAAATGACCAAGGAAAAATCTGAAAAAATTCCTAAAATTATTTTTAGTTATAATAATCCTAAGAAAAATTTAAAAATGAGAAATGCTTATGAATAAGCAGAAAATAAGCCAAAAGGGCTTAAATAGAAGCTATCACTTTCTTTATTTTTAAATTTTTCTAATTTTTCTTTTACAAAACTGTTTAACTACTCAAAATAACCAACTTTTATGAAAGGACTTTTGCTAAAGCTCAATAATATGCCCTGTGCAAGCAAATAAGCTCAACAGTGAGCTTTAAGCTTGAATGAGATGGATTTTTGACCAAGAAGCTATTTACAAGCTATGAGCTGACAACAAAGATACTAACTACTGAAAGGAAAATGGAATAAGCTAAAACAACCTGTTAGGCACTTAAATTAAGCCAATTCAAACAAATAAGCACTTATGCCTATTAACAAAGGCCAAAGAGCCAAATTGAGTCAATTGCAGCCCAAGGTGGGACCCACAGGGGTGACTCAGGGTACAAAGTGAAGGTGGAACCCAAAAGCTTGTCAGGAGGGCTTTTCAAAGCACCCAAGAACAAGCAATAAGCTCAAGGATTGAGCTTATTGCAGGCTTGGGAAAAAGGGGCTTTCAACACTGATGAGTCAGTATGCAATTTGAGCAGGCAATCAAAAGGGACAGAATAAGCAAGCTTAACAAGCAATGAAATGCAAACCAAGGTGAGAAACCACAACTTGGTATGTTGGGCTTCTCAAAATACCCAAAAACAAGCAACAAGCTCAAGGGTTTAGCTTGTTGTGGCCCTGGGTAACTGGTTCAGTGAGCAAAGGCTCAAAGTGAACTTGTAAAATAAGCATTGAGACCAATAAGCTCACAAAAAGCTATAGAATACAAACAAGCTAGAAAACAAAGTGAAAACAGCTAAAAGGAACTAATTAAAGTTAAATCAACACTTAAAGCTAACAGATTAAACCAAATAAGCAATCCCAATCTTCCTGATCCAAACAGGTCTAATAGGTGGTTTATAGGCCTCTGTGGGGCCCACAAATAAGGTAAGAGGTGCTAAATAATGGTTGACCCAATAAGCCACCCTAATAAGCTGTTGAATAAGCCAAAGAACTAGGAATGGGGCCCAATTATGCAGCCTGTAGGACCCTTGGAACTTGGGTGGATGGACTGGGTGACTGGTGCAGGGGAGACAGTCCCCCTGCAGCTCACTTTGAGCAAAGGTAGGTCCTACACAAAAATTCATAAAAATAAGGTGCTTATGGAATTCAAGAGTTCAGCTGATATACTTTGAGATGTGAAAATTTCAAGGCTTCAATTCATCCACAAAAATCACTAAAAATCTTGCAATTTCAGGTTTTCTGCCAATGGTACAAAGTTGACTTTTTTCAAAACTTAATCCAGGTTGACTTAAATGAGATATGCTTGACTCCAACTAATTGTGGGTGTTATCTTAGACCTAAGTGAGACTAATTCCACTTTTATTAACAGATCTTAAATTAAAATAAAGGTTGTCAAAACCTAAACCCTAACAGTTAAGATTATGAATGAGATTTAGTAGGACTTTGACTTTCTATCTAATGACTTACTGATTTCTTGCATTCACTGATATACCATGACCTAATGTGTTATGTTTACATAAGTTTTTACCACTAGAATGCACAAATACACAGGTAAAAACACAGTTCCAAACACCCCTTTAAATCTGTTTTGATGGTGTATTTTAAGTAAACATACCTAGATGATTAATGAAATGATTATACTAAACTCTTGATCAATAAATAAGCTTGAACTCACACAGAAACACAGATTAAAGCTACAAATACCAAGGAATGCTACTTATGCTAATTAGACACCCAAGATGTGAAATTTCACACAAACAGATTTTTAGAGCCAAAACCTAATCTAATATCAAAAACAGATCTAATAACAACTAATAAGCATAGAAAAGCTTAAATAAGCAGTATGATAAGCTAAGGTATAATAGAAATGAGAAAAATGGGCTCACAGTGTGCTTCCAAGCTTAACCAAATGTAACCAGGAATCACAAACCATTTCCTAATATTCCTCAAGGAATTCTAACCCAGGGCCATACCATATAAACCCTGCTCCATGCTTTGTCTTCTCTTTTTATTTTTATTTTTTATTTTCTGTATATATTTTTTTTATTTATTGTTGATGAAACTGAAAATGGTATTGAGACTTGAATTTCTAAAATAAAGACTTACATTAAATAAGGGTAACAAGTACAATACTGAAAATTAAGAATTACAATAACTTTGAAATTGGCTAAATTAAAACTAAAATTCTAACTCCTTCCTCCACTGCTTCTCTTTTCCATTTATACTCCTCAATTAGGGTTTCTGAGTTCCTTCTTGTCCTTTCCCATCATGCTTCTTGACCATAGGATGATAAGAGTTAATCCTGACACTTCAAAGATTTTGGCACCCAAATGCAATTTGGCATTTTCCGTTGATAATTGAAGCCAGAGGTTAAGCCTTGGATTATAGCACTTGTTTGGTTAGGCAAGGGGGGGGGGGGGGGTTGGAGTGTTACAGTGAGGGTAGCAGGCTAGGGTGAATGATGGTGTTGCAGGTTGAGTGGGGTGAGGTGGAAGGAGAGGTCAAAGGTGGGGGGTTTGACTGGTTTTAATATTAAAACGGGGAGTAATATTTTGTGGTGGGTTTGACCAAGAAAAAGGGAGGGTTGACTTGGGCTTGGAAGGTGGGCTTGGAGGTTGTGTGGTGGTCTGGGGTTATATTTGGATTGGGTGAGATAATAACAAAAGGTCCGTTTTGTTTGTAATTTTGTTAAGCCCAATGACCAAATTTGAAACTTTGGATTTTTGAGGGGGCAGAAACATAACTTCTCATAATATGCCATAAGGATCAAAATTGTCACATTTGAATAACCCAAGGACCAAAGATATATTTTCCAAACTTTAAAAACTTCATGGGTCATTTTTGCCATTTTTGAAACTTCAAGGACTAATTTTGACATTTGTTGAAAAGTTTTATTCAAGGTCCAATTTTGAAACTTTAGAATAACACAGGGACCTTGAATGATAATTTTCCATATTTTTAATACCAAGGACTATTTTTGTCAATTTATGAAAGTTGAGGGACTGAAACTGCCAATTATGCAAACTTTGTTCGTTTTTCATTTGTTTTTAAACATTTTGCATCTAAAACATATAAAACACAGTTTTGGGATAATTTATGTATTTTGATGCATTTCTGAGTGTTTTTGGATGTTTTGGCAGTTCATATACGATAAAAATGATTAGTATTTACACACTTATCAGTTGTGTTTACTTAGATTTCATTACTCCCTAGATATCTTTTACAGGTTGATTAATTTGTTACAATTGCATGGATGACGGGTCATATTCCTTAATACTAGTCGTAGGGCCATGTACAATATTCCCTAACTCTATAGGATCCTACTACACTCCTATGTCGAGCCGTTAGAAGCTCCTAACATGGGATCATTAGAATTCTCCTACGCATTAAATACAACTAAAAATCGTAGTACACCTCCGATCATGTTTCTTAAGACGTTCAAGCAAGTTACCAATGGAAGTCTGCCAGTTTTCTTAAGCCTAACATCGAATACAATCATCCGTAACAATTATAAACAAACAATCAACCCATAATCAACGTCTAGGTTTCACTACATCTAAGCAAACACAATGAAAATCTAGCCTAGCATGTTAAATAGAAGACAAGCGTAAGATATAATCAAACAACACATAGACATATTGAATGATTTGAAGGAATACTTATCTTTAATTGAACATGAAAGAATCAAGGGGTTGAAACCCTTGAAAAATTGATAAAATTCAGACTAGGGTTTATTCCCTCAAACTTGCACACTAATGAATGAAATTTGGAAAACTATATATAGATTACACATCGTGACGGCGTCATGTGTTAGCCGGTGACGCCGTCAACTCGCCGCCATAATAAAATCGTACTGCCTAGATCTATTTATGACGCCGTCATGTGTAGTTGTGCTCTGGGCCGTCACTAATGTTTGGACCCTGACGGCCTTGGGTGACGCCATCAACTCCTATGCTTAAAAATTCTCTGGATCGTCACGTGTATTTTCCACATCCACCTCTTTTGTAACTCTTGACGCCGTTATGTGGAGAGTCTTGACACCGTCAGGTACTGTTCCAGTAAGGAAATTTGAGACTTTTCCGTTTTCTTCACTTTTATGCTCCAAAAACGTCCAAAATGCTTCTTTTTCCAGATTTCTCTCCAAAAGTACCTAAACTGACAAAAGGAACGATTTAGGGCAATATTTGATCAAATAATCACGAATTTAAGCTTAAATGACCCCTTAAAAGTGGTACACTTTTTGCCTCATCAAATCTCATCTATCTCCACACAAACGCATCAAAACAATCTCCTATCCCTTATTTATCACAACCGAACATATAACAACTTCAAAACACATTCTTTCACTCAATCTCTGCACGACTGATGAAGCAAATACCATTACTTGTATCCCAGCCACACTTCAAGATCTTTAAGAAAAGATCTCGGGTAGGTGTATGTTGTGTTTTGTTTTGTTTTGATTTTAGTTTCTCTAAACCGAAATAAAGGTTAGGATGAAACATAACTGTTTTGTTCAACCTTTTTGATTTTTGGATAGTTAAGAGAAGTTAATCTTCTCCACATGGATCGATGACGATAATGATTCAATTGAAAAAATCATTAATAGATTTAAAAAACATGAATCGATCTGAGATCTTTTGCGTTAAGTAGGGTCTTGTTTGATGTTTGAGATGTAGTTGTGATGTGGTAGTAGTCGTGATGGTGGAGATGGAATTAGGAAAGTGATATTGGATTTGTTGTTGGTTTTGGTTGTGGTTTGTGGATCGGCTGTGGTTTTTCATATTCTTCATTATCTTTCATTTCTTTTCGTTTTTGTGTTAGACTAATGATATGATTGTAACTGAGGTCATTGTGGGTCTTGGTATTTTGGTTTGGTCGTGGTCTTCTACTTCATCTTCATTCTCGTTTTTTTCCAGTTTGGTCACTTTACGCATAACATTATGCGTAACCTTGTTGGTATCTTATGCGTAAACAACTTCACGCGTAAACCGCCATACGCGTAAGCATGAACTTTTGCGTAAACCATGTCTTTTGCGTAAGTATTACGCGTAAGACTAGGGTTTTTCGCCTAAGATGTACCTTACGCATAACTTTCAAAGCTATGCGTAATAGATCTGAAGAGTTGCGCGTAAACCTAGGGTTTTTTGCATAAGATTTAGACTTATGCGTAAAACGAGGGTTTTTGGCATAAGATAACGCATATACTGTTTTCCGGCGTCCATTTCCGACCAATTTTCCGTCCAAAAATTCCGACCAATATTCAGACTATCAGCATATCCGCGTATCCATAAAAGGTATCAATAAAATCCACCTACTTATGAAAGAATTAACTTGATTTGGCTTATGTTCTATCTCAAATGTGCAAGATCAAGAAATTGCAGCTAAAATGGGTCAATTGTGGTTAAATTCACTTATGAGTGGGTCAAACGTTACACACTTTTTACACCTTTGACAGTGCTTGAATCCATGTATCATTTTAAGTCACAGAACTTAATGCAGTAACTTCTGAGAGACTTAAAACAAACCAACAAGATCATCATTGATGAAACATAACTCATTTATTAATGTTTGAAGTAAATTGGTACAAAATTGCAGTCACACAAACCACAAAATGCTGACTATGTCGCACAGGTGCATCAATTTCACATGGTAACATGTTCTAGTAACAATATCAGTCTTCACTGTCTTGAAGTAGACTTCTATATCTTTTGTGCACTTCCTCAACATCTTAATTTTGCGCACCAAGGCGGAGGAGGCTTAGTGTGGGATGAGAAACAAACAACAGTAGCAATGTGATTATTGTGTTGTTGTGTTGCATTAGTTGACAAACAAAAAGGATTTCAAAACTAGCTTTCTTCCAGAGCTCAATTAGCTTCAATAGTTTCTCAAAAGATGCCTTCAACAAAGTAACTCTAGAAATTTAACAAAAAAACAAGCTTACAAAATCCTAATCTTATAATAAGAAATGCAACAGAAAACGAGTCTCATATTATCAACCAAACAAAAACTCGACAACCAGAACAAAAGAAGATGGAAAATAACCAAGAGTTTAAAGGGATTTGAATCATTACAATTTCTAAAATAAGTCCAAATATCAAGACAAAATCAGTAATGGTTTAACAGTTTCTGAAAACTTAACAAAATCACAAACATACCCCCAAGTCTGCGGTAGTTGACAGCATCAAATGTGACTGTTGTTTCCAATTTGAGCTTACAGGTCTTAGAAATGGTGATCATGTCCCACTTGAAGTAACATGTTGTTGAAAATCAAATATATTCTCATCACACATTCCTGTCCTAGATTGAGTGAACATATTACTTTTAGATATTTCTTGATAAGGGGTTTCTTGTCAACTATCTGCAAAGTTATATAGTTATTAGGCAAATAAGCATTATCACGTTAAAGCCCATTATTTGAAAGAAGTTATCGATCTTTGTTACCGAAAGTTGGTGTTTTGCAATTCTGCAACAAGCTATGACACCGTGCATGTTCAGACACCATGTCATTTGATACTTAAGTTGGCAAACTGATAAGGTTTATCTTTAACAAGAGCAAATATCTCAATGTAAGTGCAGAGGTGAAAAAATGGATAGGTGGAGTAACGGGTCAAAAGTGGTACAAAAGTTTAACGGGTCAAATTGGGTTGGTTTGGGCTGATCTGGATTTCTTGTCAACTATCACACTATTACCCTAATCAAACCATTGACCTACAAATGGGTTGAAAGTGGCATAAGTAAAAAAATGGTATGAGATATGCATTGCAGAAAAGATCAATTGCGACAAATAGGATCAAAAGCTAGTGATTATGAGACCCTAGGTTGCAGTAAGTCCTTCCACCATGGCTTTTGATGCAATGAACAAGTCCCTATGTTGCAGTAATAGGCTAATATCTAGAAATGTATTAGACTTGATTTACTTTCCCAGCACACAAATATTACTCAAATGCATTGCACTTGGATTACACTAGATAAAATAGCGGCAATACCAAACTCAAACAACAGGGGGTTCAATCACAACCACCAAATGTGACCAAAAAACGAGTCTCATATTATCAGCCAAACACACAATAAAAGAAGAAGACAGAAAATAGCATAGATTTCTCAAAAACTTGAAAAATAAATCCAGAACAAGTTCAGCAACAAAAACTTGAGATAATATAGATATAGTTCAGTGCAAGTTGAATAAAGAAACTTGAAAAACTCATAAACCAAACCCGCCTCTCTACTTTTCCTCTTCCAGCGCTTCCTCTTCCTCTTACACTGGTTTGTCTTCTTCTTCCACCACTGCTTCCTCTTTCACTTCCTCTTCCACATCCTCTTCTTCCTCGTCCCCTTCCCTTCTATCTCGAAGCTGGTAGTAGGAGAAGGCAGATGGCATCAAATCCAACTTAAGATCAATTCTCGCCCGCCTTGGGTAGAACCCCGGGTAAATAGCAGCATCAAACGGGATGATTTTTCATGCTTGAGCATACATTTGTCAGCTATGGTGTCAATGCCCCAAAGAGAGTACGGAGGCTGAGTAGGATGAAGAAGAATCCGATAAGAGCTCAAATTTCTTGGGATTATGAGCTTATTTGGTTCAAGCTTATGAACTTTAAAAGCTGTTCATAAGCGCAACAAAAAAGCTTATACAAACACCCCCTTAAACCGCTTTTTTTCAGTTATAAAAAATCATACTCGATTTGGCAAGTAGACTGAATTCGATAAGAGCTCAACTTTGTTGGGCTTATGAGCTTATTTGGTTCAAGCTTATGAACTTTAAAGTTGATCATAAACCCAACAAATAAGCTTATACAAACACCCCCTTAAACAGCTTTTTTTTTTGTTATAAAAAATCATACTCGACTTGGCAAGTAGACTGAAGCTTATTGAAAATTCGATAAGAGCTCAACTTTGTTGGGCTTATGAGCTTATTTGGTTCAAGATTATGAACTTTAAAAGCTGATCATAAGCCCAATGAATAAGCTTATACAAACACCCCCTTAAACAGCTTTTTTTCAGTTATAAAAAATCATACTCGATTTGGCAAGTAGACCGAAGCTTATTGAAAATTCGATAAGAGCTTAACTTTGTTGGGCTTATGAGCTTATTTGATTCAAGCTTATGAAATTTAAAATATGATCATAAGCCTAAACAAGCACCCCTTAAACAGCTTTTTTTCACTCATAAAGAATCATATTACTGAAGACAACAATGAAGCTAGTAAGGTATAATCAACTAAAAACTACGAATCATCTATTTACAAACTAACAAGTGAAGATAATAATCAACTAAAATCAACAAACCTTCATTTTTTTCATGGTCCTGTTTTGGGGAAACATGGTTGTGGGTAGAATGTGAGCAACATATGCTCCATCTTATTATTGTTTAATTTTTTTGTATTGTCTCAACTTAAAATTTTAGGATCCTGTTGTTAGTTCAACACTAACAAAAAATAGTATTTGTTTCTTTCTTGTTAATAAAAACCCATTAATCAACAAAAATTAACATAAACATTTTAAAGATTTGGATCTTAAACTTGATTTAACAAACTGAAAATAAAATCTTAGAAAGTATGATTTAGGCCTCAAATAAGCCGGTTTGGGCTTGTAACCACTAATGACTTAGATTGGCCCAAAAAATCCAAATACAAAGCCCGAACAAAGTTTTCTTCAAAGAATGTGAAAATAAAATTATACTCATTCAAAAAGTAGCATAAGTTGAAAGTTAAGGATTATTTTTAAGAGAAAGCCATACAGAAGCATTACATAGGGGATGTTTGTGAAAGCTTATTTATAAGCTTATTAGCTTATTTGATTCGGCGTATATCTTACAAGCCCATTTTGTGGCTTATTGTCTCGCCTATGGCTTATTTATTATAACAATTCGCATTTTCAAGTTACTATTCATCCTCATATTTTTACTATTGACTTTTAGCATGTTTATCTTAGGTCCATAATGATCGAGGCTGGCACGGAGGAGCACAGATACTCAAGAAGGCTATAAATTTTATCATCATTCGAAAACCCATTTAATATGATTGTAAACCTTTAAACTAATGGGACCTCATTTTGTAAACTCTGATATTTATATAATTCGAATGATAAATCTTTTAAACGATTCCGTTAGAGTTCGTTTTCTATTGTTATAATTGTTATGCCATGAAGTAACACCCAATTTGAATTCCACTGCGTATCACGAAATTGGGGGTGTTACAGATTAGTATCTGTTGGGTCACTGAATTCCCCAAACTTCCTCTAACTAGGATTTGAACATAAAATAACCTACGTGTTTAATATCCTTGAACATTATCAAGTCATTGAATGAACAGTCGCTCAGTGATTCGTCTTCCAGATGCTTAGGACGAGCCTAAGAAGAAAGGTTCTCCATTCAGTGAGGCGGACTCTCAGTGAGTGGCACCTAAGCCAAAGAAGAAGGTGATGGATTCAATGAGTGATGAAAATAGCTCACTGAATCCCAAGTTCTCCTCACTGAAGCAACAAATGGTTAATGGTTGAAGATAAAGATATGAAGCCTAAAGAATGGGCGGGACAAGACGGGAAACATTTGAAGTTCTAAGAGTGTCAGTATCTTCCCAAAGTCAAACTTTCCCTGAATGGTTAAGGTTCAAGATGATGACATATCTGAACCTCATAAAGCACTATTGTCCTATACCCAAAATAGACTTACGTAACAGTGATAAAATATGAAAGTATTTTGTCCTAACTAGGATTATGTCATCTTTGTCTTTATCATAACTGATGACGTATAGTCTATATATGGGCCACGAGCCCAAATGATAAACATTACTTGGCCCAAACCCACCACGAGTGGGCTATCATAACGAATGACTTGGGCCATAATAATAACGGCTTGGGCTCACGAAGCCCAAAGCCCAACCAAACTTACCCCAGATAAGCACTACGCGTGCGAAGAGTAAGGAGCAAGAAACCTACACGGTTTCAGCCCCTATATAAGGAATGATATATCCTCATTCAAAGGTACGATTCACAAACCCTAACTCTTAACGAGAACCCTAAACCGATTACTTACTCTCACGCCGGAGTCTAATCGTGGGAGACAATCCCACGATAAGCCTAACGGTGTTGTTTATTTTCTTAGTGCGCAGGTTACAAGTACTAAGAAGCGAATTGGTACGAGAGCAAGAGCCCATAATCAGGAATGCCCAACTTTTGTATCAACAAGTGGCGCCATCCGTGGGACCCTACTAAGAACTAAAGACTAGGATGACAAAGAATAAGAATTCAAGCCAGCGGACTCCGCAATCGGAAAAACGTGACCATCAGAGGAGGAATCAACAAGATCCGACCTCTAGACAGGTTGCTGGGACAACCAGGCGGGAACAACCCAACCTCTTCCAGAGGTAGAACTACCAGTAAGGACTACCCAAATCATCCCAGTGGTCCCAAGCGCTGAGGAACTTCAGCGCACTCTTTTCACCACTCCTCACCAAACCATACCCGCAGTGAACAACACTGTGCCACCAGATGCGCCTAACCGAGATAGGGTGCCTAATACTGAGACAGGCACTCTTGCAACAACCGAGGACGCGCCCAATCTCACTTTGGGAAACTTTGTATCCCAAAACTATGAAACCTTGACCGCCCTCATGCAGGAAGAAGCAAGGAGAAGGGCAAGTACAAGCCTACAAGCTCGATTGAATTTTGGTCCTGAACGCGAACCATCACCACTGCGCCACCCACGAGGAAGACGCGCAGAACGTACCACTATCCATGATAGGCTGGGTACGATATCTGATTCACAATACTCAGAAGATAGCGAGAGGCGCACTAATGTTCACTCCAGACTTGGCAGTCGGGGGGTACAAGACCGATTAGGACCTCAACATTCGCCAAGCCAAGGTTCCTCCAAACCTGGAAGTAAGAGGATCCAAGACAGATTGGGGAGAAGAAGATCCCCAAGTAGAGATCCCTCAAGCTCTTCTTCTGAAAGAAGTCGGCGCAAGCGCCGAAGAAGAGACTACCCTTCCTCCAGTGACTCCTCAGATAGCGAGGAGAGAGAGAGAGGACACTGGAAGTCAAGAGGGAGGCGTCGCGACGAAGAGAACGAAGATATGTCTCTTCCATGGCGATGCCATAAAGTTGACGCGTTTACACGGCGTATCAGCGATTACTCAGACCGCAAACGCAGGCGCATGCCCACTAACGTGAAAACATATGATGGAACAGGTGATCCGGATGATCACCTAAAAGTTTTCGAATCAGCCGCCACTATCGAAAACTGGCCACAGCCAGTGTGGTGCCACATGTTCAATTCTACGTTAGTAGGGAACGCGCGCACATGGTTTAGCAAACTCCCACGTAGGAGCATCGGTGGGTTCGAGGAATTACGGAATGCATTCCGCCTCAACTTCACCCAGCGAAAAAAGTGCGCTAAAAACCCTGTTGAGCTAGCAAGAGTGAAACAGCGCCAAGGAGAATCAACCAGCGCTTTTATGGAACGCTTCAAGGATGAGTGTATACAAGTTAAAGCATGTCCTGAAATCCTAAAAATTTCAGGGTTCATGAATGGGATTAATAACCCAGAACTCATCCGAAAGCTAAAACGACAAAGTTCCACAAACTTTTGATGAGCTAACAAAGCACACTAGATCCTTTATACAAGGAGAGGCAGCCGCTGCGGACAGCAAAAAGGGTTATTCGAACTATAGACAGCAAGAGCAGCCTCAAAGACAATCCAATGATCAGAATAACAACCGCAGTAGGAATTACCGCAATGGAAGGGACAATGACAAATATACCCCTCTTACAAAAACCCCAAGGGAGATATTTGTAACAGAGGGCGCAAACTTCCCAAAACCGCCACCAATGCGCACTGCAGAGGAAAAGCGCATAGGAAACAGATATTGCGAGTACCATGGTCAAAAAGGCCATACAACTAATGAGTGCATCCAGCTAAAACAACTAATTGAAAAGTTAGTAAGAGAAGGCAGAATGGACCACCTTGTAAAAAACATCAAAGAAGGGAAAGACAAACAAAGGGGCGGAGGTAAGAAAGAGCCCCCCCAAAGAAAAAGCTGATACCATATACATGATACAATCATGGCAGCGCAAGATAAAGCAGAAGGTCAGCCAGAAATTTTCCCCCGAGAAAGAGATATCTTTCCCTACCCTTGCTGCGGACAACGCAGTGATGGAACCTCTGACTATTGAAATACATACGGGAGGACATGATATCCACCGCATGTACATTGACGGAGGAGCATCCGCAGACATATTGTATGACCATTGTTTCAAGAGATTGCGACCTGAAATCCAAAATCAATTGATACCAGCAACAACGTCATTGACTGGATTCACAGGAGAAAAGATCTGGCCCATGGGGCAAATACGCTTGTTGGTGGTCGTAGGAGATGAACAACACTCTACCGCAACATGGATAAACTTCATGGTAATAAAGTCTCCCTCACCATACAATGGTATCATTGGGAGACCTGGAATATCATCCATGCGCGTTGTACTATCCACAACGCATGGAATGCTTAAGTTTCCAGTAAAAGGAGGAGTTGTCACCCTCTATAACACAACAATACCGCCCAGAGAATGCAATGTGGTAACAACCGAAGTAGAAACTATTCCAGAACAGCGCGCTGAAAAGACACCAAACCTGAAAGTCGCTATTCATCCCAATTACCCGGAACAACAAGTTTCAATTGGTGGATCTTTATCTGATAAAGGCAAAGCAGCCGTATGTGCACTCTTGCAAAAGAACCTGGACATCTTCGCGTGGGAACCAAAGCACATGACAGGAGTGCCATGCTCTATCACAGAGCATAGGCTACAAACCCGACAAGGATACTCCCCAATATGACAAAAGAAGCGCGGTCAGGCCCCAGATCGTGCAAAGGCTATTCTGGAAGAAGTACACAAGCTTGTAGACGCAGGCATCATGCGCGAAGTGTACTACCACGATTGGCTCTCTAACCCAGTTATGGTCAAGAAGAGTGACGGCAGTTGGAGAATGTGCGTGGACTTCACGGACCTCAACAAAGCATGTCCACAGGACTGCTACCCACTGCCAGAAATAGACTGGAAGGTAGAATCTCTGTGCGGATACCCTTTCAAATGCTTCCTAGATGCATACAAAGGGTACCATCAAATTCAAATGGCAGTTGAAGATGAAGAAAAAACAGCTTTCCACACCAGTCAAGGAGTGTACTGCTACACAAAAATGCCTTTTGGCTTAAAAAATGCAGGCGCGACATACCAACGATTGGTGGACACAGCCTTCGAGAAACAAGTAGGCCGCAACATGGAAGTCTACATTGACGACCTTGTCATCAAAAGCCACACAGAGGATGAATTGGTGCGCGACATAGAGGAAACGTTCAGAACATTGGGACGCATAAATATGAAGTTAAATCCCAAGAAGTGCACCTTTGGCGCAACCGAAGGTATGTTCCTTGGATACTTAATAGAACCCGATGGAATCAAGCCGTGTCCTGAAAAAACAAAGGCCGTTATTGATCTCCCCTCACCGCGCACACTCAAAGAAGTCCAGTCATTGAATGGAAAGTTAGCGGGGCTAAATCGTTTCTTATCCAAGTCAGCAGACAAATCCCTTCCTCTCTTTAAAACACTCACGAAGTGCACTAAAAAGGGAGATTTTCGCTGGACCAAAGAAGCGGAGGAAGCTTTCCAACAACTAAAGCACCATCTGGCATCTCTTCCCAAACTTGTCGCACCGCGACCAGGGGAAGAGCTAATCATGTACTTATCGGCAACCCACGGAGCAGTTAGCGCAGTACTATTGACAGATAGGAACTCCGTCCAGACACCCATATACTTTGTAAGCAAAGCCCTGAAGAAGATAGAGACTAACTACAGCGTTATGGAAAAGGTGGTCTTAGCCCTCGTGTTCGCAGCCAAAAGGTTGCGCAGATACTTTCAAGCGCACCCAATAGCTGTCATCACTGATCAGCCAATCAAACAAGTTATCTCCAAACCTGACGCATCGGGACGCTTACAGAAGTGGAGTGTACTGTTAAGTGAGTATAACATCTCATACAGACCGCGCACTGCAATCAAAGGACAAGTCTTAGCCGATTTCATTGTGGAAAAGCCAGATAACGACAGTCCAACACCTACAACCAAAACAGATCTACAGGAACCCTGGATTCTGTTCACAGATGGGTCCTCATGTGTAGATGGATCAGGCGCGGGCCTTATCCTTACAAATCCAGAGGGTATGGAATTCACCTACGCACTGCGCTTTGAATTCACAGCCACAAACAATGAGGCAGAATACGAGGCCCTATTAGCCGGACTACGCATCGCAATCCAAATGGGTGTACGCAACCTAGAAGCGAATGTAGATTCTCGGCTAGTTGCTAACCATGTGCTAGGTGAATATGAAGCCAAGGATGAACACATGATCCAATACCTAGAGAAAACCAAGTCCTTAATAAAAAAACTTTGACAGGTTCACAATAAAATAGGTGCCCAGAGGAGATAACAGAAAAGCGGATGCGCTCAGCAAAATCGCATCCACAAGCTTTGCGCACCTCTCAAAACAGGTATTGGTAGAAACCCTAAAAAACAAGTCAATCTTGGAGATGGAGATATCCACAGTGATAGAAGAACAAGACCCTACATGGATGACGCCTATCATTGAATTCATCAGCAAGGGAATCCTACCACAAGATAATAAGGACGCTCGAAGAGTGCGGCGCACAGCGCAACGGTTTGAACTACGAGGCAACATACTCTATCGACGCTCTTTTTTACAACCCTGGCTCAGATGTGTTGGACCTCTCCAAGCAGACTACGTACTCAGAGAAATCCATACTGGATCATGCAGTATGCACTCAGGGCCGCGATCGGTGGTGGCAAGCGCTCTAAGGGCAGGGTATTATTGGCCAACTATGCTTCGCGACGCGCGCAATCTGATAAAGAAATGCAGCAATTGTCAAGTACATAGGCCAATCCCGCGCCGATCACAACAAGAGCTAACACCTATCACCTCACCATGGCCATTTTATAAATGGGGCATTGACATCGCAGGACCCTTCCCCGTAGCAGCAGGAGGAGTAAAGTTCCTCATCGTAGCCATAGACTACTTTACGAAATAGATTGAAGCAAAGGCGGTGGTGAGCATCACAGGAAACCAAGTCAAACGCTTTGTCTGGGACAACATTGTCTGTCGCTTCGGACTACCGGGAGAGATTATATCAGACAACGGAAAACAATTCTGTGATAACCCATTCAAAGATTGGTGCGCGCAATTGAACATCATACAACACTTCGCTTCAGTAAAGCACCCACAAACCAATGGCCTAGTTGAGCGCGCAAACCGCAGCCTAGGTGAAGGAATAAAAGCGCGCCTCGACAGACATAAAGGACGATGGGTGGATGAGCTCTCGCATGTCTTATGGGCACATCGCACAACAATCAAAACTAGTACTGGCGACACGCCATTCTCCCTAGTCTATGGAATAGAAGCCGTCATACCAGCTGAGATAGGAATGCCAACTATACGCACAGCAGAGGTCAACGTCACAACAAACGACGAGGAACGTCGCATGGACTTAGACTTACTGGAAGAAAGGCATGAACGCGCAGCTATACGCGAAGCAAAGGCTAAGGCAAAAATGAAGAAGTATTATGATGCAAAGGTCAAACACACTTCATTCAGGCCAGGAGACTTTGTTTACCGCGCTAATGATTCGAGCCACGCAGAAGACACGGGCAAGCTCGGACCAAAATGGGAAGGACCTTACGAGGTCACAGATACGCTTGGCAACGGCGCATACAGACTGCGCGACATGGAAGGTCACGACCTAGCGCGCACTTGGAACATCTGCAACCTCAAACGATGTTATTTTTAGGCTACGGCCACTACACAAACACCTTTGCATCCTACGAGATGCCCAATAAGTGTTGCTTTTCTTTACTTTCCTAGGAATTGTATTTTTCTTTTCTTTTTTTTTCAAAAACTTGCAAGTATCAATAAAATGTTATGGTTTCTAGCTAACTCCATAGCGTATTTCACTTTATTACATACATACTTATATATGTCAATATTGTTATCTTATATTTTTGCCTACATGGCGTGCATGCACTAATTAAAGACCCACGAAGGCATAAAGGATGAGTTAACCTACTAATTCACTCGTTGAGTAAGAGGGTTGCAAACCCATCAACATTGGATCACGCATCCTTGCTAAGCGCCTTACTTTTGAGACGTCGAAGTAAGTTTCACACGCGCATCTCACGACGGGTGCGCAACTATTAAGTACACTGTACAAGCTTAGCAAATAACGAGCCAAGACACTTGGTCAAATAATAAAACTTAGCAAACATTGCAAGTATATTCCTTAAAGTCACGCACTTAATGGAGCCAATACATTTGGTCAAATAAAAAAGAACTTAGCAAATAATGCAAGTATAATACCGCAGCCAATATACTTGGTCATAAATAATAAAAACTTCGCAAACAATGCAAGTACATTTCTCAAGTGACACACTTATATAACAAAAAAGTATCTTATTACAAGGAAAGATAGTATTTACATGATAAATATACAAGCAACCTATATGCTATGGCGATGCTCAGGGCTCTCCTTCGGAGCAGCAGAACTCCCCGCCTCCTGGAGCTTCCTCAGAGTCAAAGCGTCCTTAAGAGATACGGTAGGGACACTTACGGGCACACCATCAGACCTAGGGATGTGTGCAGCGCCCACGCCACACAACACTGCCTTGCCCTTGATCCCCTTTTTCAGAGCAGCCCTCTGTTCGTGACGCTCTAAAACCTCTTTTAAGGAAATCTCCTTTTCAAGAGCGAAGGGGTTAATGATGTCACGAGGCTGCGCAAACAGCGGAATCTGCAGCTGCGACACATCGGGCTTCAGAAAATAATCTGATTGCCCCTCCGCATTATCCCCAAGGTGGCGCTCCAACGTCAACCCCGCCATAAGTACATCTATGGGGTTGTCTTGGTCGCGCTCCAACCTCCCAATGTGCGGCAGCTCAAGGACCTTTAATCCTGCCATAGCCTGCATCAGCTCGTCGTAGGCAGCTGCATTATAACCAGGGACCTCTGCTAAGTCCTTGGTCAGCAACTTGGCCTCGTGGAGATCCTCCATAGCCTGCGACTTACCCCGCGCCATCACGCAGTGCACCACCTTCCCAAAGGCATCCAACACCTCTTGGGACTCCAGCGTGCCCATAGCTGCCAGGCGCAGCCCATGGCTAATCAACCACCTACATTCACAAAGACAATTTGTGTTAATAACAAGCATAGCAACAAGGAATATTACAAAGGAGAATAGTATAAAAGAGATACCTGCGTTCGTCGATGGTTGACATCAAATGAGGATATAGTTCCTCATCATATTCGATGCTCAGGCCACGCAGCTTGTCCTCCTGCGCTTGGATGATCTTCATCATATCCTCCTTAAACTTGGTAATATTAGCAAAATGCTCCACCTTCTTCTCATCTAAGAAGCGCACAGCCCAAGTCAGGTCAGACTTATAATGATGAAGCTCCCCACGCGCCTCCTTCACCTCAGCCAACGCAGATAGCTTCTCATGGGTGATCTTTTCAGTATACACCTGTGAGGCCTCCAACTCCACCTGCGCATCAGCCAACTGCACACGGAGCCTCGCTAGCTCCTCATCCTTCTGGGCGAGAGTACTGCTCTCCCCAACATACTTCTCCTTCAACTGAGACACCAGCTCAGCCTGGCGCGCAGCAGTCGCAGCCAACTCATCCATCAACTGCTGCACTCCCCTACCCTCATCAACCTTGGCTTTCCCCTCCTTGTTTTCATTCTGTGAAAAGGAAACCACACCACACAGGCCCCATCATTCTTTGTGGCATCATCCCTACAAGACATAAAAGAATGCAGTTAGTATTGGGACAAGTAATATACAAGAAATTTGATATGGACGCAGACACTTACAGAAAGGGAGAAGCCTCAGCAACCTTCTTATCCGCGCCAGAAGCGGATGCCTCCTCTGCAGACGACTCCGCATCCCCAATGAGGTAGCGACGTCTCTTCTTGGGGCCACTGGTTCCAGCCTCTCCCTTGCACTTAATATTGCTCGCCACCTCCTCCTTCAGCACCTCCTCGGGCTTCAGGATCTCGATGCTGTCAGATGACTCAGCACGCGCCTCCTCTTGCGCCACCTCCACATCTGGAGCCACACTCTGAACGAGTGCCACTTGGAGCGGCGGCGTGTTCTCAGGGACAACCTCGGGAAGCACAATTACGCGACCCTCAGTTGCCTCCAGTAGGGGCTGCTCACCCTCCCTCAAAGGGCGCACCCCTATCGTCACCTGCTTCGGCTTATCCAGCTTCACAACGGCGATCAGATCCATCTCTGCGCACATAAACAAAAACAAAACAGGCAAGAGGGTTAGTTATTAAAGGTGCGCATATGAAAAAACTTACAAAACTTGAAGAAGAAGGGACGAACACCCACCCCGGCCATCCTCACTTATGAAAGTGGGCACCTCATCAGCAGCGCCAAAATAATTGCGACTCAACCCCATATGCACCAAAAACTCCTCCGGATAAGGGTTAATGGCTAGGCGGTTGGCATCAAGGGTCTGCGCATCAGCCAGCCTATAGGAACCGGGTGCGGGGCGCCCATCCCTTGGCAACGTATCCTGAGTATAAAACTCGTAGGGCGATGGAAAGACTACGTCATCAACCCAGCAAAAAATGCTCCCTCCAATGTCTGAGGGAGTCTACTTTCTCAGTGTAACACTGAAGCGCCCCCGGGCGCTTCGCAAAAGACACCCACCCATTTTACCACGTCGTGTGGTAAAAGAAGCGGAATAGGGATATGGTTGGTTCTATCGCAAGTAAATGGCAGTTTACTTCAAAATTTGACACCTTAGCCGCACCTATACAGTGCAACTGTGAGATATGGAGGCGATAGTAGTTGAGCAAATCACTCAGAAAAATAGAAATTGGCACGCGATAATTCGCGTACTCAAAAAATTTCGTGTATAAACCTATTTTCCTTTCGGGGAAATCAGCTATACACGCGTCTACGTCTGGAGCCTCTGGACGCACGTCCAAAGGAATAAAATAGTCGGATGAAAACTCAGTGACATCATCAACCGTCATCGCAGAGCGAAAGTCCCCTAATTGAGCAACCATTTTCATTTATTTACTAGTAAAACGCACCTACAGAAATGCTTATTTGCGAAAATAGCTTTTGAGAAAGTGAAAATGGTGAGTGTGTGTTTTACTGTGTGTAATTGCAAAAGTAGGGCGGTAACTATTATATAGGGAAGAAGAAAACCCTAGATTATCCCCACGTGGATCCCACTCACAAAAACGTATGGCTAGAAACGAACCGGTACATGCACTTTTTCCCGATTCACGAGGGCTACGTGGTCACCACCCCCATTTTTCGAGGTACCCTTTTTTGAGATATTATTGACTAGGTACATTGCACTTTCAAAATGGGCGGCAACATTTCAATAATCTCCCGCCACGCTTACCGCTGATAATATTAGTCTAGCGTCCGCGGCTACGAGCCACGCACACTAGACTGGGGGGACATGATTACGTATAGTCTATATATGGGCCACGAGCCCAAATGATAAACATTACTTGGCCCAAACCCACCACGAGTGGGCTATCATAACGAATGACTTGGGCCATAATAATAACGGCTTGGGCTCACGAAGCCCAAAGCCCAACCAAACTAACCGGGCATGCGATAAGGATTTTCTATTCATGGAATAGATATCCTTACCCCGGATAAGCACTACGCGTGCGAAGAGTAAGGAGCAAGAAACCTACACGGTTTCAGCCCCTATATAAGGAATGATATATCCTCATTCAAAGGTACGATTCACAAACCCTAACTCTTAACGAGAACCCTAAACCGATTACTTACTCTCACGCCGGAGTCTAATCGTGGGAGACAATCCCACGATAAGCCTAACGGTGTTGTTTATTTTCTTAGTGCGCAGGTTACAAGTACTAAGAAGCAAATTGGTACGAGAGCAAGAGCCCATAATCAGGAACGCCCAACTTTTGTATCAACAATAACGGTTGTAATATACTTATGTATAAATAGTAATCATAAGGAAGAGTAAAGGTTGCGGAGTTTGTGCATTTAATGCTTAGACATTCACAAACCATTCTTTACTTTAGCTGATCCATTTGTTACTACTTAAGCTTAGCTTAGGTTTAGTGAGGAGTAACACACAACACACTTGTCATTTTAATCCCAAGTGTTTATTCCGTAAACACTTGGGTATAATTCTTTGATTGATTTCTAATAAGAATTAAACATTGAAAATTTCTTGTCTATTTGCTTTACGTTTATATAAATGTCTTTTAAAGTATTTCACTACATTACTTAAGCATGGTGCATGTTTAGATTAACTCTGTAGTTAATTTAACCATGTAAATGGGACCAACAAGTGGTATCAGAGCATCTGGTTTATAAAACTTTCAAAACAAGAGAGTGCTCAAAAGTTTTTAAAATCAAGATCCTACCATGGCAGATAGTGATGTACCCTAACTAGTCGATAAAAAGGGAGGAAGCTAAACTGCTACTGCTCCCGACTTGATGTTGGAAAACTCAATAAGTGGAAAAAGCGCATGCTTTGCTACTTAATTGGGATAGAACCTTATTACATCACACTGATTAATGAAGGTCCATATGTCCCTAAAACTGGAAATGGTTTAGTTAAACCTGAAGCTCAGTGGACCCCTGATGAGAGAAGGGTGGTCAATCAAGACCAACGCCTGAAAAGCATCATTATATCTTATCTCCCTAACGATATAATGGAATCAGTCATCAATTGTCCAACTGCAAAGCAGACTTGGACTGACTTGCTTCATAGCTATGAAGGTCCCTCAGATACCAAGGAAAACAGGATCATGGACCTCAAACTTGAGTACAACACTTTTCAGGGCCAAAGACTCTGAAAGTCTCTCAGAAACCTATACTCGTTACAAAACCCTTCTAAATGAGCTGACCAATGACGGTGTCACCATGTCTAAGCATGAAATCAAATTTGGCTTTTTCAACTGTCTCCCTGAGAAGTGGTTAAACTTCTCTCAGGGTTTAAAAAATGCCAACCACCTTCAAAATCTTGAGCTTCCTGAGATTTATGGTAAATTTCTCTATGAGGATCACCTAATCTCTAGGAGATATCCTAAGGTTCAAGACATCAAAAAGACCCTGAACAGTTCACCCATATCTACTGCTTTCTATTCTAATAGTATTGTGCAGGATTTCCAAGAAAACTCTGATGATGAAGCTGATGAGAGGAGCAGTGAGGAGTACCTAAATGTTTTACAAATTAAATTTCAAGAAAGGGTACTCCTTGCAAACTCAAAATGTTTTATCAATAGAAACAAAACGTTTTCAAAAGCAAAAGCTAATGAAAACACTGAGTGTTTTAAATGTGGCAAAAAGGGTCACTTTGCAAAAGACTGTTTCTCAAAAACAACCTCAGAACCCTCATACAAGTTTTCAGGTAACAATTCCTCTGGAACCAAATTTCAACCAAAAATGCTTCAGTCTCTTCAATACTTTTAAAACTTGACTGAGAATAGTTCTCAAAAGGATTTTGAAGCCAAGTATAGGAAAGCAAAAGCCAAACTTGCACTTCTTGAAGCAGCTCCCTCAATTCCTCAGTCACCTTAGGCCCCTAAACCTACCCAGGCTAAAAACAAAGGGCTAGTTGCTGAAACCTTTGACTGGGATAAGGAATCTATATCCTCAGAAGATGAAGAAGTTCATGTTAGTAGTGCACTGATGAAACTCTCAGATGACAACAAACTGGTTGTGGGCAAAAGTCATGCCAGAAATGGGGAATGGGTCAACATCACCATGAGGAAGGTAAACATTTTTTTTCTATAGATGATGATAGTGATTGGTAGTCTTATCTTAATTACATTAATGTAGATCTTAAGTATGTTGAAGAGCAAAGGTTAAACTTGTTTTCAAAATATAACAAACTCACTTTTGAATTAAATAAGTGTAGAGATGAACTTCTTGTGCTTAAACAAGCTAAACTTGAAAATGTTACACTTCAAATTCAAAATACTGAATTGGTAAAACAAAACCATGCTCTTCAAGAAGAACTTAAGAATGAAAAGGATGTCATTGAAAGCTGGACCAAGAAAAACCCAAGGGTCTATGATACTGTTAGTCTCATCCCTAGTACAAAAAAGAAAATACTAGGAGAGGATCAGCTCACTGAATCCTCCAGTGAGACTCTCACTGAAAAGACTTTCAGGCCAGCTGGTACCCTTTTTGAAAAGGAAATGCATCCCAAACCAACTGACTGGATTGAAAGACTCAGTCCTGATGGAAAAATGCCAAACTTCAACACAGGGAGAATCTTGGTACCTGAAAGCCAGGCTATCAAAGAGATGCTTGGAGTCACTGACGAAACCAGTAGTACTGAGTCAGTCTCTAAATCTCCAACTGAGTCCCAACCTCCACTTCCACCACTCAAAGCCCTTCAGGGAGCTGAACCATGTTCAGACCTTACACCTCTTGTCTACTCTCAACACTCTCCCAAGGAGAGGGTGGGACTAGGCACAACGATCCTAAAAAGGCCAAACCCTGATAATAACAAAAAAAAATTAGCTCCTAGTGAAGAGTCAACAACCTCTATCCCAACTAAGGAAAGCACTGACTCAAAATATGATCAGTTAGCTGAACTTGTCAAGAAGCTAAGTGAAAAGTTGGAATCAACTGATAAACCCTCATCTAAAGATAAAGAACCAACTTCAGCTTCCTCAGGAACCACCAAACCAAAATCTACAAACAAACCACTAAAGAGATGTGAACTATGCAATTACACAAATCATGCCACTGATGATTGCTATAGAATCTTGTACTGCATGGTATGCAAACAAGAGGATCACAGAACTTCTGACCCCCAATCTTAGACCACCTCCTTGAATGCTCAAGCAAACTACAAAGCTCAGGCTCACAAGTATGCCTCAGCATCAAAGCAAACCTTGAAACAAAAGGCTAAGCCTTTCAAACCTTGTACTCACTATGGATTTAATGACCATCACCCTGTTGATTGTCTTATGTATCCCTGTTGTGATATTTGTAGAGACCCTTCCCATGATGCATCAGGACATGACAATGTCATTCAGGCTAGAAGAGGACTGACAACAAACTCATCTCAGTCAACCAAGTCCTCTTCAAGCACCAAATGCAAGATATGTGGAAGCTCTATTCATTCCACCACTGACCATGAGTCCATTAACAAATTAAAAAAGTCCATTAGACCTAAGCCCACTAAGAAGTGGGTCAACAAGCAAAACTAACCTAGTTTGCTGTTTGTGAAGAAACATGCCAGGGATCCTGTTTGGCATCTTGACATTGGATGATCAAGGAGTATGACTGATGTGAAGCATTATCTCCACAAATATGTGGAAGAACCAGGACTCAAGGTAGTATTTGGTGATAACTCATCAACTCCCACTGAAGGTTATGGTTCAGTAAACTGTAATGGTATAGTTTTTACAAGAATTGCTTATGTTAATGGTCTCAAATACAATCTAATCCGTGTCAGTCAACTATGTGATGCCAAGTACATAGTTCAGTTTGATGACAAAAGAGGAACAATCTTTAATGCCAACAAATAAGTTGTGTTGATTGCCCTTAGAAGAGGTGATGTTTATGTCTTGGACATGTCAACTCTCACTCAAAATGGGACTTGCCTATTCACAAAAGCAAGTGAAACAATCAACTAGCTTTGGCATAAAAGGTTGTCTCACCTCAACTTCAAAAACATCAACAACCTTGCCAAACAAAACAAGGTTCTTGGCCTGCCCTCCCTGGTGTTCTCAAAGGATAAACCTTGTTCAGCTTGTGAAAAAGGAAAACATCACAGGGCCACCTTTAAAACAAAACAAAACTTTTCCATCAAAAGCTGCCTTCACCTCCTTCACATGGATCTCTTTAGACCTGTCAGTCCAATGTCAATTCACCATGAGAAGTATACTCCGGTCATAGTGGATGAATACTCAAGATACACTTGGGTTTACTTCCCAACCAAAAAGAGTCAGGCAGCTGATGCAATCATGTCCATTGTTAGGAATATAGAAAATCAAAATGATGTCAAAGTTAAACAAATTAGAACTGACAGTGGTACTGAATTCAGAAACCATGACCTTGAGTGTTTTTGTGATGAGAAAGGCATTTCTCATAACTTCTCTTCTCTCTATACTCCTGAACAAAATGGAGTAGCTGAAAGGAAGAACAGGACACTCATTGAGGCAGCAAGAACAATGTTGAATGACTTAGTCCTCTCCAAACACTTTTGGACTGAGGCAGTCAGAACAGCTTGCTATACTCAAAATAGGCCCATAATTGTGAAAAGACACAATAAGACCCCTTATGAGATATTCAAAGGAAGGATTCCTGATATCAGCTACTTTCATGTATTTGGGTGTCATGTGTTATTCATAACCATAAGGATCACTTAGGTTAATTTGATGCCAAAGCTGATGATGGATACTTCCTTGGATACTCTCTTGTTTCCAAGGCCTTTAGGGTATTCAACACAAGAAGACAGCAAACTGAGGAAACCTATCACATAATTGTTGATGAGAGCACTGAATCCATCAGGTTCTTCAATTCCTCAGTAGAGGAAATTGGTATTGATGACTCATCAAGATATCCTCCTGATGAGTATCACCCTAAGAATAATCCCTCTACTCAATACCAAGCTGATGCAGATATTTCATACTACATCATTCCTCACAATCTACCTCAACCAACCAACAGTGAGTTCATAGAAACATGATGAGGCGAAAAATGAACCATTTTTAGAGGGTCATTTAAGCCGGAATTGGAATTTATTTGATCAAATATTTCCCTAAATCGTTCCTTTTGTGATTTTAGGTACTTTGGGAGTGAATTCTGGAAAAGGAAGCATTTTGGACGTTTTTGGAGCATAAAAGTGAAGAAAACGGCAAAGTCTTAATTTTCCTTGTTGGGAACAGTAGATGACGGCGTCAAGAAGAATTTTATGACGGTGTCAAGAGCAAAATGGATGACGACCCAGAGAAAACGTGACGGCGTCCGCACAAGGGCGTCAAGAGTAAAAGTGGTGACGGCCCAGAGCAAAATCATACATGACGGCGTCAGCTTTGGATCTAGGCAGTCCGAGAACTTTATTGGCGGCGAGATGACGGCGTCAGATTTTTCCTCTTGACGCCGTCACCTCCTAAAATCTATATATACTTTTCTAATTTTCATTCATAAAAGAGGAACTTGTGTGGAGAATTTTAGGGCCGAACTTTATAAACCCTAGCTCATTTGTAACAATATTTTCAAGGGTTTTCACCCCTTGAAACCCTTCATGTTCAATTGAGATAAGTATTCTTCCAATTCATTCAATATGTCTATGTGTTGTTCGAATATATCTTACACTTGTCTTGATTTTAACATGCTAGGCTAGATCTATTGTGTGTTTGCTTATATGTAATGAAACCTAGATGTTGATTATAGGTTGATTGCTTGTTTATCTATACTATTTATAAAGAGTAAATGGTCAAAAAGTCAAGAAGTAAAAGTGAAAAACTTAAATTAATGTTTTGCTTAAATTACCCTTAATTAATGCATTTTACACTCCTTAATACCTCTCATTTAAAACTTAATCAAAACTTAAATGAAAACATGGAAACTTACATTACATATTCAATTTTTTTTGTCAACTTAAAAACATGGAAAGTTAAATAAATAATTAATAAACGAAAACATAAAAATGCAATGTTTTGAAAACCGGGCTCGAAATCGACCCGGTCGAGTCACCTGGCACCGGTTCGACCGGTTGAACAGCCGGGTCAACTCGGTTTTCAATTTATTATTATTTTATTTTTTTTACCAGGTCAACCGGTTCGACCGCCGGGTCAACCGGTTCGACCACCGGGTCAACCCGGGTTTTTATTAAATTTTTTTGAAAAAATGAAACCCGGCCGGGTTTCGAGAACCGGGTTGACCCGGGTCACTCAAAACCCGGCGGGTCACACCGGTTAACCCGGTTTTAGAAACCCAGGTTGTTTTGACCCATTTTTTCGGCCGGAACCGGTCGAACCGGTTAACCCGGTCGGGTCGACCCGGGTTTCAAAACCATGTAAAAATGTAAAATTGTTTTGTCAATTAAGAATAAATACACACGTATATAAAAATAAACTTTTAAATACTAGATGAGTAGCCGTACATAGAAAAAGGAATTTTATAGCGGCAGATAGTTATAGTGATATTTTGGTTATACAAAACGTTACACAAACCACTTAACCAAAATATCATTATAATTAAATGCCGCTATAAAATCCCGTTGCTATGCACGGGTACTCGTCTAGTAGTTGTAATGGGTGAATTATTTCAATGTTAGGCTTAAGAAAACTGGCAGATCTCCATTGTGTAACTTGCTTGAACGTCTTAAGAAACATGAACCGATGTGTACTAGATTTTTTATGATTGTATTTAATGCATGAGCGAATTCTAGTGATCCCATGTTAGGAGCTTCTTAGCCGGCTCGACATAGTAGTGAAGTAGGAGCTTATAGAATTGGGGAAGTAAGTACGCCACCCCATGATTGGTATTAAGGAATATAATCCGTCACCCACGCAACTGTAACAAGTAATTAACCTGTAAAAAGATATCTAGGGAGTAGTGAAATCTAAGTAAACACAATTCTCCCATATATTGTTCACACCACTAGTTAAATTAGTTTATTTTCATTTTTGTTATTTTATTTTGATTGCATCTTAGTTATTGGGTTAGTTGACTAGCAACTAATTCCGCCCACTCTTCTAAAAACCCGAGATTTTTAATTGCTTTCATAAAATATAAAAATACAAAAAGAATCATCCCTCACCTCTAGACCTAGTTTTTAGGTTTTCTAATCCTAGCGACACTATTCCTGAGTTGAACGATCAATCTTCTGGTACTTGTCACTATACTATACTACAACGATCAGGTACACTGCCTGATGGGGGTTGTAAGCTTCTCGAGATCCCTCGAGAGGTAAAGCCTGGTGCAATTCTCACGCATCAAAACCCAATAAGTCTCCAATGAGACAAAACCTACTGAACCAATTATTCAGGAACGCTCTGATCAAATTGTTCACATTGAGGTCACTGAAAATCAAAATCTTGAGGCACCTCAAGCTTTAGTGATTGAACCCACTCTTCCAAATCAGGATTCTACTAGTTCTAACTCCTATCCTAGACCTCAAGATAGCCGGACTAAGCCAAAAACAATTAAACTTGTGAACATCATTGGTGAGCCCACTAAAGGGATGCTTACCAGAAGCATGGCTGCTAAACTCAAGGTAGCCTAGCCAGTGTATGTCTATATGTAGACTTTCTCTCGGACATTGAACCTAAGAATGTCAAAGAAGCCCTGAAACATGAAAGTTGGGTTCAGGCCATGAGACATGAATTGGAAAATTTTGACAGAAACAAAGTCATGACCCTTGTTGAATGCCCTTAGGGTGTTTATGTCATAAGAATGAAATGGGTCTTCAAAAACAAAACTGATGAAAATGGCATTGTCATTAAAAACAAGGCTAGACTTGTTGCCAAAGGCTACAATCAACAGGAAGGCATTAACTATGAAGAAACATTTGCCCCTGTTGCTAGAAAGGAAGCCATCAGGATCTTCCTTGCCTATGCAACCTACATGAACTTCAAAGTTTACCAAATGGATGTCAAGAGTGCATTCCTGAATGGTAAACTTAAAGAGAAATTTTCTGTCCAACAACCTCCTGGATTTGAAAGCCATGAGTTCCCAAACCATGTCTGCAAGCTTGACAAAGCCCTTTATGGACTGAAACAAGCTCCCAGAGCATGGTATGAGACTCTCTTAGCCTTCCTGATCTAAAACAAATTTGATAGAGGAAGGATAGACAACACATTGTTTATCTATAGGACAAAAGATGATGTGATCTTAGTCCAAGTGTATGTTGATGACATCATATTTGGCTAAACAAGTTATAGACTTTGCAAGCAGTTTGAGAAACCGATGACAAAGAAATTTGAAATGAGCATGATGGGAGAACTCACATACTTCCTTGGACTTCAAATCAAACAAACTGATATGGGAACTTCCATTAGTCAAGAGAAGTACATCAAGAACAGACTGAAAAAGTATGATCTCAGTGACTGTGCTTCAGTGAAAACCCTAATGGTTCCTCCAAACAACCTAGGTCCTGATCTTGGTGGTAAATCAGTGAATCAAACCTTGTTCAGAGGGATGATAGGATCGCTGATGTATCTCCATGCCACAACGCCTAATATTCAGTTTGTAGTATGCCTATGTGCAAGATATCAGTCAGACCCAAAAGAGTCACATCTCACTGCTGTGAAAAGGATCCTGAGATATCTAAAGGGAACTCCAAACCTTGGTTTGTATTATCCTAAGTGCTCAGGATTTGATCTTAAGGGATACACTGACTCAGACTATGCAGGCTACAACATGGATAAAAAGAGTACCTCAGGGTCCTGTCAATTTCTTGGAGGATAACTTGTATGTTAGAGCACTAAGAAACAACAATCAGTAGCCATGTCTTCAGCTAAGGCTGAGTTTGTAGCTGCAGCTGGATGTTGTGCAAATGTACTATGGATGAAAAGTCAACTCAGTGACTATGGCATCCATTACAAAAGTGTACCAATCTTTTGTGATAACACAAGTGCAATTGCCATCTCCAACAATCCTGTGCTTCATCAAAGAACCAAACACATTGATATCAGATATCATTTCATCAGGGACCACATCATGAATGGACAAATTGAACTACATTTCATCCCCCATTGAGTATCAGCTAGCTGATATCTTTACAAAACCCTTGGATGAACCCACTTTCATAAGACTAAAAGCTGAATTGGGCATGTTAGATATTGATAATCAGGCCACTGATTAAAATGTCCAGCCTGATTCCTTAATACCAGTCTTGGGGGTGTGCTACACACTCTAACTCTATGAATATTAATTTCACCTACGACCTTAAGTTAATTAAGCTATCATAGGATCATGAACATCAATTCATGCAGTAAATACAATGAGAAAAACCTATATTGCAAGATATGGTTACGTTTTCTAAGACGATCAAGCTAGTTACATATAGAAGTCAGCCAGTTTTCTTAGCATAACGTGAAGCAATCAACTAAACAATAGACAACACATCAATAATTAATAACTATGTTTCATTATATCTAAGCAAACACAAGGGAATTTAAGCTAACATGTTAAAGAGAAGAGAAGATAAACAAATAATCAAACAACACATAGACATATTGAATGATTAAAGGAAATACTTATCTTCAATAAAACATGGATAAAAGAGGCTATAAAAGCCTTACAAATACGTCTAGAGTTTTGGTCTCCAAAAGTGTCACATCTAATGAATACAAATCGAAAACTATATATAGATTTACAGAGCTGACGGCATCATCTTATGGGTTCTGACGTCGTCAGACCGCCGTGTTTAGGGTTTCGTCTTGTGTGAGTAGCTGCTCTGACGCCATTACTCTTTAATCCCTGATGCCGTTAGCTTATGGCTGACACCGTCCCTTTGTAACCTTTCTGAGCCGCCTCTAACAAACTTAAAACATGACTCCCTTCCTTGAAATGCACCTGACGCCGTCAGGTTACGATCCTCCAAAGTTTTCTGACGCAACGTGTGTAAAATCTTCCAGCTCCAAGTTTAACCAGTGACGGCGTCACAAGGTATAACGTGATGCCGTCAGGCTTCCATTCTGATGATTTTTTGCGGCTTTGTTGTTTTCTTTACTTTTTCGTCCAAACACGTCTGAAAAGCGCCATATTCCCGAATTCGCATCCTAAGCACCTAAAATGCAAAAAGAAATGATTTGAGGCAATATTTGATCATATATACTCGATTTTAGGCTAAAATGACCCCTTTAAAAGGTATCAAATAAAATCCTTATCAAATATATAACACACACTAAATTCCAGGACGGAATTTCCTTTAAGGGGTATGTATTGTAACAATTTGCATTTTTAGGTTACTATTTACTTTTAGCATGTTTATCCTTGTATTTTTAATATTCACCCTTTAAGGCTAGATCTAAAAATAACGTTACCTATGTTGTTTTAAATTTTTTTTTTTTTTTTAAAGAAAAAAAAGAAAGAAAACATGATTAATAAGCTAAAAATAAACATGTGTATTGATTAAAAGATTTAAACAAATAAATCTTGTGTTACTCAACTTTGGCACCTAGTTTTTACATTTTTGTAAAGACGCCTCGTTTTTACATTATTGCATATATAACTCCGCGGAAACAAATGGGAACGTGATTCATTATACGGTTGATGGATGACCGAAAATACCTACTCAAGCTTAAGTGTTTTATGTTTTCTTGGTCGTTTATTTGTCATGTAAATTCTGCCTAACTAGTTTTAAGATCCACAACTCACAAAGGAACCAGAAATTTGCTTATTGTTACATTTAAGTTAAAAATACAAAATATAAAAAGTGATCAATGAAATGAATACAATGGGTAGAAAATGTTGTAATGCAAAGAAGATGGTACGAGAATAGTCGTTTGTGATAGTGACATACTATCTAAATACATGATTTCTTTGATGATGCATAATTATATTGTGGTATATGCTTAGTAACTTGTATCTTGATCATATAATGGCAAATATGTAATTTACAACACTTTACATGTGTTTTTTAAAAGAAATAAATCAAGATAATGTGTTTATGGAATGGTGGGAAAGTGGTCTTTTTTTCCAACCAGTTTTAAGCTGCACCAATGTTATGCAAACTAGGTGCTATGTTGTACTCGTTTTTACCTTAAATGGAAAATTTTTGGGGAGCCAATTTCTTTCTTTTTTGCGTGTTAAAAATAATATTTTTTATCATTTGATTCTTTTGAATGGTTAAAGAAGGAAAAAAGGTTGATAAATACTAACAATAAAATACCATGCTAATACTTCCGCAGCAATTTTTCTTAAAGTTTTTTCTGTATATCAAAAAAACTACATGTACTAATTTTATGTTATTTTATTTCATACACGCTATTAAGTTGTTAGTTCAACCTAGCCACTTGTTTTTTAGTTGTAAAATGAGGGATATGAAAGAGATTCCATGTATTAATTGTTGTTTGTGTGTGTATTTTTGAAGGTTTACTAGGGGGCGATATTTTCTTACAAAAGCTGGTTTGCAGGTGCATTTGATAAAATGATAACTTGCCCTGGAAGTCTCACAGGGACTAATGTTGTGATTACGTATTTTTAGGTTTAAGCTATGTTGATATGTTGGGCAATTGATAGCAAGTAGATGAAAGATGAAGGACTAGAAGTGCTAAGATGAAACTAAGTCGGTGAAGGGGATATATATGGCATAAGGACAAGCCATTGCCTCATAACTCTCACCCTCTTTCCCTCACTAATACTCTCTGCTCTCATATTACTCTCATTCTAAACCCTAAATTCGCATTAGCCTGATTACCTTGATCAGTTCTGCTGCTGTTTTGTTGTTGATTATTACTTGATTGAGATCAAGTTGTATTGTTGATTGATTTCTGAAGCTGATTGAAATCAGTTGTATTGTTTGGTTTCTGAGATTAATAATAAAACTGTTTTTACTATTAAATTTTGTTTTCCTACATCATTAGCAATGTAAGAAGTTTTTCTACTAACCTTAAATGGGTATTGTGTACAAAACTGCAGTTTGCTTCTACAGCAAGGGTTTTTTTATCACCAAAACATGCAATATACTCTCTAGCTAGTTTACTAGCTTTAATATTTCAAATCAATATCAAAATTTTGAAAAAATATATGGATCTAAGTTTTATTATATGTATAGTTGCAGGATTCTTTTGTCGAACACGAGAATATGTGAATGAGGCTCGACGTCTCATTTTGCATTGTATGATAAACATAAACGAAATAATAAAGCTAGACTCAAGCTCGGCTAGTTAAGCACTATAGATTCGAGCTCATTTGGTGAATGAGCCTCTAACTAGGCTCGAACTCCGACCCGGGCTTGCTTAGGATGAGCTCGTTTTTACCGAACCGATCTCGAGTAAGTCACAAACGGCTTGGCATGTTTTCACCCTTAAAACTAGTTACATTTGAAAATTTTTACTTGCATCAACTGATAAAGTTGTCCCATGCATGTTGTTTAACATAATTTTAGAAACCTGTAACATATGATCACTTTGCACAAAGGATGTTTGAAAATAAAAAGATTATATTGACTGTGTATAAGTCATGTTACAATTTTATAACACAACTTCCATATTGGTCATATGTGCATCTAGTCTAAGATATATAATCAAACATATTGCATATAATATAAACATATTGCATAGAATATGCCCTTTTAACCTTTGTTATTTTCGCATACTTAATCTTTGTAAAACAACGTACAAATAATTTCATGGGTGTCTTTGCTTAATAATTTTATGAAGTCAATATATTTGATTTGATGTTTGATGTCAGTCAACGTGTTTTAGTGTTTATATATTTGATTATGAATGATGTAATCAGAGCATATATAATATGATTCTTATTATTTCAAGTTACGAGGGAAATAAGTATATGATAAAGTACTCAAAAGTAACAGGTTCCATTTTGGTGCATGTGGGATAACCAAAGTGTGTGTGACAAGTATATGATTAAAATAAACTTGTTGGTTATTCTCACATAGAAAACTTTTAAAAATTTAAAGTCTGAGAATTGAGATCCTATATATATTTTGTACCTTTATCCGCTTAAATTGTTTTGATCATTTACTCACTAATACCCAATTTCAAGGACTAGTACGTAAGTAGAGTACAATGTTATAATTAACACAATATGAGAGAATAACATGATGATGCCAGAAGATTCTGTAACAAGATTGCAAGGAAATATTAATTTACAGGTGTTCCATTTCATTAGAATTTCAACATGTTTTGATAGCTTAGGATCGCTGATAAGGATTTATTTGATACGTTTTTAGGGGGTCATTTAAGCCTCAAATTGTTTTTTTATTGTCAAATATTACCTCAAATCGTTTCTTTTGTCATTTTAGGTACTTGGGACATGAATTCTGAAAAATGGAGCATTTTGGAGGTTTTTAGACGTTTTTACGCTCAAGAATGAAAAAAACAAGAAAAGTCAAGAAAGTCAGGTTTTTACACCTGACGGCCTAGAAGAATTTGTCAAAATAACACCTGACGGTGTCAGGTGCATTTGGAGCAAGGCCGTCTCGTGTTAAGCTAAAGAGAGACGGCCCAGAACATTTATAATGGGACGGCGTCAGAGATCTCTTGGGCAATATGAAACCCTAAGACACGGCGAATTGATAGCGTCAGAGGCTAAAACCTGATGCCATCAGACTTGTATATCTATATATATTTTTTGATTTTCATTCATTAAAGGTGTGAAACTTTTTAGCAACAAACCCTAGACGAATTTCACAGCTACTTCAGGGTTTTCAAGCCCTCTTTTCTTTCATGTTTAATTAAAAATAAGTCTTCCTTTTAATCATTCAATATGTCTATGTGTTGTTTGATTGATTGTTTATCTTTTCTTTACTTAAAATGCTAGCTTAGATTCATTAGTGTTTGCTTAGATCTAATGAAACTTAGTTGTTGAATATTGATTGTTGAGTTGTTATTGATTGTTTGGTTGATTGACTAGTGTTAGGCTTAAGAAAACTAGCTAAATCTCCTATACGGTAACTGGCTTGAGCGTCTTAAGAAACATAATCAGATGTGTACTGCGGTTTTTTTGGTTGTATTTAATGCATGCGTGACTATTAATGAGGCTATGTTAGGATACTAAATGTGTCGACATAAGAAGAGATAGAAACTCATAAGGTTGGGGAAGGCTGTACACACCCCCACGAATGGTATTAAGGAATACAATCCTTTCATCCAAACAATCGTAACAAATCAATAATCAATAGGAGATAACTAGGGAGTAGTGAAATCTAAGTAAACACATTTTCCTCACCATAAGAAGTTCACCACATTTTTTTTCTTGTCATTTTATTTTATTTTGTTAATTAGTAATTTTTGGGTTAGTTGACTAGCAACTAATTCCGCTCAATCTTCTAATACCCAAGATTTTACCTGCTTTCATAAAACATATAAATACAAAAAGAATCATCCCTCACCTCTAGACCTAATTAGCATAGTTTTCAATCGTAACGAACACTATTCCCCTAGAGAACGATCAATCCCCCGGTACTTGCCACTCACTATACTACACCGGTCTTGTACACTGCCCGGAGGATTGCATGCTTCTCAAGATCCCTTGAAAAGTCAAACTTTTGCGAGTTTTTTAATCCCGCATCAAAGTTTTTAGCGCCGTTGTCGGGGAATAGTTATTGTTTAGGTTGAATTTTATTTTTATTAGGTCTACTCATTAAGTTCCTTTGTAGTGAGATTTTTATTTTCTTTTTATTAGGTTTTCTTTAGTCTATCTTTTTATTCGTGCTTTTGTTCGTAATCCATATCATCGACCATCATGGAAGGTGATAATATCCTCGATCTCATCATTCAACCAAACCAACCAAACCACCAAAACCCACCCGAACCACCTAGAGCTCGTACTTTAGGAGAATACTCCCGACCTAGCCACCAAGGCTATCAAAACACCATTGAGCTCAACCAAGGAGCCAATGTGTCTCCCTTGTGATCTGACACCATCCGGTTGGTGCAACGCGGATGTGCATTCCATGGACTTCATTCCGAAGATCCAAACCAACATCTCAAGGAATTCCTTAAAATCGTTGATTCTATAGACCTTGATGTTGCCAATCAAGAGACGACCCGATTGAGTCTCTTCCAATTCTCTCTACGTGACCAAGCTAGTCAATGGCTTGAGCGTTTACCTGCGGGATCCATCACCTCTTGGGATGATCTCACATCTCATTTCCTTGCTCAATTTTTCCCACTAGGAATAACCACCAAGTTAAGGAATGACATCTTGATGTTCCAACAACATCAAGGTGAAACTCTTTACGAAGCTTGGACTCGTTTAAAGGACTTACTCCAATAAGTCCCTCATTATTGCATAGATCTTTGGCTTCAAGTCCAAAACTTTTATGATCATGTCAATCAATCCACAAGGCAAACCATTGACCAAGTAGCTGGTGGTAAGCTACGTGACAAGAATGTGGAAAAATCATGGGGAATCATAGAAGATCTTGCTCTCTATGACAACGAATGTTTGAATGATCCCCGTGACTTGAACAAAACAGTCAAGGCAATATCTTTGCCTTCGAATAATTTAAGCATTCCCGACCGTAGGATCATGGAACTTGAGGACAAGTCAAGTTTCTCATGAAATCCTATGAGGCTCCTAAACCTTCAAGCCAAGTGAACAAAATCACTTCTTCATGTGAGTATTGTAGTGGTCCCCATGACACTCATGATTGCATGAAACTCTCTGAACAAGCTTTTGCGGACTATGCATCTTCGCGTACCGACGAAGCGGGAGACAAGTGGTACACTTTCAAGCCCGAGCCAAACACTTATGGTGATTCTTATAACCCCTCTTGAAAAAATCACCCAAACCTTAGGTGGAAACAAAACCAAAACCCCTCTCAAAACAATTCTTCCAATCCATCTAATCGTTTCCAACAAAACGGCCTAACCCCAAACCGTACATTCAACAACAATATTTCCAACAACTACGGTAGTACCAATAGTTTTGAAGGGTTAATATCCAATTTTTTGGCATCTCAAGAAGCGCGTTTGACAAAGTTTGAAGCCGATTTCAAGCAAGCAAAGCGAGATGATAAGTAAAATTGACACCTTGTTGAAAGTTCTAAATGACCGAGTCTTGGGAGCCCAAGCGACACAGTCAAGAACCAGAAACTAAATGTTAACTCCATTTCATCAGTTTCGTCTCCTAGTTCTTGCCTACAATATTACTCGGTCAACGCTATAAGTACGTGTTTCAAGCAAACTCAAGTTCTTAAAAAAGACCAACATGATGAAACAACCAATAAAAAGTCGGTCAAAAAATAATTGAAACACCTCTTACTCAAGACCTTGACGAAGAGGTCAAGGAACTTCACCTTGAATGTCCAGTCATTGATGTCTTAGCTCGTGCTCCGTAGTATCATGCTCTTTTGGAAAAATATGAGAAAAAGCTTAAGTTAGGTAAAAATGGGACCGCTTACGTTTAATATAAATTACCTAAAAAATTAGATAATCCGGGCATATTTATTTTACCTTGCAAGATAGGGAATTCTGAAGCTTTTAACACATTAGCCGATCTTAGGTCAAGCCTCTACTTGCTTCTGTTATCCCTCTACACCACTCTTAAGCTAGGCAAATTAGATGAAATGGAAGTAATTATAAGCCTTGCGGATGGGAGTGTCGCATATCTGGTTGGGGTAGTAAAGGACGTATTAGTGCACATACGAAGACTAACTATTATAGCCGATTTCCACGTCCTTGATATGGTTAGTGACACTACATGCCCTTTGTTGATAGGAAGAGGATTTTTAGCTACTGCAAGTGTGATGATTGATTGTAAGGAATCACAAGGTGTAACGTGATGCCGTCAGGCTTCCAATCTGATGATTTTTCGCGGCTTTGTTGTTTTCTTTACTTTTTTGTCCAAACACGTCCAAAAAGCGCCATATTCCATAATTCGCATCCCAAGTACCTAAAATACAAAAAGAAATAATTTGAGGCAATATTTGATCATATATACTCGATTTTAGACTTAAATGACCCCTTAAAAAGGTATCAAATAAATCCTTATCAGATATATAACACGCACTAAATTTCGGGACGGAATTCCCTTTAAGGGGTAGGTATTGTAACAATTTGCATTTTTAGGTTACTATTCATCCTTGTATTTTTACTATTCACTTTTAGCATGTTTATCTTATGTCCATAATGATCGAAGCTGGCACGGAGGAGCACAAATAATTAAGAAGGCTAGATCAAAAAATAACGTTACCTATGTTGTTTTTATTTTTATTTTTTTTAAAGAAAAAAAAAGAAAACATGATTAATAAACTAAAATTAAACATGTGTATTGATTAAAATACTTAAACAATAAATCTTGTGTTGCTCAACTTTGGCACCTAGTTTTTACATTTTTTTTAGAAAGACGCCTCGTTTTTACATTATTGCATATATAACTCCGCGGAAACAAATAGGTACGTGATTCATTATACGGTTGATGGATGACCGAAAATACCTACTCAAGCTTAAGTGTTTTATGTTTTCTTGGTCTTTTATTTGTCATGTAAATTCTGCCTAACTAGTTTTAGGATCCGCAACTCAAAAAGTAACCGGAAATTTGCTTATTGTTACATTTAAGTTAAAAATACAAAATGTAAAAAGTGATCAATGAAATAAATACAATGGGTAGAAAATTTGGTAATGCAAAGAAGATGGTGCGAGAATAGAGTCGTTTGTGATAGTGACATACTGTCTAAATACATGGTATCCTTGATGATGCATAATTATATTGTAGTATATGCTTAGTAACTTATATCTTGATCATATAATGGCAAATATGTAATTTACAATACTTTACATGTGCTTTTTAAAAGAAATAAATCAAGATAATGTGTTTGTGGTATGGTGGGAAAATGCTCTTTTTTTTCCAACCAATTTATGTTGCACCAATGTTACGCAAACTAGGTGCTATGTTGTACTAGTTTTTACCTTAACTGGAAAAACTTTATGAAGCCAATTTCTTTCTTTTTTGTATGTTAAAAATAATAATATTTTTTATCATTTGATTCTTTTGAATGGTTAAAGAAGGAAAAAAAAGATTGATAAATACTAACAATAAAATAGCATGCTAATACTTCCGCGGCATTTTTCTTAAAGTTTTTTTTGTATATCACAAAAACTACATGTATACTAATTTTATGCTATTTTATTTCATACACGCTATTAAGTTGTTAGGTCAACCTAGCCACTTATTTTTTAGTTGTAAAATGAGGGATATATAAGAGATTCCATGTATTAATTGTTGTTTATGTGTGTATTTTTGAAGGATTATTAGGGGGCGACATTTTCTTACAAAAGCTGATTTGCAGGTGCATTTGTTAAAATGGTAACTTCGCATGGAAGTATCACTGGGCGAATGTTGTCATTACGTATTTTCTAGTTTAAGCTATGTTGATATGTTGGGCAGTTGATAGCAAGTAGATGAAGATGAAGGACTAGAAGTGCTAAGATGAAACTAAGTCGGTTAATGGGGATATATAAGGCATAAGGACAAGCCATTGCCTCATAACTCTCACCCTCTTTCTCTCACTAATACTCTCTGCTCTCATGTTACTCTCATTGTAAACCCTAAATTCGTATTAGCATAATCTGATTACCTTGATCAGTTCTGCTACTATTTTGTTGTTGATTATTACTTGATTGAGATCAAGTTGTATCGTTGATTGATTCTTGAAGCTAATTGAGATCAGTTGTATTGTTTTGGTTTTTGAGATTAATAATAAAAATATTTTTACTATTAAATTGTGTTTTCCTACATCATTGGCAATTTAAGAAGTTTTTCTACTAACCTTAAATGGATAATGTGTACAAAACTGCAGTTTGTTTCTACAGCAAGGGTTTTTTATCACTAAAGCATGCAATATACTCACTAGCTAGTTTACTAGCTTTAATATTTCAAATCAATATAAAAATTTTGAAAACATATATGGATCTAAGTTTGATTATATGTATAGTTGCAGGATTCTTTTGTCGAACACGAGAATATATGAATGCTGCTGTTTTGTTGTTGATTATTACTTGATTGAGATCAAGTTGTATTATTTTGATTATTACTAGAATCAAATGAATGCCATATTCCAGAATTCGCATCCCAAGTACCTAAAATACAAAAAGTATATGAATGCTGCTGTTTTGTTGTTGATTATTACTTGATTGAGATCAAGTTGTATTGTTTTGATTATTACTATAATCAAATGAATGCCATATTCCAAAATTCGCATCCCAAGTACCTAAAATACAAAAAGAAACTATCTGAGGCAATATTTGATCATATATACTCGATTTTAGACTTAAATGACCCCTTCAAAAGGTATCAAATAAATCCTTATCAGATATATAACACACACTAAATTTCGGGACGGAATTCCCTTTAAGGGGTAGGTATTGTAACAATTCGCATTTTAACGTTACTATTTATCATTGTATTTTTACTATTCAATTTTAGCATGTTTATCTTAGGTCCATAATGATCGAGGCTGGCACGGAGGAGCACAAATACTTAAGAAGGCTAGATCTAAAAATAACGTTACCTACGTTGTTTATATTTTTATTTTTTTTTAAAGAAAAAAAAGAAAGAAAACATGATTAATAAGCTAAAATTAAACATGTGTATTGATTAAAAGATTTAAACAAATAAATCTTGTGTTGCTTAACTTTGGCACCTAGTTTTTACATTTTTTTAGAAAGACGCCTCATTTTTACTTTATTGCATATATAACTCCGTGGAAACAAATGGGTACGTAATTCATTATACGGTTGATGGTTGACCGAAAATACCTACTCAAGCTTAAGTGTTTTATGTGTTTTTGGTCTTTTATTTGTCATGTAAATTCTGGCTAACTAGTTTTTGGATCCGCAACTCACAAAGGAAACAAATGGGTACGTAATTCATTATACGGTTGATGGTTGACCGAAAATACCTACTCAAGCTTAAGTGTTTTATGTGTTTTTGGTCTTTTATTTGTCATGTAAATTCTGGCTAACTAGTTTTTGGATCCGCAACTCACAAAGGAACCGAAAATTTGCTTATTGTTACATTTAAGTTAAAAATACAAAATGTAAAAAGTGATCAATGAAATGAATACAATGGGTAGAAAATGTGGTAATGCAAAGAAGATGGTGCGAGAATAGAGTCGTTTGTGATAGTGACATACTGTCTAAATATATGATTTATTTGATGATTCATAATTATATTGTAGTATACGCTTAGTAACTTGTATCTTGATCATATAATGGCAAATATGTAATTTACAACACTTTACGTGTGTTTTTTAAAAGAAATAAATCAAGATAATGTGTTATGTTGCTCCAATGTTTTGCAAACTAGGTGCTATGTTGTACTCGTTTTTACCTTAACTGGAAAATTTTTGGGGAGACTATTTCTTTCTTTTTTGTGTGTTAAAAATAATAATATTTATTATCATTTGACTCTTTTGAATGGTTAAAGAAGCAAAAAAAAAGGTTGATAAATACTAACAATAAAATAGCATGCTAATACTTCCGCGGCATTTATCTTAAAGTTTTTTCTTTATATCACAAAAACTACATGTATACTAATTTTATGCTATTTTATTTCATACGCGCTATTAAGTTGTTAGGTCAACCTAGCCACTTATTTGTTAGTTGTAAAATGAGGGATATGAAAGAGAATCCATGTACTAATTGTTGTTTGTGTGTGTATTTTTGAAGGTTTACTAGGGGGTGATATTTTCTTACAAAAGCTAGTTTGCAGGTGCATTTGTTAAAATGGTAACTTGGCCTGGAAGTATCATAGGGACTAATGTTGTCATTACGTATTTTCTGGTTTAAGCTATGTTGATATGTTGGGCAGTTGATAGCAAGTAGATGAAAGATGAAGGACTAGAAGTACTAAGATGAAACTAAGTCAGTGAAGGGGATATATAAGGCATAAGGACAAGGCATTGCCTCATAACTCTCACCCTCTTTCTCTCACTAATACTCTCTGCTCTCATATTACTCTCATTGTAAACCCTAAATCCGTATTAGCATAATCTGATTACCTTGATTAGTTCTGCTGTTGTTTTGTTGTTGATTATTACTTGATTGAGATCAAGTTTTATTGTTGATTGATTCCTGAAGCTGATTGAGATCAGTTGTATTGTTTTGGTTTTTGAGATTAATATTAAAAATATTTTTACTATTAAATTGTGTTTCCTACATCATTGGCAATGTAAGAAGTTTTTCTACTAACCTTAAATGGGTAATGTGTACAAAACTGCAGTATGCTTCTAAAACAAGGGTTTTTTTTATCACCAAAACATGCAATATACTCTCTAGCTAGTTTACTAGCTTTAATATTTCAAATCAATATAAAAATTTTGAAAACATATATGGATCTAAGTTTGATTATATGTATAGTTGTAGGATTCTTTTGTCGAACACGAGAATATATGAATTCTGCTGTTTTGTTGCTGATTATTACTTGATTTAGATCAAGTTGTATTGTTGATTGATTCCTGAAGCTGATTGAGATCAGTTGTATTGTTTTGGTTTTTGAGATTAATAATAAAAATATTTTTACTATTAAATTTTGTTTTCCTACATCATTGGCAATGTAAGAAGTTTTACTACTAACCTTAAATGGGTAATGTGTACAAAACTGCAATTTGCTTCTACAACAAGGGTTTTTTTATCACCAAAACATGCAGTATACTCTATAGCTAGTTTACTAGCTTTAATATTTCAAATCAATATAAAAATTTTGAAAACATATATGGATCTAAGTTTGATTATATGTATAGTTGCCAGATTCTTTTGTCGAACACGAGAATATATTAATGCTGCTGTTTATTTGTTGATTATTACTTGATTGAGATCAAGTTGTATTGTTTTAATTATTACTAGAATCAAATGAATGCTATATTTCAGAATTCGCATCCCAAGTATCTAAAATACAAAAAAAGCAATCTGAGGCAATATTTGATCATATATACTCGATTTTAGACTTAAATGACCCCTTAAAAAGGCATCAAATAAATCCTTATCAGATATATAACACACACTAAATTTCGGGACGGAATTCCCTTTAAGGAGTAGGTATTGTAACAATTTGCATTTTTAGGTTACTATTCATCCTTGTATATTTACTATTCACTTTTAGCATATTTATCTTAGGTCCTTAATGATCGAGGCTGGCACGGAGGAGCACAAATACTTAAGAAGGCTAGATTCAATTTAGAATTGTCCCATCTCGAACTATTGAATACACAGTTTAAAACCATAGCCTTCGAAACTGAATTTTAGAGAGTAGATTTGTATTCTTTAATTAGAAAATACATAACACACTAACTATCCAATTGTAGTAACTCTCAATTCATTTAATCACCGAATACATCCATTAGTGCTCATGGTAAACCTTTAAATTCTGTTTATCCTCAAATGGGTTTAACATGCATAACTAACATTATTCTAAAAATTTTTCTCGGAAAGGAGTTCACCAAACCTCAGAATATATATGTCATGCACTAAAATTGTCTTGCAATTTCATACATCATGATACTAATATTGCATGTACAAAAAAAACATTCGTTATTTGTATTATTTCATACATGACCATCTGCCTGTGCATTTTCAATAAAATAACATTGAAATTGCATAAACCAATGCATATCCAATTAAAGAAACACATATCGCATCTCACCAAATAAAAGCAACACATTATAAGTGACACAAATGGCCAAAACCTTCTTTGGAAACTTAACGTGTAGAATAAAACGTGATTGCAAATATATTTCTTGTTAGATCTACCTTTCCGTTGAACCTCGAAAAATCGAGCTTCAAAGGTTTAGCAGTATAGTTTGCATTTGGACCATATCTTGGTCCACAACATCTACCTTTGGAGGTTTCACCATCATGCCCTCGCTTGGAAACCTCATCAATGCAAACTGACTAAGGAGTTCATTGATTTGGTTAACAATGGCTTATTGCCCCTCCGCAAGAGAATGCACACTGCCTTCAATTTCTTCCACTCATTTCTACATAGTTTCTGCCCGGCTCTGATACCAATTTGTTATGTACCGCTTCTTGGGCGCAATGGTGGAGTATGAATCAACAAGGATTTTAAGAAAAGTGATAAGTAACAATAGATCTTACTAAGGAGATGTTGACTTCTATCAATAATAAAACTTGATAACAGAACTTTTGATATAACTCTGTGATGATTTTATTCAATGGGAAACCCTTAATAATTGATACAATGAAACCTACATTTTGAAGACTCATGGCTAGAAAATAGGAACAGAAAGGTTTTGTGGAATTGTTTTGAAATAGTCCACTAGTCTAAACAAAAGATACTGAAATTAATAATAGAAATAACCACAAGCAAATAACATTTGACTGGTCCATTCAAGCACATTACACATTGTCGATCTAATTATGACTTTATGCCGTATATAACTCAAAGCGTGATTTGAATAATATAAATCATATCGAATATGACGTCTTATAAGAAGAAAAAATACATAAGTTATGTTAATGAAAGAGTCAAAGATACGCTAAAGAGAGGGTATGTTTTAAGAAATGATGTGATTGAATGACACAGAATATTTGTTCATTTTCAATATACTTTGTTTCATATATGTGAACTTAACAGCTAGCTAGCAACAATATCTAATGAATTTCATTTATTAATCGGGTGCAATTGCTACTAGTAAATAGTAAGTAGTAACTATCCCGAAGTAGTGATATTTGTTGGTTATTCGGGTCGTGATAATCAAAGGTTGCCGGATAAATTCTTTAATCGTGTAAAAGTTCACTTTCTTGATACAATATTTTGACCCTATTTGGTGCCTTGGGTTAAACGAAATTTGTATAGAGATAAGACAAGAATGAACATTCAAATTCTAGGCACAAGAAAGAGAGTAAAACATTGAATACTTTGTGGTATTTGTTGTTGATAAAATATGTGTTTTTTTTATAAAAGACCAAATCATGTTTACATATATATAAACTTATTAGTGGTTGTTGAAAAAGTTGTTACTCTTAGTAAATAGTCACACCCTTGGATAACTGTAACCATTTAAGACATGTATATGGACAATTTAATGACGACGAAAATTCTATCACTATATGTCCCTTGACTTACATTAACAACGTTTACCATTAATTATACCTGAAATCAAGCTAATAGTATATACAACCGAGCACTCGTAATCTTCTTTGTCAATTATCCAACTTGCACTAGTTTATCCTAATAATATTTAAAGGACTCCCGTTGTATTCTAAACCAAGACCCATGGTTTTTCCATAAATAGGAAGTACTCGGTTTATAGCAACCCGAAATATCATTTACATAAATAAACAAATGATATCTCCCCTTCCAATAATATACCGTCTAAATACAAGTACTATGTATCCATTAGACAAATGACTAGATCGGTTAAGTTAATGTAACAGATTGATCTTGTATAAATAACATGTTAATTAAAGCAAACACATTGTTATTACAAACAAATAACCAATGATATGAACAACATTGATAGCAATATCTATTAAAAATTGGATATAACAGGGGAGGCGGTACAAAGTATAGATTCGACAAAACAAAATGATCACTTCAATTTAGAATTGTCCCATCTCGAACTATTGAAAACACAGTTTAAAACCATAGCCTTCGAAACTGAATTTTAGAAAGTTGACTTGTATTCTTTAATTAGAAAATACATAGCAAACTAAATATCCAATTGTAGTAACTCTCAATTCATTTAATCACTAAATACATTCATTAATGCTCATGGCAAACTTTTCATATTCTGTTTATCCTCAAATGGGTTTCACATGCATATCTAGCACTATTCTAAAATTGTTTCTCGGAAAGGAATTCACCAAACCTCAGAATATATATGTCATGCATTAAAATTGTCTCGCAGTTTCATACATCATGATACTGATATTGCATGTACCAAAAAAAACATATGTTATTTGTATTATCATACATAACCACCTGGCCATGCATTTTTAATAAAATAAAATTGAAATTGCATAAACCAATTCATATCCAATTATAGAAACACATATCGCCTCTCACCAAATAAAAGCAACACAGTATAAGTGACACAAATGGCCAAAACCCTCTTTGGCAACTTAACGTATAGATCAAAATGTGATTTCAAATATATTTCTTGTTGGATCTTCCTTTCCATTGAACCTCGAAAAATCGAGCTTCAAAGGTTTAGCAGTATAGTTTGCATTTGGACCATATCTTGGTCCACAACATCTACCTTTGGAGGTTTCACCATCATGCCCTCGCTTGGAAACCGCATCAATGCAAACTTTTAATTGCCTAAAGAGTTCATTTATTTGGTTAACGATGGCTTGTTGCCCCTCTGCGAGAGAACGCACACTGCCTTCAATTTCTTCCACTCATTTCTCCTTAGTTTCTGCCCAGCTCTGATACCAATTTGGTATGTAATGCTTCTTGGGCGCAATGGTGGAGCATGAAGCAACAAGGATTTAAAGAAAAGTGATAAGTAACAATAGATCTTACTGAGGAAATCTTGACTTCTATCAATAATAAAACTTGATAACAGAACTTTTGATATAACTCTATGATGATTTTATTCAATGGGAAACCCTTATTATTAAAAGTCTTCAAGATTCACGGCTAGAAAATAGGAAGAGAAAGGTTTAGTGGAATTGTTTTAAATAGTCCACTAGTCTAAACAAAAGATACCGAAATTAATAGAAATAACCATAAGCAAATAACATTTGACTGGTCCATTCAAGCACATTACCCATTGTCGATCAAATAATGACTTTACGCCATATATAACTCGATGCGTGATTTGAATAATATAAATCATATCGAATATGACATATTATAAGAAGAAAAATATATAAGTTATGTTAGTAAAAGAGTCAAAGATAAGCTAAAAAGAGGGTATGTTTTAAGAAATGATGTGATTGAATGACACAGAATGTTTGTTCATTTCCAATATACTTTGTTTCATATATGTGAATTTAACAGCCAGCTTGGACCAATAGCTAATGAATTTCTTTTGTTAATTGGGTGCAATTGCTACTAGTAACTTATAATAACCTAAAATCCGAAACGACATTTAAACGTTTAATACGAATATTTAAGGAGGTCTTGAACATTTGATTAACTTAAATATTTATGTTATATGTATAATTACGAAATGAAATACTAGACCCCAAGTATGATAAATCTAAAAACTAACCTACAAAGTAAAAGATGACACAAATTTAAATATTATACACCTTACATGTTAATATGTTGCTAAGGACCAAAGTCATTTCATTTTTTTTTTTTTCATATCACACGTACAACAATCTGTATATTGGGTTCAAATACATTTAAGTTATGTACATAGGACTATTTTGAAAAAAAATGGATAATTATTTGAGAACTTTGAAAGTAATACTGGTCCACTCTTTTCTCCCCTATACTCGGCTAGAACTTCCCTATATATCTTTTTCACCTCATCTCTTCAAGCGAATACATCTCAAAACAAACATATACAAAACCCTAGCACACACGAATAAAATTCGACTACTAGTTCCTGTTTTCCTTTTGTTTCGGGTTGTGAAAAAAGGCGTAGTATCAAGGCTGAAAAGGAGTGGTAATTGGTCGAGACATTCGGGTTCAAAAGGGTTGCTGTGGTCGTAGTATTAATCAGGTTCGAAGGAGTCTAGGTCGCGGTCTTAAATTCTGGTTCGAGGAGAAGTGTTGTGGTCGTGTACCATTCTAGTTCGAGGGTGTTGAGATCGAATTGGTTTTGTTGCTTTGGCTTTGGTTTAGTTGATCTTGGGTTACTCGTTCCTTTCCTATTCGATCACACGACAAGGGTAAAGTGTATCACTCCTTAATCTGTTCTTCATTCGATCTTTTATATACGTAAAATCTATCACATGAATCGGCTATGATATATGTTTGTTTATACGAATGAAACGTCACATGAAATGAAAGATAGGTCAAGAATAAAACCATGAATCTAAAACCTGCACCTATGATGACTTTGCTTACCTTTTTACTTTTCCAAATCAGTGGTCACGTGAGTTTTTTTTATCAGGCCTTTAAACCTAAGCTAATAAGATGGAACATGCATGCAAAAGAGATACGTATATATATTATAAACCCAAAGCAAACATGCACGTATAACATGTATAAACAAAAGTGAAACGTGTGCATATGTATGAAATTGTATAATCTGTTTTGGCTTCATTAAATATATAAGTTTTGTAAATACATGTTAACTAAGAGTAGTCCACGTGATATATATTTTAAAAACAGCTTGGGTCGAGTACTTGTGAACAATCTGTGAAGAAGATAGTATAATGATCACGCTATGCATAAATAATCCTAGTATATAGTACTAATATGGTATTTGAGATGAGTTTTGAACATGCAAGATAAATATATAAGGTAGATCGATTATGGATACATATTGGTGGTTAAGACTTGTGCATGAAATACATGAGGCTTATATATATTTTATACACATGATCCAATCGATATACAAGTACTATGAAATCTATGTATACTTTTTAAGATTATTATATATATTAAGGATGATAAATAATAGTCTACGTTATTACAAATCAGTAAGATATGATAAGTTTATATCGTAGTCGTTATCGAGAACCACTTTTAAAAGGGATGAGCAAGTTATGGGAGAAAATATTTTAGCAACACATGAAACTAAAACAAGTATATAATTGCGACCATGCATTTTAAATATAATAAATACGTATGATATATTTTAATCGTAGTAGATTTTGGTTGTGTTTGTTCTAGTTTAAGTAATTTGTAAAATGTCCAAAGTGTTCGCTAAGTACTAAATGAGTCATTATGGAATTAATTTACGAGTTAAACCCTAATCTTTGAAAATTGTCACAATAAACCATAAACTTTGATAATTTACATTTATAACCCTAAACTTTACTAAATTGATATATTTAACCATAAACTACTATATTGGTCATTTTAACCCTTAAAGATTATTATTAATTATCAATTATAACCTTAAAGCATTGAATTACTATGCCGGGAAACTTACTAAAAGTTGAAAGTTACTAAAAATAGATAGAAACCTAAAATGAGTAATCTGATTTTAAATGAGCTTATGAATAATAAATACGATCATTAATTCGTGTAGATTCGCTGAAGAAGGAGTAACTTCCTATCCTTGTGTTTCTGATATGGGTTCATTTACGGTTTGAGGTACAGATATTCTTCCCTTTTAGTAAAGGTGCTTTCTCTCTCATGACTTTTGATCTTGATCTTTGATTCATTATAAGATTCCCTAAGCCATTTCTATGTTCCCTTATGCTTGATTCATTTGTTATGATTCGTTTGATATGATCCTTGATACGATCCCTTTGATATATGATTCACATTCATTTGATACTCCTCTGATTATGATTATGATATGCTATGATTTGGATATGTTGCTATGATTATATATATGTATGTATGTTTCATTCCCTTATTATGCCCGAGTTTTCTAACTACTCATGGAGGTACCATGGGCATGTCATCGAGGCACCGATGGCATGACACTTTCTGTGGAGGTGTGATTGATCCACGGCGTCCCCATTTGATATGATTTGATTATGCACACTTATGATATGATTATGCCAGTTTATGTATGTATGTATGGGGGGCGTATGGATGCGTCCTAGCACTTATGTTTATGTATGATTATGTGTATGTATGGTGAATGTGGGCAGGTGCTTTTCTACTCCTTCACGTTTGGGAGCTAGCTACTTCATGTGGTACTAAGAGGTCTCCTCTCTTCGTATCCTTTGACAGGTGATTATGGATTATGTATTTATGTATGTATGAGACCTATTCGAGTGACTCTGGTAGGTCGGCTCGTGGTTTTCCTTGTTTCTTTATGTCTATTCGAGTGACTCTGGTAGACATGCCTTTGTTGATACGTGTTCTTTACCTTTCCCTTATGATTATGCTTATGTGATATATCTCTGATACTTCGTTTCCCTTTGCCTCATGATATTCGTTCAGTGTATGTTGATCTCTTATGCATTTGACAGATGATATTCATTTCAACAGGAGTTTATGATTTCCTTTTTCCTTATACTCATATACGTTTCGATTATTCGTTTTGTTATATATCTGCTCACTGGGCTTTTTAAGCTCAGCCGCATTTCTTTTCCTGCGGCAGGTTTTAGGTTGGAAGCTGGGATTGAGTGAAGAGTGCATAGGAGCTCTTAGTGGACCACCCTGATGATTAGACACCCATTTACTTATGGATTAGATTTGTACTCATATTCAGTTAGATTTAGTTTAGATTGTATTTCAGTTTTGGAACTCATCTTGTATAGAGTTAGTATCTCTTCATTATCTTAGAATACCTTTTTAACTTTTATGTTTATAAGTCTTCCGCTTACGTTTGTGTGTTCTGATGGACACCATAATGTGGCATTTTTACCCGTGTCGGGTTGGGGTGTTACAATTATGGTATCAGAGCTCAGCCTGCGACTTGTAGTGGCCTGTGAGGATTTAGACCCTTAGTTTTGCACTTTAGGAGCTTATGGAATAACCTTGGAAGGATTTGCTTTAGGTTTCTCCCCTTAGGAACTTTAGTTATGACTGGTGAGGATTGGGTAGATTATAAGATAAGACGTTAGTTAGTTATCTTTCTTCCGCATCACTCTGATTTATACCTCTGCCTTTAGTTAGGCCTCTATAAGATCATTCGTTCCGGAGATTTAGAAGATTTATCAAGATTCGAAACATAAGTTTAGAATGCCTTGAGACTCTGTAGTAATGCCTTTTAGGTTTCAATTTCTGAGATTGTCACTTTCTTTTGAACATCGATTCTTGATTCGTTTGTCATTCGTTTAGATGCCTTCTCGTTCATTTAGGGAATTCGTGTGCATATGAATCCAATGTGTTCGACACATTCTATGGTTTTTCTTTGGTTTTGATAAGCATTTTGAGATTCCTTCTACACTATTGATTTTTGCCCGACCTATTCTATCTCTATGATAATCTTGTGACCTTCCATCATGAATATCCGATTTGCTCGATGCGTTCGGGAGATATTTGGAGACGATTTTCGTTTTGCTAATTTATTTACGTTAGAGATGTTCGACTCGCTATTATTCTAGATATGAATTTGTTGACTGAGCATTGAGATGCTAACAACTATCATATTTCTTTTGTCATCTTTGTCAATTTGTGAAACTCAAATTCTACACCATGGTTCCTAACCTGATAATCATTTATGATCACCTTTGTTTTGAACACTTGTACGTTAATCCCTCGCGATTGTGAAGATACTTCGTTTGATGAAACTTGTTTCGAGAGTTATTTGGATTGCCTGAAATGTTTACTGCGTATTCCTCGGTGAACTACTAGGTGGAAAGGAAAGAATTGAAGAACCAGCTTCTAGGAAGAGGTTTCATCTGTGGAAGTGTGTACCCTTGATGTGCTTCTGTTTTATTTGAGGAAAAGAATGATGATTGCATGAAATTGTGGATTGATTTCTGGAAGCTAAATCGTGTCATGTTTCATGTAAAGGAGCGAGATAATCCTAGAATTTCTTTTTGTATTCGTTATGATCTTTATGAGTGTAAGTGATGCCAATTGTATTGGCTACTACTCCGACCATTCCTATGAAATTTGATAAATCGTGTCTTTCATGAATACTTGGACCAATTGTCATTGTATGACATTTTGATGTGTTCAGAGACGAAAGAGAAACACGAGAATCATCTTCATTTTTTGTGTTGAATTTCTACGATGGAAGGGAGCAGTTTGAAGTGAAGCACACAAATCTATCAACTCTATTCATCTTAGTTGTACTAATATGTATAGAGTCTTGAAGTAGGACCCGGATGGGATGGTATGAAAATGGTGGCGACTGCATTGGTGATTTCCACGCACAGGAGGAAAGACAAATGAGTGGAGTACAGTGGAGCATTGATTAGGACGACTTGCTTGGAAGATTGGCAGAGATTTCTTTCGGCAGAATATTATTCAAGCTACATGGAACACCTGCACTGATCGTGACAGATAATCGCGTTTTGCAGTATGCTTCCAGAAGAAGTATAGAAGAGTTAGATGTCTTGGCATTTGAGGAAGTTTTGGTTCACGGCACGTTATATCTTAGATTCGTTCTTATCCGTACGATTGTTCTACATATTCTGTTATGCCTTCTGATACGTTTTGAAACTTTGATTTGTGATTGTGATTGTCAGTATTAATTTATTATCCATCTCTTTATGAGAATCTTGATACGTTTGATGTATCGATTTGTGCTCCTCCGACTTTGGCAAGTTCCCTTGTTCGTTCAGAATTTAGTAGGAATTGATGAATTTTTATCAGTTAGCACTATCTCCGTGTTTGCCTCGTAGGTATATATGTTTCATGTATCTCTTTGTGAGATTTCAACTATCATCTGTCATCTGCTACACATTTGTTTCGTATTCACTGGAATCAGATTTGTTATGATTTGCGTTCTGTGGGGAGCCTGGGGCTATCCTTGTTGTAAGGATCGAGTCATGAGAAAAAAAAATTCAGTTTGTGATTCTGTTTGAAGAGTCTCCCCGAGTGTGAGGTTATTTGTTGTCCTTCTTTCGTCATTTGCTACGTCTCTGTCCAACTTTTTCGACTTCAAATTTCGCGGACGAAATTTTCTTTTTAGAGGGGAAGAATTATAATAACCTAAAATCCGAAACGACATTTGAACGTTTAATACGAATATTTAAGGAGGTCTTGAACATTTGATTAACTTAAATATTTATGTTATATGTATAATTATGAAATGAAATACTAGACCCCAAGTATGATAAATCTAAAAACTAACCTACAAAGTAAAAGATGACACAAATTTAAATATTATACACCTTACATGTTAATATGTTGCTAAGGACCAAAGTCATTTCATTTTTTTTTTTTCATATCACACGTACAACAATCTGTATATTGGGTTCAAATACATTTAAGTTATGTACATAGGACTATTTTGAAAAAAAAATGGATAATTATTTGAGAACTTTGAAAGTAATACTGGTCCACTCTTTTCTCCCCTATACTCGGCTAGAACTTCCCTATATATCTCCTTCACCTCATCTCTTCAAGCGAATACATCTCAAAACAAACACATACAAAACCCTAGCACACACGAATAAAATTTGACTACTAGTTCCTGTTTTCCTTTTGTTTCGGGTTGTGAAAAAAGGCGTAGTATCAAGGCTGAAAAGGAGTGGTAATTGGTCGAGACATTCGGGTTCAAAAGGGCTGCTGTGGTCGTAGTATTAATCGGGTTCGAAGGAGTCTAGGTCGCAGTGTTAAATTCTGGTTCGAGGAGAAGTGTTGTGGTCGTGTACCATTCTAGTTCGAGGGTGTTGAGATCGAATTGGTTTTGTTGCTTTGGCTTTGGTTTAGTTGATCTTGGGTTACTCGTCCCTTTCTTATTCGATCACACGACAAGGGTAAAGTGTATCACTCCTTAATCTGTTCTTCATTCGATCTTCTATATACGTAAAATCTATCACATGAATCGGCTATGATATATGTTTGTTTATACGAATGAAACGTCACATGAAATGAAAGATAGGTCAAGAATAAAACCATGAATCTAAAACCTGCACCTATGATGACTTTGCTTACCGTTTTACTTTTCCAAATCAGTGGTCACGTGAGTTTTTTTTTTATCAGGCCTTTAAACCTAAGCTAATAAGATGGAACATGCATGCAAAAGAGATATGTATATATATTATAAACCCAAAGCAAACATGCACGTATAACATGTATAAACAAAAGTGAAACGTGTGCATATGTATGAAATTGTATAATCTGTTTTGGCTTCATTAAATATATAAGTTTTGTAAATACATGTTAACTAAGAGTAGTCCACGTGATATATATTTTAAAAACAGCTTGGGTCGAGTACTTGTGAACAATCTGTGAAGAAGATAGTATAATGATCACGCTATGCATAAATAATCCTAGTATATAGTACTAATATGGTATGTGAGATGAGTTTTGAACATGCAAGATAAATATATAAGGTAGATCGATTATGGATACATATTGGTGGTTAAGACTTGTGCATGAAATACATGAGGCTTATATATATTTTATACGCATGATCCAATCGATATACAAGTACTATGAAATCTATGTATACTTTTTAAGATTATTATATATATTAAGGATGATAAATAATAGTCTATGTTATTACAAATCAGTAAGATATGATAAGTTTATATCATAGTCGTTATCGAGAACCACTTTTAAAAGGGATGAGAAAGTTATGGGAGAAAACATTTTAACGACACATGAAACTAAAACAAGTATATAATTGCGACCATGCATTTTAAATATAATAAATACGTATGATATATTTTAATCAGAATAGATTTTGGGTGTGTTTGTTCTAGTTTAAGTAATCCGTAAAATGTCCAAAGTGTTCGCTAAGTACTAAATGAGTCATTATGGAATTAATTTACGAGTTAAACCCTAATTTTTGAAAATTGTCACAATAAACCATAAACTTTGATAATTTACATTTATAACCCTAAACTTTACTAAATTGATATATTTAACCATAAACTACTATATTGGTCATTTTAACCCTTAAAGATTATTATTAATTATCAATTATAACCTTAAAGCATTGAATTACTATGCCGGGAAACTTACTAAAAGTTGAAAGTTACTAAAAATAGATAAAAATCTAAAATGAGTAATCTGATTTTAAATGAGCTTATGAATAATAAATACGATCATTAATTCGTGTAGATTCGCTGAAGAAGGAGTAACTTCCTATCCTTGTGTTTCTGATATGGGTTCATTTGCGGTTTGAGGTACAGATATTCTTCCCTTTCAGTAAAGGTGCTTTCTCTCTCATAACTTTTGATCTTGATCTTTGATTCGTTATAAGATTCCCTAAGCCATTTCTATGTTCCCTTATGCTTGATTCATTCGTTATGATTAGTTTGATATGATCCTTGATACGATCCCTTTGATATATGATTCACATTCATTTGATACTCCTCTGATTATGATTATGATATGCTATGATTCAGATATGTTGCTATGATTATATGTATGTATGTATGTTTCATTCCCTTCTTATGCCCGAGTTTTCTAGCTACTCATGGAGGTACCATGGGCATGTCATCGAGGCACTGATGGCATGACACTTTCTGTGACGGTGTGATTGATCCACGGCGTCCCCATTTGATATGATATGATTATGCGCACTTATGATATGATTATGCCGGTTTATGTATGTATGTATGGGGGGCGTATGGATGCATCCTAGCACTTATGTTTATGTATGATTATGTGTATGTATGGTGAATGTGGGCAGGTGCTTCTCTACTCCTTCACGTTTGGGAGCTAGCTACTCCATGTGGTACTGAGAGGTCTCCTCTCTTCGTATCCTTTGACAGGTGATTATGGATTATGTATTTATGTATGTATGAGACCTGTTCGAGTGACTCTGGTAGGTCGGTTCGTGGTTTTCCTTGTTTCTTTATGTCTATTCGAGTGACTCTGGTAGACATGCCTTTGTTGATACGTGCTCTTTACCTTTCCCTTATGATTATGCTTATGTGATCTATCTCTGATACTTCGTTTCCCTTTGACTCATGATATTCATTCAGTGTATGTTGATCTCTTATGCATTTGACAGATGATATTCATTTCAACAGGAGTTTATGATTTCCTTTTTCCTTATACTCATATACGTTTCGATTATTCGTTTTGTTATATATCTACTCACTGGGCTTTTTAAGCTCAGCCGCATTTCTTTTCCTGCGGCAGGTTTTAGGTTGGAAGCTGGGATTGAGTGAATAGTGCATAGGAGCTCTTAGTGGACCACCCTGATGATTAGACACCCATTTACTTATGGATTAGATTTGTACTCATATTCAGTTAGATTTAGTTTAGATTGTATTTCAGTTTTCAAACTCATCTTGTATAGAGTTAGTATTTCTTCATTATCTTAGAATACCTTTTTAACTTTTATATTTATAAGTCTCCCGCTTGCGTTTGTGTGTTCTAATGGACACCATAATGTGGCATTTTCACCCTGTCGGGTTGGGGGTGTTACATAACAAGTAAGTACTAACTATCCCAAAGTTGTGATGTTTGTTATTCGGGTCGTTATAATCAAAGGTTGCCAAATAAATTCTTGAATAATGTAAAAATTCACTTTCCTGATACAATATTTTGACCCTATTTGGTGCCTTAGGTTACACAAAATTTGTATAGAGATAAGACAAGAATGAACATTCAAATTCTAGACATAAGAGAGAGCAAAAGATTGAATACTTTTGTTGTATTTATTGTTCATATAATATGTGTTTTTTATGGAAGACCAAATCATGTTTACATATATATAAACTTATTGGTAGTGGTTGGAAAATTTGTGACTCTTAGTGAAAAGTCACACCCCTTGGATGAAAAGTCATAACCATTCCTTTAATCATGTCCATCAACAGTTTTGTAACAGAAAAACTATCGCTAACTGCAACCTTACCTGTCGATAACTGTAACCATTTAAGACATGTGTATGGACAATTTAGTGACGACGAAAATTCTGTCACTATATGTCCCTTAACTTACATTAACAACCTTTACCATTAATAGTAACCGAAAACAAACTAATAGTTTATACAACCGTGCACTTGTAATCTTCTTGATCAATTATCCAACTTGCATTAGTTTATCCTAATAATACTTAAAGGTTCCCCGTTGTATTCTAAACCATGACCTATGGTTTTTCCACAAATAGGAAGTACTTGGTTTATAGCAACCCGACATATCATTTACATATATAAACAAATGATATCTCCCCGACCAATAATATACCGTCTAAATACAAGTACTATGTATCCATTAGACAAAATGACTAGATCGGTTAAGTTAATGTAACATATTGATCTTGTATAAATAACATGTTAATTAAAGCAAACGTATTGTTATTACAAACAAATAATTGCATATTTAACATGTTTATAATCAATCAATCGACCCACCAATGATATAAACAACATTGATAGCAATATTCATTAAAAATTGGATATAACAGGGGAGGTGGTACAAAGTATAGATTCGACAAAACAAAATAATCACTTCACTTTAGAATTGTCCCATCTCGAACTATTGAAAACACAGTTTAAAACCATAGCCTTCGAAACTGAATTTTTGAGAGTAGATTTGTATTCTTTAATTCGAAAATACATAACACACTAACTATCCAAGTGTAGTAACTCTCAATTCGTTTAATCACTGAATATACTCACTAGTGCTCATGGCAAACCTGTAAATTCTGTTTATCCTCAAATGGATTTCACATGCATATCTAGCACTATTCTAAAATTGTTTCTCGGAAAGGAGTTCTCCAAACCTCAGAATATATATGTCATGCACTAAAATTGTCTTGCAATTTCATAACTCATGATACTGATATTGCATGTACCAAAAAAACATCCGTTATTTGTATTATTTCATACATGACCACCTGGCCATGCATTTTCAATAAAATAACATTGAAATTGCATAAACCAATTCATATCCAAGTAAAGAAACACATATCGCCTCTCACCAAATAAAAGCAACACATTCTAAGTGACACAAATTACCAAAACCCTCTATGGAAACTTAACGTATAGATTAAAACGTGATTGCAAATATATTTCTTGTTCGATCTTCCTTTCCGTTGAACCTCGAAAAATTGAGCTTCAAAGGTTTAGCAGTACAGTTTGCATTTGGACCATATCTTGGTCCACAACATCTACCTTTGGAGGTTTCACCATCATGCCCTCGCTTGTAAACCTCATCAATGCATACTTTTAACTGACTAAAGAGTTCATTGATTTGGTTAACGATGGCTTGTTGCCCCTCCGCGAGAGAATGCACGCTGCCTTCAATTTCTTCCACTCATTTCTCTATAGTTTCTGCCCGGTTCTGATACCAATTTGGTATGTACTGCTTCTTGGGCGCAATGGTGGAGTATGTATCAACAAGGATTTTAAGAAAAGTGATAAGTAACAATAGATCTTACTGAGGAGATCTTGACTTCTATGAATAATAAAACTTGATAACAGAACTTTTGATATAACTCTGTGATGATTTTATTCAATGGGAAACCCTTATTAATAGATACAATGAAACCTACATCTTGAAGACTCATGGCTAGAAAATAGGAACAGAAAGGTTTAGCGGAATTGTTTTGAAATAGTCCACTAGTCTAAACAAAAGATACCAAAATTAATAATAGAAATAACCACAAGCAAATAACATTTGACTGGTCCATTTAAGCACATTACACATTTTCAATCTAATTATGACTTTATGCCGTATATAACTCAAAGCGTGATTTGAATAATATAAATCATATCGAATATGACGTCTTATAAAAGGAAAAAATACGTAAGTTATGTTAATGAAAGAGTCAAAGATACGCTAAAGAGACGGTATGTTTTAAGAAATGATGTGATTGAATGACACATAATGTTTGTTCATTTCCAATATACTTTGTTTCATATATGTGAATTTAACAGCTAGCTAGGAACAATAGCTAATGAATTTCATTTGTTAATCGGGTGCAATTGCTACTAGTAAATAGTAAATAGTAACTATCCTGAAGTAGTGATATTTGTTGGTTATTCGAGTCGTGATAATCAAAGGTTGCCGGATAAATTTTTGAATCGTGTTAAAGTTCACTTTCCTGATTCAATATTTTGACCCTATTTGGTGCCTTGGGTTAAACGAAATTTGTATAGAGATAAGACAAGAATAAACATTCAAATTCTAGGCACAAGAAAGAGAGTAAAACATTGAATCCTTTGTGGTACTTGCTGTTGATATAACATGTGTTTTTTTTATGGAAGACCAAATCATGTTTACATATATATAAACTTATTAGTGGTTGTTGGAAAAGTTGTGACTCTTAGTGAAAAGTCACACCCTTGGATAAAAAGTCATAACTATTCCTTTAATCGTGTCCAGCAACACTTTTGTAACAGAAAAAATTGTCGTTAACTGTAACCATACCTGTCGATAACTATAACCATTAAAGACATGTGTATGGACAATTTAGTGACGACAAAAATTCTATCACTATATGTCCCTTGACTTACATTGACAACCTTTACCATTAATTATACCTGAAATCAAGCTAATAGTAAATACAACCGTGCACTCGTAATCTTATTTGTCAATTATCCAACTTGCATTAGTTTATCCCAACAATATTTAAAGGTTCCCCGTTGTATTCTAACCCATGACCCATGGTTTTTCCATAAATAGGAAGTACTCGGTTTATAGCATCCCGACGTATCATTTACATATATAAACAAATGATATCTCCCCGACCAATAATATACCGTCTAAATACAAGTACTATGTATCCATTAGACAAATGACTAGATCGGTTAAGTTGATTGAACAGATTAATTCTGTATAAATAACATGTTAATTAAAGCAAACACATTGATATTACAAACAATTAACCATATATTTAACATGTTTATAATTAATCAATCGACCCACCAATGATATGAACAACATTGATAGCAATATCTGTTAAAAATTTGATATAACAGGGGAGGTGGTACAAAGTATAGATTCGACAAAACAAAATGATCACTTCAATTTAGAATTGTCCCATCTTGAACTATTGAAAGCACAGTTTAAAACCATAGCCTTCGAAACTGAATTTTAGTGAGTTGATTTGTATTATTTAATTAGAAAATACATAACACACTAAATATCCAAGTGTAGTAACTCTCAATTCATTTAAAATCACTAAATACATTCATTAATGCTCATTGCAAACTTTTCAAATTCTATTTATCCTCAAATGGGTTTCACATGCATATCTAGCACTGTTCTAAAATTGTTTTTCGGAAAGGAGTTCACCAAACCTCAGAATATATATGTCATGCACTAAAATTGTCTCGCAATTTCATTCATCATGATACTGATATTGCATGTACCAAAAAAAACATCCGTTATTTGTATTATTTCATACATAACCACCTGGCCATGCATTTTCAATAAAATAACATTGAAATTGCATAAACCAATTCATATCCAAGTAAAGAAACACATATCGCCTCTCACCAAATAAAAGCAACACATTCTAAGTGACACAAATTACCAAAACCCTCTATGGAAACTTAACGTATAGATTAAAACGTGATTGCAAATATATTTCTTGTTCGATCTTCCTTTCCGTTGAACCTCGAAAAATCGAGCTTCAAAGGTTTAGCAGTACAGTTTGCATTTGGACCATATCTTGGTCCACAACATCTACCTTTGGAGGTTTCACCATCATGCCCTCGCTTGTAAACCTCATCAATGCATACTTTTAACTGACTAAAGACTTCATTGATTTGGTTAACGATGGCTTGTTGCCCCTCCGCGAGAGAATGCACACTGCCTTCAATTTCTTCCACTCATTTCTCTATAGTTTCTGCCCGGATCTAATACCAATTTGGTATGTACTGCTTCTTGGGCGCAATGGTGGAGTATGTATCAACAAGGATTTTAAGAAAAGTGATAAGTAACAATAGATCTTACTGAGGAGATCTTGACTTCTATCAATAATAAAACTTGATAACAGAACTTTTGATATAACTCTGTGATGATTTTATTCAATGGGAAACCCTTATTAATAGATACAATGAAACCTACATCTTGAAGACTCATGGCTAGAAAATAGGAACAGAAAGGTTTAGTGGAATTGTTTTGAAATAGTCCACTAGTCTAAACAAAAGATACCGAAATTACTAATAGAAATAACCATAAGCAAATAACATTTGACTGGTCCATTCAAGCACATTACACATTGTCGATCTAATGATGACTTTATGTTGTATATAACTCGAAGCGTGATTTGAATAATATAAATCATATCGAATATGATGTCTTATAAGAAGAAAAAATAAATAAATTATAATGAAAGAGTCAAAGATACGCTAAAGAGAGGGTATGTTTTAAGAAATGATGTGATTGAATGACACAGAATGTTTGTTCATTTCCAATATACTTGGTTTCATATATGTGAATTTAACAGCAAGCTAGGACCAATAGCTATTGAATTTCTTTAGTTAATTGGGTGCAATTGCTACTAGTAACTAGTAAGTAATAACTATCCCAAAGTAGTGATATTTGTTGGTTATTCGGGTCGTGATAATCAAAGGTTTCCGGATAAATTCTCGAATCGTGTAAAAGTTCACTTTCCTGATATAATATTTTGACTCTATTTAGTGCCTTGGGTTACACGAAATTTGTATAGAGATAAGACAAGAATGAACATTCAAATTCTAGCCACAAGAAAGAGAGCAAAACATTGAATACTTTGTTGTATTTGTTGTTGATGTAGTATGTGTTTTTTTTTATGGAAGACCAATTCATGTTTACATATATATAAACTTATTGGTGGTTCTCGGAAAAGTTGTGACTCTTAGTGAAAAGTCCCACCCCTTGGATGAAAAGTCATAACCATTCCTTTAATCATGTCTAGCAACAGTTTTGTAACAGAAAAAACTATCGCTAACTGGAACCATACCTGTTGATAATTGTAACCATTAAAGACATGTGTATGGACAATTTAGTGACGACGAAAATTCTGTCACTATATGTCCCTTGACTTACATTCACAACCTTTACCATTAATTTTACCCGAAATCAAGCTAATAGTTTATACAACTGTGCACTCGTAATCTTCTTGATCAATTATTCAACTTACATTAGTTTATCCTAATAATATTTAAAGGATCCCCGTTGTATTCTTAACCATGACCCATGGTTTTTTCACAAATAGGAAGTACTCGGTTTATAGCAACCCGACATATCATTTACATATATAAACAAATGATATCTCCCCGACCAATAATATACCGTCTAAATACAAGTACTATGTATCCATTAGACAAAATGACTAGATCGGTTAAGTTAATTTAACATATTGATCTTGTATAAATAACATGTTAATTAAAGCAAACACATTGTTATTACTAACAAATAACCACATATTTAACATGTTTATAATCAATCAATCGACCCACCAATGATATGAACAACATTGATAGCAATATCCATTAAAAACTGGATATAATAGGGGAGGTGGTACAAAGTATAGATTCGACAAAACAAAATGATCACTTCAATTTAGAATTGTCCCATCTCGAACTATTGAAAACACATTTTAAAGCCATACCCTTTGAAACTGAATTTTAGAGAGTTGATTTGTATTCTTTAATTAGAAATTACATAACACACTAAATATCCAAGTCTAGTAACTCGCAATTCATTTATCACTGAATACATTCATTAATGCTCATGGAAAACCTTTCAAATTCTGTTTATCCTCAAATGGGTTTCACATGCATATCTAGCACTATTCAAAAATTGTTTCACGAAAAGGAGTCCACCAAACCCCTGAATATATATGTCATGCACTGAAATTGTCTCACAATTTCATATATCATGATACTGATATTGCATGTACCTAAAAAAACATCTGCTTTTTGTATTATTTCATACATAACCACCTGGCCATGCATTTTCAATAAAATAATATTGAAATTGCATTAACCAATTCATATCCAATTAAAGAAATACATATCGCATCTCACCAAATAAAAGCAACACATTATAAGTGAGACAAATGGTCAAAACCCTCTATGACAACTTAACGTATAGATTTAAACGTGATTGCAAATATATTTCTTTAATGAATAATAATCCACAGATTATATCTCGCATGAGAATATATGGATATTGTGTTTTCTAGGAAATATAACTGCCACGCACTAATAAAACTCATCAGCAAAAGCTAATTCAAATACGTACTACAGTATATGTTTTCAAAAAGCAATAAACATGCATGTTCTTAATTTGGCAATTATCCAATTTCATGCAATTATGGTATATAATACATGAATCAAAGATTCAAACATACTTATTCAAATAACACATATCCTCATTTAATAAGTATGACATACTGTTGGGAATTATACTACCAGTTACCACGGCTAGTGAAGATATTACAACTGCAGAAGATTGTACTTGCAGTGGAAACTCATTACCACTGCAAGAACAAATATTACCACTGCTCATTTGGTAACTGTTAGAGAAACGCGCTTAGATAAACATAGAAAAGATTTTGTGTATATCTTATTCTATTAGTATTATACTTATCTTGTAGAAGAGGACTCCTTGTTGTATAAAAGGAGATCCTAGTTCATAGTTAGAAGATATCTTTCTAATACGTTTTCTTAGAGCTTCAAGGTGTAACCCTAGTGATATTATAGATCACTCGTATTATTATCATTAATAATATTGGAGCTATTTGTTTGTTACATACATTGTTCTTACATACATACAACTGTTCCATTTACAATCAATCTTCTAAGTATCATTAAGTAGATTCCGCATACTTAGTGGTATCACTCAAAGTATCATTATTAACACAAGTTCAAGGTGTTCATGATCCAACAAGTGGTATCAGAGCAAGGCTTTGATATTTTGATTTAGAAGATCCTATGGCAGACTCAAAAGAAACAATGGAGACAGAAACAAGCCAATCAAACATTGCTGCAAAGCTTCCTAAGCTTAAGATTAATGACTTTGAGATGTGGAGGCTTATGATAGAACAATTCTTTATGGTTCAAGACTACACATTATGGGAGATTATAATGTGTGGAAATTCATTCAAACCTGGTACAACTGTAGAGCAGGTTGGTGACAAGACAGTAACAAAAGTTAACACTGGTCCTGTCACTAATGAAGAAAGAAGTCAACTAAAGAATGATTTGAAGGCTAGAGGTTTGTTATTAATGGCTCTACCCAGAGAACAAGTTCTGGCTTTTAGCAAATACAAGTCTGCAAATACTCTTTTTGATGAGATCTGTGAAGTATTTGGTGGTAATGACTCTACCAAGAAGACTCAAAAGACTTTACTGAAGCAGACTTATGAAAACTTTGGTTCAACAAGTAATGAATCTCTTGATAGCATATTCACATGGCTACAAAAGATTGTTACTCAACTCACTGCTTTTGGAATTGAGGTGGAAAAGGAAGATCTCAATCTTAAATTCTTAAGAAGCCTACCTTCTGAGTTTGATACCAATGTTGCTGTATGGGAAGATAAGTCAGATCTAGAGACCATGAAGCTCAATGATGTGTACAATAACTTTAAAGTTATTGAACAAAGATTAAAGAAAGCTGGCAAGTTAAGAACAAGTTCTGCAAGTGTAGCACTCATATCATCATCAGGTAATGATAGTTCAGATGATGAAAGTGATAGTGATGATGACAGTGGTAACATGATTGTTTCCACTGGTAATGGAAATGTTTCCACTAGGAGCTCAAAGAAACAGGTTGCAGGACTAAGTGATGCTACTTTCTATGCCTTTATATCAAGCCATGTGGGTGGTTCAATTCTCAATCATGAGGATTTGGATCAAATTGATGAAGATGATATGGAGGAGATGGACATTAAATGGCAGGTGGCATTACTAAGCTTAAGATCAAAGAAGTTCTGGAAGAAGACAGGGAGAAAGATACATATAAGTGGTGATGAGACTATAGGTTTTGACAAAAAGAAGGTGGAGTGCTATAATTGTCACAAGAAGGGGCACTTTGCAAGAGAATGCAGAAAACCAAGGAAATCTGACAACAAGTCAACTTGGTACAAGAAGGAAAAGAACAAAGAACCTACAACAGAAGAGCCAAAGGTGCTATTGGCTATTGATGGAGTGAGCTTTGATTGGAGCTTTATGACTCAGAATGGAGAAGATGATTCAGAATCTGCAATGCTAGCTACTGAGCATGCACTCATGGCTTTCTCTGACTCTGAGGTACATACTGATAATGCTTGTTCTAAAAACTGTAAGGCTGTAAAAGAGTTAGAGGTTTCTAAAACACAATATGATGCACTGATGCTAGATTTACATCATACTAATTATAATTTAGCAAATCATAAAAGAGGTCTAGGTGTTTTAGAAAAACAGATAGAGCATTATAGGGCTAATGAATCTAAGTTCAGTGATGACATTGTTGTTTTAAAAAGAGACTTAGATTTTTATGTTGAAGTAAATAAAGCTCTTAGGGAAGAGATTGAAAAAGTTAAAAAGGCTAGTGAGAATATTCAAATAACTAAGCAAACACTAGACCATCAATCCAAGAGCATTGACAAAATTTGGGAAGCCCAAGTAGTGAGCAAAGCTAAATCAGGTCTTGGATACAAATCTGTTCCACCACCTCTAAGAGGTGTTCCAGCACCTCCTGGCATTGACCTAGCTCACACAGGCTTAGAAGAATTTCAGGATCCACCCATGACCTATGGACCAAAATTTGTTAAACCAGTTGAAACTGAAAAGGTTCAGGTTGAGGTTGAGACTTTTGATAGTGCTAGTGACTCATCTCTTAAAGATGAATGTTTGAATGTTGAGTCTAAAACTAGTGTTACTGAAGATGTTAAAGTTGAGGAAAGAAAAAGTATTCCTGAAGAAGTCAAAGAGAAGCCTAGGACACAGTCAAATTACACTAGGCCTACTACTAGGTATGCAGAGATGTACAGGGATAGGTCTAAATCTCCTAGAGGGAACATGAGAAGTTGGAATCATGTTAAAACTAGGCAGTTTGGTAGTGATTTTGTGTTCAACAATAAGGCTTGTCATATATGTGGTACCTTTGACCATTTAGCTAAAGAATGTACCTACCACATGGGAAGAAGGGAAGTATTTGTGAATACTAGAGTGAATGGACATAATTCTAATAAAATAACTCACCCAAACCCCCTAAGCAAGATGGTTCCCAGGACTGTTATGCTTACCACTGGCATCAAAGCAATTTCCACTGCTAGACCAGCAGTTACCACTGCCAGTAGTAAAAACAGAGTTTATCCTAAGTCCCCTGTCACTTCTTTTGTTAAACCATATCAAACAGGGAAAAAGACTTATTTTGAAAAGAATGATCACAAGAATCACATGTGGAAACCCAAATTTACTAATCCAGCAGTTTCCACTGCTAGGCATGCAGTTACCACTGCAAGACCAAATATTTCCACTAATGTCTATGTGAATAAGAAAAGGGTAAACTTGGGAAAAGCTGTTAAGGCCTCAGCTCGTTGGGAATGGAAACCAAAAGGAACAACAACCTCAAACAATCCCAATGGTGTATCAATGACCTTTGATAGATACAATTATATTGATACACGAGGCAGATCCAAGTCATTTGTGGCTTGGGTCCCCAAAAGGTACTAATTCCTTTATGTTGTGTGCAGGGACAGTCAAAGACTTTTAATGGTTATGAATGACTTGATAATACTTTCTGAGTTTAACTAATATGTTTTCAAGTTGTTTGGTATATGTCTGTTCTGCAAATGTTAATGAGATTACAAGAAGTGTGTTACAGTCACCAAGAGGTGTAGCCAAGGAATGTGGTCAAATAAGCTGAACATAGTTTCTACTGCAAAGATAATAATGCTAAAGGTCTTACATTATTGATTATATTAAGAAGATCTTTTCATTCATTCAAAGACACAAGTTACAGCTTACATTCAAAGTTCCAACTGAATTACAAAAGACCATTCCTAATACATTTGGAAAATTGTGTACTACTAGCTTCTATCAATTATTACATAATACTTGAGGCTATGACAAGTACAATGAAGAAGCTGAAGATGAAAATGGAAAAAGAAGAGAAGGAAGACTGTGAAGATGCTCAAGTACCAAAGTCAATAAAATACTCACAAACTTTGGTCCTTGGCAACATCCATCAATCATTTACTTCTGCTTCTCCTTTCCCTTATGTATGATCTGAGCTTTCTTGCTCTGTCCAATATGTTCTTGATGCAGAAGACAAGGTTCTGAAGCAGGAAGATCCAACACCAAGTTTGATGATGTTGGGAGAGATGGATCTCTCTTACTTGATCTTGGTTGGGATCTCTCTGGTGTGGAAGGAGGAAGAAAGGTTGGATCTGCATTCTCTTCCTCTGAAGATTCTTCATCAGATGTCCAGATGAAGGGAGAGACAAGCTCTGCAGGATTTGGATCATGGCTTGATTCACCCTCTATGTATGCATTCCATTTTTTGTCTTCCACATCCCATCGTTTCTCTATCTCTCTCTCATAGTCAGAACCTTCAAGTCCCCATGGATATGGTGGTACATCTTCTTCTGATGTTGGAACAGAAGAGTGTTGATCAGAGGACTCAGGGTTTGATGACATAGTTTTGGAAAAGAATTGGGTTGATTGGGGTATTAGGGTTTGAAAGATTATTGGTGACTGAGATGTGGTGTTTGGAGGAGGTTAAATAAGCCAAGGTTAGGTGTTATGCTAATTAATGAAGGTTATTTACTTCCATCTGTTTTGGTTGGTTTGAGAAGTAACTGTGGTTTGACTTTTGAGAAGATATTTTTGTATAGTAACTTGGTTAAAAAGTTACTTGGGTTAATCTTTGTGGTTAAGATGAGATTTCTTTTGTATTGTAGAATACAACCAATATCATTGGAGTAATAAGGTGTGTATCTTAGACACACAACAAATGGTTATTTATTCATCATGTCTAACCCACATAAGAATCAGCTAGTCCATAAGCAAACGGCTTCTGGTAAAGACTTATCAAATCCGTTGATAGCTGATAGTTTGCTAAAAACTATGATAAGAGCAGCAAATTTTACATGTTTTACTTACCACTGCTCTTTGAAATTTTGTTGATTTTTACCACTGCAAGTTCACCGTTTCCACTGAAAGTGTAAATTTTACCACTGGTGAACTAGCCGTTACAACTGTGTGTCAGTAATCTTATTTTTACTAGCCGTTGCAAATATAACTGTCTTTCCTTATTAATAGGGTAAAGTTTTTGGGAATTATCTACTTACCAAATTGTATTTATTCTTTTCTAAAGATACATCTTTCTATAGATAATTCACCATAAGCGTTTTTCTCAAAACCCTATTAGTATAAATTGATTTTATACGGCTTGCTTCTTATTCACGATTACTAACACTTTTATCTCTCAAATCACAAAATCATGGTGACTCTCAAGTTTGCAGATGAACACAATCAAGTGGCTTACCTACAAAAGTCAAACGACAAGAGTGGACCTATTTTTCATCAGATTGTGGACTTCCTAAACACAACTCATATAAGGTATGCCTTAACTATGAATCCCACAATCTTTGTTTCTCAAATCAAACAGTTTTGGAACTCTGTGGAGTCCATCACACTTGAACAGGGAGACATACATGAATCTGTGGAAGCTCTTAGAGCCACAGTGGATGGGGTAACTATTGATGTTACTGAGTCATCTTTAAGGAGAATTCTCCAATTAGATGATCTCAATGGTATCATCACATTACCCAATTCAGACATATTCCACTACATTGCTTTGATGGGGTATGATACATCTGACCAAAAAGTAACTTTTAAGAAAGGATGTTTTTGTCCCCATTGGAGATTTTTGATACACACTATGTTGCATTGCCTAAGTCCTAAGAGAACTTCTTATGAACAATTTGGATCAACCATGGCTTACCCTTTAGTTTGCTTGGTTTCTGATAGGACTTTCAATTTTTCAAGGTTTATATTTAATAACATGAAAGGCAATGTAACAAGTTCATACAAATTTTTGATGTATCCAAGGTTTGTGCAAGCAGTGTTAAATGAATTTCAATTGCAAAATCATAATAGGATTTATGAAACTCCATGTCTTAAGCCAAAAGTATTTCAAAACATGTGTAAGGCTTCAGATTTTTGGAATGGAGTGATTCATCCTCTTTTACCAAACATGCTTGCAAAGATTTCACAGGTACAGGGTGAAGATGCAACAATCCCAGTTGTATCCCATCACACACCCACTATTTCTGTTCCACAAATTCAACATATTCCTGCTGTAACTCACACATATGAAAGGAGGCAAAAACAGCCAACTCCTTCCATGACAACATTGCATGTTGCTGACCCTTATGGTTTAGGAACAAGCAGTGGTGGTTCAAGGCTTCAATCTAGTCCAACTAGAGAAGAGCCTGAATCAATGCCTTATGATTCACCTCTCCCAACAGGTAACACAGTTGGAAGTGTTGAAGGTAGTGTGACACTAACTGAATTGATGGAATTATGTACCAAATTAGCCAAACAGGTTCAAACTCTGGAGATAGATCTGGCACAGACCAAAGAACAACATGCCACAGAGTTGAATCTATTGAAGACTGAGATTCAAAAGTTGCAGGATGAAGTTGTGAATCTCAAGAAGAAAAGACATGTTCAAGTTGTGGTTTCTTCCCCATCATCATCACATGATGGTCTTTCTGCAGGTTCTGGTTATGCTTTGGGAACTTCTTCCAAACAGGGGAGGAAAACAGATGCAGAAATTAAGGGGAGGAGTACTAATCTTGAAGATATGAATGCTCAAGCATATGATGATGTAGCTGAGATTGAGGGGAGGAAATTGGATGTTGAAGATATGGTTGTTGAAACTGCTCAACAAATTTCCACTGAAGCAGAACCTGTTACCACTGATCACATAATTTCCACTGCAAGTGAAAAAGTTACCACTGATGTTCCATCATTTACCACTGCAGAGGAAGAAGCTGCCAGAAAAAGATCAGTTAAAGGTAAAGCAATGGTGATTGGTGCAGAACAAGTACATACAAGAATGATTTCTAAGAAAGATCAAGCTCAAATTGATTTTGATGCAAGATTAGCAGAACAATTTGAAGCTGCAGAGAGAGAAAATATGAAAAAGCAAAAGGAGATGGATGTTGCTAGTTTTATGGAAGCACAGAGGTTAGGTAAACTTGAAGCAGTAATGGCACAACCACTCTCAGTGATTCCACCAACCATCTTACATGAGAAACCCCCTATGTTCTCATATGTGCCATCAGATGAAGAGATTGAGCATATGATTAAGCATAATCCAGTTGTAAAGAAGAAAGCTATTGAGCTTGTTGCTAACAAGACTTTAACTGAAGAACAAAGAACAGCTCAATTGGTTGATTTCATTCAAATGAAGAATCAACAAGCACTGGATGAGATTATTGGAAACTTCAGAAAAGGTCAAAAGAAACAAAGACAACCTACAAAGGCACAGATCATTCATGAGATGAAAGTATATTGCTGCCATGTTGAAACTTGGAAGATGGCTGATTTCAAAGGTATGTCTCATGAAAGAATTGAAGGTATCTACTACAGAATTAAAAGGCAAGATAATACCTTCAGACCTATTGATTTTGAAGAAGTTGAAAGATTCAAACAAAGTAAAAGGAAAGCTTCAACAGTTGAAGATCATGTCACCAAAAGAATGAAAGTTCCTCAAGAGAAAGAATCTCAATCTGAGAAATGTGCAGAAGATCTACAGAGTGCAATTATCATTGTTGAAGAAGAAGATTTCTATCCAGATCCTTTACAATCAAAACATCAAATTACTGATTGGGAAGTGTACACAGCAAAGAATTTTGCTCCCACTTGGAAAATTATAAGACTGGGAGGAGAATCTTCATCATTCATTCAGTTTGAAGATCTTCTTAAAGCATGTGACAGAGATGATCTTGATACTCTTTGGAAGCTTGTTAATGAAAGATTCAAGGCTGATACTCTCAAGGATATGAAAGAAATGCAGCTCTGGGTTGACTTAAGAAGATTATATGAACCAGATCCTAATGATAAGTATTGGAAGTTTAATTCATCAAACTTGAATACTACATGGACATATTTTGATAAATGTGAGGTTCATCATGTTTCTACAACAAATAAAGTGGATGTGTTTATGTTTGCTGAGAAGGAATATCCACTTAGAGCTACAACTCTTTCTGCAATGTTGAAGTCAAAGTTAAGAGTTTATGCAGATAATGAAAAGGTTAGAGCTTTGATTCAGAAGATTCAAGATCAATATGCAAGAGCTGATAAAGTGTTGAGAAAAACAAGATAAGTGTTTGGAAGAATTCCCATATCCTCAGGTTTATTGTATACTTGAAGAAACTTGTTGATTTACAAATAAATCATAAGTTTAGGGGAGGATTGTTGGGAATTATACTACCAGTTACCACGGCTAGTGAAGATATTACAACTGCAGAAGATTGTACTTGCAGTGGAAACTCATTACCACTGCAAGAACAAATATTACCACTGCTCATTTGGTAACTGTTAGAGAAACGCGCTTAGATAAACATAGAAAAGATTTTGTGTATATCTTATTCTATTAGTATTATACTTATCTTGTAGAAGAGGACTCCTTGTTGTATAAAAGGAGATCCTAGTTCATAGTTAGAAGATATCTTTCTAATACGTTTTCTTAGAGCTTCAAGGTGTAACCCTAGTGATATTATAGATCACTCGTATTATTATCATTAATAATATTGGAGCTATTTGTTTGTTACATACATTGTTCTTACATACATACAACTGTTCCATTTACAATCAATCTTCTAAGTATCATTAAGTAGATTCCGCATACTTAGTGGTATCACTCAAAGTATCATTATTAACACAAGTTCAAGGTGTTCACGATCCAACACATACTTTTGATAATCAACGCATATCAAGTAATCCATCATATTAACATATCAAATCAACAATTTGTAAGATCATTTAAAATTTTATCATGCAGTTAGACACATAAGTTTACCATGTTAATCATATCAACACATTGTGCACCAGAGTCTGTACATGATTGAACCGATTCCATCATCGTAATTTGTAACAATTGTTCCACACTCGTCTAGTATTACGAATTCGAATAACTTGTAAGTGTTATTGAACTAAGGCCTTTGTCCCATTGTCTATATGAGTTTCCATTAAAACTTTCTTTGTCATTCCCCAATTTATTCTTCTTCATATTTTATTCCAGAAGACCATATGTATTATTTGAATACATATACATATCCTTCAGATTTTTACAAAACTGTAACAGTTTTATCATGTATATAAAACTAATATAGTAATTCAAGAATAATATTCCATGGGTATTTGTTGTTAACCAAATCCAAAGTTTGAATATTCCTTCACTCTAACAAAATAGATTAACAACCATATTCCCCTGTTTCAAACTTGTCTTTCACACAGATTGACCAATCAAGAATATCACTTTGAAACTATTGTATCAGTTTGTTGGTTATTCGGGTCATGATAATCAAAAGTTGCCGGATAAATTCTTGAATCGTGTAAAAGTTCACTTTCCTGATACAATATTTCGACCCTATTTGGTGCCTTGGGTTACACGAAATTTGTATAGAGATAAGACAAGAATGAATATTCAAATTCTAGGCACAAGAAAGAGAGCAAAACATGAATACTTTGTTGTATTTGTTGTTGATATAATATGTGTTTTTTTATGGAAGACCAAATCATGTTTACATATATATAAACTTATTGGTGGTTATAGGAAAAGTTGTGACTTTTAGTGAAAAGTCACACACCTTGGATGAAAAGTCATAACCATTCCTTTAATTATGTCCCAGTTTTGTAATAGAAAAAACTGTCGCTAACTGCAACTACAAATTGTCGCTAACTGTAACCATTAAAGACATGTGTATGGAGAATTTAGTGACGACGAAAATTTTGTCACTATATGTCCGTTGACTTACATTAACAACCTTTACCATTAATTGTACCCCGAAATCAAGCTAATACTTTATATAAGCGTGCACACCGCACCTCTAAACTCGTATTATAACTTAACTTGAAATCCATTTGGTCCCGGGTAAATCACCATTACACACAAAATGATTGATGAGACTAAAATCACCAACAATATTTGCAGATGTTGGTTTTATCTTATTTTTCACTTAAACTACTTTCTAATGAAATAATATAGCAAACAAAATTTCAAATAATATATATTTATATATATGACATTAGCAATCTCATGTGATCATACGTGATACATTAAGAACCAATATTTGAGTTGAACCTACAAAGTGATACTCTAATCAGTGTGTGGTCTGAATTAATCAGGCTTCATATGTAGCAAACATCGTATGCGTAACCAAGGCGAAGGAAGCTTAGTGTGGGATGATAAACAAACAATAGTAGCTATTGTGTTGTTGTGTTGCATTAGTTGACAAACAAAACAGATTTCAAAACTAGCTTTCTAGGCTCCGATAGTTTCTCAAAAGCTGCCTTCAACAAACTAACTCTAGCAATTTAACGAAAAAACAAGCTTACAAGATCCTCATCTTATAATAAGAAATGCAACGGAAAGCCAGTCTCATATTATCGACCAAACAAAAACTGGACAACCAGACTCATTTATTGAATGAGCCTCTAACTAGGCTCGACGTCTCATTTTGCATTGTATGATAAACATAAACGAAATAATAAAGCTAGACTCAAGTTTGGTTAGTTAAGCACTATACATTCGAGCTCGTTTATTGAATGCGAGCCTCTAACTAGGCTCGAACTCCGACCCGGGCTTGCTTAGGATGTGCTCGTTTTTACCGAACCGATCCCGAGTAAGTCACAAACGGCTTGGCATGTTTTCACCCCTAAACCCAGTTACATATTGTTTAAAAAAATGTGATTTACATAAACGTTTTGTATTTTTTTTTTTTAACTTTTTCTCATGTGGAATTTTCTACTTACATCAACCGATAAAGTTGTCTCATGCATGTTGTTTAACACAATTTTAAAAACATGTAACATATGCTCACTTTGTAGTAAAGATGTTTAAAAGAAAAAGATTTTATTGACCGGGTATAAGTCACGTTATAATTTTATAAGACAACTTCCATATTGGTCATATATGCATCTAGTTTAGGATATATAATCAAATATATTGCATAGAATATGCCCTTTTAACCTTTTATATTTTCGCATACTTAATCTTTGTAAAAGAACAACAATTTCATGGGTGTCTTATGCTTAATAATTTTATGAAGTCAATATTTGATTTGATGTTTGATGTCAGTCAACGTGTTTATATATTTGATAATGAATGATGTGATCAGAGCATATATAATATGATCTTTATTATTTCGAGTTATGAGGGAAATAAGAGTATATGATAAAGTACTCAAAAGAATAGGTTTCATTTTGGTCATTAACTCACTATATATATTTTGTACCTTTATTCTCATAAATTGTTTTGATCATTAACTCACTAATGCCCAATGTCATGGACTAGTACGTTAGTAGAGTACAATATTATAATTAACACAATATGAGAGAATAACACGATGATGCTAGAAGATTCTGTAACAAGCTTGCAAGGAAATATTAATTTACATGTGTTATACTGCATCATAATTTCAACGAGTTTTGATAGCTTAAGATAGCCAATGTCATCAGTATTTAACAAAGCAACGACCATTTACTATACGTTTTTTTTTTCTAAAAGCGATGTTATATATAATGCTTAAGTATGTGTACTATTGAAATGGGGTTGTTATTATATACTATACTAAACACACGCCGTAAGTAATATAAGTCATTACTTACGATATTTGCAATTATTAGTCGTTAATTTATTGGTTAGTTATTCTCTAAACAATGATGCAGGTGATTTTGGTGAGACCAATCATTAGTTAAAAAAGTTGTGTACAATAGATTATCCATAAATAAAAGTGTAATATTGGAATAAAATTCTAAAAGTACCTACGACGTCACGATTGGTAGAGTCTGTAACTTTGTTTTACCTCTCAAACCATCTTCATGCTTATAAAAAGCTTTGCAAAACAAATGTTTAATCGTATGGAGAAATAAAAATAAGGTGTTATTCTTTAGCTCACATGTCTCCAATCCACTAACTCTTAGAATATGCGATTTGGTAGACTTTATGAACTTTCCTTTACAATACATTTTAGTTTAGTAATTTATGACATAGACCTTATTTAATACAACTAATAGATCATCATTTACTTCTAAGCAAAACATACATGTCTTTTTTGTGAGTACTTGTGAAATATTGCAATCATCAGCCATAACTCTATGCTAGATCATTTATTATTGTCAAAATATCTATACAACCTACAATATATTTTAGCACTTTTCTCTTAATCAATTTTATGATTTTCATAATTAATTTTTAAGCATTACAAGTAATAAAGCAAGGTTTACAATTATTTAAAGCACAAACACATACAATTAAGGCTGAACAAAATCGACAAAAAACCATCGAACCGAAATTAAAAACCAAGCCGACCTTACTTAATTCAGTTCCAGTTTTAAATATTTATGGTTTTCGGTATGGCTCGGCTTGGTTCGATTCAGTTCGATTCTGCCAAAACTGATAAAAAAAACTCACCTAATGTCTAAACCAAACTGACAATTCAGTTCGGTTTGACTCGGTTCAGTTTAGTTTTACCCGATACTCAGCTCTACATACAATTAATACTCTTCTTAAATCACTCTCTCACTCAAAAGTACAATCATTTTACCACATGATACAATCTAAACCCAAGCATTTAAAAAAATTTAACAATATATTGGGTTATTTCCAAACTTTCAGAATTATATATATTATTAATTTTTTTTTAATGTTTGGGTTTATATTGTGTCATGTGGTAAAATGATTGCACTTTTGAGTGAGAGTGTGATTTAAGAAGAGTATTAATTATATGTTAAACTCACCATGAAGCCATGATAATTGAGTCCTTTTTTATTCAATTATACCCATGTATAGATACACTTGATAATACTTAAAAGGGATAATGTGTATGCCCAATTATAGAAAAACTTTTACCAAAGCCATGTTTTAGTTATGGTCCAATGCCATTACCAAATTCGTCCAAAAAAACCCTTTAATGACAAAAATGCTGAAAGTATTTTAGAAAGACAAACATACCCTTACATTTCTGAAATTTAAAGAAGAACGAAATACTTTATATAAATAAGATTGCTGGTGTAATGCATAACAAAACTTTCCTGACACGAGCAAGTAATTATTCAAAAAATAAGTATACATAACCTAACGAAATGTATATTTTAAATCAGTTTTTCTAGTAAACATGGAATTATAAAACTATTTTTGAAAGGTGAATTCGTTTGTGTTCTAAATGCTTTATTGAAAGATAAAAACGCTAGAATCACTTAAACTTTGTAAAAGAAAAATTATTTCACAAAATAATATGTCGAAAATGACTTGTACATCTTTTGAACATTAAAATGATCTGAGTTCAATATAATAACATATTACGTCATTTTATGGAATAGCAACTTTAGATCCACAAATAGTTTACAAAATCGTATATAACATATATTTAAAAGGTGAATCTATACGTATGCTAAATTTTTTATTAAAAAAAATAATTGAAAATAAATGAAAGTAAAAATCGTATACCTTTTACAAAAATTATTTCAGAAAATGAACGATGTGTCAAAGTTACTTGTATCACATCTAGGGGCGGCAATTCTCGACACGACACGATAAACAACACGAACCCGACACGAAGTTAAACAGGTTTGGGTTGAGGATAAACAGGTTTGGGTCAAAAACAGGTCAACCCGTCTAACCCATTTAATAAACGGGTAGTGTTTGGGTTGAGCAAGTGTTAAACAGGTCAACACGTGAACCCGTTTAAGTATATAAGTCTCTAAAAATAAAATATATAACTTGGTTTTAATGTTGGATATGGATTAAATGTATTTTGGTATGTTCTTATGATTATAACTCGGATTTTATTGAAATTGACGCTTATAACTTATAACTCAAATATCATTGAAATTGTCGTGTAGTTATTTGTATGTTATTTTTATCATATTTTAGATCCTTATATCATTTTTGCATTTAAGCTAGTTAAATAAACAAACTACAAATCTTATTCACTACTTGACCTATTTACTTAAACGGGTTAAACGGGTCACAAACGGGTTACACGTGTTATGCAGGTCTGGGTTAGGGTTGAGCTTCTTGACACGATTAATAAATGGGTTGTGTTTGGGTTGAGGTTATTTCAACCCGCCAACCCGCGAACCCGAATATGTCAACACGAACACGACTCGATTGCCACCCCTAATCACATCAAGGTTGAACAATTAAATATGAGAAAGGATGTACTTTAGTTCCATTAAATGTCGGTTTTAACCTCAACATTTGCCGCCAAACGTTTACTATATATACAAGACACCTTAAAGTCCAACCACAAAACACAAGAAAACCTCAACAAATTAATTTACGATCGACAAAAAAATCTCCAACTAACAACGATTCCCAAACATACAAAAACCCTACATTCGAACTTACAAACAAATATGATGATAGTATCGCATGATCAAGAAACAACAACAACAACTGAGATGATGAGGACGATGAAGATGGCGGAAGAAAGCACCTTCCAACTCAATGTACTTCTTGGCGAGGCTCTCTCGATTTCTGAAAAACTGGTATATAATTAACTAATCTTGTGTTCTTTTAAATATTTTCTATTGTGTGTTACTGATACTAGCATGAAGAGTATTGATATATCCACGATTCCATGTTTAGTTTGATTAAGTAGTTGCATGCATGCTTGTAGTCACCACAGTTGCATTAGATCATGTTTGCTTTCATCCCATGTTTAGTATTACATAGCTCTTAAGTTTAGGTTAGTGGGTTTCATCTTCATTGGTATATATGTTTTAATTAGTTTTCAAGGAAGTAAGAGAAAGAGTATAATGAGAAAATTAGTTCAAGAGTGGTTCTTGATTTAGTTGTTAGTTTAGTTATCGTCTAAAGAGAGTGACCATCTCAAATCGATCTTCTATAAGTTAATTACTACTAGGAATTACAATTTAATCATCATGTGTAATGTGGATATATGCTAATTCTGTTTTATATATATTACTATCAGCCTAAATAAAACTATCAAACCGAATTAGTTTTTATCGTTTTTTGTTCAAGCAGGGATATGTTTTATTTTATAGTTTATTGCTTGATTATTGTGTGTTCATGGATATACTAACGTTTATCTATTTTTCCACTTTATAGGCTGCGGTGAAGTGCTCGGCCAGTACAAAAAGCATAAGATCAGGAAGTCATACGGACATTGGAGCACGCAGATCAAATGAGGACCAACACATCCATATCGATGATGTAGCTAAGCATCTTGGTGATGATGTTTACAAGTGGGCTAATCTCCCAAGTTCGTTTTATGCTGTTTTTGATGGCCATGGAGGGGCTGAAGCAGCATCATATGTCAAAGAACATGCCATGAGATTATTCTTTGAGAGTTGTGATCTACCAAAAGCAACAACATTAGATGGATCAGTAGATGAATTGTTCTTAAAAGAGTTACAAGACTGCCATTGCAAAGCGTTTTTACAAGCTGACCAAAATCTGAAAGAAGAATGCAGTATTAGTGATTATTGTGGAACCACGGCTTTAACTGTTTTAGTACTCGGGAGGCATTTATTGATATCAAACGCTGGAGACTGCCGTGTGGTTATTTCTAGGAAAGGAGTTGCAAAGCAAATGTCTAACGACCACAGACCATCTAATTTGCTAGAAAAGAAGAGAGTGGAGGAACTAGGCGGTTACTTTGAAGATGGGTACCTGAATGGCGAACTTGCTGTGACACGAGCCCTTGGAGACAGATGCATGAAATCAGAATCACCTCTGATTGCTGAACCGGAAATGACACAAATGGTGTTGACCAAGGATGATGAATTTATGATAATTGGATGTGACGGGATCTGGGATGTTATGTCAAATGAAGAAGCAGTGAGCCTTGTTCGGAAACAACTAATGCAACACAATGACCCTCAAAGGTGTGCTACAGAACTCATTAATCAAGCGCTACGCCTACACACAAGCGATAATCTCACTGCTATTGTCGTTTGCTTCTCTTCTCACATTGAGCCTCCAAAGCCTTGGCGTCCAAGACGTGGATTCAGAGAAAGCGCACAGTAGACACACAACTCTGCAACAAGACAATGAACTGGTAAAAATTCTTGTTTTCTCTTAATCTCTTGTGATGCTCCTCCTGATGTGATTTCTAAATCATTTTTTAACTGTGTTAACTAACAGTTGCACTGCAAATGTCTAAAAGACCGGTAGCGTCTTATTTACAAGAAAAGACGAGATGGAAAGAACTAGAAAGTTTCTATGAAGACGGATATCTGAATGGCGAACTTACTGTAAAACAAGCTTTTGGATAAAGCTTCTGGATCATTTGTTAATTTGTCTTTGCTTCTTGTAACTTTTCCCCGGGGCTTGTATGGGACTGCATCAAAAACACCGCGGAGTGAAAACCGGTGGCATGGCCTCCGTGGGTGGGGGTTTTTCTCTTGTCTTGGTTATCTGTAATTGGCAAGAGTTTTTTCATCCTTTTTGCGGTCCTCGCAGTTAAAGCCTCGGGAGGAATCTAGAATGTGTAGATTTGTTTATTTCTAGATTTGTGTTTGTACTCTTTGGCTTCTAGTGCCTTTCTAGTAGCTATTTTTTAATATAATTATGCCGTTCAAAAAGAAAGAAAGAAAGAAAACTTATCTCATATAGTTGCCATTTTGTGATTTGTGTAACTGCAACTTTGTGCTGAATTGTTTCAAGCATTAATGAATGAACGAATGAGTTATTTTTCATCACTTATGACCTTTTTCGTGTGTTTTAAGTTTCCTTAGATTTTTGCAATGCTTGAAATGATGGATTCAAGCATATGTCAAAGATGTAATGGGTGTGGCTGGTTTTTGTCTCACAATTCTTGTTCAGAGTTGGCTAATTTCAGCATATATTACGGTTTCTGAGTGCTGATGCATTATCTTCTTACGTTAACAGTAAATATTTTCAATGAATAATACATTTTTCTAATAATAGTATATAAAGATATAGAAGCCAATTTCCATGGTCTTCTTTAGTTTCTACAAAATTTTGGTCAAATTTCTGAAAGCCAACATGGACAAGAGTGAGATTTCAACTCACATAGCAAAGGGCTTACAAAGGACCCACACCAAACCATAATCACCAGGTGAATCAAACTTGGTATGCTAATACAGCTAGGTAAAAACCTGGTTCATCGATGAACTCAGCTATTGTAAACGAGTAATCAGATGCAACACTCTCTAATGTCGGTTTATCAGGCAAGTCAGCGACTACAACATCAGGGTACTCTGCTTTCTGCTGCTTGAGCATTTCTCTTCCTTTTGGATGACTTATCACAATTCTTGCACCTGCTCATAGGCAATACGCAAACACGATCAAATTAGATTGGCATACAAGTACCACTTTCATGCAGTTACAAGCATGCATATCAACAAACGAGAACAAAAGAATCTCTCTTGTCATAAGAGGTAGCCAAGGTTCTGCACCAAAATTAAACCTTGGCGACTTACCGTACAAACCCATTTCACCCATTCCCTTATTTTACCCGTTTATCCTATTAGAGATAAAAACATAGCTAGAACTAGAATCAAAGTTAATGGATCGAAAATGTACCTCTACTTTTAACTTTATTTTACTCATTGTTGTAATATGAACCTGATTTTGTTGATGCATGTCCTTAACACTCATTTTTGTAATATGAACCTGGTTTCATCTTTTATTTTCAATTCCAACAATATGCTATAATGTGTGTTTTTTTATCCAAACACCATACTCCAATAGTTTATCCTTGTAAAACTGTCGATCATTTTTTTCTTGTAAATTAAACGAACTTATTTCAGTATCTAAGTAGAAAGTTGCGCCCATTTGACTTAGTAATTAGCGACTGGACCTATTTTAAAGATAATTTTGTAAGAAATCGCTTACGATGACAGTCAGAATGTCAAATTTCTCGTCTTATCTATCATATATTATGCAACTAAAATTCAAGAGAGAAAATATAACATATACCTGGCAAGCAAACCTTGGATAGTACACCAAAGACTTGACTGAGGTCAAACGGCAAACCAGGAACAAAGTAAAGGAACACAACATCAAAAGGTGCCCACTTTTCAGGTACGTAAATCAACTCCCCTTGCCAACATTTAACCTTATCATACTTCTCTTTAATGCACGCCAACACAAATAAAGAATCATGAACCACAAGCAACTGTTTGTAAGAGCATGTCTCAACCACTCGATCAACAAAACCTTCTGAACCCGTTGAAATTAAAATACTTGAATCCTCCCCAACTTTCGCAGCAGATATTATACGCTCACTATTTTGTTTGTAAACTTCATCAGAATTTATATCATCCGCATCAAGAAATGACCAATCTTTTTCCGCAAAATCTTCAAAGTTGAGGACGGAGACTGTTCCTTCAGTTGGTGCTACACCACAAGTAGTTGGCTTATACGAAATAGAAGTGGGTTGGATTGAAAGTGAAGGGAACCAGTTATTAGTGAAAGGAGAATGAGCTAGGCGTGTATAGGGTGTACGACTATTGTTAGGAGATGATGGTAGGCATGACAGGGACGATGGTAATGAGATAGAATTCATGAGCCTAATATCAATTTATGAGAAAGAAAAAAAATAGGATACAAAATGTGGCACACTAGAGATATCAGCTTAATCGTGGTTGCATTTCACAGTTAAGGCACAATGCTAATCCTGAGAAATTTTGTCAAGAAAAAACGAGAAGTTAGTCTTTAGTACCACATTAATCAACTCTTCCTAACATTCGGCATACTTAAGATATTTCCCATACACCAATATATAAACGGCATTATCTCTAGGGTATATCACAATTCATGGATAGAAAAGGGAAATACTTTTCAAGCAAAAGGATAGATTTTGCTTCTTTAAGCGAAAAAATGAATTACTATGAGCTTATTGACTTATCTGCTAATAATTTTATAAATTAAGCACTTAATTCGCGCATCGCTAGGTGCTTATCTAAAAGTCTATACAAGTCGGAAACATAAGCTAGAAATATGCAAAGCCGAAACACCCCCCGGGAAATCTAGTTCAGCCTATGAAAACATATACCTTCACTAAAATACCAACACAGCTACAATGTAAGCTCTAAAGTCAATGGTTCCCAAAATAGTAGTCACTAAAAAGTGGAGCACAGTTAGTACATAAGTTTAACGAAGAGGGGTTTGCCGGTTTGGGATTGCTTATTAATGCAGATAAGCAGTTGGAAAACAGCTTATTTGCTTATTTTACTATGAGATAAGGAGATAAAATAAGCAATTGCAAACAAGAAATAGAAGAATTAATGATTTGGAATAACAAACGTTAAATTAAAAGATGGAAGTTTTACCGGCTGAAAGAGAGGAAGCAGTCGCCGTAGTATGATGAGTGACTGAATAGATTATCTTCTTAAAATCTACTTGCAAAGTTATATGTTGCTCCCTTCAAGTTTTAAATATTAGTAATTGACAATTTACCTTCACAAGCTCGCAAGGCTTTTTTTTTTTAAGGGATTATAAGGGCTTTGAGCTTATAAAATAAGGCAATAAGCTATGTTATAAAATAAATTTTGTTTGTTACAATGATTTACGGAAGTTTTTATAAGAACAAGCATACTGAAACGGGCTTACGAGAGTTTATAGTTAGTCAAATTACTTAAATAATTTTTAAAATTTATGATATGTTTGGTGAAATTAACTAGAGATGGGCCTGAGGCTAGAGCTTATATTACAAGCCGAAAGCTAAAGCTTATGTTTTTATAAAGTTGTTAGGCGAATTAGTTGTAGTTGAAGCTCATTAATGTAAAATTGCATAGAAATAATAAAACTAAATTTAAATGTATTTCAGCGTTTGCGTGAGAATTCATTATATTTTGAAGAGTGTTTAAGTAACTTGACTAGCTATAGTCCCCATAAGCCCTTTTCAATAGGTTTGGGCTTATGGAGGCTTATGGCTTATAAAAGCTTTTATAAGCTTGTGTGACAAACAAAGTTTATTTAGTTTATTTTTAAAACTTAAGCCCCATGCGCCAAACACAGATATAACATGAAAAAGATTGAAATATATTTGAACTTAATTTGAATTATGTTTATGTGATTTTACATTAATAAGATTTAACTTCAACTAATTCATCAAACAACTTCGTAAAAGTATAAACTTTAACTTTTGCCTTATAATATAAGCGCCAACTTTAGCTTCACCTTCATCTTCACCTTTTATCTTTTAACTGACGAAACATTTTCAAGGTGAGGTGTTTACAAGTTTTTAAAAAGATTCAAATTCAAATCTAGTTCAGTAAATACCTTGTGATTATTAAGAAAAAGTTTAAAAATAGTTACGAGAGTGCTAGAGAGTACTAGTTAGGCCGAGCATCAAATAACATGCCTCAAAAGTAATTCCTCTATAATTTTTTATTTTTTTATTTATTATTTTTTTTTTTTAATCGACGGTGCTCAATCTTGTCTTTCAAAGTATAAAAGAAATGAGATGTAGACATAACTGAAGGTACAGATGCTGCTTCCAGAAGACCCTCGGCCTTTTTGAGACTCGTTAAATAAACCATAACGTACTGGGCATTATGCCTAAAGATCGATTGGCTTGCAAGCCTAAATGAGCATCAAATAATATTTTAGTTTCAAAATTACTTTTACCTCTAATCGAGCTCAAAATAGATAAACGAACTCGAGCTTAATGTACTTAACAAGCCGAGATCGAGTTGAATTATAATTCCTTCACGCATATCATATGAACACGCCGAGCTTAAGTTAAAAACATAAGGCTTGGAACCAACACAAGGTTGAGCATTAAAAATTTCAACGAGTTGGGCTTGAACTTCAATAGGCTCGAGTTGAATTATAATTCCTTCACGCATATCATATGAACACACCGAGCTCAAGTTAAAAACATAAGGCTTGGAACCAACCCAAGGTCGAGCATTAAAAATTTCAACGAGTTGAGCTGGAACTTCAATAGGCTCTGACCATTTCAATAAATTTAAATTAGGCCAAACTGGTAGGAATATATATGAAATCTCCCCTTTTTATAATGTCTGTAACTAAACAAACCCAATCAAACAATCTCAAATGGGTTAACATGTTTTGTAGGTGGTAATGGTGATAACAGCCACTCAGCTACCCTTAGATCAACCGATTCGTGGCACAAGTGATCCAACAAGAAAGATGGTTTGTGCACCAGAATAATTTGGTACACCAGAACACTTTATGCGACAAATTATACCAGATGCTCATGAAATTGTACAGGTCATGTAAGATAACAGGTAAGGTGTAATGAGAACAGTTTGCATTTTTTGTGAAACAAACATGATAAGATAAGAAAGTAAACTGAAAACTGGGGGGAATTTTCGCATTCTCATAGATACAATAACTGTTATAGCCAGTATAAAAATCAAACTCTAATTAACTCAGAGAAAAATGGGGTAGACCCACATTTTGTCATTCAAATAAAAACAGATGTTAAAACATTATAATATTCTTGATCTCTGCGAAAAATGATAAATATACCGATGGAATATGAATCAGTACATTTATTTGGGGGTGAGGCTACGTAAACTAGTCCCAAGCACTAGGTGCACCAGCCCCCGCACCACTGTATCCCCCACCACCACTATATCCACCATATCCGCCACCACCATACCCACCACCACCATATCCGCCGCCACCTCCACCATACCCGCCACCACCATATCCACCACCACCACTATACGAGTTTTCCTTTCTAAAATCACGGCCACCAAACCGTCCTCCTGACCGCCTATTCTTACCACCACCATAAGACGGCCGACTGGCATAACGAGTAAGCCATGCGGGTACTTCTTGATTAGCTTCTTGAATCAAATCAGCTAATCCTTTTGCTAATGATGTGTTGTTGTCGTTAAAGAAAGCTGTAGCTAAACCTGATTTCCCAGCTCGGCCTGTACGCCCTATTCGGTGCACATAATCGTCAATGTCGTTAGGAAGGTCAAAGTTGACCACGTGAGAAACGTGAGGGATGTCAAGACCACGTGCTGCCACATCAGTTGCAACTAGTATTGGTGTGTTTCCACTCTTGAACGATCTCAATGCTTGTTCCCTCTCCTGCATTCATTTTAGCAAACAAATAATGATGAGAATTCGGAAGAGTAAGACAACACTCGGTTACTACTCTGTTGCACGAAAACTGTAGCATCACCCCTTTAAAAAGGGGATTGGATTCATTTTGACCATATTATTGCTACTTAGAATCAAATTTTATTTAAAAGCTGAGTAAACAAAATTAATCGTTTAATCAGTTTCATACCAGCTACACAAGACTGAGAGTAACAATACCCTCTTCGTCCAACCTTAGGAGAGATTATTACTCATTTCGCAAAAGAACTATTTACACCTCAAAAGGTGCCTGGTGGGCACCCGTTAGCAAATCCCAATTACAAAAATGTTGATTATTAGAACTTTAAATAGCAACAGCACATCAAAAGACTATTTTGTATGGTGCCGAATGATTATATCTCAACTGGATTATCTAATGCACCGAAACATTCCCCAAGATACTCCACATACTATGCAAAATTTTCCTCTACTCAAAAGATTTAAGTTCAAGAACATATTTGCACATTATAACGACGACAATATTAAAAATGTTGGAAAAATCCTATCTGACTTACAGGTTGTGATCTATCACCGTGAATTGTTGTTGCAGGAAATCCGTTACTGTAAAGCCAATGTTCAAGTGAATCAGCTCCCTTCTTTGTCTCGACAAATACTAATGTAAGAGGTTGCTGCAAATATTTGATACCAGGTTAGGCTATAACGGTGTAAAATCATATGTGTCAATGTGCATTTACATTAATCCAAATAATGTATACTTGTCAATTGCCATCTGATATACCTTGCCATTAGTTCCGGTATCCTTCTGTGCATGAAGAAGGTCCATAAGATGGCTTCTCTTGTCACTTTCTTGGACATATTCCACCCTTTGGACAATCAAATCCGTACTTGAACCAACACGCCCAACGGTTAGAAATATGTAATTGGAAAGAAAATCAGATGCCAATCTCTGCAAAACAAGCAAAAATCATAAGAAAACAGCCTAATGTAATTAATTCCTATCTGAACCCAATGATATATTGAATTAGAGATGCCAAATTCAACCCAGCCAATTTACTAAATAGGTCAAATATGGGATGTGTCTGATCTTTAATGGGTTATATGGATTAAGCTAACACATTTAACTGGAAAGAAAAATAGGCAAATGGTTGAACTGGTCATCCCAAGTGTATTCAATAGCACAAAATCTCTTATATTTCCACCAGTAAGATACGTTTGGCCATCATTGCAATAGTGTAAAAAACATTTATCACAATCAAAGTACAAAAATGTTTTCTAACATAGTGAAGTAGAACACTGTTTGTGGGTCACTCAACCCTGCCCAGCCACAAAGTGTTTGACCAGCACTAAAGATTTACCCACTTTAACCCGGCCGATTCGTCCATTTCGCAACCTTTATTACTTATCCAGTTATCAACAGATGCACATACATTATATGTAGCATAACCCAAATTAAAAACCATCAAACCTGGATTTCTCTAGGAAATGTGGCACTGAACAGCATTGTTTGTCTTGCACCTGGAGGAGGCATGTCAGTTTGCTCCACAATCTTTCTGATTTGTGGCTCGAATCCCATATCCAGCATACGATCTGCTTCATCAAGTGCCAAATACTTTATCATTTCCAACGACACTTTTGCCCTTTCCAGCAAATCGACCAATCTTCCTGGAGTAGCCACAAGAATATCAACTCCTCTCTCCAGCTCTCGTAACTGGCCACGCATGATATGCCATTAACACCATTAGAAATTATGATTCACATCAAATAGATGATAAAGAAACCCATAAAATGGTTCAATATACAAGGTTATCAAAAAAGTAGCAACTGCAGTCACACAAAATCACGAAAATATTTTATTACTCATTCACGTATACTAAAACTATAGGGGTATTAATGACTATCCCCAACCAAGCAGTTAAATCTGTCCATCAGATGTTTGGTCTGAAGATACTGCAACCCTGGCCCAAAAAGAGCACATGTAATATATATTCACCCAATTAAGTCATAGTTTGCAGCTGCAGGCTAGAAAAAATGTTGGGTCAGACAGGTTGGGTTACAGGTTGAAACAGGTAGTCTTTTAGTATTGGTTGAAATGGTCACGGGTTAACCTGTAAACACTTTTTATCCAATGGTTTAAAAATAATGAATGTGTTAACACAATTTTCGTTACCATGCTATTACAATATGAATCTAAACAACTGATTAAAATGATTTGAGAGGTTGTACGTGATACGTAAGAGAACTCCGAGCGACTTGTAACACATTTGACCCATTTCCACTATAACTAAACTTTTTTATAAGACTTGTCAGAGATATAACATAACGCAAAGTGTCCCATTAACAAGTAAATGGATTAATGTTGCCACCTCAAGTGCCAGCCAATATTTGAGTGCAAAGTAAAGCTTGCATGGATCTGCTTATTAATCATCTAAACCGAGAAATATAAGCCTTGAACTCCAGTTACCTGTTGATTAATAGGAGCTCCTCCATAAACAACCACCACCTTCACACCAGTCTGATAAGCAAACTTTCGAGCTTCCACATGTATCTGCGTGCAACACAGCATATAGCTACATTTATAAACCAACCATGACAACAATATAAACAAGAGTACGAAAATGGGGAGGTCAGGTGACAGGTCAAATGGAAAACTTTTGGTATGGACCATATCGGTTCAAGTTGGGTGACCCAAAACACTTATTGCCCAAAAATGTTGCATTTCACAAGTATACGAATACAAAATTGTCAGAGTTAAGTAATTATATAACTTTTGGAGTAGAGCTAAAAATTTATAAGATTTTATGCATTAAGAATACACTTTGAGATACTCCATTTGACCCATTTTCTTTTCAGATAGATTTGTATATTTGACCTGTTTCACCACTTACAGGTTAAACATAACACAAATTGACCTATCCATAAGTAAATGGGCAAATCTCTAGTATAATTTTTAGCATAGAACAACTAAGATCTATGGGGGTGTTTAGATTAGCTTATTTCCCGGGCTTATTTGAAATTCGAAAAGCCGATAAGCTCACGGTTTAGGGCTTACGAGCTTATCAATTGCCGCTTATGATAACCTCATAAGCCCTAAAAAGTGAGCTTATCAGCTTTTCCAATTTCAAATACAACCATAAGCCCAGCACCTACTAATAAGGTGTTGGGCATTCAAAATACACTTTATGAGACTACATTTGACCCTTTTATCTTTCAAGTCAACTTTTTATATTTTACACGTTTCACCCCTTACATATCTAACATAACATAAATTAACACAGTTATAGGTAAATGAGCAAAGTTGCATAACTAATATAATTTTTTGAATAAAAACAGCTCAGAATTGAAAAGGTTTTATGCATTCAATATAGCTTTGAAAGTCTCTCGATCCATTTGACACAATTTCTTTTGAGCTAACATTTTGATTTTTTCTTGTTTTGCCCCTTAGAGATTAAACATAGCACAAATCAACGCATTCACAAGTAAATGGGAAACATTGCCATATCTATATGCGTAGTCAAAAATCAAACCTGACATGAGAGCTCCCTCGTAGGAGACAGAATAAGAGCAAGGGGATAGACGGTTCTAGTACCATATGGTTTTTGCACAGACTGCCCTTTCATTATTCCACTAATTATAGGAAAGCAAAATGCTGCTGTCTTGCCTGAACCCGTCTGAGCACAAGCCATCAAATCTCGACCCGCTAAAGAAATAGGAATCGTATAACGCTGAACCGGTGTTGGCTTAACATACTTGCACCTCCTGATATTCAAATTCAAAGCATCTCCCAAATCGATTTCTGCAAATGTATTAACTGGAGGTGGAACATTCTGACCAGTTGTTTCCACAGGGATATCCTCGTAAGCATCAAAATTAATCCCGTTATTTTCTTGCTCCGTCTTAGTCTCCTCAACAGCTTCTATTTCCTCATTACCAAATGGATTAGCCTCCCAATCTCTACCACCTCGATTCCCCCAACCACCATGTCCTCGACCACCACTACCATACCCTGGCCTACCATAATCCGACCTAGGGGCACCCCACCGTGAACCACTAGTTTGTCTACTATACCCTGACCTATCATTCATAGACGGTGCACCACCATTCGACATAACCGGGCCAGCTGCTTGCTCAGAAGCAGCTGGCCTGTTACGAAGATGGGGTGGAACATAAGAAGGCTTAGCAGGAGCCCCCGAAGTAGTACTCCCATAACTATCAGCTCCGGGAGCTGTGTTATCAACAACATCTGCCCAAGAAGTTCTCATGATGTATTATACAACCTAAACTTTAACTTTAACCACAAACAAATTCCAAAATCGTCGCTTACAAATTGCTCTCAACCAACCAGATCTAAACACTGAACCTGATAACATCAAACAACAACACCAAAAGAACTAATATCAACAATGGAACAATAACACTTCAAATTATCACACATTTACCTAAAAATCTAGCATCTCGTCCATATTCACATAATCATCCAATAATTATAAACAACTGGCATAAATCATGATACAGTAATTTTACTAAAACAGTGTATGCACTGAAATTACATGAAAAGCGTATATGTACACAGATTATACCACGTTACAGGACTAAGCAACGTATACTAGTATACAAATTTCCTAAGAATACGAATATGAGATCGATCTGTTGAAATGCCGAAGTTTAGCTACAAAGTATATACATTGCAGGCAAAAGTGTAACACACTTTGATATTAGTTAAAAAAATCTTACATTTCCCTGAAGATTTAAAGAAACCAAGACATTTAGCTATAAACGTAACATCTAGAACCAAATCGCGTTATCATCCAATAAATCTAAACAATCATCACACATCACGATACACAGCAGCTAATGAAACAAAAACCCCAATCAAGGTACACGAAGCACTGGATTCTATAACATCATTAATTCAAGTACATAAAACAGTATATAGATTTCCTACAACAAGATCGACATCAGCCGATTATACCACATAATCATTATCTAGAAAATAATAAGATTAGCTATATATATTACACTAAACTAAAATTATAACATCCAGTAAACCTAAACAGTTATACAATCAGATTATACAAAATCAAAACCAACAAAACAGTAAACGCAATCCACATTACGCGAAGCTGTGTATATCTACACAGATTATATCATATATACGATGTCAAAATTCAGGTAGACAAAATAGTATACATATTTTGTTACACGCAGCGCATAAACAGATTTCGTGAATCGATCTATTGAAATGCAGAACGAATACACTTAAAATTATTTAGAAATCACACATTTATACAGATTTCGTGCTTATAAGATCGACATCGACTGACATTACACAGCTAAATCACGTACAAAATCACGTCATTATATACAACTAATAAAACAGTAACCGCAATCAAATTACACGAAGCGCACCAATTATATAAAACAGTATACAAATGAGATTGTAACGCAAAATGATAAGCTACAAAATTAGTTATAAATCATACATTTAGCTAAAATTATAAAATCAGCTACAAAATTACATAATCATCCAATACATCTAAACAGTTAACTAACGGATTATATAAATAAGCTGATTAATATCGATTTAAGTATATAAAATATTCATTAGATTCAGATCGATCGATAATAATAAGTAGCTAATGATTAAAATGAGTGTGTAGTAAATGTAATTAAGTTAACCTGAAGATGATGATGATGAAGGTGTGACTGCAGGAGTGCAGGCAAAAGTGTAATACACTTTGATACTAGTTAAAGAATTCAAGACATTTATCTATAAACGTAACATCTAGAACCTAATCGCGTTATCATCCAATAAATCTAAACAATCACACACATCACAGTAGTACAGTGCACAGCAGGTAATGAAACAAGAACCCCAATCAAATTACACGAAGTGACTGGATTCTATGACGTCATTAATTCAAGTACATAAAACAGTATACATATTTTGTACAAACGAGATCGACATCAGCCGATCATACCACATAATCATTATCTACAGTATAAAAAAGAACTGTGGTACATTTAATAAGATATTAAACTTAAGATTAGCTATATGTCATACACTAAGCTAAAATTATAACATCTTATACAATTAGATTACATAAAATGAAATAGAACTGATAAAACAGTAATCGCAATCCAGATTACGCGAAGCGAAGCTGTGTATATTTACACACATTATACGATATCAAGGATTATTCAGGTAAACAAAATAGTTCATATATTTTGTTAACGCAGCGCATATACAGATCTCGTGAATCGATCTATCGAAACACAGAACGAATAGCTGCAACATATAAGAGCTGCAGGTAAGAGTATAATACACTTAAAATTATTTATAAATCACACATTTATACAGATTTCGTGCGAATAGGATCGACATAGACTTACATTACGCAGAATGATTCGCTACAAAAAAAACTTTAGCAAAATATAAACATAACATCTAGTAAAATTTGGCGTCATTATATACAACAACTAATAAAACGGTAACTGCAATCAAATTACACAAACCGCACCGATTATATAAAACAGTATACAAATGAGATCGTAACGCAAAATGATAAGCTACAAAATCAGTTATAAATCATACATTTAGCTAAAATTAGAAAATCGGCTACAAAATTAGATAATCATCCAATACATCTGAACAGTTAGCTACCGGATTATATAAATAAGCTGATAATAAGCTGATTAATATCGATTCAAGTATATAAAAATTTTAACAAGATTCAGATCGATCGATAGTAATAAGTAGCTAATGATTAAAATGAGTGTGTAGTAAATGTGAATTAAGTTAACCTGAAGATGAAGATGAAGAAGGTGTGATGACTGCAGGAATTTAGGGGGATGAATGAATGGAAACCCTAATAAAAAGGGGGAGAGAGTGAATTGGGGCTAAAATATCTGTTTGTTTTAGATGATTTTACTTTGCTTACGTCTTGGACAATGTTTTTCTTTTTTCTTTCGAGTTTCAACCACGTGTTTCTGCTTTTTTATGTGCTGTGAGTTTATTAGTTTTACGTTTTTGTAAAATTGTTAAAGCGCTCCGTGTCGTTGGCTGGAAACCAGGGGTTTCCGCGGGTGCTCGGGATCTAATGGATTTTTACGATGTAGTGTTAATTTTTGAGAAAAACATTGACTTTTTTTAAACGTATTTTAAATGCACCTGGTTCACTGAAACATGCTTTTATATTACAGTTCAAAAAACGTGCTTTTATATTACCTTGTCCACCCAAACAAATAATGCGAGCCAGACATCAGATCTCGTATTATAAGGTTTGGCGCTGAAATCATCACCCAAACGACACGTAATTTCCTTTTTTTTTTTTTTTTTTTTGTTTATTGGATTATATGTGTGACGAATGGTGTCTTATAACGTCAGTTTTTGGAAGGAGGGTATTTTTTGTATAAGTTATAGGTTTCGAGTTAAAGGTAAAAAGTGTCGAGGTGACAACACTTTTTGCTATAACGCGAGATGGAACACCACGACACCTTTGCACTCTTAGAACATGCGTAGTGGCGTCGAAATAACCCGACTTACCTTGCTTGGCGATATTGATGCATCGTGAGCTTGTGCTCAAGACTTTTGTGGTCATAAAGCTGAGCGCAAGTAGTGAGAGAATAGTGGAAAGATATGGTGATATGATATTAATGTGTCAGGGATTTTTTTGTACAATAAGAAATTACTTAATTATGACAAATTAGTGATGTTTTATATGTTTTGAGTTATATTAGAGTAAGATAATTTGTAGTTGTGAAAATGCAAGTGAGAATAGTTTTACCGTTGTTGACTTTTAGTTAATGTCGTTGGGGAAAATGAAATATCACTTAAGAGTAGAATCAAATTCCATTTTATACCGAACACTTGTTCGGTGTTGCAATATTGGATGAAAAATGTTATAAGCTTTGGTACAAGTATGTTGGCAATGAAAAAGACAAATTGTCAAAGTAAATGAAAGATTGACAATTTAAATTAAAATTGAGTAATGTGTTACTTTTTATTTTAGTTGTTTGAAGTTTGAAAAAATAGCAATAGGACAACTATTTTCAAAAGAGTAAATTGCACGAAACAGTATCGAATTATAGGACGATATTTATTTAAGGTGACACACAACATAAATGTTCGATAATTGTATCGTATCTTTTTTCAATGATGTTACTATCTCAAAGTTTGATAACTTTTTTATTTAAAAATAAATAAAAAAAATAAAGAAAAAAAGACCAAACTTTTATTAAGAAATATACTTAATTTTCAAATGGTATCATTGCATCAAAATAAACGTATTATACAGTTATTGAACATTTTAATTGTATGATACATTAAATAAGAATATGCGTATAGTTCGATACATGCTTTTGCATTAAAAAAAAAAAAAAAAAAAAAAAAAAAAAAAAAAAACGCACTTAAATATGCACTATGTCAAACACCTTTTTGAGGGTGGAGACAAGAATAAACTAAAGGCTAAATTGTTTCATGGAGTTAGGTTGGTGGTCTTATGAATACTTTGGAGGTGGCGTAATCTTTTTATATACGAGCCAATTGAATCTCGACATGCCATTATAGATCGAGATGTTTTCTTGCAGATTCAGTACCTTTCTCAGTTGTGGATCTCTAGCAGGAGCAATCGGCTTGGTGGCAACTAGTCCTCATGGATTTTCAGCCTATGAATAGTATTTGACCCCCCATAACCGATTTGTTTTCATTAGTTATATGTTGTTGCTTCATAGGTGTTTGGGATTTTTGTTTATTTGGGTGCTCTGTAATTGTTAGTTGGGTTTCGTTTGGTTCTCCTCCTTGAGGATCTTATTGTTATTTGAGAGAATTGCAAAAATCAGGATCATCCATGTGGAAAACTTTTAGGGCAAATTTCGTCCTTGGCCTACATCAAATTACTAAAATACCCTTGTGTCTATATTACGTTTCAGATTCTTACAGAAATGGTCCCTGTGTTTCGCCAGGTTTTACTAATTTAGTCCTAACTTTTTTTTTTAATTTATTTATTTAACTATTAATATTACTATTATTTTTTTATACGTTTTCGTCCATTTTTCTTACGTTTTTGTTCGTTTTTCTCACTTTTTTCCGTCTTTCGTCCGTTTTTGTCCGTTTTTCTTACGTTTTTATCCGTTCTTACGTTTTTTTCCGTTTTCATACGTTTTTGTCCGTTTTTCTTACGTTTTAGTCTGTTCTACTTACGTTTTTTTCCGTTTTCATACGTTTTTCTCTGTTCTTCTTATGTTTTTTTTTCTGTTTTCATACGTTTTTGTCCGGTTTTCTTACGTTTTTGTCTGTTCTTCTTACGTTTTTTTTCGTTCGCATACGTTTTTTCCGTTTTTGTCTGTTTTTCTTACATTTTCGTTTGTTTTTATCACGTTTTTCCGTTTTCATATGAAAAAAAATTTCAAAAAAATTTTGAAAAAAAAAAATCAAAAAATAATTATCCAAAAAAAATTCTTAAAATATTGGAAAAATAAAAATACTTTTTTGGAATTTTTTAGAAAAAAATTAAAAAAAAAAATCTAAAATATATATATATTTCTTTTAAAATCGAATAATTTTTTTTTCGAATAAAAACTTTTTAGAAAAATATTTGAAAATAAAAATATTTTTTAGAAAAACTATTTTTTATAAAACATGTTTTTAGAAAAATTAAAAAAAAAAAAAAAAAAAAAAAAAAAAAAAAAAAAAACAAACTTATGAAAACGGAAAAAACGTAAGAACGGACAAAAATGTATGAAAATGGAAAAACGTACGAAAATCGGACAAAAACGAAAAAAACGTGAGAAAAACGGACAAAAACTTATGAAAACGAAAAAAAACGTAAGAAGAACGGACAAAAATGTATGAAAGTGGAAAAAACATAAGAAAAACAGACAAAACCGAAAAAAAAACGTGAGTAAAACGGACAAAAACCTATGAAAACGGAAAAAAACGTAAGAAGAACAGACAAAAACGTAATGAAAACGGAAAAAAACGTAAGGAAAACGGACAAAAACGTATGAAAACAGAAAAAACGTAAGAAGAACGGACAAAACGGTAAGAAGAACGGACAAAAACATAAGAAAAATGGACAAAAACAGAAAAAACGTGAGAAAAAAGGAAAAAACGTAAGAAAAACGGACAAAAACGGACGAAAAACGTAATAACAACCGACAAAAACGGACGAAAACTTATAAAAAAATAATACTAATATTAATAGTTAAATAAATAAATTAAAAAAAATTAGGACTAAATTAGTAAAACCTGGCGAAACATAGGGACCATTTGTGTAAGAATCTGAAAAGTAATATAAAGACAAGCTTATTTTAGTCATTTGATGTAGGCCATGGACGAAATTTGCCCCAAAAGTTTCCCACATGGACGATCCTTGCATTTTCCAAACTTCCGAGACGAACCGTGCAATTTGATCAAACTTTAAGGACGATTTTTGCAATTCTCTATTGTTATTTTCTTCTTTTCTTTTGGTTCAATAAAACAAGTGCAATACCCGTGCGTTGCTCGGGTATTCATTTTGAAACGAAGAAAAAGTATACTTACCTACTCCTTTGGTCTCTAACTAATTGTTACCCAAACAAAATAACACACAACTTAAGAAAAATACAAAATAAGTTATTGAATTATAATATTTAACTTCTAAAACACGTAAACCTGTCATATCAGGCGTTGAAATGCCCAAAGTTTAATATACGCAAATTTATCATTTCTATTCTAAAATTTATAAAAAAAAAACTCTGAGTATATATAGAAATAAATCAAAGTTTCCATAATTTCTTATGCAAAAGAGTAATACAAACGGAATAAAAGACTTGAAACTATATTTCATAGAACTTGAAGTTTGAAAGAAACGTAAATCAATTTTGCTTTATCATGAGTTCACAGCAAGGTAAAATCGTTAGTAGCTTCATTAATTTATTAAACTTATATAGAGATTTCTATCTGATTATTTTTGGTTTGTTGTTGTCATGTGAAAGATGTAAATGATCTACTTAAGACAACATTCATAATTAAGCATATATACAATCAGAACTTTTGCTTGATAGTTTTGTAGATTAGGTATTCTATAATCTATTTCAATAACAACAATTGAAGACTTGTAGTGTTGAGGAGGATGAAAAAAGATGATTTAGAAGAGCCAAGAAAATATGAGTAGTTTGTTTTTATAGTTAACATCATCTTAATGAATTTTGCCCCTCATATAACACCTTTTCTTGTGAATAAATTAGTCAAAGTCAAACAACAATTTAAACGGTTCAGATTAAATCTTAGGTTGATCTGACGGTTAATATATAACGCCATGTCATCATTTTTTCTCTCTGCTCCGTCGGCAATATATATATAATTCTTTGCCTTAAAAAAAAAAAAAAAAAAAAAAAACGTTTTTATAAAAGTTAAAAACTAGAGTTTACAAATAAGAACATGACAAATTATGTAATACTTCGTACTATGATGTATCAACAAATTCAATGGACTCGATGTCCCTTTCCTGAATGTACTCCATTCACTCTTTACATTCTTGTGGTTATGCTTACTTTAGCGTGTACAAAACTAAATGCTACTGTATAAGTCTTGACCTTTTAAAACCGGTTCATATGAAAAAGTTAAAACTATAAATTACAATGGAAATGAAAAGAAAAATGCAAGCACTATGATTGCTCGAACAAGACCATAAATCGAGGGGTTTCGTTTAGGTTCAAACGGGTTTGGGGTCCAACGGCTTTCGGTGTTGTTGAAGGGTCCTGACCAAAGTGCTTTTGTATCAATGGTATCCTACGTTGAGTGATAAGCTCTCCAATCAAATGGTTGTGGGTTCAAGTTTTGCTTAGCACATATGACATAAATTTGTGGTATAAATATTATGAGTTAGTTAAAAATTGTCATTTTGAAAATTAAAAAAATTAATTAAAAATAATAATAATAATAATAATAATAATAATAATAATAATAATAATAATAATAAAATCGTTGAAGAGTCATGCTCCTAGTGTTTCACATGTTTTCATGTTTTAGACTGTGTGATTGCCTCCAAGTGGTTATAAGTGGTTATGTGATTTTGATTGTATAGATGGCCAGGCCAGGCTAATCCTTTGGTTGTTACTTGTTAGTTTTTCACAATTTTAGTTTCTAGAATCACTGTAATCTTAGGGTCGTTGTAGTTGCCAAATGTTGGTTAGTATCGATGTAATTTCTACCGACTTGATAGTTTTATCTAATATAACCATGGTTTTCGACCTTTTAAACCTTTTGTCACTAAATCATCCGAACGGTATACATGTTAGCATTTTGTGCTTCTATTTGGAAGTCAAAAGCTAGATGCAGAATGAGTGCCAAGTATCATAGACATGTATTTCTATATGGTGAAATGAATATTAGCTTTACAAACTAAACAAATTAGCAAACTTGAGCACACTACCCTTTTCATTTCATATCATACAAATAATGGTTAAAGCTACAAAATGATTAAAAAATAAATAAAAATCCAACTTTGTTATGTTTCGTATGAAACTACTTTTTTGCCACACGACACTGTAAAAAAGGTGAAACAAAGTATGGAGAACTTTGTAACTTACAGCAACTGATAGAGCTTTTAACAGTATTTATCTCAAATTATCAATTATGTACGCTTTTTTTTTAATAGCAAATTTCTACAACCTACACCACTTATCTCGCAAATTATATCTCACATATGTGAAATGTCAGTATGTCACCAACGAGACTTGAACTCACAACCTTCATGTTGTTGGGCCGCTAACATACCGCTAGGCCAAAAGGACTTCGGTTATCAATTACGTATGCTAGTATTCCCCATAAACCATCTACCAAAAAAAAACTACATACTACTATAACACGTTTTATACACCTTATATATTGATCATAATTCACAAGTTGAGTTGAGAGAACAATGAAGGAACAAGATCAACCACCGACCAAGCAAGACCAGCATATTGCAGCAACCGAATGCCGGTATCAACATCAAACATCTCCTGTCTGCTAAAAAGCAACTTTTGAAGATACCCACCAGACTGTTTGACTTCATTTGACTTTTTGACCGCCAAAGGACCAGTCAAAGCTGCCACGTAACCGGATGATCTTACTGGGATGCCTAGTGCACTTGCGGTAATGGGTAGAATCCATTTTGCTAGAGCTTTGCTGCAGAACTTAACGAGTAAGATGGTTGGGATGCCGATTAGGATTCTGCCAGCATAGTTTGGGATTGTGAGTTCGGGTGTGAATACACGGGCTACATTTTCGTGGTGGAATTGATGGTAAGTCTGTTGGACACCGGTAACCTGAAAGAATCAATATCACTTAAGTCAAAGGTTAAAAATACACTCTAATGACAAAACAAAAGTATTTTGTACCCATGTCAATATCACCATATCTTTTTGATAAGCACAACATAATGAAAAATAGGGAAATATTACTCGTAAATTTCCCAAAAGTGAATTTGAGATTTTTCAAACTCGACAAATAAGGTGCACAAAAGAGGTAATATTCTTACAATTCCCAGTGCCACACCAGTGAAAGCCGTATGAAACTCAAAGCTTGGAGTTGGACTTTCTGGTGTCGGGTAGGCAAAGATCAACAAAAAGCTGAGTGCAACCCAAAAGGATGTGACTGCAAGTAGAATTACAACATTCAACTAGTTTAATTCAAGTGCATTTGTGTAAATAATTATCTGAAATATCTTTCAATAACAGTAATAACGAGTGAATCAAGTACAAGAAAGCATACCATTTTGTCCTAAAGTTATAAAATTGTCGATGTATTCATGAACAGTAAGCCAGAATGCAAGAACCGTCAGTCCAAGAACAAGACCACCCAAGATGTCTATTACACTATGCATGCCAAGATATACTCTTCCTAGAAAAGATAATGAAAATGAGCGGTAAAAAGTGTTGATGAAAATAGAGGAGTGGAAAGATTTATAAAAAAAAAAAAAAAAAAAAAAAAATGTTTGAAACTTACCAAGGCCAATAAGACCTACGAATAAGCAAACAAAAGTAAATCCCGCTACTTGATGAGATGCATCTGTATTTTCGTGGCATGAAATGACATAGTGCAAGAGGTACCTGAAAATCTCAGGGAAGTATGATTTAAAAAACTGAGATTATGAGCATATATGAATTCCCATGAATCAGATGGGATCTGAGTGGGAGCGGAGTGGAGCCTCGCACTACGAGTAGTCTTAAATCTCAAGTAGGTCATATAGACAAATTTGCTAAAAGGGAATGGGTCAAACTTTGGGTGCAAATGAGCTGAGCCAAGCCCGACAATAGCTCAGTCAAGATTCAATAAGTGAAAACAATATAACACATAAAGATATTGAAATGTGTTTAACATACCCTGATAAACAAAGGGTGTTAAGAGTATGAGAAGACGGTAATCCGTATTCCAATGCATTTTCTTTCTCATCTTTGGTTGCGGTTAGTATCCTCACGGGTGGTGATTTAGGTCGAGGAGCAGAAACTACATCCTAAACCGTCTACATAATTTAGTGAATATAAATAACAATAGCCTGTAGCATACCAAAATTTCATGAACGGAAAATGGATGTATACCTTTATACAATTCCCTAAATAATCACAGAATGCCATTAGTAGTGTCATTTGCCTTGCCAATTTCCCATGTCCACTCTACAACATAAACATAACACAGTTCAATCGAATTACCACATCAGTGGTGTTTGGCATTGCGTTCAGAAACATGTTATCTAATTATTGCGTTTTCAAGTAGCAAATAGCCATTTTCTATTTTTATAATAAGGAAACTGATCCTGATTATCACAAACAGCATAACTAATAAGTACATTTAAACACCATTTCCTATAACCCATTTTGTTACAACTGATTATCTGATTGTGATCATTCCATAGCACATAACTACTTTCAAAGAACAAAGCCAAACACCCCTAAAAGGCTAAAATGATTCCAGATGCTTATCGCTCTTTGAGGAATGTGATCTCCAAATGAAGTTAGCGCCACCACCATAACTATCCATATATAGAAAGAAAGTTTACCCAATATAGCAACGGAAGAAAGCCGGTATAAAAAGGCACAGAAACAACACAAGATAACCCAGAAAAGAAAGCATCCAAAAAACCATGCTGGTATTTCTGCATAAGTTAAAGAAAAAATAAAGTAAAACTAGATAAGTTAAGACTAATGACAAGAAAATTGATGATATAAAAGACACCAACCGCAATTAAAGCCAAATATAACATGGCAGATTACTAAGGTCGCGTTTAGAATTGCTTATTAAAAACTGCTTATGCATTATTTAACGCATAAGCGGATAGTCAACTACATACGATAACACAATGCATGATATAGTCTTTACTGTTTACATTTGCTTATGTTCTACTTCTAATGAAACGCAATACTCAGGTACTTTTTGTTCAAGCGTTTGGAAAATCTGTTGATCATAATTTGTAGAGGGGGCAATTTTAGACCCATTGGTTATTTATGGTTCAAGTTGGGTAATATTTATGAGGCGTTTTTGTTGGGTCTCCCTCTATATTTTAGATGGGTCATGTGATACAACATCCAATTATATAACAATTAACCAACAGGTGTAGCGGGTCAAAAAAATTTTGAACACCTCTTATCATTTTTCACTCAAATAAAAAAAAGTTGGTGAAAACCCGATGGCTCAACCCTACCCGAGACCCGTTTAACTATGGCCCATTTAGACCCGTGCTCCTAATTGACCCATCTAGACCCGGACCCGTTTAGACTCAAACCTGTATAGACCCGTGACCTACCCGACACACTCATTTTGCCACTTATAATAATATGTAAAAGTAAATAAGAAGAAGAAGAAGCAACTCCCAAAATGGGGCGTTAGGCTAAGCTTATTTAATCACCTTAAGCCATTTGAGGATTTATCTAGGCGTATCAGCTGCTTTATGCATGCTGTTTGAACCAGCTCATATAGAATAAGCTGATGAGCCAATCCTAAGAACTTATTTTCATAGACAAGTATATGTCATCCAACTAAGCTATCCCAAATACCCGCTTATAACTGTTTAGCATATAGTAACCACTAGCAATTTGCATCTATCAAATACGCAAAACTACTTAATACTTATCTACCACCAAACTAGCCTAGTGGTAAGGCAGCACCTGATGTCCTCACAGGAGGGAGGTCCAGGGTTCAAACCTCACTATGTACACATTTGGAGGTGCCAAGAAAAAAGGTCGGAAAACGGTCACCAAAATACCCCGGTTAAGCCACGTACATCTTAGTCAAAGACTCTCCCTCCACCGATAACCCGAACAAGGGGAAACCAAAACATACAATTGTAATACCTGAATGAGAAGAATAGTACAAGTACCAGAAATGACACGTTGAGACACCCAAGGTTGTACAAAAGATCTAATAAATTGTGTCACGTTAAAATACGAGGATACAATGATCCATGTGAACACCCCACATAGAAACGATATTTGCCATGTTGGTATTAATATTATTGTCTCCATTTTTTTTTCTATCCAACCTTAAAGAAATATTTTGGTATTAATGTGAGGGAATCAATCATGTTATATTTGTGGTGTTAAGTTGGGATTTGATTTGATGATGATGATATGAATTACGTAATTAGTGATTAGAATAATACTAGTAACTTGGTAATGACCGTAAATGGAAAGGACTATGACATGGTTTTTGGATAAAAGATTGTATATGCCAAGACGGCATCGGCAGGATAATTAGCATGAGTCCAAAATGCTTGGATATATTTTATGCAAACAAAGAACTGACCTCGTAAGTTGGTTCAAATGTTCAATAGAGATTTAAAAAATAATAATGATAAATAAGAAAAATAAAACAATCAAAGATCAAAAGGATATTCACTCATTCTTTTAAAATAAATAAATAAATAAATAAATAATAAAAATAAAAATCATTTAAATTCGTTTTTATAAATTGGATATCTCAAAAGCCATTATCGTAAAGTAAAAAGTAATTACATCATCATGTATGATATAAAATCTTCTTTTATTAAAAGGGCATTTCTATATACTTTCGACGAAAAAAAATTCAAGTTATTTTTTTAATGTTTGAAACTTATGCCTGACATGTGATTTATTACTATATATATTATTTGTCATCTTGAACGACGCCGTTCCATCTACAGTTCCCCAAGCCCAAATTCCACAGCCCATGTATTTGTACAGCCCGTTCCCGGTTATCTTGGCCCACATTTTTCTTCTCCTGTCCATTTTCCGTCTTATAGATATTCCTGAAGCTTTTTGATCTTCCCATTGTCATTAAAAAAAAAAAAAAAAAAAAAAAAAAAAAAAAAAAAAAAAAAAAAAACTTACTTCAAACCGGTGTTTCCACCGACTTCTGGGTTCTTATCAAAAAGTCAATTCCAAGATGTAGGGGTATTAATATTGTTGGTGTGTGTCGACAATGTTCAAAAAGGTATGTACTCTGATTTTTGTTTGAGTCTTTAGAATTTTTTTGCGGTTGATTATTGATATGATCTGTGGGTTTTGATGATTATTAATATATGTAATAGTTTTTTCTTTCGGTCAATTTGCAGGCAAGTAACTCAGCTTGGATGAGCTTCTACAAGGATTTGATTAATGTACCAGCAGTTCGACGCACTGATTCATGAAATGGTATGACAAAAATTTAATCTTTTTTTCTTTTGTCAATATAGATACATTAGTTAGTAAGCTGTGAACTTCTTTAGTATTGGAATTTAATTGAGTGGTTAGCTTTCAAGTTTTCTTCATTGTTGTAGCATTTGTGTGAGCACAAATTCATGATATATTTATGTAGTATATAATGATTGGTGGCTATTTAAGGGACTGAAACGAAGATATGTAGTTAATGCAATCAACAACAACCATTTGAGGGGAAGTTTGTTTCGAATTATATATGGACTTATTAGTTTATATTAGTTTGGCTTATATAACTGTTGGCGGTAAATTTTTTAACATGTTACTGTTAATGTTATTGACTGATCCCTGGGGTATAAAGATCAGTTTTTATGTTGGCTTTAATCTGATGGAAGCTATTTTCGTTGTTAGCGTTATTGTTGTTTTCGTGTTATACCCATCATGAGCTGAAAAATACGCTGAGACAAAAGAGAACTATTACGGGTTGTGTGGATTTGCTATAAGTGGCATGCACATGACTGAAAAGTTGCACATTGGTAGGGATTCTTGAGCCCGGCTTTTAACGAATATTTTTTTTTTACTACAGGAAGGTTGATTTGGGAGTGCAAAACAAAGGCCTGATGTGAAAAATGAACTTATGCAATATCAGCTGAAATAAGGTAAGCTCATAAGCCGGCAAATAAGCTTAAACAAACACTCTTAAAACGTTATGGCAAAGATCCTTATTTAAACATCAGGTAGACGGCTACAAAAGAGGTAAAAAGTGCAACGTAGGTGTTGAAAGTAAGTAAACTGTCTATGATGATGAGTTTGTTGTAGTTGTCGACACAAAAACAAGTTTGAAGTATGGTTAAAAAATTTCTCTAAATTTTTGATATTGATGTTTGTAGGTGTGGGAATGTAGGGACATGACCCGAAGGTTGCAACTGAACTCGCTAATTGATGGGATGGCGGATGACATACTTCGAAACTTGAAGACATTGTAAGTTGTTCCATACGATGTTTTCTTCTTTTGTATATATATATAAAATACTTAAAAATGCAATAACTATAACCATTAATGAAATTATATACACTGTATCGGCATTGAATTCTTTAATAACATTAGTCTTACTTTAGTTATGTCAAGTTAACATCTTTTATCAAGTGTTTAATTTAGTATATATGTTATGCATAATTAAGGTTGCCAAAATTGTTATGCAATGTAGTTTGGAATTGCTAATTATTTTCCAACACCTTTATAGGTATATAAAGACACGGCGCACGTAATAAAACATCACGGAGGCAGCTCTATACAGTAAGGTATGCTATCCTTATTTTCCATCTTCTTTATGCAGGTACACCTACAAACTTGGCCAAAAACTTTCACAAAATAGTATTTAAGTATGGTATGTGATTTTGCAATAGTTAAGCTGTTAAGAGGGTGTTTAGGATTGGTTGGTTTAGGTACTAAATAGTATTTTACTATGCTATGTGATTTTGCAGGTACCCAGATGAGGCATCGGGGCAAAGTGCCTATACTTTTGCATGATTTTTGGCGGAGTATAATTCAGGGGACATGTTAAAGGGGTGTGGTTCAGAGTTGTGTCGTTGAGGTGTGTCATTCAGCTTGGGTGTAGTGCAGGGGTATGGTTCAAAGAGAGTGGTTCAGAGGTTGCGTCTCTGATGCGTGGGAATTGCACCAGGCTTTACCTCTCGAGGGATCTCGAGAAGCTTACAACCCCCACCAGGCAGTGTACCTGATCGTTGTAGTACAGTATAGTGACAAGTACAGGGGGATTGATCGTTCAACTCAGGAATAGTGTCGCTAGGATTAGAAAGCCTAAAAACTAGGTCTAAAGGTGAGGGATGATTCTTTTTGTACTTTTATATTTTTATGAAAGCAAGTAAAATCTCGGTTTTTAGAGGAGTGGGCGGAATTAGTTGCTAATCAACTAACCCAATAACTAAGACGCAATCAAAATAAAATAACAAAAATGAAAATAAACTAAATTAAGATAGTGGTGTGAACAATATATGGGAGAATTGTGTTTACTTATATTTCACTACTCCCTAGATATCTTTTACAGGTTAATTACTTGTTACAGTTGTGTGGATGACGGATTGTATTCCTTAATACCATTCATGGGGTGGCGTACTTACTTCCCTAATTCTATAAGCTCCTACTTCACTCCTATGTCGAGCCGGCTAAGAAGCTCCTAACATGGGATCACTAGAATTCGCTCATGCATTAAATACAACCATTAAAACCTAGTACACATCGGTTCATGTTTCTTAAGACGTTCAAGCAAGTTACACATTGGAGATCTGCCAGTTTTCTTAACCCTAACATTGAAATCATTCATCCATTACAACTATAAACAAGCAATCAACCTATAATCAACATCTAGGTTTCATTACATCTAAGCAAACACACAATAGATCTAGCCTAGCATGTTATAATCAAGACAAGTGTAAGATATATTCAAACAACACATAGACATATTGAATGAATTGAAGGAAAATTTATCTCAATTGAACATGAAGGGTTTCAAGGGGTGAAAACCCTTGAAAATACTGTTACAAACGAGCTAGGGTTTATAATGTTCGGCCCTAATATTCTCCACACAAGTTTCTCCTTAATGAATGAAAATTAGAAAAGTATATATAGATTTTAGGAGGTGTCGGCGTCAAGAGGAAAAATCCGACGCCGTCATCTCGCCACCAATAAAGTTCTCGGACTGCCTAGATCTAGAGCTGACGCCGTCATGTGTAATTCTGCTCTGGGCCGTCACCACTTTTACTCTTGACGCCCTTGATCTGACGCCGTCACGTTTTCTCTGGGCCGTCCTCCATTTTGCTCTTGACGCCGTCATAAAATTCTTCTTGACGCCGTCATCTACTGTTTCCAGCAAGGAAAATTAAGACTTTGCCGTTTTCTTCACTTTTATGCTCCAAAAACGTGCAAAATGCTTCCTTTTCCAGAATCCACTCACAAAGTACCTAAAATCACAAAAGGAACGATTTAGGGCAATATTTGATCAAATAAATTCAATTCCGGGCTTAAATGACCCCCTAAAAATGGTTCATTTTTCGCCTCATCAGTCTCACAGGCCGTGAATGTTGAGCAAGACGATGTTTGGTAATGATGAAATGAGGGCGAGGATGAGCTACTTCCATGAAACAGTCTAAGTATGCTCTTAAATTCTTATGCTCTTTTTTTAAGGTTTGGAATTGAATTGATGTTATTGGATTGCATGAATTTGCTTTTGTTGTGTTTTACTTCGTAGGATTTTCGTTGGTGATACACAGCTGCAGAAGGTATGATGTTGGCGGTGGTGATGGTGGTTTTAGAAGTTCAAGAAGCAGCAAGACTTGCACGAGATAAAATCAAAGTGAGAAAAGTTCAAGCTAAGAATTCATTCTTTTCTGGTGGATGACCCTTCAACACGTACACGTATTATCAACACGTTGTAGGCAGATTCACAGGTATAATGAGAAACCTTTTAAATGTTTACACCCGACGCCTTCTTCTGTTTGTGATTTTGGAACTAAAGTTCTGTGTATTTATTATTGTTGGATTAATACCAGACCTGTTCATACCTACCTTTTGCATATATAACACGTCTTCATTTTATGGCAGTATTCTTTGTAGCATCTGGTAGGTACTATGGATATAACTAGGAATGTTCACTTCAGAAAACCTACTGAGCATGAAAGAACATGTTATACCGCCGTATCTTGGCGTTACTTTCTTACTTTGAGTAGTTCAAGTACTTTTACGTGTAGGTGCCTCAAAATTCAGACATAAGTATGATGTATAAAGGGGTTTTAACTTTTAATAGCCACGGATTTGAGTTTCACTAGAATGAAAGTAGTGTACTGAAATCAAATGAAAAAAAACTGTTTATATCCTCGAGTGAAAAAACTTGATTTGATTTTTGTTATGTGCAGAGGAAGAACACATTGTTGAAAGATTACAAGGGGAGTCGGAGGTCATCAGTTTTTGTCGATAAGTAAATTGGAGAGCAGGTGATTGTCTGCATTTGGTAGCGTTATTAAGGATTAGTAGTTTGTTATAGATAACATGTTGCAGTTACATTTACTGATTACTACAACCTTTTAGCGCCAACTGCCTTGGAATACCTTATATTAACTTATGATGCTTGATATCGTTGTAGGTGCGCATGGACAAAAAATCGCAGGTTGTTCCAGCTCACATCAGAATACTGGCCGAGGATGCCAACTACATGAGGTCGTGCAACAAATGATTCATAACATGTCATGGATAATGTGTTGCTGTTACATTCACTTAAATTACTTAATCAGGTTCCTCTTTTATTGAATTTCAATCACAGTTCCTATTCATTCTTATTTTGTTAAAAAGGTATTCCAGATTCTGGAACCAATACGTTACTAGAGATACAAAATTTGTATGCAACGACCCTTTAAGTTTGTAACGGTACCTGTAAAATGTAACATCAGTTTCTTTTCTCATGTTAGTTTTTTTTTTAATGGGTAAAAAGGCCACTTTGATTGTGTATAGCATGTGCTGTAATTGTGCTTAAGAATTGGCATAGATGCTAATGCTTTGTAAGCAAATGGATCATGTCTGTTCTTTTATGAATCATTCACATAACATGGTTTACTTATATTTAGATGCTAATGGTCTGTTCTATTTTGAATTATTCACATAACATGGTTTGCTTATATGAAATATAAACGAGTATATACCATGCAATGATTAACGGCATGAAACGACGCCCCGCCGCAACGCGGCGAGCCGTCGCCCTACTCGTTATTTTTAAAAAGGATAATTACAAAAATGCCCCCAGTTGCTCAATACGTGAGACTATCTGGACGGAATCTTTTGTGTTTGCTTTTCTAAACCAGTTGCCTTGGCAACTTGAATTTAGCCAGCCATGTGTCGTCACGTGTCCGACATGAAGGCCGCCAATTGCCCAAAAAGTACACTATTTGCCCAAAAATACACAAGTTGCCCTACCTGGTAATCCGTAAAGTCACACTTATCACTTACAGATTTTAGTTGCCCAAAAAGTACTTGTTGCCCTGGTCTAGAAAAGCAAACACAAAAGATTTCGTCTAGATATTCTCACGCCTTGAGCAACCAGGGCATTTTTGGAATTATCCATTTTAAAAATCATATGTGATTCGTGTGATTTGTAAATCACATGTGATTTCTTATTTAAAGATCACATCTGTGTGATTTTAACTTTAAAACTCACATCACAAATCACATGTGATTCCATATCGTGTAATATTTAATACTCATGAAAAGAGAAAAAAATAAATTTGTTGAAAGTATATTGAAGTTTCTGTCTATAGACTGATAAAAAATGCCAGTCGCGATTGCATATTTTCGATTTATCGTTTATAAGATATATTTTTTTTAAGATGAAAAATGAATATCTTAACTAAGATTTAAAATAAAATTAAAAAAAAAAAATAGTGGTTGGAATCCTATCATTTGACCCTTGATTTATTATTATTATTATTATTATTATTATTATTATTATTTTATTATTTTTTAACCCGTCCATGACCGCATCGTTTCGGAAACAAAACATTTTTGGTGCATAAACATTTTTGAATTATAATGCATGGTATTTGATCAAAATTTTGGTGTAAGCTTGCTTATTAATGGATTTAAGTGATAAAGTAAACACTGACTATAAACATAATTTTCTATAATCAGGTGCAATTAAATAAATTATCAGATTTTATCAAAATTAATAATAGTTACAAAACATAATGTTACCGAGAGAGTGAGGCAATATTTCTTTTGCGGGGAATTGGGAAGGGAAAAAATGGTTTGGGTTTAATGGGATGATGTCTATCTGAGGTGTATGGTAATCACAACACTTAAACACATTGAGTCCGCGGTAGACTTTCATCACATAAAGCTTAAACATACAAATAACTACTGCCATAGACTTAGCGTCACATAAACAATTAACATTCAACACTTATCCACAAAGTGTTCTAACATTCATAATCAAAATCAAAACATGTAGTCTATGGCTCATATACCACTAGCAGGGTATCCGCGCGTTGCGGCGGCGGGTACCCTGAAATATAATTTTACGGTGAATCGTATTTTAGTTTATTATATTCTTTTTTACAATAAATTTACGGATATTAAGATTTCGTTTAGCCCATGCTCTAGCCCGTTTGGCCCGCGCCCGTTCAGGCTAAATCCCAATTGCCCCGTTGCCCGTTCAGGCTTAAATATTTATAGAATGTGCATTATTATTTGTATTAATGACGAATCGAATTTGCCAAATAAATCGAGTAGGAATAACCTAAAAAGCACGAAACGAATCGAATTTGCCAAATAAATTGGCTTTGTGAAAGTTATACGTATTTATATTCGTTTTTATTGAAAAAATTATTTCGAGAACAATGACGCAAGTTTCATAATTTTTCGAGTCCGTTTGGTACGTCAAATGGGTCCTTGTAGTCCTTAAAGGAGGTCGACAGAATTGTTGTACATGTACAAATACTTGTGCTTTAAATTCTTGTGCATTGTGTTTTATAACTTGTATTAATATGTGATGGGGTGTATTAATTGTAAGAGATGTAAGAAATATGTGCTCCTTAAAATATTGTGTTTTAAATACTTGTTCTTTGTGTTTGATAACTTGTATTTTACCTAAAAATCTAAATATAGAAATCTTAAAAATTAAATAAGAGAGAAGGTGCAAAATGTATTATTAGTAGTATAGATAATGCACAATCAATATATGTCTAAGCATCAACATTCTAGTTAGCCGCAAACACTATTTTACCTTATAACTAAGGTATCATACAACTTTTAATTCACTTACTAGCTCATCTCTAATACCACTTAGCATTCCTACTCACATTCCATTACTATAACTCTATAATACATTAGCTCATCTAGCATAAAACATAATTCATCTCATACTTAACAATTACTTTCCGTATTACTAACTCTTACGCTCAATGCTTCTGTGAGTGGTTGAAGACTAGAAAATCTAAAGGAAACCTAAATCACTTAAACCGAAGCTCTGATACCAAGTTGTTACACCCCGTGCCCGATTTGACCAAAATTTTAAACTTTTACACGGAAACGACATGACCCAAAACTGACCTTCTATTACTCTTCAAATAACTGACAACGACCTATTACAAGCCAGCCCTTAAGACTATTTTTAGATGAAACTAGACTCAATTACCTTTAAAATTATGGGTGGTACGACTTCTAACGAGTTACGGATAAAAAGATATGATTTTTCTAACATGACACATTTTTTGCACTAATTGCTGTCCCGTTTTCATACTTAACCAAAACGACTAAAACTCAACTTCTATAACTCGAAAATTTACAAAACTTTCCAGAAATCATTAGGACATTATAAACATCAAATATGTACATAAACATGGTCACAATGACCCTCGGAAACATGCTTTACAAAGTGACGGGTGGAAAACACATGTTTTGACCCATTTGCATACTACACTTAACCATATCGCCTTTAACCATAAATTAACACTTCAAGTATGAACCAAACACTCATTTAACATTAAAAACCATGACAACTTTGATCCATGACCATTGACCCGTTCACATCCCAAAATGGCTCCAATTACACGTTATACCAAACGCCCCCTTTAACTTGATCGTATATACTTAAAACATACTTTTTACACACCACTTGACCACCAAGGTATACACTTTTCACTTGACCATACTTTACAAAACATTAATGACTCACGAGGGTGCAAACATGACACTTGAGCTCGGTATTCTATACTAAGCTCCTAAATGCACACTACCTTTATTCTTGTATATCCAAATCCTTAATCCATATATCCAAGCCATCCATAATCACAAGAACCTACAAAAAGATTAGACAACTAAACCATAAGCTTTCGCTTAGTAAGTAACTAAGTTTTTTTTTTTTTTTTTTTTGGAACGGCGAATTTATTCAACACAAACAACACTAGCAAGGAGCTAGGATTACACGAAAATAAGACTAGGGTTTTTAAACCATTCTACCCAACTAAACGACTTTTTACATCTATACCTACACCAATAATAAGATCTAGTGACTACATCATCGAAAATGGACGCCTTTGGGGGAGCGTTGTTCTCAAAAAGAAGTTTATTACGATATGTTCACAAGAACCACCACATCGCATAAAATGTGCCAATCAGCATCTCCTTTAGCTTGTATGTAAACCGCAATGAAAGAATCCAATCTGCCCAATCCACGTAAGAGTTAATATCAGTGTATGGAATATCCCACCAGTTTGCAATTTTTCTTGCGAGATCTCTAGCCAAGCTACAGCCAAAGAATAAATGACTAGAGGATTCGACCCCACGGTTACATATTGGACAAGAAATGGATTCAATATCAATTCCTCTACGTGAGATGTTTAGTCTCGTTGGGAGCACATCAATCTTGACTTTCCAAGCTATCACATTCACCTTAATAGGAACACATTTGATCCAACGAGTCCCACTGTCCATGGTCTCAAGACGTTTCTTATCTATAGTAAGTAACTAAGTTAACACATGATAATACATCAATATCAATTCACATTTATGCATATGCACACTTAAACCATTCAACACATCATGCCATATTAACCATAACACATATCCATTACAAACATACCTTAGCCATACATAATCATAGTCTAACTTTTGGTCATCTAACTAAGCAATTCCTCTACCGACATACTTCCTAATCCATTACTTCAACCCTTACATTTCAATCATATTACATACTTGCAAATATCCATATTAACACATATTAACTATAGCTACTTACCTTAGCTTGGAGCTAAGCCATAATCATAATACCACCATCATCATCATATTCATCTTCGTCATCATTATCACCAACATCATCACCATCATCATCCTAGTTCATAATCATCATACATAACACTTAATAACACATAACCAATCACTATAACAACCATCATAACCTTTAATCTTTTTTAATCATCATATGACCATATATGATCATATGATACTTAACCCATTATCATTAACTTTAACCCATTATAAACCATCTTATAATCATCATATCACCCTTATTAGCTTAAAATATCATTTACCCAATCTTTCCCACATTAGGGTTCATGAACCCTAATCCCTCAATTAACAATAACCACTAATTACATCACATACCTTAAGTAGAAATTAGGCTAGGAACTTCTCTTGCATTTCATTACTTAACCCTTCATCACCTCATCAAAAGCTTCATATTTTTCCCTCTTTTTCTTCTTCTAAAACCGACTCCCATCACACCCCTTATATAAAATGGTGGAACTTAAAAGAAAATGGTAGAATTCTCTATAAATGGGTGTTAGTTTAACCATATGGCAACTATGGTCCCTTTGGTTCTATAACAATTCATCCTTGGTACTAGAACAATTTGGTTCTAGTGCTACTTTGAGGTTTGGCAAGAATAGCCCTTCTAGTACTATCAAAATTCAGTTTTGGTACTAAAACAAGTTGGTTCTAGTACCATTTTGGGATTCTGGCAACTTAGGTCCCTCAAGTTCTTATCCCTTTTATTTATGACACATAATACTTTCTAAACCACATTACACATTCTTAATACTTATAGTTTGACTACCGGGTTAGACTAGCCAATCACGTAAAGCCTTTGAACTTATAAAAGTCGTAGTCAAACTTACTCAAATATCATTTATCCGCTTAGTCAAACACATTATTCTTAGTCAATTTCATCTATGGTGGGGCCCATTTGTACCCGTGATACGGGTCTAACATTAATGTAGCGTGGTGGAGGTAGGGCTGAGCAAACGACCCGAACGGACCGACCGACCGAGACCGGACTGGACCGACCACATTTGGTCCGGTCCTTGGTACGTCTTGGCTTTTTGGCTAATTCGGTCCTCGGTCCGGTCCGGTCCGGTCTGGACCACAAACCGATTATTTGGCCTTGTTGCACCGGACCGGACCGACCACATTCGGTCCAGTCCTCGGTCATGGCTAATTCTGTCCTCAATCTTGTCGGGCCGGTCCGGTCCTGGACCGATGCTCACCCCTAGGTGGAGGTATAGGGTTAATGGTGGGTTGGGGCCTAAGTAAGTCAGTAGTTGGGTTTGTGTGTGTGTGTGGGGGGGGGGGGGGGGGGGGATATAGTGAAAGTTGGAAAGGGGTTGGATCTAGTAGGCATAGAGTCCTCATCTTATTTTCATAGGAAAGTCGGTGATGGGCTAGTACTTGTTTTTGGAATGATGTGTGGATTAGTGAATGTAAGCTTCAAGATAGGTTTCCTAGGCTTTATTATATAGAAAGGTGTAAGGAGGTGGATATAGTAGATAAAGGTAGGTAGGTTGGTGGTGAGTGGAAGTGGGTATGGGAGTGGACAATGAAGCAAGAAGGAGAGGAGGTGGAGGAGTTGGAGTCTACTTTACATAACGTTATCATTGATTCTTCTTGTAGGGACACGTGGAAGTGAAGTCTTGATAAAAATGGTGTTTTTTCCGTCAAAGTTCTTTCATCTTTGGTTGATGAAAAGTGCCTTGTTAATGGTGGTAATGGTAATAATACGTTGTGAAACAAAATAATTTCAAATAAGATAATATTTTTGTATGCAGAGCTTTGCGTGGGAGGTTACCAGTTCACGTTGAGTTAGACAAGAAAGGAATTGACATTCCTAATATTCAATGCCCAATGTGTGATGAAACCGTGGAGACCATCAATTATGCCTTAGTCTTGTTATAGTGGCATTGTATCCTGGTTTGTGTGGTGATTCTTCTCGGACGGGTGGGAACACGGATGTGTAATTTGGTCGAAGTTGTGTAGGAGTTAAAGTGGCAATGTTGGAGATGTGGTTTTTGAACATTTTGTTTGTTTTTTAGTATATAGCAATTTGTTTGGTTTCATAACATGTTCTTATTGGGCTTTGGTTAGTGATCTTGGGTTATTTAGTTTCATTTCGTTGATATTCTCTCATTGTTCATGTTAGTTGTTGCCATTGTCTGTTGAGCTCATTCTAACTCGTAGGAGTGAGCTAATCACCGTTGTTGTGACTTGTGTTGTCATGTGTTCTTTTTTATATAATTGCTTTTTCAAAAATAAATTTTACCGAGATTTCTTACACCCATGAACCTCAAGTCCTACAAGGATGTTCAAATTAGCTTATGTTTGGCTACTTTTATATAAAGTGAACCACTCTTTTACCTTATCAATTTATCTGTTAGAGTAGCAGTAATGATCATCAAACTCGCAATTTTCATATTAGTGCCACATCATTACCAATTAAACTCATTTTTTTTAACAAACTTAAATAAAAATTACATTAAACTTTCATTAATAATCTCTCAAAATATACACATCACTCAATTTTTATCAAGCAGTTTAAATGAAAAAAACAATCGTATATTGAAACTAACTAGTTTAGCAAGGGAAAAAAATTTAAAGACACCTTCATTTTTATATTAACAATTAACAAGGCAAAAAAAATAATTATAAAATAAAATTACAACAAAACGCCTTCTTCATTTCATCACATAAACACACACATCACAAATACACATACATACAATTTTTTTTAATGATATAATCAAGGATTAAGCTAAGCTAACCGGGAAGATTTTTGTGTGCAAAGCGTTTGGTGTTGTATACCACCAAATTGGAACCAAGGTGTGAGAGGATCGTGCTAAGTCGTGCACTCTATGTAACGGGGATCACGCGTGGTGGATCCCCCACCGGTGGTGCACCACCCACCATTCCATCTTGCCTTAGATAATCAATAAGCTCATAAATAAAAACGGTTGTGCTTAAAATAAGCTAATTCAATTGGGATCCCATAAAGATTAACATCTTTTGCTTGGCGCTTGCTTCTGAATCGGCTTCCAACAAAAACAAATCTCAATGACCGTGACATAGATGTTCCCAATATTCTTTGTTCTATGTGTAATGAGGTTCTAGAGGAGGCTTCTCAAGTTTGGGTCAAAATTGCTCAACGGACGGACCTTTCTTTTCCTCAATGACTTAACATTGAAGACTTATGGTCCTGGATTGCAGACTCTCAACAGAATGGGAAACAAAGAATCATTATCGAAGTCATTGTCTTCGAGCATATTATATATAGTTATGAGATCGATAGGTTCCAAATTAACTAGATCTACCACTTTTGTAGATATCACTTTTTCTAATAATGAAGGATATGAAAGATTTTCGGGAGAAGGTTATGTCTATCTAGAACACCCACCCTACCCTACCACCTATAGGCGTCTGTCCGTCCTACAGCCACCCGAAAAGGAACTACAGTGATCTTGAATAGGGATCCTACAACGATAGATAGAATCCCCATAAAAATACAACTAGATTGAGCACCAGTGATTTCGTATCTGGTCAAAATCTTGACTAATTGATCAAAGTGACGTGTAGCTAATCTCGTTAATATCTCAGATCGGGGGACAACTCTGTCTCTGCTTCTGCTCGTGCACTCGTTAAAGCAAACTCATGGCCTAGTTGGTGAATGAGCCTACAAGTGGTAACCGCTCTGTATCTGTCATCTCTTTTGAAGAAGCTGCTGAGCTAGATGCGGCGCTTTCAATCGAAACAACGTGATCTTCCAAGATTCCAGGTTTAGAAAATGTCATATTATTGATGGCATTGTTGTTAAATCTTTTGATTGGCTTTCTAGTAGATTTAAAAAGTCTAAACTAGATTGGACGTTGTGGTTGCAAAACCCTATGTCTTCCTTGTTATTTGTTCCTAGCGCCTTGCTATTTCTAATTTATTTCTGTCGTTAAAAATAAATAAATAAATAAATAAAATTGGGATCCTTTTGTTTGTCCAAAAAGGTTGGCCAACCAGCAAGGATAAATGGATTCACATATTACATTTCGAAAATATTATGTGAGATACATTGTTAAGTTTATGCGAGTGACTTGACATCATTTATAAAGCTTTTACAACTTAGATAAATTCTTGAGTAATGTGAAGGTGTTGGAGTCTTGGAGATCTGCTTTTATTTGTTCATTGTTTCCTTAGGCAAATAACTAGAATTGGGTTAAACTTTAACGATAACTTTTACTAACATTTAGTAGCAAATAATACTGTAGAATTTAAATAAGCGATACATATAGTAGAAGACAAAACATGCGTACGTGGATTTCCCGTGTGACATTTGTATTTGTATCTATACAATCTTTCTTTATCAAGTAATAATACAAAATGATCATTGATCTTGACAAAATGTCGACTTAATAATGTCAATATATATATAGACATCATCCAAGTTACAAGTGGCTAATATTATATAATGATTTAGTATAACTAGTTAAAAGTTGGTGACGATCACTATATGCATAAGTTTGACAATATGATATAAACAAGGTATATCATGCCCATGCTTTGAGTCGGGATGATAGCAATATAATCACAGTTTGTTATTAAAAATAAATAAATAGAAATTATTCGTAATCACTATGAAAACGTGAGTCATCCATCACAAAAGCGTGATCATCACATTTGGATCATTCACATCTAAGTAAAATAACATTTTTCTTGAATGCATTGATTTATCGACAAAATTGGCACGTAATATATATAATTTGGTAATAATTGTTTACAAAACTTTGTTTGCGTTTGAACAATGATATTATATATACTTACTAGTTATAATGCCCGTGCACGCGCGTTTTTTTTTTTTTTTTTTAATTTTTTGAATTATATATTTTTATTTATTAAAAAAAAAATTTAATCTTTGTTTTGTTTGATTTATGATGTTTAATTATAGTTTTTTATTATTAAAGATAATTATTTAAAAATTTTAATCCTATTATTAATTGCATCTTATCTATATTTTTTGTATTTATCTTCTACTTGTGTTAATTGCATCTTATCTATATTTTTTGTATTTTATGGATAAATATAAAATATTACCTAATAAGAAAATAATTTTTTTTAAATACAATTATTATTAAATAAGGTATGATTGCATTTTTTTTTTAAATGCGCGGGCTTTTTAAAAAATTTTTGAATTATATATTTTTATTTATTAAAAAACAAATAATTTAATCTTTGTTTTGTTTGATTTATGATGTTTAATTATAGTTTTTTTATTATTAAAGATAATTATTTAAAAATTTAATCCTATTATTAATTGCATCTTATCTATAATTTCTGTATTTATCTTCTACTTGTGTTATCGATAAATATAAAATATTACCTAATAAGAAAATAATATTTTTTTTAAATACAATTATTACTAAATAAGGTATGAATGCATTTTTCTGAAATGCAAAATTTCCAATAAGGGTTTTGTTGTATTATATAAAAGATGTTTATTTTGGAGTGTTTTTTTTAACCAAATATGAATTTAGTTACAAATGCTAAAAGGTTATATAAATAAAAAATACAAAGTTACCAACTCAGTTATGTAAATTAGGGTTTTAATTTTATACCTAGTTTAATATAAAATTAATGTATTATTACGTGTTTTTTCTGTGAGCTCTCGTTTAAGATATAACGAGGATTATTATTATTATTATTATTATTATTATTTAATTTGCCACGCTCCGCTGCTAGAAGCATGTGTTTGCGATTTTTTTTAATATATTCTACGGTAGGTATTAAGCTAATAATATTAAATTGTTTGAAAAATACTTAAAAAGTTACCTTTAAAAAAGAAAGCAAAAACCTTGCTAAATTACTTATACTTAAAACTACAGTAATTAACTATAAATACACAAAGTTAAAAGTATTTATGTAAAACATTACAAAAAATGATTAATTTTTAAACCATAATTAAAAGTATTTACGTAAACTTAGAAAAATAAAAGACGATCGTGATTAAAACTTGAACTTATGGACGGTTTTGGTAAATTAAGGTAGTGTCAAGTAAGGCTGTAAATGAACTGAATGTTCAGTAAACATTTCATGAACCGTTCGGTAAAAAGTTCGTTTATGTTAGTTCGTTTATTATATGAACGAACATGAACAATATTTTACGTTCATTTAGTTCAATGAACGAACAAGAACAAAAGTCTCGTCTGTTCATTTATGTTCGTGAACGTCCAATTATGCGTTCGTTAAAGTTCGTTTATATTTATTTATCTATTTATATTCATATATTATATCTTTTAATTTTATAATTTTAAAAATTGGTTTATTTAAATAAAACAATACTTATAAAATATTATATTGTGAAGAATTCAATAAACTTTATGTTTGTTTGTCTATTTTCACTTATGTTTGATTATTTATTTTCGTTTAGCGTTCGTTTAGTGTCTTAATGAACGAACATAAACGAACGTGAACAACTCATTTTCTTAATAAACGAACATGAACAAAAAAATTTGTTCGTTTAAGCGTCCGAGTCCATTTATTTGTCCGGTTAAAATTAAATGAACGAACATGAAAAGAGATTCGTTTGTGTTCGTCCGGTTCGTTTACAGCCCTGGTGTCAGGGATTATTTATGTAATTTTTTCAATTAAGGATGTTATTCATTAAGTAAGGTAACTTACAGGGATTATTTATGTAACTTTTTGTTACACATACAGTCCTTAGATTTAATTGAGTGTGTGTTTTGTAATCCCATTTTTAACCTCAGGGATGTTTTTTGCAAAGTTTATGAGACTGTTTATGTAATTACCGATGGATTGGAGGGACCATTTTTGCCATTTCACCTACAAAATTTACTACATTGAACACCTTTTTGTAGACTGTTGAATCACTACCGACCTTTGGTCTATGGTTAAAAGATGGTCGAGCTTGAAAGCTCAAAGGATTTCAATAGTCTTATAACATGAGATGACTCTGTACTATTCAATACATTAGAAAAATCATGTTTTGATATGGTTGTTCAAACAACGTGTTGAATCATTTGGAGATATAAAAACGGTTTGTGTTTTGATCCAAAGACACATAGAATGACATATTAGGTGAGGAGATTAAAGTTCTCTCATACTTGAAGTGTTCATAGACATAGGCATTTAAAATTTAATTGGATTGATTGAATCAATGATCCCAAAATTGCTTTTAAAAACATGATGTAATCTCATTTCTTCTCTAACATATGCAGAGTGTTATAAATAAATAGTCGTTCAAAAAAAATAATAATAATAAATGAAAACAAGTTTTGAATGTAGCACCGATAACACGTATTAAATTTCTTGGTTTAAAATATATACTTCATTGTTTAATAACTCATACCTTTAAAATATTACGTTGAGTTTGTAACTAAACATAATTTAATTGGTTCGTTACAGTACCCTTAGTTGTGGTTTTCTCTACGTAAAAGAATTTAGTTTAAATAGTCTTAACTTAAACATGGTGATTGTGTGATAACGGGATAATGCAACATTAATAAAATTGATGCACATATATCATACGTCTTTTAAACTAATTTTATTGAGTACGTATGCATTGAAATAATTTATATAAATACCTTCAAAACAGTCAAACACAAATAACTTAACAGTAAGTTAATCAATGATGAAGGATTAGAGTCCCGTTATGGAATGGAATTTGATTCAAAGGTTTGATACTTCATTTTACAAAAACTATGCAAATTCTGGATTTGACACAATGTAAAAGGCCAACCATAGATCAAGAATATGTATAAATTCTATGACTATAAAATTCTTGTGTACGAGATATAATAGCAAGCTAGAACAAGAAAATCTGGTCATATATTCGAGCTATAAAAAACTTTCTTTTTATCGAATATTAAGATAATGATGCATGCATGATCTTTGTTTTAACAAGTACGGTGTATTGGTTTTAACTCACTCCAACATCTGTTATTTAATCATGGTTTTCGAACTATTGACCAGGGCTTTAGCTTATCACTACACGAACTTGAACCAGGTAAAATTTTCCTCTTCAAGAAGAATAGAAGATTGAGGTAGCTAATTCAGCACCAAACATTGTTCGAAATTTGAGAAGCCTCCCATTTTAATAGTGATGGTTTATAGGCATAACCGCATAAGCTATTGCCAACTCGGCCACCACCAATGTTGTTATTAAAATTAGAAAGGATCGTGTTTTAGTAACATGACTTGTTTAGTATTGATCTATAAATTAAATGGCTTGTGGTGGTAAAAATTAACCCACGTTTAATTTGTGTTCCTCACATTACACCATGTTCAAATTCCAACAATGATACCCTATAGCTATTTCTGGGAATTTTCTCCTAAAAAGACACGTTTTGATAGCAAAAAATTTGTCACATATTCATTGGGATTGAGATCCTCTTATGTTTGTGTCTCATTGATGCACATCATTCCACGTTAGAGCACTACCTACCATAACACAAAGTCACAAACGAGCACCAAAAACACCACTTTTTCAGTGCCATATCAAAGCCATATCACCATCCCCACTTTAACACCAACACCACAAAAACCACTAGGTATCATAACACAAACCAACACCCACTTTTTGAGACCCATCATAAACCGATTAAAACACAACAAACCAATTTAAAAAAAAAAACAAAAAAAAACAAAAAACAAAAAACTCCTTTTCAACGTGCGTTGGTTAACCAAAGACACAACCAACACTAACCAACACCGGATGCACCCGGTATGGTAACACAAACCAACAACAACGCCACATAGGATTAACGCTTAATGTGACATTATGATACTCATTGCTCTTAGGTTTAATATTTCTTGTAACATTAGCCGTTACATTGTTTTCCAGCTTTCCTCATTTAATATTTTTGAAATGTTATATGCATCTTAAATGGAAGGTCATTACTTAAGGTTGCTCGTGTGGCCTTTTGAGGATTCTCTTTAGATCCTCAAAAGATTAAATTCCCAGATTGTGGTTTTAGGTATTCAGATATGTAGTGCGAAATCGAATGATATCGAGAAATTCTATAAAAGATGGTTTTTGTTAACATGTTTCATGCATATATGATGCAATGTCATACGTAAGATTTATGAGTCTAGAATTCTTGATAATCAACTCATGACTTGGCCTTGTACTTTCCAAGTAAATTTCTTTTTTCATTTTTGACGCTAGTCTTATATTACTTGTCATATACTAAAAGTAACAAAATAAAACCATAATGAAAGTAGTTTGGTTATGAAACATTTCATGCGTAAAAGAACAAAAAGTATATATGATAATATGCGCGCAACGTTAGGCTACTAAAACGAGATGCTGCATAATTTCTAAATAAAGTCTCACACTAATCAAACTCTTAACGGTACACTTTATGTTTGATTCGTTAACATAACCTAGATAATCAACGTACGTTACTTGAAAACCTAGACAACCTTGACATAAAAACTTTAAGTATCATCAAGAAAATACTGGTTTTACTACTATTTACATGGAATTACATAAGAAAGTGTGTTTATATCTTCTCGCATCTATGAGAAATCTCGTAAGTATAAAATGTTGGGATACTTGGTTTAAAATGTGTACAACTTGTCAAAAACTTGTTTAATGCTTAGAGGGGAAGGTATGGTGGCGAGGTGATTTTACTCATTTGGGCTCACGGGTGTCACATCACCTTAAAACCTCTTCACAATTAACCTCCTCCTCACTCACAACTAATTTCAACTTACTTATTAGGACCCACCTCTTACATTTTTTTTATTCAAATTTCTAAATAAACTAAATTCATTTTATTAGAAAAAAAAATACAATACAAATATTAAAATTAAAGGCAACTTAAATAAAGATACAAAAAAAAAAAAAATAAAAATAAAAACGAATTATATAATTAAAGAAAAAAATCATAAATCTAAAATTGCTACCTACCCCACCACAAAGAATGGATCTCAGAGTCACTATCCAATTCAGTTTAACATTTACCAAATCCAACTTTCACAGAAACAACTCTCATCTCCTTCGAAGAATAGCTCAAGGAAAAAAAATAAAAACTCCTCCAGACAAACAAAACCCCAATTCAGATTAAAAAAAAATATGAATAAAATTACAAACCGGAGCTAAAATTGATTCACAAAAACAATTAATTATCATCGCCTGACAAGAAAGGACGAAAAGGACGAAATTTTGCCTCGTCGTGCAGACGAGTAGAATGGAAGTGGCGAGCGATGAGCAGCTTGGGGTGGTGTGGCAACGAGCAGTGGCGAGGAGGGTTGGCCATCCACGTAGGAGTGGCGAGTGGAAGTGGCGAGCCACACCCTCCCCTTTTATAAATATGACGTTTCCAATTTAATATGTCAACTGTGCATGTACTAAATAATTCTCGTAAATACACCTAGCTATATATTTAATTTTTCTATTGTACGACTAAATGAACAGTGTCAAGTCAGCAATATATACACACTCATCTAGCATTAGGGCATCGTTTATTTATTTTGTTTATTATATATATGTTGCTTGGAAAAGACCATTTAATTTATCAATCCAAGTGATCATTATTTGGTTACTTTTTACATGGTGTCAAGAGGCAGGAGGGTTCCATTTCTTGTCTCTAGTTTGATGTTGTCCATTTGAACTAATATACGTATTCGCTTGCCGTGGCTTTTTGAATAAAGTAAGTTAAATTATTTATGTTACCCTAACTTTATTACATCTTAGGGTGTGCTTGGTTTAAAATGAGGAATGGGAATGGGAAAAGGGAATGCAAAGGAATGAAATGGAGATTATCATTATCTTTGATGGTGCTTGATTTAAGAAAAACACATTAACCTCCAAGGAGGTGGTGGTTGGTGGTGGTGGCGGCGGCTAGTGGCTGGTGGTGGCAGCGGCTGGTGGTGGTAGTGGTGGTGGCTAGTGGTGGTGGTGGTTGGTGGTGGTGGTGATGGTAGTGGTAGCTGGTGGTGGTGGTGGTTGCTGGCGGTGATGTTGGTGGCTGGTTGTGGTGGTGGTGACGACTGCTGGTGTTGGTAGCGGTGGTGGCTAGTGGTGGTGGTTGTGGCTGATGGTGGTGGTTGCTGCTGCTGCTGGTGGTGGCTGGCTAGTGGTGGTGGTGATGGCTGCTGCTGCTAGCGGTGGGTAATCATTACCATACCTCTCAATTTACTGGGTAATACCTCATTACCCAATACTAAAAAATGATTGCATTCCCTAGTCATAACCAGACATGTTTAATCATTACATTTTCTATTCCCCACCCCCCATTACCCCCAACCAAGCACCCCTTTAATTGTCATATTGCATTTATCAAGTGAGTTGAATTGTTTTGCTAGCATATGATTGGATATTGGGATTGACACAACTGTTAAGTGGGTCGGTACAACATAAATTTGATATTGCTTATTTGCAGTTCGGTTTTGAAAGGAACAAGCTGTTTGGATTTGTTTATTTGAATTTTAGCCGTAATATTAAGGTTATTCTTTCGGTTTTGTATATTGTTAGATTTGTTCGAAAGAAAAAGTTGTGTGAATCTTTTAATTTCGGAAATTAGGGTTTTGCAGCGGCATTTTGGATTGGTAATTGTTTTATCATATTTGGTTTAGTTTGCTTATTGGTTTGGTTTTGTTGCATTAGTTAGTATGGATATTTGTAAGAGTGATTTAAAATCTGATACATAATTGTTTGAGTAGTTTCAAAAGTTTGTGGACATGTATATACAGTTTTAGATATTTTTAGACAGGTTAAAGCAGTTAAATTTTTTCTAGCCTTTCAACCTCGTCTGATAAATGTTTCGCATTATCATTTTCGAAATGGATATTAGATTCAGTGCCACTCATCACATGTCTCATCTTATGTAACAACTCATTTCATTGAATCCTGATTCTTCGAAATCAGTTATGGCCGCTAATGGTGATTCTATGCCATTAGCAGGTATTGGTTCAGTTGACACATCTTTTGTTGCTTTATCTGAAGTTTACTACATATCGAGCCTTACTATCAATCTTGCTTCTGTTAGTAAAATTTGTGATTATGGATGTGATGTCAAATTTTCTGTTTCTGATTGTTCTATATATGACTGGAAAACACAGAAGGTGGTTGGGACATATCAGATGCAAGGGGATTTTTATGTTTTGGATCACTTTAGAGACGTTCATGATACCACATCATTTAGTGTGGATTTGTCTTCTTTTTGGTTGAACCGTTCTTCTTCAGCATTTTATTTTTGCCATTCTCAATTGGGTTGTGTTTTCGATTCTCGTTTACGATTTTTAGCATCTACATGTTCGTTGGAAAAGCTAGACACTCATGATATTTCTGATTGAAGTGGTTGTAAACTTGCCAAGTTCTCAGCTTTACAATTCAACAATAATATTTCCTCTTCTATCTTATGCATTCTCATGTTTGGGGACCTTCTCATGTATCCGCAAAAGGAGGTTCCATATATTATGTTTCATTTATCTATGACTTTACTTACTATACATGGGTTTATCTAATGAATCGTAGGTTTGATTTTCTTACAGTTTCAAAGAATTTAGAGTCTTATGAAAACTCAAGCTTCGATAGTCATAAAATGTGTTCGCTGTGATTTGGGGGATGAATACACTTTTAATTATTTCGTTGGTTCACTTAGATTGGACGGGACTACATATCAGACCTCTTGTACGAACACTCCTCAACTAAATGGTGTTGATGACATGAAACAGCATCATCTTGTTGAGACAACTAGATCTTTTTTATTGTCCGCTGATGTTCCAAGTTTATTTTGGGGAGAAGTGGTTCTTACAACCACATATGTGATTAATAGAATCCCAAATACACATAATTTTGGTTTATCTCCTTTGAGAAGTTGTATGGAACTTTGCCTGATTATTCCTCATTGCGTGTCTTCAGTTGTACTTGTTTTGTCCTAAAACTACATGTTGAGCGTATGGAATTGTCTATGAAACCCACTTTATGTGTGTTTCTGGGTTATGGTATTAGTCAAAAGGGATATTGTTGTTATGATTCTTTCAATCAAAAGTTGTATACATCTCGCCATGTTGACTTTTTAGAGCACATTCCGTACTATTCTTTTCCTGCTAGTTCACATAATTTGACACAATATGAAATCATAAAAATTAATCCCTTTAAAGAACCTACACCTCTTATTTTACCTAGAAACAACCTCAGAACCCACCAGGCCACCACTACTGAAACACCACCAATATCAGGTACACCTCCACAAACCACCACCACTATTGAAACACCACAAGTTATAACTTCTGAGGCTACAATCAACCCCCTGCCATGACTACCCAATCATCGCCTGAAGTTGTAGCGGTTCCTCCTGCAAATGTTCGACCCACACATATTCGTAAGTTTACTAAAAAAAAGATGATTTTGTTTATTATTTTTATGCTAGTTTGTTTGCTTCTTTTGTTGCTTCTGTACATAGTTTAATCAGCCTGTGTCTTCTAAGGAAGCTGTTTGTGATCCACTTTTTCAGAGGTGCTATGGCTGAGGAACATATTTCATTGCATCAAACTCACACGTGAGACTTGGTACATTTGCCAGTAGGAAAGCGTGCTATTGGCTCTCGTTGGGTCTACAATATTAAAACCAAATATGATGGATCCCTTGAAAGATATAAGGCTCAACTTGTTGCTAAAGGTCGCTCTTAAGAGTATGGCATGGATTATAAAGAGACATTTGTTCATGTTGCAATCATGACAACTGTCTGAACTTTGATTGTAGTGGCTTCTAGTTTTCAATGGAAATTATCTCAAATGGATGTCAAGAATGTCTTCTTGAATGGTGACCTAAATGAAGAAGTTTATATGAAAGTAGTTGTTTGAGTCATTGCATTAGGGAAATACAACTACGAGAACTAGTCGTCCTAACGCTACTGTCAAACCTATTTTAGTTGTCGTTATTACCACTCGTCGGGTAGTTGATGTTCCTCATTAGTCTTGTGAAGTTTGTAAGCTCCGGAAAGCTCTTTATAGACTCGAACCTGCACCATGTGCTTGGTATGAGAAGTTTTCCCACAGTTGTTACATCTCTTGAATTTGTTGTCCTTATATGTTGATGATATTGTGTTGGTTGATTTTTTTTTTTGGTAAAGGGTTTAACCCTGGAAAATATATAACCAAAAAAGAATGTTAAGTACAAATGGAATGTGGCAGAGGTACCACATTAACCTCAAGCAAAAAGCTTGATAAACTAGTGCTTATGACAGGCTATAAACACAACAAACCTAGCAATATTACAAATCACCTAACTAGGTATAAAAACAAGAATAATCTTGTACCAAGCGAACATCCCGCATCCTCCTAAAAGCACGAAGGGAGCAAAGCGACCCAGGAAGTTTGCCTCTTTAAAAACCCTTTCCAAGAAAAAACCCGGAGGGAAAAACCTTGGAGTAGGGAAAAAGAGTACAACCCTTACCTGGCACTCCCCTCGTGTACAAGCACTTGGAATCTTCCATGTATCCAATAATAAATGAGACCGAGGGGTTATCTTCTTGAACTTGAAAGTAAGCAGTTTCAATCGAATGGTAGAAACAATTACTTGGACCACTTCTACAACAGTAGACTTCTTTTGCTTGAAAAGTCTTGAATTGTGTTCCATCCATATGTAATAAGTAGTAGCAGCAAGTAATAGCCGAGATAGAATACTAACAATCGATCGCCCCTTTGACAAAGGAATAAGGAACGTAAGAACATCCTCTAATAAAGGAGGGACAACATCCATTCCACATAAAACCCGGACCTGAAACCAAACTTGCAAAGAAAATTGGCACTCAAAAAACAAGTGAGGGTGAGAATCCGGAACTGCGTCACAAAGCGGGCATCTAAGAAGGTTTAAATCAACATTAGGACCAACATCTATTTCCCGCAACCTTTCTTGTGTCTTCAGCTTAATAACAAGCCACAGATGTATAGCATGCCGTGGAATACAATAAGGAAACCATGGAATATTAAACCACATGACCAGATCAGCCCTTGAACGTAGAGATTCCCAAGCACATGCGACCGAAAAAGGCCTAAGGTTACCATCCAAATCACGCCATAATAAACCATCATCAATATCATCAAGAATACTAGGAACCGGGAGATTAACTAAATTTGGAAATCTAGAAAACCAATCAGTAGGCCATCTCCAAGTAACATTATCAATCATATCATAAACCGAATCCGATAAGCTTAAACCATCTCGAGCAATATCTCTCGCAGTGAGCATATCACGTATAGGGCTTAAATCACACCACATATCAAACCATATGGATGTAGTCTTACCATTATTGATCTTGTGCCAAATGAAAGGATGTACCTTGGGTCTAATTTCAAGAAGCTTGCGCCATCCCCAACTAACATCACCCAAACAAGGAACATCCCAAAAGCTTCTACCACGAAGTTTGTATGAATGAATCCATTTAACCCATAAGGACTCTTTATGGGTTAAAATATTCCAAATATGCGTAGTCATTAGAGCAATATTAAAGTCAGCCAATTTACGAATACCAAGACCACCTTCTTGTTTAGGCTTACAAACAGAATCCCAAGCCACTTTAGCCTTACCCCTTTTCATTTCTCTTTGACATCATAAAAAGCCCCTCATGAGTTGCTCCAAATCATGAATTATACGAGGAGGAAGAATGAAAACAGAAGCCCAATATATATGCATCGATGATAACACAGAACTGACCAATTGAAGCCTACCCGCAAAAGATAGGAACTTATTACGCCAATCATTCACTCGACCTTCTAATTTCTCCATAAGAACCTTACAATCCCTATAGAGTAGGTGAGACGATATAAGAGGGACACCAAGGTGCCGAACAGGGAGAGAACCTTCTGCAAATGGCATAGACTGGAGAATAGTAGCTTTCAAATTAAGCATTAGGAACATTACAAAAGAAAGCTGTACTTTCGGGAATACTCGAGACAAGACCCGAAACATTCTTGGATTCCTCCAAAGCTTGCATAATAACATCAACCGAATCAGGATGGCCTCTAGAAAACAAGAAAAGATCATCTGCAAAACAAAGGTTAATAATTCTCTACTTCTCACACAAATGATGAAACTGAAAGTCCATCGAATTTGCAACCTTTTTCTGCTCACACAAATGGTTGAATTATTGAAGGCAGAGTTGTCTCATCGGTTTGCTATGAAAGATTTGGGTTTACTACGTTTTTTTCTTTGTATTGAGGTTGCTACATCATGATGCGTAGGGATTGCACCAGGCTTTACTTCTCAAGGGATCTCGAGAAGCTTACAACCCCCACCAGGCTGTGTACCTGATCAATGTAGTATAGTACAATGACAAGTACCGGGGGATTGATCGTTCAGCTAGGAATAGTGTCGCTAGGATTAGAAAACCTAAAGACTAGGTCTAGAGATGAGGGATGATTCTTTTTGTATTTTTATATTTTTATGAAAGCAAGTGAAAATCTCAGGTTTGAAGGAGTTTGGCGGAATTAGTTGCTAGTCAACTAACCCAATACTAAAGACGCAATCAAAATAAAATACTAAAAATGAAAATAAACTATATTAAACTAGAATTGTGAGCAATATATGGGAGAATTGTGTTTACTTAGATTTCACTACTCCCTAGATATCTTTTACATGTTAATTACTTATTACAGTTGCGTGGATGACGGATTGTATTCCTTAATACCATTCATGGGGTGGCGTACTTACTTCCCCAATCCTATGAGCGCCTACTTCACTCCTATGTCGAGCCGACTAAGAAGCTCCTAACATGGGATCACTAGAATTTGCTCATGCATTAAATACAACCAATAAAACCTAGTACACATCGGTTCATGTTTCATAAGACGTTCAAGCATGTTACACAATGGAGATCTACCAGTTTTCTTAAGCCTAACATTGAAATCATTCATCCAATACAACCATAAACAAGTAATCAACACATAATCAACATCTAGGTTTCATTACATCTAAGCAAACACAAGATAGATCTAGCCTAGCATGTTGAAATCAAGACAAGCATAAGATATATTCAAACAACACATAGACATATTGATTGAATTGAAAGAAGACTTATCTCAATTGAACATGAAAGGATTCAAGGGGTGAAAACCCTTGAAAACACTGTAAAATATGACCTAGGGTTTACAAAGTTCGGCCCTAGTTTTCTCCACACAAGTTCCTCTTTTATGAATGAAAAATAGAAAACTATATATATATTTTGATAGGTGACGGCGTCAAGAACAAAAGTCTGACGCCGTCATCTCGCCACCAAATAGTTTCTCGGACTGCCTAGATCTGGGTCTGACGCCGTCATGTGTATCCCTTATGCAGGCCGTCACCAAAATTAGTCTTGACGCCTTCAGGTTTTCACTGGGTCGTCATGGTTTTTACTCTTGACGCCGTCATGCTCCAAAAACGTCCGAATTGCTTCCTTTTCCAGAATTCACTCCCAGAGTACCTAAAATCACAAAAGGAACGATTTAGGGCAATATTTGATCAAATAAATTCAATTCCGGGCTTAAATGACCCCCTAAAAGTGGTTCATTTTTCGCCTCATCACATCACCGAAAGGTAATCTTCTATCTCAATCCAAGTATATTGTTGATTTGTTTTATCAGAACAGAATGACGGATAACAAGATTACCAACATTCCTCTAAGAAAAATATACCGCTACAAATGGAGATCTTTAACCTGATCCCAGTTTATATCGCACTACCATTGGGATTTTGATTTATCTTACAGTGACTCGACCAGATATTGCTTATGTTGTCCACATTGTTAGTCAGTTTGTTGTTGTTCCCACTAAAGTTCATTGGGATGATGTCCTATAGATTCTTCGGTATCTTCGAGGTACTCAAATTCAGACACTGTTGTTTCCCTCCACATCTTCTTTAGATTTGCGTGCTTATTGTGATGCTGAATGAACTGGTGATTCCATTACTCGCAAGTCTAAAATTGGGTTTTGTGTTTTTCTTGGAGATTCGATTATCTCGTGGAAGAATAAGAAACAAAATGTTCCTTCAAGATCTTCCACTGAAGCTAGCGAGATTGTTTGGTTACATTGGTTACTTACAAAATAGTAGTGCCATTTAGATTTCGCGCAACATGGTTTTTAATAAAAGAACCAAGCATATAGAGATTGATTCTCATTTCACTCGTCACCATCTTCAAGCGGGCATCATTGCTTTGTCGTTTGTACCATCTGCTTTACAGATTGCATATTTATATGTTGCTTGTACAGACCTTTGAATTTATCAATAATACAAGTGATCATTATCTGGTTACTTTTGTTGAAAAAAGGACCTCATCAGATATCTGGTACTAACAACAAGGACTAACTTGGCATGTTTGTTATTTTAGGCTTAGTCCTTTTGATCTCTCTTGAAGGCTGTTAGGAGTTAAAGGGTTGGATGTGTCAAGTGTTCAAAGTGTGCTGCCATTAAATAAAAAGATAAAGCCTGAGGGTCTGGATGCAACTTTGAAGGAGATATACATCCGTTTTGTTGTCTTGGTTTGCCAGTCTTCACCTCTAGCCGTTTTCTTTGTCTCTCTCTCAAGAAAATGACTGATGATGAATCTGCTCTCTATAAATGATCTACTCTCTCACTTTGTTATGTATCCAGAAAATATTATTCATACTAAAATACTCTGGTTGTTATTCTTGATTGAGATCAAGCTTTGGTTGTACTGTTTGAGAACAGATCTTGTTTATGAGTTTGTAACCTTTGGTTTTCATTAATAAATCATTCGGCTTATATTTTTCTACATGGTATCAGAGCCAGGTTGCGAAATCTTGCTCTGATTATCGATTCAAAATTTTTAGGGTTTCATATAAACTTGGGGTTTTTTCAAAAATTGATTGTTATAATTCGATTAAACACTATTAATTAAAGTTTTCTTTTAGTAATTAACTAGATATAAAAGGTTTCTTTAAAACGCCTAATTTTGAGAAATTAGGGTTTGGTTTTTTTTGGGGCTTTTGCTATTTAAATTCCTCTGGTTATAATCAAGTGGGATTTTACCACACATCTGGTGCTGGTTCGTTGATTGGAGGTGGTAATTTGGGTTTGCCCTAATTTCAAAAATTAGGGTTTGATCCTGGTGATTGGGCTCGTGCTGGTTCTTTGCTATATCCCTAGACTAAGTGAATCTAGGGTGTAGTAGTGTTGGGCTCATGCTGTTTCTCTGCTATATCCCTAGACTAAGTGAATCTAGGGTGTAGCAGGGCTATTCTTCCGCTGCTGATTATTGAGTGCTATGTAACACCTCTCACACCCTCTTCTCTTATTTATTTTTATTTTATTTTCTATTTAGTTGATAGGGAGTAGGAGTTTGGGTTGCTGGAGGTTGTTTTTTGTGGTAGTGGTGGTTTGCTGTTTATCTGATTATCTCTGTGCTGTATTGTGGTTGTTTTTTTTTCTCTCTGCTGTTGTTGTGCTTGTTTGCGCCCTTGACCTACCACTTTTGTGGCAAGGAAAGCCTGGGAACTTCCTTCTCTCCCTTTCTTGTGTGCTTGATTTGTTATTTGAATCATGTATGTTCATGTTAATACTGATGATGAGGTTGAATCTGATAATAATGTCACCTTAATTAGTAAACTGGACTTAAGTCACCCTTTACATCTCCACCCTAATGACTCTGCCTCCTTAACTGTTGTTTCAATTAAACTAAAAGGGACAGAAAATTACAATGTTTGGTCATGTGCTATGCTTTTAGCTCTTGAAGGTAAAAACAAAACTGGCTTTATTGATGGTACATGTAGGAGATCTTATACTAATGAAGTGTTGGGTAGACAATGAGACAGAGTCAATGTTGTTGTGTTGGGATGGATCTTGAATTCCATCTCAGAAGAATTGTTTCTTGGTTAAATTTTTTTCTAAAAATGCTAGTGATGTTTGGAGTGAGTTAAAAGAAACATTTGATAGAGTTGATGGGTCTGTGACCTTTAACTTGCATCATAAGATAAACTCTTTATCTCAAAATGGTACCACTGTTTCTGAATACTTTAACAAGTTGAGTACTTTGTGGAAGCAATTTGATGCTATGGTTAAACTTCCTAGGTGCACTTGTCATGCTGCTGATGACTTTAAAAGGCATAACCAAATGATGAAACTTATGCAATTTTTAATGGGTCTTGATAATACTTACATGCAAATTAGAAGCAATATTCTATCTAGAGACCCTTTGCCTGATGTGAAAGGTGCTTATGCTATCATCTCTAGTGAGGAATCTCACAGAAATGTTGTTGCTGAAAGTTCTAGCAGAACCCATAACTCTGCTTTTTCTTCCAGAATTATAAATCAATCTAACTAACCTAGTAATACACCTATTAATCAGACCAATTATTCTGCTAATATGGCCCTGATTATAGAAAGACTGCTGGGTCTGGTTCTACTCTTGTTTGTGAACATTGTGGCTTTAATGGTCGCACAAAGAAAAATGTTTTAAGTTGATTGGGTATCCTCCAAATTTTGGGAAGAAGGGTAACAATTTCAGACCTCAGAACAACAAAAAATTTTCTAACAATAACTCTGTTGCTTCTGGTTCTGGTTCATCCTCAGAACAACAAAATTCTTCCACTGGTTTTACAGATGAGCAACTTTCTACTCTCATCTCTCTCATCAAAGAAAATTCCATAACTGGAAAGAATGTGCAGGCCAATATGGCAGGTATTGTGTTTAATCATAGTAAGGTTTTCAATCAAAACTTTAACAAGTTCTTCTGCTCTAATAATAATGCTCATTCTAAAATGATTTTTAATAGTAAAGTAGTTGATTCTGGTGCCAACCAACATATGACATACTCAGATAAAGAATTGGTTAATGTCATTGACATTTCCCATCTTAAAATAAAGGTGGGACATCCTAATGGGAGTGAAGCCTTTATTTCAAAGATTGGAAATCTCAGATTATCCAACTCTTTAACCTTATTTGATGTGTTGGTTATTCCTGAATACTGCATTACTTTGATCTATGTTCATAAGCTTGCTAAAGATAACAAAGTCCCGGTTGCTTTTGATGAGAGTAAATGTTATTTTTTGAATAAGGATTTGAATCAGCTAAGGGTTCTGGGGACTGGTAACCAGTGTGATGGTTTATATTATTTCAATAATCAAGGTACTCAATCTGATTCTGTGAATAACAAGATTATTGCTTGCTTGTCTCATCATGACTGGCACTGCAGGCTTGGTCATCCTACAGATCCAGTCCTAAATATTTTAAGAGAGACTTTAAAATTTGACTCTAAACAAAAACCTGTGGCTTGTGAAATCTGTCATGGAGCCAAACAAACCAGAAAACCTTTTCCACTAAGTGACCATATCACTAGTGCATTAGGTGACCTGGTTCACTTAGATCTATGGGGGCCATATAAGGTTCCTAGTTCTGAAGGATATAAGTATTTTTTGACTATTGTGGATGATTACACTAGAGCTGTTTGGGTGTATCTCATTAAAACGAAGGATGAAGTTCCTTATTATATCAATATGTTTCATAATCTGATTGAAAATCAGTTCAATAAAAGAATTAAGGCTTTTAGAAGTGATAATGGGACTGAATTTGTAAATCAAATTGTTAACAAACTTTGTGTTGATAAAGGGATCACCCATCAGACCTCCTGTGCTTATACTCCACAGCAAAATGGCATTGCTGAAAGGAAACATAGACATCTGTTGAATGTTGCTAGATCTCTTATGTTTCAGGGGGGAATTCCTATGAAAATGTGGTCTGAATGTGTTCTAACTGCTACTTATCTTATTAACAAACTTCCCTCATCTGTGCTTAAAGGAAAATCTCCTTTTGAGATGATATATAATGAGAAACCTTTTCTTGATCACTTGACAGTGTTTGGTTGTTTGTGTTTTGCTAATATCTTGAATGATTCTGATAAAATGAGTAGCAGATCTAAGAAATGTGTTATGATAGGATATTCTAATGTTAAAAACGGTTATAAGTTATATAGTCTTGATAAGCATCAATTCATATTCTCTAGGGATGTTCAATTCTATGAAAATGTGTTCCCCTTTAAAGGATCTAACACTGATAATGCTGATGCTACTTCTGAAAATGTTTTTCAAGACTTAAACCACTTAAACTTTTTTGACTTGGAACATCCTGAGATACCCTATGATGATGAGAGTAGCCTAAATAGTGATTATAAATCACAGAGTGAAGGCAGCTGCTCTCCTTCATCTGGCAGAATTTCTATCACTGAATAAAACAGTGATAATGTTTTTGCCGATGAGGATGAGGTGGTTGCTACACTTGAAGAAAACAACAATTCTGAGGGTAATTTGAATCAAGATTCAAATCTAAATGCTCAGGAAGAAGTACCTTTGAGAAGGTCTTCTAGACCCTCTGTTTTTCCAAAAAACTATAATGACTTTGTTGTTGACTCTAAAGTCAAATATGGGCTTGAAAAATATGTTAGCTACTCTAAATTAAACTTTGAAAACCTTTGTTTTACTACTCAACTTAACAAACTCAGTGAGCCAAAATCCTTCTTTGAAGCTTCCAAATCTCCCTACTGGGTTGATGCAATGAATGATGAAATGGAAGCTTTAAATAAAAATGATACTTCTGAGATCACTGAGTTACCTCCTAGAAGGAAAGCCATTGGTAATAAGTGGGTTTGGAAAATAAAGTTTAAATCTAATGGAGAAGTTGATAGATATAAAGCTAGACTTGTTGTCAAAGGCTGTAATCAAAAGGAGGGGGTTGACTTTGATGAAACTTTCTCTCCTGTTGTAAAAATGGTTACCATTAGATGTTTGCTTGTTGTTGCTGTTCATAATAGTTGGCCTGTTTTTCAGCTTGATGTTAATAATGCTTTTTCATATGGTGACTTAGAGGAAACTGTTTATATGAAATTGCCTGAGGGTTATTTTCCTAAAGATGACACTAGAGTTTGTAGACTGAAGAAGTCTTTGTACGATTTAAAACAAGCTCCTAGGCAATGGAATGCTAAATTAACTTCTACTCTCATTGAAAATGGCTTTAGCCAAAGTAAATCTGACTATTCCCTCTTTACCAAATCTGATAATGGTGTGTATCTTGCCTTACTGGTTTATGTTGATGATATTATTATTACTGGCAATAGTGTTACTGAGATTGAAAGGTTTAAAGCCTTTCTCAATTCTAAATTCATGATTAAGGATTTAGGGAAGTTGAAATACTTTCTTGGGATAGAAGTTAATGATGTTGAAGGTGGTATTTGTTTAAACCAAAGAAAATATTGTCTTGATTTGTTATCTGAGTATGGCATGCTTGCTTGCAAACCTGCTAAAACACCTTTGCAATCTAAACTTGTTTTAACTAATGAGCCTACTGATAATGATCCTGCCCTTGATAACATCACTGATTATCAAAAGCTCATGGGCAAACTGATTTATCTAACAAATACCAGACCTGATATCTCTTATGTTGTTCATTGTTTAAGCCAATTTATGCATTGCCCTCTTAAGTCACATCTCAGAATTGCCTTCAAGATTTTGAGATATCTCAAAGGTTCTCCAGGTATGGGTATTCAGATTAATAAAGGATCAGGTATGTCTCTTGAAGCTTATTCTGATGCAGACTGGGCAAAATCTGTTGTTACCAGGAGATCTGTAACTGGTCAATGTGTTTTCTTGAATAACAATCTTGTTTCTTGGAAAAGCAAGAAACAATCTACTCTTTCTAAATCCTCAACTGAAGCAGAGTATAGAGCTCTTGCTTCAGTAACCAGTGAAGTAATTTGGATTTTAAAAATTATAAAGGATTTGAATCTGGAAAATTTTCTTCCTGTCCCACTTCACTGTGACAGTAATTCTGCAATCAAGATTGCAGCCAACCCTGTTTTCCATGAAAGAACTAAACACCTTGAAATTGATTTACACTTTGTGAGGGAAAAGATTTTAAAGGGTGTGGTTAAGACTGTTAAGGTGGATTCTGCAAATCAAATTGCAGATTTCCTTACCAAAGGGTTGGATACAGATCAACATAAGTATTTGGTCAAAAAACTGGGTTTAATAGACTTGTACCAGATATCAGATGAAGGGGGGATGTTGAAAAAAGGACCTCATCAGATATCTGGTACTAACCATAAGGACTAATTTGGCATGTTTGTTATTTCAGGCTTAGTCCTTTTGATCTCTCTTGAAGGTTGTTAGGAGTTAAAGGGTTGGATGTGTCAAGTGTTCAAAGTGTGCTGCCATTAAATAAGAAGATAAAGCCTGAGTGTCTGGATGCAACTTTGAAGGAGATATACATCCGTTTTGTTGTCTTGGTTTGCCAGTCTTCACCTCTAGCCGTTTTCTTTGTCTCTCTCTCAAGAAAACGACTGATGATGAATCTGCTCTCTATAAATGATCTACTCTCTCACTTTGTTATGTATCCAGAAAATATTATTCATACTAAAATACTCTGGTTGTTAATCTTGATTGAGATCAAGCTTTGGTTGTACTGTTTGAGAACAGATCTTGTTTATGAGTTTGTAACCTTTGGTTTTCATTAATAAATCATTCTGCTTATATTTTTCTACAACTTTCTGCATACACAATAGAAAGATTAGACGGTTGACGTGTTTAATAAGAAATTTTGATTGTTATAAACTAAAAAAAAATGGTATCTAAGTTAGATACATTTTGAACTCGTAATCTGAAAGATGTTTAGCTCATTTAAGGTAAACTTCTATACTAAAGGAGGGCATATGACAAAAAATCAGATCAACATTATCACCTAAAGTTGTACGAGTAGCAAAACCATTATTTGACGTGTTATAATTAATGTTAAGGAATTAATTAGTTGACACACGGAAGAAACAATTAAACATCCACTATTTTAATGGTTTTTTGATTACTAGCTAATTATTGCAAATCAAGTTGGGTGTGATTATAGCATATTTAAGCCTAGCTTATATCCCAGTTGCTTAACTCCTTTAGTAGAAAGGTGGCACAGGATTCCTTTGCAACAAAAGCCTACCACTCCACATCTAAACCCTTTACAAAACAAATCTTACCATATAATTCATTTGTCAACATATTCGAGTTGACGTATCCTTGGTAACTCACAATATTGATTGGCATAACATTTCACCATGACCAAAAGGCGGATAAACGTGCAGGCTTAACCAAGTGATCATGGATTCTTGTGTTCGAACAAACGCTAACAACTTTAAGTACAAACTAGAGTACCAATCATCGGTTATTACTTATATATGAGGCCAATAAAACCGACATATATACATAGATTAGCATAGATTGATGTACATGACTACAATACGTGACATGTCTTCATGACAACATTAGGAAATCTAGATAACTTGTGGACTTAAGCAGTTAAACTCGTATCATTAACCGTCTCTAGCTATGGCAAATGGGTATTTTTTAGTTTGAAAACCGAAAGGATGAATGCTGCAATTTTCATGGGATGTGGTCGAATGATAGAAGTGTGGATTTTCATGAAACGGATGGAGTATAATCTAACCAAAAATAGTAAAAGGTATGATGGGTGTGGGTGGGAATCCATTTTTTGTGGCCTTGCGTGGAAAAGAATAAGACTCAACATTCTTGACTTGAGAATAAGACCTATTGGCTTTACATAAATAAAATGCCATAATTCTATTCCTAAAGAATCACTCTTTCTATTCTTTCTTTTCCTTTTTCCATCTCTCAGCTGGCCGAGAGAATAACATTCCGTTGTCATTTCTGTTCGTTTTCTCTTCCATCGGGTGCCATGCACGTGTGGTGTGAATCGCCACCAATAGGGTTATAACGAGTGTCTCTAAGTTAATAGATCGATAAAGTCCAAGGGGAATATGATTCTTAACTATGATACGTTGATATGTTCCTTTATGTGAGTTTCACCTTGCCTTCAACGAGAACTTAAACGATTATTAGAATAAGAGCCTTATAAAAGGAAATAGAAGTACAAAAAAGAACAAGTACTACCCATGTTCTAGATTCTAAAGTTGGATAGAATATATACATAGGAATAAAGAAAGAAGAGCTTCACATACTTTGGTAATTGCTAAAAGATAGGTTCTTTGCATACATGCAACTCTCTCCATGTGTTGAAAAAATATCGCATAGAATGAGTATATCTAGAGTGTCATATTACAGAAGCTGTGAATAACAAATTTATATGAATTTGATTAATTATCTGTATTGAGGATTTTTTTTTTTTTTTTTTTTTTTTTTTTTTTTTTTTCAATGAGGGAGAGAGATGCAAGTAACCCTTTTAAGGGCAAACTATGTATGGAATAATAAATCATGGTATTAACGTACTTTTTTAAAGTACTTAATTGTAATATGTATGTACCGTACCATTACTATAAAGATGATCAATTGATGCTCCAAAGAATGATATGAAGTGAAAGTTGTGGCAGAAGATGTGAAATAGTGTTGGTGTATAAATGTGTTGTGAATCAACTAGTATAAAACTTTGCAGTTTGCACATCAGCAAACATATTTTATAGCATTAAAGTTATAAAAGTGAAAATCATGCTGCCAACGACTACGTTAAGTTAGACTAATAATAGATTACTCGGTTATGTTTATATGGTTTTTCACCTTTTATAATCGAAAGTCGATCTTATACAATGATGAATCGTCCAAAGTAACAGTTTTTTGAGTTCCATGCATTAAAACACATTAATGCTGATATAGTCTGCTATACTTTGTATATGTAAAGTAATCTCTAAAGATGCCATCTTATCCTTGATCAAGAAGCGAGAATAAATCACCACACACGCTGAGAAAAATTCAAGGAATTAGGCCTAAATCTAAAACGAGCTAGTAATTAAAAGATGAACAGAAAATGCTCCTCGTGAGCATTGTTATTCCTATCCACATGACAACAAACTATTAAGGAATTTCTTTCACTTGCACTTTATCTAAAGGCTTAAAGATTGATTCTCTCCAAACTGAATAATCTTTGTAAAAGTTGTGTTAGAACTAATAGGAAGATATCATTTGCAGTTTATACATTATGCCTACATCCATGCTAATTTGAGAAATTTGTATAAAAGATAAAAAATTCTAAAGAAAAGAAATTGATGTCTTAGTGACATATATATCAAGGAAGATGTGTAAAGATTCATACCAGATATGCTTCTACTCATCCAATTAATGCATGTATGAGGTCAAGTACCATCCGTCTTCTTTTCGAAGGGTCCCACGTACCTCAGTTCAAATTCTTGGAAGGCCGGCCGACTGTCCTATACTAACCGAAGAATGTTAAGATTTTGGTTGAGGGCCCACTTCAATCAATTTTTAATACTGTGTAGGCTGAATAAGTACCAAACGTATCAAAGGGGACAGAAAGGAATATGTTCTTATTCCATGCCTGCCCTCCAAGCAGAAGCATCTCTATTTTTACGCCTTTTTCGTGTGTGTATCTATTCCAAGTTGCAGATGCTTTAGTCAACATAATTTTCTTCTGTTTTCACAAATTTAAACGCATATTTCCTTTACGTCGTTATCTATATCCTCAATACAGAAATATGAATGATAAGTCATTAGTATTTAGAACTAATACTACGATAATTAAGATGTCTTTCAAGATAGTGGATACTTTGTAATATTAGTCAGACAAATCTTGGAATAAGGTTCTTTTCGCTTTTACAATACTCATGGATCTATTCTGGTACCAATCGTAAGGTGTTAAGAGTTCTATAGTGCAAAGGAATTAAATATTTTTTGGTCTGAGAATAAAAAAGTGGGGCTGCAATTTGCAAAGCAAAGTACTCAATGAACGCGAGTGTATTTACAAGTCGCCACGAAGATTGGATTATAGTTTAGTGTTGTTCCTTCATTAGATCTGTCCAAGATTCTATACTTCACTTGGAAAGCACCCCTCCTACCCCCACCCTACCCCATCCACCCATTTTTCATTTGCTATATAAGGCGAGGCCGAGCAGACCATCAGTATGTGAAAGTTGTTAGTAGGATAACAAGATAAGAGCTATTATAGTGTCGAGACTCGTATTTGAGAATACACAAGGAATCAAGTTTCATCATTTGGAGAGTAAGAAGATCAAGACTCACAAAGAGACAATAAAGCATGCAGGTACTTATTACGACTTACGTATTCATAACAGCTTATTTCACTGATAACAAGTCAAATATTTAAGCACACCTTGAAAACTGTTTATCTGCTAGTCTGCTACTTCAAAACACAATAATCGACATACACGTTGCTAAACCAAAACTAACTACAAAAACTTTGTTTTTCCGGGTATAAAGATGTATCAACATCATCAAGGAAAGAACATCCATTCTTCATCAAGAATGTCGATTACGCCAGAAAGACATCTATTTCTGCAAGGTGGTAATGGTGGAGGTGATTCGGGACTTGTTCTTTCAACTGATGCTAAGCCTAGACTCAAATGGACACCTGACCTCCATGAACGTTTTATAGAAGCAGTCAACCAGCTTGGAGGAGCAGATAGTAAGTACATTTTTTTTTATAAGAAATCATAAAAATCAAGGAAACGAAACTTACTAGTTAGCTTTCCATCTTTTGTTACAGAAGCTACTCCGAAATCAGTTTTGAAGCTAATGGGAATTCCAGGGCTTACTTTATACCACTTGAAGAGTCATCTCCAGGTAAAAACACATGTCGATCAGTACAGTTTACAAAGAGTTATTTGATTCCACCAACGGGTATAACTGATGACATGAAAACGGACACATGTGTTTTCAAATGTGGTGTTTAAAAACAATTATCTGGAATAATTACCTTAAAAAGTACGTAATATTTTTTATGCTTGATGGTACTTTTGCTTGCCTAAAATAAGCTGGTTAACCAAAACAGAAATTAAACCAAAGTTGGTTACAATTTCAATCAATTTTCTCTTCCTTTTAATGACTAAAAACAGACCGACAAACTAACTTGTATTTTTGTTTTGCAGAAGTACAGGCTTAGTAAGAATCTCTATCGGCAAACTAATAGTGGTGGCTCAAACAAAATTGGTAAGGAATCTAAACATCCTTTCTAAGATGTTCTACGACAACATATAAAAAAGATAAGTCATTTAAAAAAGGATTTTTGTTGCAGATATAGTCGCGCCATCAAGAGACACCATTGGTGAAACGAGTGAAATTCACATGAGCAATTCAAGCGTTAGCCCTCAAGCAAACAAGTAAGTAATACTTCGTACTTATATAGCTATGAAGTTTTCGTTATATTGCAAATATGAATCAGTGTCTAAGGAGAGACTAAATATTCGCGAGAAACATGGAATGTAAATTGACTCAACTTTTGTAAAGCTGACTTACAACTTCAAAATATTTAGCACATTCACAGAAGTTGACAATACGTGTGAACCTCTTTTTTTAAAAAGCCGTGAGTCAGTTCTTTCCTTCTCAAGAATATTTAGCTTCTTACTAGATCCTAAGCCTGAGAAATAAAACCCTCCAATGTTGATTCTGACGGGACAAACTATTGTTCAGAAACTTGCAGATAAGCGAGGCAATACAAATGCAAATTGAAGTTCAAAGAAGGCTGCATGAGCAACTTGAGGTACAATATGTCAATATTAACACAGCTAACAGTTCAATGCATCAAACGAATTCTAAAAAAACATAAATATATGTTCTAGGTACAAAGGCACTTACAACTTCGCATAGAAGCACAAGGGAAATACCTACAATCAGTTCTTGAAAAAGCACAAGAAACACTCGGAAGACAAAACTTAGGTACAGTAGGACTAGAAGCTGCAAAGGTTCAACTATCCGAATTAGTCTCAAAAGTATCCACTCAATGCTTAAACTCCGCATTTTCGGGGATCAAAGATGTATCAACACAAACTAACCAACCAACAGATTGTTCAATCGAGAGTTGTTTGACTTACGGTGAAGGTCAGCAAACTGACCAAGAGTTGATCGGGTTGACACTTTTGAAGTCAAAAAAAGTTGACAGTGAGCCAAAACACGCATGGTGCGAAAGTGATCTTTCCATGAGCGTTGGAGGACTCAAGAACAGAAGCTACCCCGAGGAAAGATTTATGGGTAGGGACGAGAATGTCATTTCAATGGATCAAACTAACACAGATTCAGTTAAACCAGAGAATGTTGAAATGCCTTATTATGGACAGAAACTGGACTTAAATGCTCATGATGGAAACGATGCAGCTTCAAGTCGTAAGCATTTTGATTTGAATGGCCTTAGTTGGTGATATTAAGCTTAAACTATTGATTGAATATCTTGTATTGCTTTTTCAGAATTTTTGTAGTATAATTAGTTTGAGAAACATGAGATAATTTAATCTATGAATCTTGACGATTCTATTTTATAGCAACATGAGTTGCTGTAATTTTACTGGTGTGGTAAAACTAGAGGAACGTTATCACATCATGTACTGTATTGAATAACAACGTTGCAGACTTACTTCCATAGCTTACGATTCCTTGCTGAAACATTTAAATCACTAAAAGTTACATCATCCCATAATTTGGTGACACAAATGCCTGCATCAAAATGGTAGTTAGCTTAAACTTGGAACGACAGCATATAAACTTTCCTTAAAAGACCACTTTACATGTCTAATTCGTTTAAATTTTTACTTGTTTCCAACAACTTTGTATTAATATGACAATTACCTCTGTAGCTTTTTTATGTATAATCAGAATTGACTATTATCATTCATTTTTCCAAAATAGTAATAAGTTTTAGTTGACAGTTAATATTCATTTCTGTATACAGTTATTACTTATTAGATCATGAACAATGCGCAGAATGGCAATTTTTTACAACCTACACCAAAATAGTATCAAACAAACTATATTAACATTAAACTATTAAAATGTTGTCGCTCAAATGCTTTATAATATACCACGGTATTTGACTTTAACCGGATATCTAATCAAAAATTTCTATTGAAGCTTAAAGATCTAAAGTTTTCGTCTTCAATAAATCCATCAACGACATCTGGAAAGGGACTGAGAGTATAAGTATACAAAAGTTTTAGCACAGGAAAGCGTTAAATCCATCTAATAGTAACATAGTTTTTCAAATGTTAATATATCATACATCAACTTGAACAATTGTGCAATACCCTACAAATTTTGTCATTTTTGTGTTGATATCATTACAAACTTATTTTAAACCTGTAAAATCAGAATCTGACACATGTATGTAACACATAAATGTCATGTCGTCTCCGATCATCTTCTCTAATTTTTCCAGCCACTTTTTCGGTAATGCTCTATAATTTCTGGCCATTTCTAAAAGCACAAAAAAACTAATATCTAAATCTATACTAAAAACATAACACGTGAACAAAATTAAAAAATTTCTCACTAGCTATAAAATACAACAAACTAGACCTTTACTAAAAAAAAACCCAGTAGAGATCCAAAGCAACACACTTCATTCCAACAACAGTTAGGTAATATATGTATTGCTAGTAGAGACGAACAAATATTGATAATAACAAGATATGAAATGTAGAAAACGATACCATGGATCTTTTGAATGTGGAGACTAGTGACACAAACTGGGAAAATGTTGTGGCTAGTGAAGCTCGCGGTTTTTTTAAGACAGATTCGTCGACTTCACGATGCTTAAGAATCATGAAAGTCTATCTCCCAAGATACAACACCGTATAACCACGTTAGCACAAACAAATTATCTAGCCGAACCAATACGTGTCATCCCTCTATTACGAACCGATAGAAAGATAATCAAGATGGAAGTAAACAACAAAAGCAGAGGATTTAATTGCGTGTTTTCGTGTACTTAACAAGATAGAAAATATCTCACTTTACATGGAAATGAGGCAAAGGAAAAACGATCGGATTAATTAACACAACTAATTCTACTAATGGCTGATGAACAAATAGTTAATTTGGCCGTTACATTTGACATTTACATTAACATTACTCTTAAAACTCATTAGTGCATATGATGACTACACCAACAATTTGCCCAACTTTTCCAACAACAACAACTACAATTGTTGCTACCATTTACTGAGATTTCACTTTGTGGCAAACCACACCAATAAATAAATAAAAATCTCCAAAGCAGCAAAATGGTCATCCACTGTTACGCGGGTTTTGGATAGGGACGGATAGGGATTGTCTCAAGTTGGAAAACCAACTTAACTCAAGTTGGAGAAGTGTGAACCATTGGATTTGATCCAATGGCTCAAATCAAACGAAGTTCTTTTGATTTGAGTCATTGGATCAAATCCAATGGCTCACAAATGACCAACTTGAGTCAAGTAATGTGGGAGAGGACCCTCACCCGATAGGGACATATTTAAACCAAGAGTGGGTAAGTTTAGGTAGCTCTTAAATTCATTATTTAACAAAAATATTCATCTAATTCGTGTTTGATTTTGGATCTTGGTTTTAAGATTGATTTAAACGTTTATGTTATACATGTTTGACATATAGGTTATAAAAATTTGTCTATCCTGAAAAAAATGAAGTGCCTCGTCAAAAAAAATGATATTGGTGGCTGGGAATCGGGATTAGAGGGAACAAGATGAATAAGCGTAATTTTTAAAAAGAAAATGCCATAAAATTACCGGTTTAGCCAGTAACTTCATGCCACGTAAGCAAATGTATGATATCATAACGAAATTTAAAAGTTCATAGTGTATTGTGGTAATTTTTTTTAAGGAAAATTGTCCAGAAATGCATCTAATTTGCCACATTTTGCTTTTGTATATCATGAATTTTTTTTCTATTGTAACTACAAACTTTCTTAATCTTGCTTTTATATCCTAAAATTGCCAATTAGCTGACGTGGCATGTATTAGTGTCCCTACTCACCCTCACTTAATCACATTTCACGTTTTTTTTTTTACTTTGGGTGTGTTTTGAACATTTACTAAACTTTGTGGGGTTATCTTTTTACTTATAAACATTTTACCACCACATAATTTTTCCCCAAATCCACCATCGCGATAATTTCACACATAAACCCTAATTTCACCTCATCAACTATTTAATCAGATTGTATAATTGATGTGTGTTGTCATATTTCAGGTATGTATTAGTCACAATATTTTGTGTTATTATTAATTTGTTCACAAACCCTAAATCGTTATTGTTCTCCTTTTACTCTAACTCGTTATTGTTGTCCTTTTTGAAACAGAATGATACCTGGTACGAATTTGCATCAATTTAATGTTTGGAATGATGGGTACTTTGCACATTTACCTTTAAGGTATAAAGATGGTGTTATTCTTAATGTGGCTGCTGAGAGAATGCCTTATGAAAAGTTTGCTAAATTTTGGAAAAACAAGCTGGTAATTACTTTCAAGGTTTGTACTACATAGTTCCTAATGTTGAATTGGAGAAAGGTTTAGTTAGAGTAAGTAATGATAAGGAAATGGCTTACATGTTTGATGTTGCTGAGTTGTATGGTAGGCTAGAACTTTATCTTGATCACTATGATATGAATTTGTCAGAGTATTTAGAAAAAGCAGAAACCTCTGTGATGGATGAATCCGTTGATAAAGCAAAACGCCCCCCCCCCCCCCCAAACCTAGGTATTGCAATGATTTCTCAGTACAGGAATTGGTTGATTGGGCTGAGATGAAGGTTAAGTATGAGGGTTCATCTTCTCACCAACCTAGAAACCTAGATGGTGATGTTGGTGGGAGTAGTGCAGCTGGTGATGTGGGTAGGAGTAGTGTACCAGATGGTGAGGCTGGTAGGACTAGTGTTGATGGGGATCATATTAGGAACAACAATGTTGATAAGGGCAAAGAGAAGGTTATGCATGATGAAGATGAGACTGATTGATATGTGTCTAAATACACATATATTTTACATTGTTAAACCCACAAAAACGACCAAAAACACACAAATAAACCATATAATGTTACAAATATCTTTGAAATGTGTTTTTGGGTATTTCAGATGCAAAGGGATTGAAAATAAATGAAAAACGAACAAAGTTTGATAAAATGACAGTTTCCGTCCTTGAACTTCCAAAGATTGACAGAAATGGTCCCTGGATAAAATATTTTGAAGAAAAGTCAACAATAGTCCCCCAGGAATCATGAAATGACAAATTTTACCTTTGGAGTTCAGGTTTGTATAATTGGCAAAACTAGTCCCTAAAGTTTCAAAAATGACAATTTTGGTCCTTGAGTTTTCAAAATTGGAAAAATAACTTTTATGGTCCTTGTACTATCCATGCTTGGCAGTTTCAACCCTTTTGATAACTTTGGGGAAATTACACCTCAGGCCCCTCAAGTTTGCAGCTATTACAAAATTGGTCTGTGTGGATTTGCAAGTTAATAACAAAACGGACCCTATTAGTTATATAAGCCCAAAAATAAATAAACATAACAAACAAACCCACCCTTACCTTGGCCAAACTTCCTTCCCAGCCCACTCCAAAACAAACTCACCTCGTTTTTAATATTAAACGTGTCAAACCCCTTGTTGACCTCCCATCTTCTTCCCCCACTTGCCTGATAACACCCTGCAATACTCAACCTTCCCCCTCCTCCACCTCAGCCAAACCCATCCCATGTTCCCCCTCCAAACACTAACCTCCAAACCCCAATTAATACCTACAAAACCCTCCAAGAAACCCCTAACTGCCAAAACCAATTTTTCCCGCCAAAATACTTTCAATGGCCAAGATTAAAAGCTCTCATCCAATGGCTAAAATGAGAAGTGGGAAAGTCATAGGAGCCCCCATGGGTATATAAAAGTGAAGAAAGAGAAGCAAGAAGTAAAAGGGTAGCTAGGAGTAGTAGTAGGTAGTTTTTAGCTTGTTTTTATTTATGTTGAAACCATTGTTAATTTAAATTTCCAGTTAAACTTAGTTTGTAATCTATTTTTACTTAAGTTAATATAAGCTTTTAAGCTTAATTTTTCAGCCTTGTACCTTTTTCAAGAAGTAATGAATGAAGCAATAGTTTCCAGTTAAATCTTGTTCATGCTTTATTGTTGTTAAAATGTTAGTTTAATGCTCACTTAAGCTTTCATATACATAACAAAACATAAAAATAAAAACAGAAAACAAAATCGCACAGGGTACCTATGCACTAGATTGTGGGAAGCATTGGAAGTGCCAAGTAATGGAATTGGCAGATGAACTTTTACTAGCTTGTTTTACAACAAGCTAGAGCTTGTAGCAGTTTCAAGGTTCCTTGGTTAAGCCTAGGATTAAGGTTCTGTACTCTTAGATTTAAAGTTTGAAATTTTAAGTGTATTCTTGCATATGTTGTTTTAGTTAGTTTAATCAGTTAATTGTTGTTTGTTGTTGTGTATTTGTGTTCATTTAAGCTTATTCATGTTAGTATAACCTCACTTATCAGTTTCATGGCTTGAATGTATGTTGTGCTTCATTAAAACTCATAAACTGCCTTAAGTAGTGATTATTTGCATTATGTGAATTAGTGAGTTCAGAGTTGTTGATCCTTACTTGTTTATGTTCATACAAGCTCTGTGAAAGCTCACTTGTCAGTTTCATGCACTAGAATTCCATTTTGCTTCATAAAATTGTCAATAGTAGTTTTAAAGGTAGTGTTTGGATCAGAATGATTTGCTGAGTTTCATTGTGTTTTTGCTGTTTATCTTGGTTCATGCATGTCACACTAGGTTATTTTAGGTCAAAGAAACCAGAAATCCAGTACCACTTTTGTAAAAAGTCAAAAACTCACTTGATCTCAACTTGTGAGTTAACTGTTAGAATTTTAGGTTTAAGCTTTCATCATTTCATTATAATAGTTGTTAAAATAACTTGTTTTAGTATCACAATAGCTTAATATTACATTTACAGTATGTTAGATCCAATTAAAGTTCAATAAAGTCAAAGTTTCAAGTTTTTCACAAAAAGTCAAAAACCACCTTTTGTAGAAAATCCAAAATTTCCAAGAATATTTGTGAATTTTGTGAGTAGATTTAGGACTTGAGTTTGTTATATGTGGTAGTATGCCAGCTAAACTTTGAAGTCCCAGTATCCTTATATTTTTGGGATTTTTTCTGTGGGCCCCATTGACCTTCAAACAGGGCTGCAGGGGGAGTCACCTCCCCTGCTGCACCACCACAGCCACTACACCACCATCTTTGGTGGTTCATCCTGGCCACCTCAGTGGGTCCCACTACCCTATTTTTGGTCCTTTCAATCCCCCTCCTAGCCACCTTCAAAGTTTGAGCAAGCTTTTGAGCTCAAGCTCAGTGGACCCCACCTGAAATCACCCCTAACTCTGTTGTTGATATAAATAATGTTTAAAAACGTTATTAATATTTCTCAATAAATCTATGTTTTGATAATCACAAAACTCAAATCAAATTAAGTCAAGATGAAGACGTAAACAAGTATTTAGTAACCAATATTTACCTCTACATCTAATATCACTTAAGGTATGCATAAACTAAGCATCTTATGCATTACATGATCAAAGGAAAACTTGTCTTAAGACATAACATTTTATAAAATGATATTAACATTTTATATATATTTGTAAATCATTTTTGGTATTGTTGTTTTAAACTACAAAGATATGATTTCAAATTTCCAACAAAAAAGGCAAATTTTATCCAGAAAAACTTTTCCAACGTTCAGTAGGGCGGCCCCCTTAATCATTAAGGGGGACCGCCCCCTAATTAAGGGGACCGGCACGCTCCAGAACAGTATTTTCTGGCCCTTTACCATTTCTATCTCAAAAATCCTTTGATCATATAATTCATAAGTCTTTGTTTCCAAGTGATCCAAAGCTTCATCCATTCAAGTGCAAGAAGAAGAACACTCCTCTACATCCATCTAATTGTAGTAGTGTTGTGATTAGCTATTTTCATATTGTAGTAGTGCTAGATATTTGTAAAAGTGTTGTGAGAACTTGTTGATTGTAGAAACTAGGTGTGTTGTAAAGTAGTGCAGTAGTTGTGATTTAGTTGTGCATAGAAGAAGGTGTGAAGTTGTGAAGGTGTGAAGTAGGGCAAGGAAGGTGTCCTTGTAGCCGAACCACTATAAATTCGCGTGTTGTGTTTTGATCTTTCTAACTCTATCTTTCCTTCATTCTATTTCAATACTTACATTATTAGATTAGACTTGCTTATATTGGTTGTTACTTGAACTCACTTGAGATCGAATCGAAAGTTTTTATAAGCTACAAAATATTTTAGAAATAAATTTAAAAAGACGTAAAACTATTCAACCCCCCTTCTAGTTTTCCACAATTGGTATCAGGAGCCACGTCTAGCAAGACCTTTAAAATATATTGTATTTTAAAACTTGTAACGATCTATGGAATCTGAAAAATATTTAGAAGGGCAATCTATGCAAAGACCACCACTATTTGAAAGTGATGGATTTTTATATTGGAAAAATCGATTCGAAACTTATGTGAAGTCAAAAGATCTAGATCTTTGGCATGTTATTACTAATGGTGATTTCTTACCTATTCAAAATAACCCTGAAACAATGAAAGATGAAATCGTACCCTTTGAAAAATAAAATGATGATTTAAAAGAAAACTTGTTAAAAATAATGAAGCAAAAATAGTTATTTATAATGCGCTACCACGTAAAGAGTACGAAAGGATCTTTATATGTGAAACCGCAAAAGAAATTTGGAACTCTTTATTAATAACTCACCAAGGTAATAGTCAAGTCAAAGATAATAAGATAGATCTACTTGTTCAACAATATGAGCAATTCACGATTCCGGAAGAGGAATCAATTGATAATGTTTTTTGCTAGATTTAATACTATCATCACAAGTTTAAAAGCACTTGATAAGAATTTTTCTAGTAAGAATTTTGTTAGGAAGTTTCTTAGGGCTCTTCACCCAAAATGGCGAGCTAAAGTGACGGCTATTGAAGAATCAAAGAATTTGTCAACATTACAACTTGATGAATTAATTGGAAATTTAAAAGTCTACGAAGCAATTATAAAGAAAGATTTCGAAATGGTCAAAGGAAAACGAGAGCAAAGCAAGTCAATCGCCTTGAAAGCTAGAAAGGAATCTAGTATCGAAGATAGCTCATCTTCCGAAAGTGATGACGAAGAATACGCCATGGCCGTAAGAGATTTCAAGAAATTCTTCAAATGGCGAGGAAGATTTGTAAGACAACCACATGATAAAAAGAAAGCATTTCAAAAGAGTAAGGATGACAAGAATGAAATGAAATGTTTCAAGCAAGGTTGTAAAAATCGTTAGGCGCTAGTGAGGCGGTCGGGTAGGGCCTAGCGATTAATCGGTTAGACAGGGATTAATCGGGTATTAATCGGATTAGAATTTTTATGCACAAAATTGTAATTTTAGATATTATATTATATTATAATGTATGCGATAAGCATAATGCATCAAAGTTCAAATATTTCAAGTGTTCAAATATAAACATAATATATAATTCTTCAAAGTTTAAAGTCAAACATAGATATTACTCAGTTTGTTGACTATTTTAATCGATCTTTGACTGATTTTGTCCGATTAATTGGTTTGTGAATCGATTTTTAAGCGATTTTGACTGATTTTTAAGCGATTTTGTTGACCGACTTTTAAGCAATTTTGTCCGATTAATCAGATTACACCGACTTTGTCCGATTAATCGGTTTGTTGACCGATTTTTACACGATCTTTGACCAAAACGATTAAATAGGCCGATTATGATAAATCAAGGCGCTTAGTGAGCGATCAACGATTATGCGGAGATTAATCGGCCGCCTGGACCGATTTTTACAACAGAGGTTTCAAGTGTGGTGATCCAAATCACCTCATTGGAAAATGTCCAATGATGACAAGAGATCAAAATCAAAGAGCATTTGTTGGAGGAGCTTGGAGTTATAGCGATAAAGATGAGAAAGAAACAACAAAGGAAGAGAAGTGTCTTATGGCGAAGACATCAAATGAGGTACGTTCCGAAACCGAATATTTTAGTGATGAAAATTTATCATTAGATGAAAAAGACTTAGGTAATGAATATAATAGACTATGCAAATTAAGAAAACTAGTAATGGCCAAAAACAAATCACTAAAATACATAAACAATCAATTGGAAAATGAAGTACTAGAACTAAAAATTAAAATACATCAACTTGAAAAAGGTAAAGAAATTTTTGAAGAATGTAAATCATGTCAAGAGCTTAAAGGTGAAAACGAAATACTCAGGGAAGAAATTCGCAAACTTGATAAATTTGAAAATAGTAGTCACTCACTTAGTAAAATAATAAGTATTCAAAGAGTATCCGGAGATAAAACCGGTTTAGGATTTAACTCAAATGAAGCCTCAACAGACGAGATTAAAAATGTCAAATTCGAAAATGAACTTAATGAACAAAAACCTCTAAAATCTAATCCTAAGTATATACTTATTAATGATAGAAAAATACCTCTTGCCAACAATGAAGAAGTAAAAGCTTTTTATAAACCGTCTTTAAAAACCGAAGTAGGATCTTCTAAACCTAAGACAAGATCTAAAACTCCACCACCTAGAAAACCAAATAACCCTCATCCTAGGTCTAAAACACCTCAACCAAGAAGAAACCAAAATGGGCAAAACTATAATAACAATAGTAATCAAATGTGGAACTACCAACAAAGCTACAATCCTTGGGGTATACTACCACCTTTCATGCATCCTAGTCAAATGTTAAACATGTTTGGACCAAACAACTTTGGACCAAAGAGGCAATGGGGACCGAATAGCTAGATGAACATTCCTTGAGGCAATCTTGAAGTTTTTCTCAACGTAGACTTTTTCAAAGTCTATATGTCATCTTGAAGATTTTGAAGATTTTTGTTGAAGACCACCGGGTACGCCATTCTTTCACAACTCATTGTCATGCTTAGATAAATATGTTTTGTTTGATTACATTGTTTGTATAGATATAGCTTGCTATTTTCCACTATTTGTTCGATCATATATATATATATTATATTAGATATATATATATATATATATATATATATATATATATATATATATATATATATATAACCTATATACGTCATTAGTTGACTTTCTAGAACTTCAGGAAATTGTTCGTTATCGAACCCTTTCCTTCCCCCTCGTGTTACTTTTGATCTTTTACGTTCAACACGAAATTCTATTATGTCCACTTTTAGAAAACTCATGATGATGAAGGGATATGAGCCAAGTGGACTATTATCATATAAGAACGCCTTCGCACGTGAACACTATGGATGAAACAAACTCCTTTCGCCGACTATATTCTATCTTCGTTATCATCTCTCAAACCTCACCTATCTACTCATCATTCACTCACATTTATATATATATATATATATATATATATATATATATATATATATATATATATATATATATATATATATATATATATATATACACATATTCACATATTCCTGAACACACCTCAAACCCTTCATCAACTTAACACCTTGATTATTTTGTCCAAAATTGTCAAAGGAACATTTTAATTATCGATACGTTAATTAAAAATTGTTAAGTATTTCGTCATCGTGCCAATAAAAGCTTACGTATTTTTAATATATTACTAATCTAAATATATACATATAAATATGTTTGCTCCAGAAATTAGAACCTCGAAAATTCAAAAATTTAAAGGGCGGCCCCCTTAATAATTAAGGGGACCGGCTTGTTATTGGGGGCGGTCCCCTTAATGTTTAAGGGGGCCGTCCATCTGATACTTTCAAATCCGATTTCCACCTTAAATCCTTTGCCAAACACTCCATTTGTTCATAATTTTCTTCCTCACCTCTGCTGAGTACGAACCAAAACCATCAAAATCCTTCAGCAAATAACCAATTTGGGGTTGTTTCGCAAGGGGCAAACGCTAATCAAACGTATAACAACATCTTTCATTCAACATTTCATTCAATTTGGTGTCTAATCAATAATTAGATATTTTATTAAAATTTATTTTAATTCGAATTTTAGTGAAATAGAAGCTAGGAATTGAACAACCAAATGCTCCCCATAAGATTAGAATGATGTATTGCAACTCAAACTTAGTATAACACATCATTTTGTCAAAATCTTTAATCGCCCATAAACCCTTGTTGAATTTCATTTTTCAAAAAACACATTGTTGATATAACTCTTAAAAACTAGTTAAAACTTACTACATTATATTAGTTTAATGTTGAAAACAATCAAAACATACTTCTCAATTTGTTATAAAATGGTTCATGAAGTCAACATGAGCGTTTGGTTCATGAACAAATTATGATCATATGTAGTTACTTAAAACTTAAAACTAGCTCATATAATTTGTTAAAACTGTTAGAGTCAATAGATGTCATCAAGATATATAATCAACATATATATTGATGTTTTAGGTTATATTAATCTAGTTAAGGGAGCGTTTGGTTTATCTTGAAAAAGATATTTTGAAAACCAAAATTCATATTTTAACCTTTTAAACATGTTTATGCTGAGTCAAACTCTTATGAAAAAGCAAGATATATAATCTAATATATATCTAGCCTTACTTCGAAATGAATTATGATATCATACTCTTTGACATCATATATTCTAAACGAGTTTAAAATCAAAATACAAGGAATATTGTGAAACTACTTCATAGAATTTTTTTTTTGTCGAAGTAGAATTTCGTTCCACATATATTGCATATCATTATATATATATATATATATATATATATATATATATATATATATATATATATATATATATATATATATATATATATATATATATATATATATATATATAACATACGCATGATAGTTGTTTTTGTCTTAATTTTATTTTTGTTGTTATATTGTTTAGGTGAAAATGCCTAAGACCACGGTTGGTGATGTCTCCAAAACCAAACAATACATTCCAAATGTTTCCTTTACTCCCGGCATGTCTCCTTCAGTTGCATGTTTCTATCATCCCATTGAAAATAGAAACATTCACGAAGGAAGAATTGTCGATCCACCTTTCTATGACTCTGATCAAACCGAACGAATGTTCTCCAATATTCGTTTTGAATGTCTTTACCAAATCAACGAACCAATCATTCCTCGTTTTATCCTCGACTTCTATAGCCAATTGACGGTGTAAACCAATCCCTATGGTCATCTCCTTATTTCCTTCATGATCCAAAATCAATTCATCACTCTTACTCTTGCTCAATTTGGACAAATTCTTAGAATCCCATACAACGGCCAAGCCGTATTCTCAAATGAATGGGATCTTTCCTCTCTTGAAAGAAATCGTCCTCAGGATGGCCCATACTATTCTGAGATTCCTAGTCCTGAAGACATTCGTCGACTGCTTGAACTAGAACGTCGTACGACTAGTCGAGTAATCAAGTCGAAGAATGTCGATATTCATGCAAATCAAATCCTCCTCAAAGAGCTAAGCCACGATATGAAAAAGTGGGAAGAACTCATTCGCGAGAATGCGTTTGGTACTGGTGGTCACCGTGATCATGTCACGGCAAGCATTGCCCACATGTTATATTGTGTAGTTGCTGAAGAGAACTACAATTTGGCTTATCTTTTTGTTCATCGAATCATGTCCGCCAAAAACACCCTAAATGCCAATCTTCCTTACGGTATGTTCCTTACACGACTTTATCGTTATGTCATGGAACATTACCCACATCTTCAAAGAGATTACTACCTGCAAATCCTTCCTACTTTGAACCAACTTAATCTTGTTCGTACTCGTCGTTCTCGAAGTGACAAAGGAAAATCTCTTGTTCCTTTGTTTTCTATGCCTCGTGGGTCTACATCTCATCGTGACGATGATGAGGAGGAGGAGGAAGACACCTCACGTGTTAGTACTCTGATGAGGCAAAAAATGAACCACTTTTAGGGGGTCATTTAAGCCCGGAATTGACTTTATTTGATCAAATATTGCCCTAAATCGTTCCTTTTGTGATTTTAGGTACTTTGGGAGTGAAATCTGGAAAAGGAAGCAATTCGAACGTTTTTGGAGCATAAAAGTGAAGAAAACGCCAAAGTCTTAATTTTCCTTGCTGGGAACAGTAGGTGACGGCGTCAAGAAGGAATCCTTGACGGCGTCAAGAGCAAATTTTCATGATGATCCAAAACAGATTTGACGGCGTCATGAAGTAGGGTGTCAAGAGTAAAATTCATGACGGCCTGGAAATGCACAATACATGACGGCGTCAAAAGTAGATCAAGGCAGTCCGAGAAGAGTTTTGGCGGCGAGGTGACGGCGTCACAAGATTGGTCTTGACGCCGTTAGACCCTATTTCCTATATATAGTTTTCTAATTTTCACATTAAAAAGAGAGAAGTTTTGGAGAAACCCTAAGTACGAACTTGGTGCGAATTTTACAGGTTTTTCAAGGGTTCTAAGCCCTTGATACCTTTCATGTGCAATTGAGATAAGTATTCTTTTAATTCAATCAATATGTCTATGTGTTGGTTGTCTATATCTTGTTCTTGTCTTAATTCCATCATGCTAGGCTAGATCTATCTTGTGTTTGCTTGGATCTAATGAAACCTAGATGTTAATTATGTGTTGATTACTTGTTTATAATTGTATTGGATGAATGAATTTGATGTTAGGCTTAAGAAAACTGGCAGATCTCCAAATGGTAACATGCTTGAACGTCTTAAGAAACATGAACCGATGTGCACTAGGTCTTTATTGGTTGTATTTAATGCATGAGCCACTGTTTATAATCCCTATGGTTGTGTTGGGCATGGTATAGAAGGAGATAAGAGCTCATAGAATTGGGGAGTTAAGTGCGCCACCCCATGAATGATATTAAGGAATATAATCCGTCATCCATGCAACTATAACAAGTAATTAACATGTAAAAGATGTCTAGGGAGTAGTGAAATCTAAGTAAACACATTTTCTCCACTTATTGCTCACAACTTTAGTATAATTTAGTTTATTTTCATTTCTAGTATTTTATTTTGATTGCATCTTTAGTATTGGGTTAGTTGACCAGCAACTAATTCCGCCCCAAATCCTTCAAACACGAGATTTTTACTTGCTTTCTAAAAAATATAAAAATACAAAAATAATCATCCTTCACCTTTAGAACTAGTATTTAGGTTTTCTAATCCTAGCGACACTATTCTTAGCTGAACGATCAATCCCCCGGTACTTGTCACTATACTATACTACAACGATCAGGTACACTGCCTGGTCGGGGTTGTAAGCTTCTCAAGATCCCTTGAGAGGTAAAGCCTGGTGCGATTCCCACGTATCATACTCTATCCCCCACGACCTTTGTTGATAATCTTCAAGATCTTGACTATACCAAGTATCAAGTTCCTCTTCCTCATGAACGTACCGATGAACTTCTCTTCACTCGTCAAACGTCCATTATCAACCAACAACAACAAATGCATGAAGAAATTCGAGGAGGATTCAAATCCGTTGGAAAGATGTTTAGAAAGATGATTGGGAAGAAGAAGAAGTAGATGATGTTGATGTATTGCTACTTATTATTATTATTCTCTATTAGACATTTGTATGGCTTGTTATTTGTCCGATTTATTCGGAAATACTTATGTTATCTCTTGTTTATTTCTTGGATGATGCTTAGACTTTAACTATTATCATGCTACTATCTTCATCATATTTTAATGCTATGCTATGTTTCTTTTAAAAGTGGAATATAATATGTTTGTTTGCATGCATAATTTGTTTATATATATATATTTATATACCATCATTCCTAGAGTATATACTTCTAATAGAGTTTGCTGGCAACACACACTTGAAAAATCACCCATTTATGCAAATTTTGGGTTTCTGGTCGTCTGGGAAAACACCAGATGGGCGGCCCCCTTAATTTCCTAGGCGGTCCCCTTAATTATTAAGGGTGTCGGCCTACAATTAAGGGGACCGACCATCTGGAACTGGATTTACTGTTTTCTTTTGCATCTTGTGAACTCTTTCTCTAGTATCAGCTACCATTTCTCATTTTAACCCAACTGATTTTAGAATCTCATTCAACCATTTCAAATACATGCCTAAATCAACCATTTCCATACTATAAATTCCCTCCATAATCACCATTCTTCATCTCATCATTCCTCATCTAAATCATCATGACTCCACCAAGTACCTCAAACTCCAAGGCCTCTAAGAAACAAAAGATTGTCATCATCCATCCAAAACAACTCTTCATTGACTTAACAAATGAAGACAACAAAACCCCATCACCTCCACCTAAATGCTCATCTCCAAGTGCACCTAATGCACCATCCAAAACACCTTCCACTCATGGAACTTCCTCATCCTCCATACCCTCAACCTCATCAATCAATGACTACATCAATTCACACTTGTCACCACAAGTATCATCACAACATCCTACACAAGAACCTATCTCCACCCATCTTACCATCTCACTTTCACCGCTCATCTCTCATCTCCACCAATTACACCACCATTCTTTGTCAATCTCGTGCCTTGGAGGTTACTTGAATCCCATGGGGATACTTGTCTTTGTTGCATCCACAACCAAACCGTAATCTTTGGTCTTAGAGATGAAATTCAATATATGTTTTCATATATTGAACATTTGCTTACTAACCCACCACCACCACCAACTCCACCATCCTCTCCAATTATTCCTCCACCACAATTCTCACCCATTCCTCCACCATCACCATCATGCTCTCCAAATTAAGCATATGATATACTTAATAAATAAAGCCTTTACCACCCTTTTGCTTGCAAGCTCTATGAAGCCCATGTACTCATTGCATGATGAAATATTCTTCTAGTTGTTAGTTTATGTAATAGCTATCCTACTTGTAATCTTTATTATTGATACTTGTATTGTTGTATCTTGACACAACTATTGCTTTAATATGAATGCTTCTTTTCAAACATGCTTAATTATATTCTTATCACCTTATATATATTTGCATGTATATACTTGTGCTTCTAATATTTTTGTTTTGCAAAGCATTCCATAGCTCGTTCTCTTGGTGCCCCCAAACGAGGGGGAGTACACATCAAGGGGGAGATATCTTCCCGTTAAATTTTCACGTTTGAAAATTGTCGGCATAACCTTTTTGATTCTACAAAAAGGGGGAGAAGTAAATATAAACTCACTAAAATACTTGTTTAAAAACTAATTTTTGAGTTAATGAGTTTAAGTTTTGTAATCATCAAAAAGGGGGAGATTGTTGATATAAATAATGTTTAAAAACTTTATTAATATTTCTCAATAAATCTATGTTTTGATAATCACAAAACTCAAATCAAATTATGTCAAGATTAAGACGTAAACAAGTATTTAGTAACAAATATTTACCTCTACATCTAATATCACTTAAGGTATGCATAAACTAAGCATCTTATGCATTACATGATCAAAGGAAACCTTGTCTTAAGACATAACATTTTATAAAATGATATTAACATTTTATATATATTTGTAAATCATTTTTGGTATTGTTGTTTTAAACTACAAAGATATGATTTCAAATTTCTAAAAAAAAAGGGCAAATTTTATCCAGAAAAACTTTTCCAACGTTCAGTAGGGCGGCCCCTTAATTATACTAAGCGTCCCCATTAATCATTAAAGGGACCGCCCCCTAATTAAGGGGACCGACACGCTCCAGAACAGTATTTTCTGGCCCTTTAAATACTGGATCATTCCACATATTTTTCTCACCTCTTTGCACTAAAAACTTTCTGATCTAACCTCCATTTCTATCTCAAAAATCCTTTGATCATATAATTCATAAGTCTTTGTTTCCAAGTGATCCAAAGCTTCATCCACTCAAGTGCAAGAAGAAGAACACTCCTCTACATCCATCTAATTGTAGTAGTGTTGTGATTAGCTATTTTCATATTGTAGTAGTGCTAGATATTTGTAAAAGTGTTGTGAGAACTTGTTGATTGTAGAAACTAGGTGTGTTATAAAGTAGTGTAGTAGTTGTGATTTAGTTGTGCATAGAAGAAGGTGTGAAGTTGTGAAGGTGTGAAGAAGGTGTGAAGCTTTCTTGAAGGAGTTGTGAAGGTGTGAAGAAGGTGTGAAGTCTTGAAAAAGTTGTGAGATTAGTTCTAGCTACGATTAGAAATCGACATTTAGCTTAGTGTCGTTAACTCGTGTAAGCCAAGGTGTGTAAGGTTTCTCCACCATAAGGAGTTTGTTGACATAGTGAAGAAAACTCTCAAGTGTGGTACTCGGGGAGTGGAGTAGGGCAAGGAAGGTTTCCTTGTAGCCAAACCACTATAAATTCGCGTGTTGTGGTTTGATCTTTCTAACTCTATCTTTCCTTCATTCTATTTCAATACTTTCATTATTAGATTAGACTTGCTTATATTGGTTGTTACTTGAACTCACTTGAGATCTAATCGAAAGTTTTTATAAGTTACAAAATATTTTGGAAATAAATTTAAAAAAACGTAAAACTATTCAACCCCCCTTCTAGTTTTCCACATCTGTCCCATTTTCTGTGTACAAATTAAGAAATCAAGTGCTTACTGTGGTTCATTAGCTTATTAAATGGTCTTGTTTGATAGTTTTTAGCTTATTCCTGTCTTAGCTACTTATTTGAACTTATTTTCATCACTGTGGACCCCACATAAGCTCATTTAAGCTTATTTCTTAATAAAGTCAAAGAAAGTCAACTGTCCAAGCTTATTGTGTCCATTTGGCTTATTTTTAAGCTAGAAAAAAGTTGTTTTTGTAAAAGTTGTTTGTTTATAGTCTTAAAATAGTTTTGTAAAAGAAAAATCCAGAAAAACCAATTTTAAAATAAGTGATAGTTTCTATTTAATTTAATTTATCTTTTTAATTTTCCTTTTTAGTTTTTTATTAAGTACTTGGCATTTTTATATTTTTGTTAATTTCCTTTTATCTTAAAGTATTTTCAATAATTTTTCCAAATTTTTATATTGTAAATTAGTATTTATTAGATTTAATATTAATTTAATTAATTATTAATTAATAATTAAGTATTAAATAGCACAATTAGTTTTTATAAAGTAATACCTAATTTTTATATTTTTCCTAGCTTTATATAAGTTAAAAAAAATTTAGAAATTTCCTCATAATTTTCACTGTTAATTTTCTAATTTTTAGAATTTAATTAGTTTAAATAGTAATTAATTAATATTTAGTTTAATAATTAGTAAAATAGTGTAAAAACATATAAAACAAACTTTTTATAATTTTTTAGGATTCCTGTGATGGTTATTTAGTTTTATAAAAAATTTCTTAATTTTCTAAGTCTTTTTAGTATTTTTAATAATTTTGTTTATTTTAATTAGGTAATTAATATTAAATTAGTAATTAATTAATATAAAATTCAAAAAAAGACAAAAGTTATATTTTTAATTTTAAAATTTGTTTTTAGTTATTTTATCATTTTAGAAATTAATTTTTCATTTTTCTAGTATTAAAATAATATTATATTATATTTAAGTTATTTAAATATTAATAATTAGTATTAAATAGTATTTAAGTAATATTAAATAATTAATTAGTGTAAAAATTCATTTTCTTTTTCTAAAAATTTTCTTTCATCCTTAGGTTTGTAAAAAAGTAATTTTCACCCCTTGAGGGTTTTCAGATTTCAGTTTTCACCCTTTATTTTGTACGTTTACGTTATTTTAAATGTAAACGTACGCGTTTTTAGATATTAAACGTTTTTACGTTTCTAGTTTTTCTAAATTCATGTATATGTTAATATAGCTTATTTAAGCTATTTCCTTACACATTTACTTAGTGTAATCAATCACAACCCTTTCCTGTCCAAATTCACCCGATCACAAACCCGTTTGAATACCTTTTCACACCTCGTCGGGACATAACGACCCGGGAAAACACTGTACTTCCACGGAGATTGACTCTAAGCTGTTTGACTATATTTACCACATCCGTGGTTGATTTTAGTTGACCGTTTGGAGCCAATCAAATTTTGGCGCCGCTGTCGGGGAGGTTGTGCGCGTTATTCTAAACGGTTTTGCGTATTAGTGAATCGGGATATACACTCATTGTATATTTACCCATCCTTGTTCATATTTCCTTAGTATTATCATATAAAAACAAAACGGTTCACGAAAGTATTTTAAAATCAGTTTTCAACGAACAAAAAAAAAAAAAAAAAAAAAAAAAAAAAAAAAAAAAAACTAAAAAGATTTTCTTTCTTATTTTTATATAAAATGTCTTTCCAAAAATATTCACCTTTACCCTCTCACATCTTTGATTCTTCATCCCTACCCCTCTATGAACCTTTGATTCTTTCCTATGCCGTATCCACACCATTTTGGTTGCCAATGGTGTGGTGGTCCTCATAACGGTGGTAATTGTCCCAGCTGTGGCATGGTAGAGTCAGGATACGGGTTTGTCTATATCCAGGATCCCTATTCTCATCATGTCACGACTAATTTATTCCACCAGCCACCACACAATAAGATACTGACATATTCACGTGAGTATTGTGGAGGTCCTCACCAAGGATTTGAGTGTCAATCCGGAAACACGTTTGTCTATGAACAGTTTCCTGATAACACTCAGAATTTTGGAAATGACCAATATCCATGTTATTCACCAAACCAGTCACAACAATCATATTGTTGTGAGTACTGTGGAGGTCCACACTCTAGCTCGGATTGTCAAACAAGGAATCCATTTCCTTATAACAATTACGACTATTCGTTTTCAGACCCACCTCCATAGTACCAAATGATCCAAGCAACTCCTCATGATACTGAGCAAGACCTTTTACTAAAGGCTCTTGAGATATTGAAAGAACTTAAGGAGGAGTTGGTTACTACATCGTTTCAAGACTCTAGTGAGAAATCTATGGCAGAATTACTTCCTGAAGAACGAGAGGCTAGAAACAAAAAGAGTATGGAGGAATTACTTGTCGAAGAACAAGCAGCTATAACACGTGCCAAATTTTGTAAAGCTGCTCTTCTCGATTATGATGATGATAGTGATAATGAAGATACCCTTGATATCCTTCAATTTTATAAAGGTTCATCAGATTCATCAGTTGTGATTCCTTCCCTGGAAAAGCAGGGAGAAAATAATGTGACGGAGAAATTACTAGCAGAAGATCAAATAGAACTTGTACAATCCATGAATGCTAGCTCCTCTCAACTCCCTCAGTCTGTTGTTATCACACCCGAAGTTCACACCCACTCTCTAAACATGGGGGATGAGCATCTTAGCACTATTCCTGATAAGAAATCGGACAAATTAATAAAGTCTAGTGTTGAGAGCCTTGTCCCAATCCCGAGAGAGTCACATGGAACTTTTGATCAAGTGTGTGATATTCCTTCCCCCCTAATAATCCAAATGATCAAATTGAGAATGTCTCTGATTCCAGTGATGATTGTTTATCTTATGGAGACATTGAGTATGTTGATGCATCCCTTCCCCACTCTAATGTTGACTTTCTTCTCGAGGAGTTCGCCGATGAACTCACTCACACCAATCCACTTCCATCGGGAGGTGATGATGATCTCTTTGATTTCAAAGATGATCTGGAAGAAGTCGAAGCATTCCTTGATCTAGATAGTTCAACTTCGTATGAAGTTGATGATAACTATCTTGATTCTGAGGGGGTATTCTTTTCCTTGAAAGCTTATTGAATGATGATGCATCACTCAATTCCTAACTCAACGTTGGGCTTAGTGATTCACACACTGATGAAAATTCTTTATCTTATGGAGACATCAGTGATGTTGATGAAATACCTTATGAGCCCATCATTGATCACCTTATCATGACTCCTCCGGAGTATGATGGCAAGAAACATCATGATCGGGGGGGGGGGGGGGGAAGATTCTCAATCATGAGAATTTGTATTTCTATGACAAATAATCCCACTCGGGATGTTTTCTAGCCCTAAGAGTTTAACCGACAAAATCCACATTCAGAAAACTAAACCTAATCTTGAGGATGAGCATCTTGTCATGATTGTTCTCATGACATTCTTGGTGACTTCTTCTCTTCTTCACTCCTTCGGGAATGAAGACACTATCTTTGACCCCGGCATTTCCATTTACCATTATATTGAGCCAGGGTCTGTATATCACATCGGTGTGGAACTTTCACGTGCTTCAAATGTTTGTCCAAACATCTTGAATGAACGTCCGATGGAGATTGTTTCTTCCACATATTGCTTCCCCAAGAACAAATGAATTCGGGGTCGAGTCAAGCTAGCGACTCGGTAAACAAAAACAGTAGCATGCATATAGGGTTTTCACCCTAAGTGTGGGGGAGTTAACCCTGCTGTGGTTACCAATAAAGTGAAAAAAAAATGGTGTTTCCACATTTCGCTTGTAATGTTGCCCTTTTACGTTCAAAGAGTCGGCATAATAGCCGGGACTTTGAATATTGATGTAACACCCCCAAATTTAAGTTTGTAGCAGCGGAAAAGTAATTTGGGTGTTACGGGGAGGATCGAAGTTATACTCTCATAAAACGGCTTAAAAGAAGCATTTTGAAAGTTATTTGTCATTCAAATAATATTTTTGATAAAAGATGAACCATTTGCTTTAGAATCTGATTAAAAGATATAAAGGCTTGAAAGAATGACATATTTGATTTTTACACCATTTTAATTTATCAGAGTAATAAATGCCCGCTCCGTGTCTTGTCCTGCGCCGTTAATTACCTGAGATACACATGCTTAAAAGTGTCAACACAAAGGTTGGTGAGTTCATAGAGTTTTATGGAAAACCATTTATTTCAATAGATTTCAAGAATCTTTAGTAATAATTGTAATAAATACTAACAGTAATAGAACAAGTATTGAGTGATGTTGATTTTAATCACAGATAATTCATATAGATATTCAATCAAATTCAAATAAGGGATCAATAATCCTAACATGGGATGGAAACTCATGATGCTAATTTAATGAGATATACAATTCAAGTCTGGTCAAATACCTATACAGCTGTATCTAAATATATGTTGAAAACATACATTTCCTTATGGATATTGCACCAACCCTCATGAAACGCAAAACGTTAACAAAAGAGGTGATTTATCAAGTCAATGATAAATTTTGCCCTCTTATAATAGGTGATTTGCCAATTCCTATTTTTATTCAAATATAGTGTATCACGACTAATACGACTAACCATATGCATAATGGCATTCCGTCAAGTATTAGTGGGATCGGAGGTCAATCCTTAACAGGTTTCGAAGTTGTTCACTATATTCGCGCTCACATACAAGTGATTAATGGCTCATGAATGAGGGACTTTATGGCGATGAAGGTAACTTAGGCAATATCAAGGTAATAATGTAACTAGAGTAATCGTGCTCTTCCTAGCAGTTATTTCTGTTGAACATAGAAATATCATATAGAGATAATAGAATCATTCAGGATGTTATAATATAGTCAAGTATCATGCCACAATAATCACTTTGGAAACATTATCATCTGAGTATCAGTATTTCAGTTAAGTAATTCGCCAGTAACATATATATATCACATGTCACAATAATCAAATTGGAAACATTATCATCTGAGTATCAGTATTTCAGTTAAGTATTTTGCCAGTAACATATATTTATCACATCTTAAGTCATAAACTTCATCAGGTAACTATTAATAAGGAAATTGATTTGAATCATGTAATTTATTCATATACTTATAAAATTATCAAAGTATATGTAAGCATGTATCTCCCCCAATGAGTTAAAAACAAGTATTGGAAATGGGGCTATGACTCACCTTGATTGATACTGGAATGATGAAAAGTAAAGTCGGATGAGATTATGAGAATGATTATAGAAACGTCTTTAATACGGAACCTGATAAATAAATTAATCTGAGAATTTAACCAAATACTATTTGGTAAATGAATAACGATTAATCGTTATGATGAAAAGATGATATGCGAATAAAATTCTTATGTTTATAATAGTATAACGAGATATGTTATTATTTCTAAAGTTTTCCCTTTTTAACCATGATGATAATAGTACGTAAAGATAATTAGTTAAAATATCGTTATATATATTATTAACGTAAAAATAACTAATATATAAATAAAATGTAATGGAAATGCATATGACGTGATGGGGTGACGTAAAATAGAAAATAAAATAAGAATGTCAAATATAATATGTTGGTCCTTGTCCTTTTCCAGTTTTTACACTTTTTATACTAACGGCGTTAGCGTTAGTCCTTTATATATAAAATTTACATCTATAGTCCTCTAAATTGTCCAATAACCAATTCTAAGCTTGGTAAATGATAAGTTGTCATTTTATAACCTATAGTTTTTGTTTTTACGGTTTTAGTCCTTAGTTTTAACATTTTAGCAGTTTTAGTCCTTGAAGGTGTCGTCGCGTTACATTTTTAGTCCAAATGTACAAAAATTATGAGAAAAATTATATAAAAATTTCCGAAGCTTATTTAATTAATAACAAGCATATTTCAACAGCTTATATGGTAAAATAGCTTATTTTTATATAAATAGGCCTTAACAAATCAAAACAAAGGCCCGTTAAGAAATTTAGATGCGAGGGCATGAAAATAGTTTTGGGCCTGAACTTGGGCTATTTTTGTGATTCTGAAAATATATCATATTGGCCTGGTGGACTGTTTAATCATAAAATCTTATTGGGCTCAATATAAGCCCAATCGGGTTTAATAAGTTTTTAAATGAAAATGAAGTTTTGAAAACCTTGTAACTGTCGATCAAATTGAGTAAATTTGAGTGTCGAAACGTGAGTATTTTTACAAGTTGTATAAACGAAAATGATAGTTAGCTAGGTGGTCTATTGAGTGGTATGAAAATATAGTGTACTCGTTAAGTAAAATTTTATATATACGATCGTTTTCTAGGCTGTTTGGAACGTTTGTATATTTTCAAAAGACTTGGTAATATTTTCCAAGTGTTTAGCATATTTTTAACAATTGGAACATAGTTTAGAAATGGGTTCGTATGATGCATGAAACATGAAAATAAACGTGAAGTGAGTGTTATTCTTGGTTCCTAGGCCTTCCATGAGGGAGGCAAACCATGAGTTGAGTGCTATAATTTAAACGTGTACGTAAATAAATAAGTAAAACATATATTCGTCCGTCATGAAATGAAAACGATGCATATGAAATGAAGTAACGTTCTAAATGAAATGGGAAGAGATTCAAAGTAACTTACTACACCTCTAGGGTGGTAGAGAGTCGAGAGTGGTGAAGGATATGCAAGAAAAATCCCACGTTTGCTTATTAATCCATGAAACGACTTATGAATATAAACTCGATACAATTCAAGAGCTTATAACTTGTGCATGAGTTGTTCCTGGTCTTTCAGTAACGTTTTGAGAGCATAGAGGGGTTATTATTGGTGTGTCGAATGAAGGAAACAAGAGGATGAAAGAGGAAGTACATATAGAAAGTTTTTAGTATACGTATGGTTTTCATTCACTCAAAAATCATAGGCTACTATACACGTCAGTGAAAGGAAGATATTTTAGTCATTTTATGAATAGAATAAGAATGTGTGAGAGCATGAAACATGGATGTTTGTCTTGGTGAGTAATCATGCATGTCGACTAGTATTTTATAGTTGTACACAATTGCATAAATCGTGTTAGGCTTGATCCTTGATATAGAAACTTGTATTTTAATGTGAAAGTAAACTAGAAATATTATTAGAATCATTTAGAAACAAACCGGGATTAAAACGGTTGAGTTTTGAATTTATTATATATCGATTGGGTTGGATTTTGGCCAAACACTTTGCCTCTATTAAACGTATCAAACGTTCGTCTTAGAAGCTAAAACTTGGCATACTAATTCTTTGGCGGGTAGACAATTAGGAGGTATAAAAATATGTACATGTTACGTTTAAGAATTGAAAGAAAACGAGGTGTTTTGGGATGGGATAACTCGACTGGAAATGAAAAATAAAAAGAAGTTGGGCTTTTGTGATGGGCTGGTGAACAGTGACGAGAAGGAATGTGTGGGCTGAGTTTATACTTGGCCCAAGTGGTGTTAATTGTGTAATTAACTTTCGTAATACACGTCGTGAGCTCGTCCTGTTATTTGGTAAATTATGTAATAACGTTTTTGCGTTAAAATAATACAATAAAGAAAATTTTAAATTTTCCCATAAAAATGGTGATTAAAATGATGACAGAGATTATCATATAATTAACCGAAGTTAATTATACGAATTTTTGTAGTTATCTACAGTACCCACTCGTCATTCTGAATTTCGTCCCGAAATTCAAGTTTGAAATGATTACTAGGGTAAAGGATTATGAACATAGGGTTGTCGAGAGATTTTTATCCGAAATTCAAGGAAACAAAATCTAGTTAGATTTATTGGTGCTAGGCAAGATAAATTTAAAGGTTGCAACTAACGAATCCAAGGGTTGTGAATAGTGAAAAATAACGGTCAGGAATAGTGGAAAAATAACGGCTAGTGAATAGTAAAAACTAACGGTCGTGAATAGTGAATTCAAACGGTCGTGAATAGTAATATAACGGCTATATTTTTAGCCTATAAATACCACATTTAATTTCCTATTCTTTCATCAACCATTTCTCTCTTATTAAATACTTCTGAAAATGACAAGCCTAATTACTATTATTGCGATGGTATATGTCGTTGTTGTCGTTACCTATTTGACTTTTGTCCCGGATGAAGAATATGTAGTTTTGGTCGGGCTCTTGGTTTTCCTAATTCCACTCACGGTTTTATCATATGTTGTGGATAAGATATGGAGGCACTAGTTTTGAGCTAGGGTTGTTTAAAATGAGTTCTTGTTATGTTTCTATGTAATCCTCAATAAATGTGAAATAAGACTTATTTGTCTATATGTTTAAGAACTAGTCTTGCTATTGCTTCTAATGGTTTACTTATACTTATCTTTTAGAATAATCAGTGTGATACATCCTGTGGTGGTTCTCGCTATGGTGTTGTTGACGGGAATCCTTATTGTTATGGCGGGTCAGCCTATTGGAGATTCTATACTTTTTATTGTAATTATTGTAATAATAACACCTCCAATGCTAATTATATGCCTATGTATTAATTTCCGTGGTCTCTAATAAAATTTTTGTTATTGATGTTTTCCATAAGTTTTTGTGAACTCTTAGGTTTCTAATGTTTTTACTTTTCTCGACTTACTATAATAAAAGTGATGGGTATTAAGTGTAAATATCTATTGGAGTTTGTTAAAAATGAGGTTTATGAATAGTTTATTTAATCTCAAGATTTTGCTTTTGAATGAAGATTGTTATTAGAAAATCTGAAAAGATAACTGTTCCATTTATGACATGATTCTTCCTAAATTATACGTAGGTAGCTAGGCTATGTATAATTGAGGACCAAATGATGTGATGCTTGGCTCAGTAACAATGATATTTATTTTTCTTTAAATTGTTTTAGGTGGTTCAGTCTTAATGGTTTAGGTATAACGTTGAATGCCATCTAATCATTTTCAAAAGAATTTAGTAAATTTTTGTTCATAATATGGTGATGAGTCAGGAATTTCTAAGGAGATACTAGGATATTCTTGGTATAAACTTAAAGTTCATGAGATAATTCTTACAGGGTGGTAATAATCTATCGTTCAGTCGGAAATGAGGTTAACTAGATTTCTAAGGTGATATCAGGGTATTGTTATGTAACGATTATGAACAAGGAAAATGGAATAGAAATTGAAAATAGACGTAGGTTATGATTATTACGGAAATATTACTAGGTAGAATTTTCATACGGTAAAAAGGTAGTTGTTACACTTAGGTTACATCCATCGTACCTAAGGTAAATTACAAAAGGGAATACAACTATAGAGGATTTGAACTATGGTTTATTCTATTACAACAGGAATTTCTCTTCTGTTTAAACATTAATGTCATCTTTTGACGTTTGTTAAGGTTCTAAAGAGTTTCCATTCTCTTCCACTGGTCTTTTTGTACTAAATGGTATGCTGAGTTGGGCACTGATTCTTAAAGTGTCCCATTTAACTTTTTGATCTAAAATCCTTTGATATTGGTGCTGGTAGGTTCAGTCACTCTTATTGTTCTCTTAAGGTGAGTTGGTCTACATTCTATAAAACTTTCATGGTTATGCTTACAAGGTATGGCCGTCTTATTTTCTTTTCTTGCTATATCGTTGCTAATCGGAGGAACTATGGTTACTTCAAGTATTACTGCAATGATACTGATTACTAATTTCTGGATATTCTTAGTACTTTGTTAGTCCCTTTAGTGAAAGAATATGGAGTTAATTATTTCATTGATGATAGACTGAATTGAATCCCTACTGTAATCTTATTTCAAGATATGTCTGGGTAGTATCATGGATAAATGATAAACTCTTGGTATAGGATTGCTAAGGAACAAACGGACTTATCTACTAAAGCTAAAGTTCAATAACCTTCTCTCTATTCTTCAAGTTCTCTTCCGAAAATTTGTCTTATAGAACTCTATGGTTTTAGCCTAGTTACGGTAGGTATAAGGAATCATAATAATCATAGGTATTATCAAGGTAAGTTTGAATATAATCACTATAATCAACATTATATTAATAACTTGATTGATTGTTCAAAACAAACGATACAAGATCTTTTATTAATACTCCATTGATCTGCGTAGAGTCATTTGTTTACCAAAATGAGTAACAAATGGTGAGATTTTTCATGAAGGTATGAGGAATCATTACATGCATGCATAGCATCATGATGGAAAGAATTTATTAACAACAGAGGGTTATAACAAAATGAGATTTTTATTGATTAAAGGTCGATTTCAAATTATGTGAGTTTCAGAATTACTAGAAAATACGTCATCACTAACCAAAAACTTTTTGGTTTAGTGGGTCCAACTTTCTGTTCAGGGGAATTGAGTGAAGATACATCGTTTGAGATGTATTGTATCGAGAAATCAGGAGCGTCAGGAAATAGAGAATTTGGAAATATCTGGTATTGAGGAATCTGAAGTATAAGGTAACGGAGAGTTTGGCTCATCATTCTTCCACGGCATCTCTTGGCGTGAACTTTGTCCAACTTCGAATACTGCTTGACCACCAATCAAATCTTCATATAATTTGGTAGCTTTCCTAAGTTTTTGACGTAAAGGTGAACGAATAGGTGACGATGGAGGTGATTTCTGAGTGAGTTCTATATCAGGCTGGGGTTGTGATATTTGTACGTAAGGATCTTCAGTATTTGAAGAATTTTGATTAATAGGTGAGGTACTAGTATTATGGAGAGTAGTTTTGACATTCACGGGAGTTTCTGAAGACATGTTACTGTAGTAACCGAGAATAATATTTTATGAGGATTTTGTATGTTAAAGATCTAACAGTACATATGAAATAATTATTGTGTAAGAGTAATTTCAAAACCTGTAAGATAATCTCAACAGATAAGGTATTGAGCACGGCAGTCTGCAGACACGGAGGGCATAAAATCGTATGGTGTAAAAATCATTATTTTGAAAGTGTAGTTATAGTTTAATGTTTGAAAACATTTAATTCTCTATAACTCTAGCTCTGATGCCAATCTGACCCCCAAATTTAAGTTTGTAACATCGGAAAAGTAATTTGGGTGTTACGGGGAGGATCGAAGTTATAATCTCATAAAACGGCTTAAAAGAAGCATTTTGAAAGTTATTTGTCATTCAAATAATATTTTTGATAAAAGATGAACCATTTGATTTAGAATCTGATTAAAAGATATAAAGGCTTGAAAGAATGATATATTTGATTTTTACACCATTTTAATTTATCAGAGCAATAAATGACCGCTCCATGTCTTGTCCTGCTCCGTTAATTATCTGAGACACACATGCTTAAAAGTGTCAACACAAAGGTTGGTGAGTTCATAGAGTTTTATGGAAAACCATTTATTTCAATAGATTTCAAAAATCTTTAGTAATAATTGTAATAAATACTAACAGTAATAGAACAAGTATTGAGTGATGTTGATTTTAATCACAGATAATTCATATAGATATTCAATCAAATTCAAATAAGGGATCAATAATCCTAACATGGGATGGAAACTCATGATGCTAATTTAATGAGATATACAATTCAAGTCTGGTCAAATACCTATACAGCTGTATTTAAATATATGTTGAAAACATACATTTCCTTATGGATATTGCACCAAGCCTCATGACACGCAAAACGTTAACAAAAAAGGTGATTTATCAAGTCAATGATAAATTTTGCCCTCTTATAATAGGTGATTTGCCAATTCCTATTTTTATTCAAATATAGTGTATCACGACTAATACGACTAACCATATGCATAATGGCATTCCGTCAAGTATTAGTGGGATCGGAGGTCAATCCTTAACAGGTTTCGAAGCTGTTCACTATATCCGCGCTCACATACAAGTGATTAATGGCTCATGATTGAGGGACTTTATGGCGATGAAGGTAACTTAGGCAATATCAAGGTAATAATGTAACTAGAGTAATCGTGCTCTTCCTAGCAATTATTTCTGTTGAACATAGAAATATCATATAGAGATAATGGAATCATTCAGGATGTTATAATATAGTCAAGTATCATGCCACAATAATCACTTTGGAAACATTATCATCTGAGTATCAGTATTTCAGTTAAGTAATTCGCCAGTAACATATATATATCACATGCCACAATAATCAAATTGGAAACATTATCATCTGAGTATCAGTATTTTAGTTAAGTATTTCGCCCGTAACATATATTTATCACATCTTAAGTCATAAACTTCATCAGGTAACTATTAATAAGGAAATTGATTTGAATCATGTAATTTATTCATATACTTATAAAATTATCAAAGTATATGTAAGCATGTATCTCCCCCAATGAGTTAAAAACAAGTATTGGAAATGGGGCTATGACTCACCTTGATTGATACTGGAATGATGAAAAGTAAAGTTGGATGAGATTATGAGAATGATTATAGAAACGTCTTTAATACGAAACCTGATAAATAAATTTATCTGAGAATTTAACCAAATGCTATTTTGTAAATGAATAACGATTAATCGTTATGATGAAAAGATGATATGCGAATGAAATTCTTATGTTTATAATAGTATAACGAGATATGTTACTATTTCTAAAGTTTTCCCTTTTTAACCATGATGATAATAGTACGTAAAGATAATTAGTTAAAATATCGTTATATATATTATTAACGTAAAAATAACTAATATATAAATAAAATGTAATGAAAATGCATATTACGTGATGGGGTGACGTAAAATAGAAAATAAAATAAGAATGTCAAATATAATATGTTGCTCCTTGTCCTTTTCCAGATTTTACACTTTTTATACTAACGGCGTGTTACACCGTTAGTCCTTTATATATAAAATTTACATCTATAGTCCTCTAAATTGTCCAATAACCAATTCTGAGCTTGGTAAATGATAAGTTGTCATTTTATAACCTATAGTTTCTGTTTTACTGTTCCAGTCCTTAGTTTTAACAGTTTAGCAGTTTTAGTCCTTGAGGTGTCGTCGCGTTACATTTTTAGTCCAAATGTACAAAAATTATGAGAAAAATTATATAAAAATTTCCGAAGCTTATTTAATTAATAACAAGCATATTTCAACAGCTTATATGGTAAAATAGCTTATTTTTATATAAATGGGCCTTAACGAATCAAAACAAAGGCCCGTTAAGAAATTTAGAGGCGAGGGCATGAAAATAGTTTTGGGCCTGAACTTGGGCTATTTTTGTGATTCTAAAAATATATCATATGGGCCTGGTGGACTGTTTAATCGTAAAATCTTATTGGGCTCAATATAAGCCCAATCGGGTTTAATAAGTTTTTAAATGAAAATGAAGTTTTGAAAACCTTGTAACTGTCGATCAAATTGAGTAAATTTGAGTGTCGAAACGTGAGTATTTTTACAAGTTGTATAAACAAAAATGATAGTTAGCTAGGTGTCTATTGAGTGGTATGAAAATATAGTGTACTCATTAAGTAAAATTTTTATATATACGATCGTTTTCTAGGCTGTTTGGAACATTTGTATATTTTCAAAAGACTCGGTAATATTTTCCAAGTGTTTAGCATATTTTTAACAATTGGAACATAGTTTAGAAATGGGTTCGTATGATGCATGAAACATGAAAATAAACATGAAGTAGGTGTCATTCTTGGTTCCTAGGCCTTCCATGAGGGAGGCAAACCATGAGTTGAGTGCTATAATTTAAACGTGTACGTAAATAAATAAGTAAAACATATATTCGTCCGTCATGAAATGAAAACGATGCATATGAAATGAAGTAACGTTCTAAATGAAATGGGAAGAGATTCAACTTAACTTACTACACCTCTAGGGTGGTAGAGAGTCGAGAGTGGTGAAGGATATGCAAGAAAAATCCCATGTTTGCTTTTTAATCCAAGAAACGACTTATTAATATAAACTAGATACAATTCAAAAGCTTATAACTTGTGCATGAGTTGTTCCTGGTCTTTCAGTAACGTTTTGAGAGCATAGAGGGGTTATTATGGGTGTGTCGAATAAAGGAAACAAGAGGATGAAAGAGGAAGTACATATAGAAAGTTTTTAGTATACGTATGGTTTTCATTCACTTAAAAATCAGAAGCTACTATACATGTCAGTGAAAGGAAGATATTTTAGTCATTTTATGAATAGAATAAGAATGTGTGAGAGCATGAAACATGGATGTTTGTCTTGGTGAGTAATCATGCATGTCGACTAGTATTTTATAGTTGTACACAATTGCATAAACCGTGTTAGGCTTGATCCTTGATATAGAAACTTGTATTGTAACATGAAAGTAAACTAGAAATATTATTAGAATCATTTAGAAACAAACCGGGATTAAACGGTTGAGTTTTGAATTTATTATATATCGATTGGGTTGGATGTTGGCCAAACACTTTGCTTCTATTAAACGTATCAAACGTTCGTCTTAGAAGCTAAAACTTGGCATACTAATTCTTTGGCGGGTAGACAATTAGGAGGTATAAAAATATGGACATGTTACGTTTAAGAATTGAAAGAAAACGAGGCGTTTTGGGATGGGATAACTCGACTGGAAATGAAAAATAAAAAGAAGTCGGGCTTTTGTGATTGGCTGGTGAACAGTGACGAGAAGGAATGTGTGGGCTGAGTTTATACTTGGCCCAAGTGGTGTTAATTGTGTAATTAACTTTCGTAATACGCGTCGTGAGCTCGTCCCATTATTTGGTAATTTATGTAATAACGTTTTTGCATTAAAATAATATAATAAAAAAATTAAATTTTCCCATAAAAATAGTGATTAAAATGATGACAGAGATTATTATATAATTTTGCAGTTCTCTACAATTGAGGACAATATTCAATTCTAAGTGTGGGGGGAAATTCTAGCGAATTTTATCACATTTTACCATCTAGTACCCCCGTTTTTGCCAAAATTAAAAAAAAAAAAATCACCTGAGCTTCAAAATTTTTATGGTTATCAGTCCACCATGTCTAAGCCACAAAAGGACTGGCTAATTCAGGAGCAAACGGCTCTTGGTAAAGATATCTCAAATCCGTTTATGGCTTACAATTTACCCAAAATTGTATGTTACTCAACTCACCATATCCTAAAAAGTAAAGAGTTGGTTAGCCCGCAAGGTTATGGCTTGTGGTAAAGGCAGTGGAAAACCATAATTGGTAATCAGCTCGCCAAGATGATGATTATTCCATCAAGAGTTGGCTAGTCCAGAAGCAAACGGCTTCTGATAAAGACAAATCAAATCCGTTTAAAGCTGGTGGTTTGCTCAAAATCACATGGTTATCTGTGTACCATGGTTCTTACTTGAAATAAAACATTTGGCTACTCCAGAAGTAATGGCTTTTGGTAAAGAGATTAAAATCCATTAAATTTTCAAAACAGTTTATTGCTAGAGACTAGCAATAGTTTAGTGTGGGGATATGATATGTGTGTAAATACACATATATTTTACATTGTTAAACCTACAAAAACGACCAAAAGCACACAAATAAACCATATAATGTTACAAATATCTTTAAAATGTGTTTTTGGGTATTTCAGATGCAAAAGGATTGAAAATAAATGAAAAACGAACAAAGTGTGATAAAATGACAGTTTCAGTCCTTGAACTTCCAAAGATTGTCAGAAATGGTCCCTGGATAAAATATTTTGAAGAAAAGTCAACAATAGTCCCCCAGGAATCATGAAATGACAAATTTTACCTTTGGAGTTCAAGTTTGCATAATTGGCAAAACTAGTCCCTAAAGTTTTAAAAATGACAATTTTGGTCCTTGGGTTTTCAAAATTGGAAAAATAAATTTTATGGTCCTTGTACTATCCATGCTTGGCAGTTTCACCCCTTTTGATAACTTTGGGGAAATTACACCTCGGGCCCCTCAAGATTGCAGCTATTACAAAATTGGTCCTTGTGGATTTGCAAGTTAATAACCAAACGGACCATATTAGTTATATAAGCCCAAAAATAAATAAACATAACAAACAAACCCACCCTTACCTTGGCCCAACTTCCTTCCCATCCCACTCCAAAACAAACTCACCCCGTTTTTAATATTAAACGGGTCAAATCCCTCATTGACCTCCCACCTTCTTCCCCCACTTGTTTGATAACACCCTGCAATACTCAACTTTCCCCCTCCTCCACCTCAGCCAAACCCATCCCATGTTCCCCCTCCAAACACTAACCTCCAGACCCCAATTAATACCCACAAAACCCTCCAAGAAACCCCTAACTGCCAAAACCAATTTTTCCCGCCAAAATACTTTCAATGGCCAAGATTAAAAGCTCTCATCCAATGGCTAAAATGAGAAGTGGGAAAGTCAGAGGAGCCCCCATGGGTATATAAAAGTGAAGAAAGAGAAGCAGGAAGTAAAAGGGTAGCTAGGAGTAGTAGGAGGTAGTTTTTAGCTTGTTTTTATTTATGTTGAAACCATTGTTAATTTAAATTTCCAGTTAAACTTAGTTTGTAATCTATTTTTACTTAAGTTAATATAAGCTTTTAAGCTTAATTTTTTAGCCTTGTACCTTTTTCAAGAAGTAATGAATGAAGCAATAGTTTCCAGTTAAATCTTGTTCATGCTTTATTGTTGTTAAAATGTCAGTTTAATGCTCACTTAAGCTTTCATATACATAAGAAAACATAAAAATAAAAACAGAAAACAAAATCACACAGGGTACCTATGCACTAGACTGGGAAGCATTGGAAGTGCCAAGTAATGGAATTGGCAGATGAACTTTTACTAGCTTGTTTTACAACAAGCTAGAGCTTGTAGCAGTTTCAAGGTTCCTTGGTTAAGCCAGGGATTAAGGTTCTGTACTCTTAGATTTAAAGTTTGAAATTTTAAGTGTATTCTTGCATATGTTGTTTTAGTTAGTTTAATCAGTTAATTGTTGTTTGTTGTTGTGTATTTGTGTTCATTTAAGCTTATTCATGTTAGTATAACCTCACTTATCAGTTTCATGGCTTGAATGTATGTTATGCTTCATTAAAACTCATAAACTGCCTTAAGTGATTATTTGCATTCTGTGAATTAGTGAGTTCAGAGTTGTTGCTCCTTACTTGTTTATGTTCATACAAGCTCTGTGAAAGCTCACTTGACAGTTTCATGCACTAGAATTCCATTTTGCTACATAAAATTGTCAATAGCATTTTTAAAGGTAGTGTTTGGATCAGAATGATTTGCTGAGTTTCATGGTGTTTTTGCTGTTTATCTTGGTTCATGCATGTCACGCTAGGTTATTTTAGGTCAAAGAAACCAGAAATCCAGTACCACTTTTGTAAAAAGTCAAAAACTCACTTGATCTCAACTTGTGAGTTAACTGTTAGAATTTTAGGTTTAAGCTTTCATCATTTCATTATAATAGTTGTTAAAATAAATTGTTTTAGTATCACAATAGCTTAATATTACATTTCCAGTATGTTAGATCCAATTAAAGTTCAATAAAGTCAAAGTTTCAAGTTTTTCACAAAAAGTCAAAAACCACCTTTTGCAAAAAATCCAAAATTTCCAAGAATATTTGTGAATTTTATGAGTAGATTTAGGACTTGAGCTTGTTATATGTGGTAGTATGCCAGCTAAACTTTGAAGTCCCAGTATCCTTATATTTTTGGGATTTTTTCTGTGGGCCCCATTGACCTTCAAACAGGGTTGCAGAGGGAGTCACCTCCCCTGCTGCACCACCACAGCCACTACACCACCATCTTTGGTGGTTCATCCTGGCCACCTCAGTGGGTCCCACTACCCTATTTTTGGTCCTTTCAATCCCCCTCCTATCCACCTTCAAAGTTTGAGCAAGCTTTTGAGCTCAAGCTCAGTGGACCCCACCTGAAATCACCCCTAACTTTGTCCCATTTTCTGTGTACAAATTAAGAAATCAAGTGCTTATTGTGGTTCATTAGCTTATTAAATGGTCTTGATTGATAGTTTTTAGCCTATTCTTGTCTTAGCTACTTATTTGAACTTATTTTCATCACTGTGGACCCCATATAAGCTCATTTAAGCTTATTTCCTAGTAAAGTCAAAGAAAGTCAACTGTCCAAGCTTATTGTGTCCATTTGGCTTATTTTTAAGCTAGAAAAAAGTTGTTTTTGTAAAAGTTGTTTCTTTTTAGTGTTAAAATAGTTCTGTAAAAGAAAAATCCAGAAAAACCAATTTTAAAATAAGTGATAGTTTCTATTTAATTTAATTTATCTTTTAAATTTTCCTTTTTAGTTTTTTATTAAGTACTTGGCTTTTTTATATTTTTCTTAATTTCCTTTTATCTTAAAGTATTTTCAGTAATTTTTCCAAATTTTTATATTGTCAATTAGTGTTTATTAGATTTAATATTAGTTTAATTAATTATTAATTAATAATTAAGTATTAAATAGCACAATTAGTTTTTATAAAGTAACACCTAGTTTTTATATTTTTCCTATCTTTTATATAAGTTAAAACATTTTTAGAAATTTTCTCATAATTTTGAATGTTCATTTTCTAATTTTTAGAATTTAATTAGTTTAAATAGTAATTAAGTAATATTTAGTTTAATAATTAGTAAAATAGTGTAAAACATATAAAACAAACCTTTTATAATTTTTTAGGATTCCTGTGATGGTTATTTAGTTTTTTAAAAAATTTCTTAATTTTCTAAGTCTTTTTAGTATTTTTAATAATTTTGTTTAGTTTAATTAGGTAATTAATATTAAATTGGTAATTAATTAATATAAAATTCACAAAAAGACAAAATATATATTTTTAATTTTAAAATTTGTTTTTAGTTATTTTATAATTTTAGAAATTAATTTTTCATTTTTCTAGTATTAAAATAATATTATATTGTATGTAAGTTATTTAAATATTTATAATTAGTATTAAATAGTATTTAAGTAATATTAAATAATTAATTAGTGTAAAAATTCATTTTCTTTTACTAAAAAATTTCTTTCATCCTTAGGTTTGTAAAAAAGTAATTTTCACCCCTGAGGGTTTTCAGATTTCAGTTTTCACCTTTTATTTTGTACATTTACGTTATTTTAAATGTAAACGTACGCGTTTTTAGATATTAAATGTTTTTACGTTTCTGGTTTTTCTAAATTCGTGTATATGTTAATATAGCTTATTTACGCTATTTCCTTTCATATTTCCTTAGTGTAATCAATCACAACCCTTTCCTGTCCAAATTCACCCGATCACAAACCCGTTTGAATACCTTTTCACACCTCGTCGGGACATAACGACCCGGTGAAACACTGTACTTCCACGGAGATTGACTCTAAGCTGTTTGACTATATTTACCACATCCGTGGTTGATTTTAGTTGACCGTTTGGAGCCAATCACTGATTATGATTCAGAGGTGGATAGTGAATATGATTTAGATAAATCAATTGACTATCTCAGCCCTGGTGAAGAGGAGTTGATAGAACTTAGGAAGAGGATTAAAGCTAGAAGAGAAAAGGAACATGAGTCTTTGCCAGATATGATGGAATTAAATGATAATATACCCACTGAAAACATTGGTAATCATAGAAGTGAGACTTTCAGAGAGCATGATTTGTTCATGACTAATTTGATGAGAACTCTTCAATCATCATATAAGAATGGAATTCATGATGATCCATTTGTATGTGTGGAAAAACATGTTGATAGGTATCCAGTGTATGATGAAAGTACGCATTGGAGACTCAGGCATCCAAAGGTATGTTTCCATTTATTTGATCTTGTTATAAAGTATACAAATTTTGTTTATAAACTCAACATGCTATGTTTGAAATGTAGGTTGGTGAAAAGTATCTGACTATTGAAAAGTTTAAAGAGGGTCTAACATACTATGCACTGTCAAATGGATTTTCAATTTGGTATGAGAGGAGTGGAAGTAAGTCTGTTACTGCAAAATGTCGTCAGAGAAAACCATGGCTGACTGATCCCGACAAAGGTAAACAGAGGAAGAATAAAAGGTATCATTGTGTTAATGAATCTGAGTTACCTTCATGTCCTTGGAGATGTTATGCTAGGTGGATGACTCAAGAGAAAACTTTTCAAATCCAGACACTAAATGCTGAACATACGTGTTAGGAATTTTGAATTTGGGTCTTTAGTGAACTTTAAGTGGATAGGAACAGTCTTTGGTGATAAGATTAGGGCTCACCCTGAGATTAAGTTGTGTGCCATAGCTGACCTAGTGATGAAAAAAATACAAGTGTAAGGTAACAGCACATCAGTGTACAAATGCCAAGAGGTTTGCATTGACAGAGTATGAAAAATCAGTTTATGAACATTATGCCTTGCTTAGGTCTTATGGAAGAGTAATCTTAGATTCTAATCCTGGGTCTACTGTGAAATTAGGGGCCATACTTTGATAGGTTTTACGTATGTTTTGCTGGTTTAGCAGAAGGTTGGAAAAGTGGGTGTAGGAAATTAACTGCCTTAGATGGATGTTTTTTGAAAAGGCCTAACCAAGGTGAAATTCTGACCGCTATTGGGAGAGATGGAAATAACCACATTTACCCAGTGGCTTGGGCAGTGGTCAATGTTGAAAACAAAGATAACTGGAGCTGGTTTTTGGAGATGCTTGAAGGAGACTTAGATTGCACAAAAGGGCAGGGCCTAACTCTTATGTCAGACCAACATAAGGTATGCTTTAACTCATAAATTCTTTTTGGTTTCTTATTGTTGTATATATTATAACATTGTGTTTACATATTTATGAAGGGTCTTATTAAAGCTGTGAAGAATGTTATGCCATATGCCGAACACTTGCCAAGTCTGGGCCAAGAAAGAAGACACTTGCCAAGTCTAGGCCAACAAAGAAAGCTTCCAGTAGTGGGTCAAAACAGAAAAAAGATGGATCAAGTAGGTTAAATAGGAATAGCTTAAAAAGATCATGTACATCAGCTTTTGCAAGATGGTCTGGTGAGCCAGAAGATGAAATGGACCAACAAACAAATTCAGTGGATGCTGGTGTAACTGTTGAAGATGAAGTGCAGGTAGAAAATGAACATGAACTTGTTCTTAATGAAGATCAGATAGAGATTGACTTGACAGGTACACAAGTTGAAGATCAAATAGAAGAATCTCAAACTCAAGATGTTGAACATGAAGTTCAAAGACAAGACCCAGTGGTACAAGTAAGAGTTAGGAGGCCTAGTGAAAGGATCATCAAGAACAAATTGGCAAAAAACATCCATGGCCAGGGCATCACTCCTGAATCTGCACTGGATGTAGATGTTGCTTAAAGCAACATTATTTTGTGTGCCCATTTTGTATATCTTTTGAGGGCAATCATGTAAAGTCTAATAACTAATGTTGCTTGGGTCTGTATGTCACACCCCCAAAATCGGGTCCAGCGGAAGCATACATGTAGCTGGGGTGTAACTCAATTGATATCACAACACTAGTTCAAAAATGGTTTGCACTTGAATCATTTAAAATAAAATTGTTTAACCAAAAGTATGAATTTACATCGTTTAAAGTAATGCGGAAGTAGGCCCTTAAAGTAGTTTAAAACGGTCCCCAAATGATTAAATCAGAGTCTTCTATGACCATGCCATGCCCTGCCAAAACCTCCAGTAGTGTGCCATAGCTTAAAACCTGAAAATACATGCTAAAGTGTCAACACAATGGTTGGTGAGTTCATAGAGTCTTGTGAAAAAGAATGTAATGCATATGTATGAAGGTTTCCCAGCAAAGGCATCGTAAATCCACTCAGTTACAAGTCCCGCCATAAGAGCCTTGTAACCTGTGTGTCTACGACCCACTGCCAAATGTAATATGTTTACGTGAACAAAGGTAATACTTGCATCTAGATTCAAAGATAAATGTAGCAATACGGCTATATAAAGGTAAGAGTGATAATGTAGCCATGGCGATGTCGCCATAAAAATGAATCTGACCATAAGCAAAACGCATAAAATGAATATTGATTGCACTAAGTTCAAGGCACCAAAAAGGTTTTTCAGCTAAATGTAGGAGATTACACTCCCAAGTAATGTAGGTAAATCCATACCCAATGCAGGTAAATCCATACCCGTTGAAATTGTAGGTAATCAAACATACCCAATGCAGGTAAATCTATACCCGTTGAAATTGTAGGTAATCAAACATACCCAGTGCAGGTAAATCTATACCCGTTGAAATTGTAGGTAATCAAACATACCCAGTGCAGGTAAATCTATACCCGTTGAAATTGTAGGTAATCAAACATACCCAGTGCAGGTAAATCTATACCCGTTGAAATTGTAGGTAATCAAACATACCCAATGCAGGTAAATCTATACCCGTTGAAATTGTAGGTAATCAAACATACCCAATGCAGGTAAATCTATACCCGTTGAAATTGTAGCTACAGGTCCTTAACTTAGGCAATCTTAGGCAATCGGTAAATAGTTTAAATTTATGCACTCATGTCTATGAGTAAATAGCAAGTAGTTAGCAAGTGAATAATATTGTACTCGGATAATCAACAAGTATTTAGATAAAGCTGAAAATGTTTGAGTAATCAACCATGTAAAGCAAGTAATGCGTTTAAGTAAAACGAACATGTATTCTCCCCCAAAGAGTTTGCAAAACAATTTAAAAGAGTAGGGGCTATGACTCACCTGATATGATGGTACCATGAACATGTAATGAGATGAAAAACAAGGCACGCACACTAGCCGCAACCTAATATGAATGATGAACGATCTACTTTAGATCATGAAATGATGTTATGAATGTCCATGCACATGTTTCCTATACCACTCGATAATTTGGAAAATAACGTATATCGTCGAAAAATACGTTTTTGACGTCTCGTTAAGTTAATAACCACTTTCCATATACATATGTTGAAACGGTAATCCACAATCCTCGTTTGATGTTCTATCGGCAAATATAGTGTTTTCGACAAAAAATGACACTTTTCATAACTTGGAAATATGACCAAAATGGTCTCGCAAAACTAGTCGCGAATTAGTGAATATTGAGTGTTAGGAAAGAAACTCAGTAGTTTTAGGAAGCTTGTCACCATATCTAAAAAGTAATAGAACTGAAGTTTGTCCATACGGGTCTCGATCATAAAGATAAATAGCCATGAAGTGAGGTATTTGGGCTGTTTCGGCAGATTCTGGGCAGTTTTCGGGAAAGTTTGGTAGGCCATAAGTTATTCGTTATAAATCATTTCGACAAACAGTTGGATGTTTTGAAAACTAGGCTGGGTGAACTAACATTTTGTCAATGATGTAAATTTTCCAGAACTGATTGTATCACTAAGATAAATGGCTCTCAACATGGTGTATCACAAAAACTGTTTTTCTATACTTAGTAATATTTTGCTAAAAAGCTGATGGAAATAAATAGAGTTTCGTCGATTTTGAAACGTGTATATCTTGGTCGTTATAAGCTTGTTTTCTACGTTCTTTATATCCCCGGAATCGTATTAACCTATACTAATATATTTTTGAAAGCTCGGATCCTCTAGGTTACGTCTAATGCCTCTTTTTGTCCATTGAAAATCGTGGGACAGCAAGCTTAATTTTCAGAAAATAGTTTTCGTCGTTAAACTTGTAAAAATCATAACTCCTTCGTTATAAACTCGTTTTAATCCGTTCTTTCGACCAAAGCTTCGTTTTTGAAAGTATTTTCTAAATCTTTTGCCCAAAATTACCCGGAAACCCCTGAGTTTTCTGTATTTTGCAAAATGGGACAGCATGTATATATACTTGTTAGAAATCCATTTCTAAGGTTCAAAACTAGTTCCAACCTCAATCAAAACTCTTGCAAACTTCACAAAACTATACTAATCCTACCATACACCTTCTTAGGGTGCCATGGGTTCCTAATCACTAGTAATCAAGTTAATTTAACAAGGGAACACCTAAATCACAATCTAGGGTTTGTATGTTCAAAAAGTTAACAAAAATAAAGTGGTATAACTAGTTTGTGCATGAAATTAAGCATGAATACCATAAGATACATATGTTAATTAGATGAAAACATGAAAATAAATTTGAATACTCACTTTGAAATAATAGGTGATTAGATGATGAGAAACCTTGGATTACTTGTGTTTTTGAGGTATGATTCTTGATTAGGACAAAAAAATGAACAACTTTGATGCTTTGTACTTTGAAAAATGATGGATGGATCATGGATCTTGGAAAAAGTCGTGGTTATGGTGATGAGAAAGATGAAGATGAGCTTTTTGATTCCAAGAAAATATATGTGTTATGTTTTCAAGGTTTTTAGATATTTAGTTACTAGGATGGCATTTTTGTAATTAAAGGGACAAGTTCAAGTATCCTTGGATAAGGGGGGGCTGCACATGGTGAGTTTTGGGATGAGTATGTAAGAAGCTTGGTGTTATCTGGGTCACGGAGTCGGTTTTGGTTCCGTTAATCGCAAACCGTAAAGTTTTAAATCGCGAAACGTAAATCCGGGCATCGTAAAAATACGAAACTTGAAAGAATGACTAAACTTGTCAAAATACTCCATAAGAAAATATAAAATGAATGGTAAGCTCCATCGGGTTGCATAAACGTTGTTAAAACTGGAAACGCGGGTCAAAAACGCGTAATTCGCGTAAAACGCTGAACTGAAAAACGTAAAATTCCAAAACTTTTAGAATTGTCGTAAAATGAAAGAAAATCATATTTTTATTGTTTATAGTGTTTTATGGACATATCGGGATGCCGGAAGGACATTTAAACCTGAATGTAAATCTCGGACACGGCTTCGTGATTTTAGCAGAAATGATCCGACGAGCGTCAAACTCTCGGATTATCGTTAAAATAGTTTAACTTACGAGAATATGAAATAAAATTTTTGGACATGAATAGTGTTTTGTGAATAGTAAAAGTGAATAGTAACTTTCCGAGATAAAAAAAATTGGAATTTCGACGTTTGAAACAGGACATGAAATTACGAGTTGTGACATTCTTCCCCTCTAAAAGGAACTTCGTCCCGAAGTTCAGTTAATGTTGGTCTCTGAAGTGGTATTGGTAAAAAGATGATGATATGTGAGAATTCCAGCGAACTATAACGATAGGAATTCGACTCTACTTCAACTGTTCGACCTAACTGTCCATGATTTCTACTTGTTCTCCTGCAAGGTTTATGTTTGACTTTGGGTTGGATTCCTTTCCAAATGGAATTATGAGTGACAATTCTGAAAAGTTGATAATACGTGGTTGTGTAATCCTGTTGTTGTTGTTCTCTAACAAGGCTCAAGTCTGACGGCCACTAGGCCTACTCTGTTTGAAATATTACATGGTCCAGTGTATATCTCGGGTTTAACTTTCCAAGTTTTCTGAATGATATCATGCCTTTCCTAGGCAGAACTTTCAACATAACTCTGCTTACCAACTTGAAGTTTTAATGGTTTACAACTTATTGAACTTGTAACTGATTCTTGACTTGTAGGAAATTTCTGGTTATTTCATGAATGCCTACTAGACTAGTATGTTGGGCTTTTCCAAATTTCGTTCCATCAATGGATATTGGCACCTCGACCATAGAGTGCCTCAAATGGTGTAGTCTCTACACTCGCGCGATAACTATAGTTGCAACTGAATTCAATTTATGGTAATTGGTTAGTCCAACCATTTCTTGAGTCAATCACTCATGCTCTGAGCATATCTCCCTATGTTTGAATCGTTCTCTAATTCTGACCATTGGTCTGCAGATGATAGGTGGTGTGGTTCCAAAGAAATCTTAATGTAATCGCTAGGTGTTTGAGGTGAATTAAATTCCTCTATTAGAAATAATTGAAATGGATATCATGAATCTTGTAGAAAACTTACAAGGTTAAGTCTGTCAAAGGGGTGTTGTTGAAAATAATAGATTAGGATAAGGTGGTGATCCTCCGCAGGATGTCATGAATCGAGTCTTTCTCCATCTACGATGCTTAGTCTCCATTACTAAGATTTTCCCCAAGCTCTATGTCGTCAAATCACAAAATCCTAAATGTATAAGTAATGTAATATAGTGATTGATTTTTCAAAGTTTGTTTTGAGATTGTGTTTTGTTCATAAACCTTCCCCGAATAAATGAATCTACAAGTTTAAGCAAACGGCTTTCCAAGTAATATTTTTCTTGATGTTTCAAAATTTAATAGTTATGCAAGATAGGACAGTTTTCAATATAAGGTGGATAATATGGTTTACCAAAGATCGATGTTTAAGATTTCCTAACAATTCAATAGTTTTGTAAAGGATTAACCAAAAGGAATTTGCTTACCAAAATAAGTGCCTTAGAAAAGTATTGCTTACAAGATATATGTTTTGTATAAATGTAGTTTGGAGAAAAATCCATTTAAAAGTGAAAGTATTAAGAGGATAAAATAGTCAGCTATGTATGTCTTGCACAAAGGCATAGGTGTCTAACATGTTTGGATAAAGTCTATTGGTGAGTCCATGTTCAATTGACTGTTCTACAGTCTTGGTTAGGAGATTGGATTGATCTCTATGGTGTTGTTTTGTGAGCACTCGTATCTAAACGAACCTTGTAATTCAGTCAAGCCAATACTTTCTAGATGATGGAATTTTGGCGATCAGGCCAATGATAGTGGTTCGAATGGTTTTGTGATATCCTGATATTTCTATTGGGTTTTGAATGATCTTAGTGTACCGAGGGATTCTCCTCCTAGATGGTATGGAAAGTCTTTCCTATGGAAGTCATTGATAATATCCACTTATCAATATTAGGAGTAGTGAGTACTGAGTGACATAGGAATCTATAGATTGTTAGCTAATTCCTTATATATATGGGGATGGGGAAATGATAGTGATGGTAAGAAGGGAAGAGACTGTGACAACTGCGACAAAATGATATTGTAATAAAAGAAAATACTGTGATGTAAGTGTATCATGCATAGACGTGAATGTTCATGAGATGAAATGATCAATTGACGTGCTTCTAAGTGGCGGTTCACGAGGTGATGAAAATACAACGTTCTGACAACAAGGGTATGCACATACGTAAATGAAACCTTTGGAAAATGAGTATAGGATTCAATCCAGACAAAATTTTATTATAACCATTCTCAGTGTTGCAAAATTCATTTCTGAGTCAGACATAGGTGGTCAGCCTATATCCCACTATCCCGGGTTGAATATAAATGACCAGTCTATATTCCACCGAGGTTCCATGAATTTTGAAATACTCAGCTCAGTTATACTAATACCATGTCCTTCACAAATACTCAAAATGTTCTGAAAGACTAATGCAGGTGACCAAACTCGAGGTCAAATGATGAAACTATGCAAGGAAAACATAACGTGGTGACATAAATGATACGTGAACATGCTTATATGAAAGACAATTATAGTAAACAACTATAATAAATGAATATAATATATCAGATAATGAGAAACAAATCTCATCACCTATGTCAGCAACTAACCACAAATGAGGCTTCAGCTTGGCAGGCAGGCACGTGACGGTCATAGGGTTAAGTTTTCTTGAAAGTAGCTATAGTCTAGGTTTTAAAAACACTTAGTTCGCTATAGCCATAGCTCTGATACCAATCTGTCACACCCCCAAAATCGGGTCCAGCGGAAGCATACATGTAGCTGGGGTGTAACTCAATTGATATCACAACACTAGTTCAAAAATGGTTTGCACTTGAATCATTTAAAATAAAATTGTTTAACCAAAAGTATGAATTTACATCGTTTAAAGTAATGCGGAAGTAGGCCCTTAAAGTAGTTTAAAACGGTCCCCAAATGATTAAATCAGAGTCTTCTATGACCATGCCATGCCCTGCCAAAACCTCCAGTAGTGTGCCATAGCTTAAAACCTGAAAATACATGCTAAAGTGTCAACACAATGGTTGGTGAGTTCATAGAGTCTTGTGAAAAAGAATGTAATGCATATGTATGAAGGTTTCCCAGCAAAGGCATCGTAAATCCACTCAGTTACAAGTCCCGCCATAAAAGCCTTGTAACCTGTGTGTCTACGACCCACTGCCAAATGTAATATGTTTACGTGAACAAAGGTAATACTTGCATCTAGATTCAAAGATAAATGTAGCAATACTGCTATATAAAGGTAAGAGTGATAATGTAGCCATGGCGATGTCGCCATAAAAATGAATCTGACCATAAGCAAAACGCATAAAATGAATATTGATTGCACTAAGTTCAAGGCACCAAAAAGGTTTTTCAGCTAAATGTAGGAGATTACACTCCCAAGTAATGTAGGTAAATCCATACCCAATGCAGGTAAATCCATACCCGTTGAAATTGTAGGTAATCAAACATACCCAATGCAGGTAAATCTATACCCGTTGAAATTGTAGGTAATCAAACATACCCAGTGCAGGTAAATCTATACCCGTTGAAATTGTAGGTAATCAAACATACCCAGTGCAGGTAAATCTATACCCGTTGAAATTGTAGGTAATCAAACATACCCAATGCAGGTAAATCTATACCCGTTGAAATTGTAGGTAATCAAACATACCCAATGCAGGTAAATCTATACCCGTTGAAATTGTAGCTACAGGTCCTTAACTTAGGCAATCTTAGGCAATCGGTAAATAGTTTAAATTTATGCACTCATGTCTATGAGTAAATAGCAAGTAGTTAGCAAGTGAATAATATTGTACTCGGATAATCAACAAGTATTTAGATAAAGCTGAAAATGTTTGAGTAATCAACCATGTAAAGCAAGTAATGCGTTTAAGTAAAACGAACATGTATTCTCCCCCAAAGAGTTTGCAAAACAATTTAAAAGAGTAGGGGCTATGACTCACCTGATATGATGGTACCATGAACATGTAATGAGCTGAAAAACAAGGCACGCACACTAGCCGCAACCTAATATGAATGATGAACGATCTACTTTAGATCATGAAATGATGTTATGAATGTCCATGCACATGTTTCCTATACCACTCGATAATTTGGAAAATAACGTATATCGTCGAAAAATACGTTTTTGACGTCTCGTTAAGTTAATAACCACTTTCCATATACATATGTTGAAACGGTAATCCACAATCCTCGTTTGATGTTCTATCGGCAAATATAGTGTTTTCGACGAAAAATGACACTTTTCATAACTTGGAAATATGACCAAAATGGTCTCGCAAAACTAGTCGCGAATTAGTGAATATTGAGTGTTAGGAAAGAAACTCAGTAGTTTTAGGAAGCTTGTCACCATATCTAAAAAGTAATAGAACTGAAGTTTGTCCATACGGGTCTCGATCATAAAGATAAATAGCCATGAAGTGAGGTATTTGGGCTGTTTCGGCAGATTCTGGGCAGTTTTCGGGAAAGTTTGGTAGGCCATAAGTTATTCGTTATAAATCATTTCGACAAACAGTTGGATGTTTTGAAAACTAGGCTGGGTGAACTAACATTTTGTCAATGATGTAAATTTTCCAGAACTGATTGTATCACTAAGATAAATGGCTCTCAACATGGTGTATCACAAAAACTGTTTTTCTATACTTAGTAATATTTTGCTAAAAAGCTGATGGAAATAAATAGAGTTTCGTCGATTTTGAAACGTGTATATCTTGGTCGTTATAAGCTTGTTTTCTACGTTCTTTATATCCCCGGAATCGTATTAACCTATACTAATATATTTTTGAAAGCTCGGATCCTCTAGGTTACGTCTAATGCCTCTTTTTGTCCATTGAAAATCGTGGGACAGCAAGCTTAATTTTCAGAAAATAGTTTTCGTCGTTAAACTTGTAAAAATCATAACTCCTTCGTTATAAACTCGTTTTAATCCGTTCTTTCGACCAAAGCTTCGTTTTTGAAAGTATTTTCTAAATCTTTAGCCCAAAATTACCCGGAAACCCCTGAGTTTTCTGTATTTTGCAAAATGGGACAGCATGTATATATACTTGTTAGAAATCCATTTCTAAGGTTCAAAACTAGTTCCAACCTCAATCAAAACTCTTGCAAACTTCACAAAACTATACTAATCCTACCATACACCTTCTTAGGGTGCCATGGGTTCCTAATCACTAGTAATCAAGTTAATTTAACAAGGGAACACCTAAATCACAATCTAGGGTTTGTATGTTCAAAAAGTTAACAAAAATAAAGTGGTATAACTAGTTTGTGCATGAAATTAAGCATGAATACCATAAGATACATATGTTAATTAGATGAAAACATGAAAATAAATTTGAATACTCACTTTGAAATAATAGGTGATTAGATGATGAGAAACCTTGGATTACTTGTGTTTTTGAGGTATGATTCTTGATTAGGACAAAAAAATGAACAACTTTGATGCTTTGTACTTTGAAAAATGATGGATGGATCATGGATCTTGGAAAAAGTCGTGGTTATGGTGATGAGAAAGATGAAGATGAGCTTTTTGATTCCAAGAAAATATATGTGTTATGTTTTCAAGGTTTTTAGATATTTAGTTACTAGGATGGCATTTTTGTAATTAAAGGGACAAGTTCAAGTATCCTTGGATAAGGGGGGGCTGCACATGGTGAGTTTTGGGATGAGTATGTAAGAAGCTTGGTGTTATCTGGGTCACGGAGTCGGTTTTGGTTCCGTTAATCGCAAACCGTAAAGTTTTAAATCGCGAAACGTAAATCTGGGCATCGTAAAAATACGAAACTTGAAAGAATGACTAAACTTGTCAAAATACTCCATAAGAAAATATAAAATGAATGGTAAGCTCCATCGGGTTGCATAAACGTTGTTAAAACTGGAAACGCGGGTCAAAAACGCGTAATTCGCGTAAAACGCTGAACTGAAAAACGTAAAATTCCAAAACTTTTAGAATTGTCGTAAAATGAAAGAAAATCATATTTTTATTGTTTATAGTGTTTTATGGACATATCGGGATGCCGGAAGGACGTTTAAACCTGAATGTAAATCTCGGACACGGCTTCGTGATTTTAGCAGAAATGATCCGACGAGCGTCAAACTCACGGATTATCGTTAAAATAGTTTAACTTACGAGAATATGAAATAAAATTTTTGGACATGAATAGTGTTTTGTGAATAGTAAAAGTGAATAGTAACTTTCCGAGATAAAAAAATTTGGAATTTCGACGTTTGAAACAGGACATGAAATTACGAGTTGTGACACTGTAATGTAACTATAACCCAAAACTAGAAGCACTAATGTTTACCAGCAACAACTATGTTTGTTTATGAGATGACCATCACACAATAGCCCATTTTGTAAATCGTACAGGGCACTTTTGATGGTCATTCTTAAACAAGTTTATGGAATGAAATATGCAGTTTCATATTCACTTTGTGCATTGAATTGGTCAATTATTTTATGAAAAAGAATAGCCTGCACAATGCACTATTCTTTTCAACTCTGCAACTGCAAAAGCACCTCTATTATAGCAAGAATCTTCACTATTAAACATGTGACTTTATACCATAGACCTATGATCCTCATTAATAGCTATGATCCTCATTTATAGCATACCATACAAATGACAAGTACTTGCACTATATAATCAACCAAAGTCTATATCTTTGTGCATACACCAACTGACTAACTCATAATCAAATGGATCCCAACAAAAAGAAAGGTATTACTAACTGTTTTAACATGTATATCTGTCTGTTTTGATGATTGTTTTGATGAGTGGTTTTTTTGTTAACACTTTTTTTTTAGAAATAATTTGTGTTGACATAAATAATGTCTTAAAACATTGTTAGCATATTAACAATGTCTCTATGTTTTGATAATTACAAAGCATAAACTCATTAATCTAAAACTTATGACGTAAACAAGTTTTTAGTGCTTAATATTCTCTTTGCTTCCATATCACTTAAGGTATGAATAAACAAAGGGTTTATTACATTTCATGATCAAAGGAAATTTTTCTAATCACTTGAATTTTTATAAAATGTATTAAACAGCTTATATCTTTTACAAAATTACTTTTGGAATTAAAAGAATATGTTTAATTCATTATAAATATATGATTTCAAATTTCCAACCAAAAATGGCAAATTCTATCCAGAAAAATATTCCCCACTAAAAGACAAGAAAAACCAACGTTCTGAAGGGGCGGCCCTCTTAATTCCTTAGGCGGCCCCCTTAATCATTAAGGGGACCGGCCACTAATTAAGGGGACCGGCCACGCTCCAGAACAGTATTTTTCTCCCCTATAAATACTGGTTCACTCCTCAGAATTTTCTCACCTTTTGCACTTCTAAACTTTCTGATCTAGATCCATATCTCTATTCTCTTATCCTTTGATCATAAGTGTATAATTCTTTGTTTCAAAGTGATCCAAACTTCATCCTCTCAAGTGCAAGAGAAGAATACTTCTATCCCTCAAGACAAGAAGTATTACAACTTGTTGTGATCTCCACATCCAAGTTGTTGGTGCATCATCAAAGATCATTTACATTATTCTTTGTGAAGATTGTTGTGAATATTTGATTGTAGATAGTTGCGCTAGATATAGATTGTATGATTAGTTAGTAGCTTGGTGTGAAGAAGAAAAGTTAGGAACTAGATTGGTGTGAAGAAGATAGGTGTGGAGTAGTTAGTTGTGAAGTAGATTGATTTGAAGAAGTTGTGTAGAAGTTGTGACTTAGGTGTGACGAAGTTGTGGTGTGAATATTGGTGTGTAAATTGGTGTGTACGGTTTTCTCCGCCATAAGGGAGCTTGTTGATATAGTGAAGAAAACTCTCGAGTTAGGTGCTCGGGGAGTGGAGTAGGGTAAGGAAGGTGTCCTTGTAGCCGAACCACTATAAATCTCGTGTCTCGCGGTTCGATCTCTCCATGTCTTACTTCTTTCATTACTTATCATTGTTATATATTGTGTATTGTTAATTGTTTATATTGTACAAGACTTGAGATCACATATTATCGAATCTATGTTTTAAAAAGCTAAGAAAACACTAAAACTATCTTCTATAACGAATTAAAAAGACGTAAAACTATTCAACCCCCCTTCTAGTTTTCCACAATTGGTATCAAGAGCCACGTTTAGCAAGATTTTTAAAATATATTGTATTTTAAAACTTGTAACGATCTATGGAATCTGAAAAATATTTAGAAGGGCAATCTATGCAAAGACCACCACTATTTGAAAGTGATGGATTTTTATATTGGAAAAATAGATTCGAAACGTATGTGAAATCAAAAGATCTTGATCTTTGGCATATTATTACCTTTGGTGATTTTCCTCCTATTCAATATAATGTTGAAACTAAAATGAATGAAATTGTATCTTTCGAAGAACAAAATGATGATTTGAAAAAGAAATTAGCAAAAAATAATGAGGCTAAAATGGTAATTTATAATGTGTTACCACACAAAGAATATGAAAGAATTTTTATGTGTAAAACCGCCAAAGAAATTTGGGATTCTTTACTAATTACTCACCAAGGTAATAGCCAAGTCAAAGATAATAAAATAGATCTTCTTGTACAACAATATGAACAATTTACGATTCCGGAAGAGGAATCAATTGATAATGTTTTTGCTAAGTTTAACACTATCATCACAAGTTTAAAAGCACTTGATGAGACATTTTCTAGTAAAAATTGTGTTAGGAAATTTCTTAGGGCATTGCATCCAAAATGGCGAGCTAAGGTCACGGCAATTGAAGAATCAAAGAACTTGATGACGTTATCACTAGATGAACTAATTGGCAACTTGAAGGTTCATGAAGAAATCATAAGAAGAGATTCGGAAACGGTCAAAGTCAAGAAAGAACAAACCAAATTCATTGCTCTAAAAGCCAAAAAGGAACCTAGTGATGATGATGATTCAAGTGACGAAAGTGAAGACGAAGAATATGCAATGGCCGTAAGAGAATTCAAGAAGTTCTTCAAGAGACGAGGAAGATTCACTAGATCATCACGAGACGAAAGAAAAGCATTCCAAAGGAATAGAAGTGACAACTACGGGAAAAGAAAGTGCTTTAGATGTGGAAGTCCAAATCATCTCATTGGCGAATGTCTAAAGCCACCGGGTTATGAAAATCAAGGTGCTTTTGTTAGTGGAACATGGAGTGATAGTGACAAAGAAGAAGTTGAAAAGCCAAGAGAGGAAAGGTGTTTCATGGCAAAAGAAACCGACAAAATATGTTTAGGAATTGACTTGGAACCTGACGAATGGATCAAAGATAGCGGATGTTCGAGGCACATGACGGGGAACCGCAAGCTATTCTCTACATACAAGACATACAATGGAGGTAACGTTATTTTTGGTAGTGACTTACGCGGAAAAATCATTGGCAAAGGTACGATTTCTCAAGACTCTCTTACTATTGAAAATGTAGAGCATGTAGATAATTTAACATATAACTTGCTTAGTGTAGGACAAATATGTGATAATAAATGTAGAGTCACATTTACTGAAGAGGATAGCGAAATAGTTAAGAATGGAAAAATTATAGGTAGAGGAATTAGGAAAGGTGGCATATATGTTATGAAACTAGGAAACAAACCTGAGGAAAGGATATGCCTAACGACCCTAGATGAAAACTCTACATTGTGGCATAGGAGATTAGGACATGCTAACATGCAACAAATACAATCTTTGGCCTCTAAGGAATTAGTTAGAAATTTGCCTAATCTAAAATATGACAAGCATTTTTGTGATGCATGTAAAATTGGAAAACAAGCTCATGCTTGTCACAAAGCTAAGAATATAGTATCCACTACTAGGTGCCTAGAATTATTACATATGGATCTCTTTGGTCCATCCGCTGTATGGAGCTATGGAGGAAACAAATATACCTTAGTAATAGTAGATGACTACGCACGATACACGTGGACTAGGTTTTTAAGTGACAAAACACAAGCCTTTGAAAAATTCAAAATATTTAGTAAAATGATTCAAAATAAATTAGGATGCTCAATAGTTGCCATTAGGACGGACCATGGTAGGGAATTTGATAACGAAGTACAATTCGGAAAATAGGTCACTACAAGAAATGAGTAGAACTATGTTAAATGAACAATCCATCCCACAAAAATTTTGGTGTCACGCCGTAGATACATCAACCTATATTTTAAATAGGGTATCAATTAGAAGAATTCTAGGAAAAACTCCTTATGAGTTATTAAGAGGTAGAAAACCAAACTTAAGCTACTTTAGGGTTTTTGGAAGTAAATGCTATATTTTAAACACTAAGAATTACCTCACTAAGTTTGATCCAAAATCATATGAAGGAATATTTTTAGGATACTCACAAAATAGCAAAGCATATATAATACTTAACAAACACTCCATGAAAGTAGAGGAATCACTAAATTTAACATTTGATGAAACACCACCACCTCCTAAAACATTACCTTTAGAAGATGATGATTTAGTCGAAGATGAAGCTATTGAGGTTAGTAAAACAAAACCCATAGGAAATGATAATGAAGACATTCACTTAGAAAATAACGAAACTGTTAATATTAAAGAATCTAGATCACATCCATTAGATAATATAATAGGACATCTTAACCAAAGAACCCTTAGGTCACAAGCCCAAGATAAAAACAATTTCTTTTGTTTCCTCTCAGCAATAGAACCTAAGAATATTAGCGAGGTTTTAAAGGATGAAAGTTGGGTTATAGCTATGCAAGAAGAATTAAATCAATTTAAGGCAAATGATGTTTGGGAATTAGTCCCAAATCCAAAGGATATGACCATCACAGGAACCAAATGGGTATATAGGAATAAGTTAGACGAGAATGGAATAGTTACTAGGAATAAAGCTAGGTTAGTTGCCCAAGGTTATAATCAACAAGAAGGAATTGATTATGACGAAACTTATGCCCCCGTAGCTAGACTAGAATCGATTAGGATATTACTTGCCTATGCTTGCGCCCTAGATTTTAAGTTATTCCAAATGGACGTGAAAAGTGCATTCCTTAATGGTTTTATCAATGAGGAGGTATATGTGGCACAACCTCCAGGATTCATTGACTTTGCAAAACCTGATTATGTTTATAAGTTAAAGAAAGCTTTGTATGGACTCAAACAAGCTCCCAAAGCTTGGTATGATCGATTAAAAGCTTTTCTTATTAAACATGATTATTCCATGGGAATGGTAGATAACACTCTTTTCACTAAAAGGAAAGACCCAAATCTCATCATTGTCCAAATATATGTTGATGACATTATATTTGGATCAACTTGTCAAGACATGTGTGATGAATTTGCCAAAATCATGCATGATGAGTTTGAGATGAGTATGATGGGTGAACTTAACTTCTTCCTAGGATTACAAATAAAACAATTAGAAGATGGAATAGTTTTTAACCAATCTAAGTACATTAAGGAAATGCTTAAGAAATTTGGCCTAGAAGACTCAAAACCCATGAAAACTCCCATGTCTACGGAGGTAAAGCTCACAAAGGATGATGAAGGTGAGTCCGTAGATAACACCAAGTATAGAGGAATGATAGGTAGTTTACTATACTTGACGGCAAGTAGACCAGACATCATGTTTAGTGTCTGCCTTTGTGCCCGTTTTCAAGAGGATCCCAAAACCTCTCACCTAGAAGCAGTTAAGCGTATCTTCCGATACGTTAAAGGCACTATACACTTAGGATTATGGTATCCTAAGGGATCCGGCATAGAAACCATCGTCTATGCGGATTCGGATCATGCGGGAGACTACGTAGATAGAAAGAGCACTAGCGGTATTTGCACGTTTATAGGATGTTGTCTAACGTCTTGGTTTTCGAAGAAGCAAACCGCTCTTGCTATTTCTACCACCGAAGCCGAATATGTAAGCGCTGGAAAGGCATGTCAACAAGCACTATGGATGAAACAAGCTTTCGTAGACTATGGCATTAGGTTAGAAAATGTCCCCATTATGTGCGATAACAAAGGTGCGATAGATTTAAGTAAAAATCCGGTGCAACACTCTAGGACTAAACACATAGAAATACGTCACCATTTTCTTAGGGATAATGTACAAAAAGGAAATATATCTATAGAAAAGGTTGCATCGGAAGACAACATTGCGGATATATTCACAAAACCCCTTAAGCGTGAATTATTCAACCACTTTCATTTAGGATTAGGAATGATGGAACAAGTTGACTAAATTATATTGAATTAATACAAATTTATACTTGCATAAAATTTATTTTTCTTCCATTTCATCTTTTCTGAGTCTAGGAATCTATTTCGCACAAAACTAAAGATTGAGAAGATTTATTTTCTTTGCACAAACCTTTTTGTAAAACTCAATCAATTTTCTCTAAAAATTATTCTCACAATCTCGGAATCACATGAAGATCATTTTCCTTGCATTGTTGACTAATTCTAAAAACATTGTCTTTCAAAATCATGCATAAACTCTCACATAAATTGTCAAGGTATATAATCTAATATATGTCTTTGACATTCATGATCAAGCAAAAATTGAATCAAGGAGATCATTTGGATTGTTTCTTAGGATTGTTATTTCTTTTTGCATCTAGGAGTCGAAACAATCACAACTCCACATTTGTTGCATATAGACACTCACTAGGACAAATTCACCAATAATGGTGTCATCTTAATCCATCACTAGCTTTTCACTCACTAATTGCCTTTTCCTTTAATCTAAGATAGGTTCCTTAGGAAGCTTAAGTGATCTTGCCCTTACTTACCTCCCCTTGCTTATTATGTGTTGATTAATTGCTCTTTTGCCTATGTGTTATTGCATGCATGCTATATCTTGATTAGATTAGATTCTATATTGCCTAAGGGAATTGAACTTGCTTGAACTCTAATCCAAACAGACAACCTTTCTGCAAATTTTCTGCCAAAAACCCAATTCTGGCAACCTGGAAATCACCAGATGGGCGGCCCCCTTAATTTTGTAAGGCGGCCCCCTTAATCATTAAGGGGACCGCCCCCTAATTAAGGGGACCGGCCATCTGATGGTCGGGTTTACAGAATCTTTTCTGCTTTTTAGCCCATTTCAACCTACATTTCCAAATTTTCACCAACACATTTTGTCCTAATCTCCCAAACAAACTTTATCCATCCATAAACACACAAATCTTACACTATAAATACCCCCAATCCTCAAAACTCTTCACTCATCACTTCATGGCTTCTCCAAACAAACCCAAACCAAAAGCCTCAAGGCTTGCAAAAATGACGGAAAAACCCGTTTGGCGAAGAAAAAGCCCTCGAAACAAATCCATCGTAACACATGAAGTTGGAAGTCATTCAACACCACCAACCACTTACTTCCCAAACTTTCCACCAAATTCACAAGGACATTCATTTGATCCTACTTACAAACCATATAACATTGGCCAAACATCTTCCTTCATGCCAAATCACTCACCTCATCCTCCAATCACTTGTAATGATCCATACAAGTTTGATCAACCATCTCACTACAACTCCAACTACACAAATCCAGTTCATCTATATCAACACAATGACTTTCTCCACATTACCACGAAAAAGCAAAAGTTTCGTGATGAAATATCACAAATCCATGATCTTCGTGATCTCAATGCCATGCATCTTGCACAACGCAACAAAGGGCAACCTCCATCATCACCCTACAACAATTGCCTTCCTCACTCTCTCAACTTGGATCAAGTTACAAACCATACTCACTATTGCCCTTGTTGCATCTTTCTCCAAAAACAAATCCTTTACTTGAGTGAAGATATTTCTTGGATTGAATATCTACTCACGCGATCTCATCCCATTCCACCCCTAACACGATACAATATCGTAAGGGCAACCTCTTCCGCTCCATACCTCACTCCTTAAGCTTTATGCTTATGTTATCCTTCAAGCAAATAAAACAATCAACCATGAGTTGCAAGCAAGTCCAAGTGCTCTTTCTAGGCAATATAGGACTATGTCTTTTCTTTTGTTTCATTATGATTAATATGCCTTAAGCATATTAAATGTTGTAATGCTTTCTATGATGCTTGAATAAATCTATTTTTATAACTATTGCTTTGCATGTATATTTGCCTTGCTCTATTCTAACATTTTGTGTAGCCAAGATCTCCATAGCTCATTCCCTTGGTGCTCTCAAATGAGGGGGAGCATACATCAAAGGGGAGCTTTAACCTTTTTGATTTTACAAAAAGGGGGAGAAGAGAATGTTAAACTCTAAATACTTGTCTAAAAATTATTTCTTAGACCCAATGAGTTTAAGGTTTTGTAATCATCAAAAAGGGGGAGATTGTTGACATAAATAATGTCTTAAAACATTGTTAGCATATTAACAATGTCACTATGTTTTGATAATTACAAAGCATAAACTCATTAATCTAAAACTTATGACGTAAACAAATTTTTAGTGCTTAATATTCTCTTTGCTTCCATATCACTTAAGGTATGAATAAACAAAGGGTTTATTACATTTCATGATCAAAGGAAATTTTTCTAATCACTTGAATTTTTATAAAATGTATTAAACATCTTATATCTTTTACAAAATTACTTTTGGAATTAAAAGAATATGTTTAATTCATTATAAATATGTGATTTCAAATTTCCAACCAAAAATGGCAAATTCTATCCAGAAAAATATTCCCCACTAAAAGACAAGAAAAACCAACGTTCTGAAGGGGCGGGCCCTTAATTCCTTAGGTGGCCCCCTTAATCATTAAGGGGACCGGCCACTAATTAAGGGGACCGGCCATGCTCCTGAACAGTATTTTTCTCCCCTATAAATACTGGTTCACTCCTCAGAATTTTCTCACCTTTTGCACTTCTAAACTTTCTGATCTAGATCCATATCTCTATTCTCTTATCCTTTGATCATAAGTGTATAATTCTTTGTTTCAAAGTGATCCAAACTTCATCCTCTCAAGTGCAAGAGAAGAATACTTCTATCCCTCAAGACAAGAAGTATTACAACTTGTTGTGATCTCCACATCCAAGTTGTTGGTGCATCATCAAAGATCATTTACATTATTCTTTGTGCAGATTGTTGTGAATATTTGATTGTAGATAGTTGTGCTAGATATAGATTGTGTGATTAGTTAGTAGCTTGGTGTGAATAAGAAAAGTTAGGAACTAGATTGGTGTGAAGAAGATAGGTGTGGAGTAGTTAGTTGTGAAGTAGATTGATTTGAAGAAGTTGTGTAGAAGTTGTGACTTAGGTGTGACGAAGTTGTGGTGTGAATATTGGTGTGTAAATTGGTGTGTACGGTTTTCTCCGCCATAAGGGAGCTTGTTGATATAGTGAAGAAAACTCTCGAGTTAGGTGCTCGGGGAGTGGAGTAGGGCAAGGAAGGTGTCCTTGTAGCCGAACCACTATAAATCTCGTGTCTCGCGGTTCAATCTTTCCATCTCTTACTTCTTTCATTACTTATCATTGTTATATATTGTGTATTGTTAATTGTTTATATTGTACAAGACTTGAGATCACATATTATCGAATCTAAGTTTTTAAAAGCTAAGAAAACACTAAAACTATCTTCTATAACGAATTAAAAAGACGTAAAACTATTCAACCCCCCTTCTAGTTTTCCACAATTTGCATTTCAAGTGACAGTTCTCAGGCCATGTCATGTACTCCACCTTCATATGCCATTGAAACATCTAGTGACAGTTCTGGATGGATGAATTACTTTCCAAAAATTGACAGTCCAAAACCATTGAAAGTGTCTTCAAAGAGGGCTGATAGCAGTTCCAACTTGACAAAAAAAATGAAGAAAAAATGGCTTTTGATGCTAGGGAGCAGGTATTGGGTCTGGAAGCTCCAAAAAAAATGGCAAGACTTTGGTATCAAACTATGGGAACCAAAACTTCCTAATGATCCAAAAGGGAAGGGGAAGAAAAGGATGAGTTAAATTAAAGAATCTCATAAAGCTATGCTATTTGGTTACAAGATATGTATGTATTAACCATGGTTTAGGTGTATAACTTAAACCATGCCCTAAAATAAAACACTTGTAGCCCCTACTATGAATCAATGAACTGTTTTTCACAATGTTATTAACAGAATTCATATAGGAAGTGATGAGGCGAAAAATGAACCACTTTTAGGGGGTCATTTAAGCCCGGAATTGAATTTATTTGATCAAATATTGCCCTAAATCGTTCCTTTTGTGATTTTAGGTACTTTGGGAGTGAAATCTGGAAAAGGAAGCAATTCGGACGTTTTTGGAGCATAAAAGTGAAGAAAACGCCAAAGTCTTAATTTTTCTTGCTGAGAACAGTAGGTGACGGCGTCAAGAGCAACATCCTGACGGCGTCAAGAGTAAATTGCATGACGGTCCCGTACAAATGTGAAGGCGTCAAAAGTAGAGCGCCAAGAGTAAAAGACGTGACGGCCTGGAAGACCATAACACATGACGGCGTCAGATGAAGATTAAGGCAGTCTGAGAAGTATTTTGGCGGCGAGATGACGGCGTCACCTATTTGGTCTTGACACCGTCAGCCTCAATTTCCTATATATAGTTTTCTAATTTTCATTCATAAAAAGAAAGAAGTTTTGGAGAAACCCTAAGGCGGAACCTATTACGAATTTTACAGGTTTTTCAAGGGTTTTCAGCCCTTGAACCCTTTCATGTGTAATTGAGATAAGTGTTCTTTTAATTCAATCAATATGTCTATGTGTTGGTTGTCTATATCTTGTTCTTGTCTTAATTCCATCATGCTAGGCTAGATCTATCTTGTGTTTGCTTAGATCTAATGAAACCTAGATGTTAATTATGTGTTGATTACTTGTTGATGGTTGTATTGGATGAATGATTTCGATGTTAGGCTTAAGAAAACTGGTAGATCTCCAAATGATAACATGCTTGAACATCTTAGGAAACATGAACTGACGTGCACTAGGTTTTATTGGTTTAATTTAATGCATGAGTAAATTCTAATGATCCCATGTTAGGAGCTTCTTAGCCGGCTCGACGTAGGAGTGAAGTAGGCACTCATAGGATTGGGGAATTAAGTGCGCCACCCCATGAATGGTATTAAGGAATACAATCCGTCATCCACGCAACTATAACAAGTAATTAACGTGTAAAATATATCTAGGGAGTAGTGAAATCTAAGTAAACACAATTTCTCCACTTATTGCTCACAACCTTAGTTAAATTTAGTTCATTTTCATTTCTAGTATTTTATTTTGATTGCATCTTTAGTATTGGGTTAGTTGACTAGCAACTAATTCCGCCCAAATCCTTAAAACCCGAGATTTTTACCTGCTTTCTAAAAAAATATAAAAATACAAAAATAATCATCCATCATCTCTAGAACTAGTATTTAGGTTTTCTAATCCTAGCTACACTATTCCTAGCTGAACGATCAATCCCCCGGTACTTGTCACTATACTATACTACAACGATCAGGTACACTGCCTGGTGGAGGTTGTAAGCTTCTCAAGATCCCTTGAGAGGTAAAGCCTGGTGCGATTCCCATGTATCAAGTTTTTGGCGCCGCAGCCCGGGGAATAGTTATTGTCTAGGTTAGAATCTCTTTTTATTAGGTCTACTTGCTAGATTCCTTTCTAGTAAGATTTTATTTTTATTTTTAGGTTTTCTTTAGTCTATCTTATTTCTTTGTTTCCTTTGTTCGTAAACTATTTCGATGGATAACAATAACATTGATCGTTTGATTCCTGTTATTCGTGTTTTTCGTCGTAGGATTTCCAAAATGCCCGCCCAAGTCCCTTTAGTTGAGAATGAGAACCCACCTAACCTCTCACCCAACCACCACTTTGACAATAATTCTGAGTTAGAGGAGTCTGATCATGATGATGACCGTAGGGCTAGTCCTTTTTACTATTCAGACTCCGATGAGGATCTTGATGATGGTGATGTGATTAATGAGAATAGGATGGAAGAGGAAATAAACCCTCTTAGGTATGTCGACCCTAGAACTAGGATTGAGTGTGATAGTTCATTCAACATGCAATTTCCTTGTAAGATCGGATTTAAGAGCTTTAACGCCTATCTTAACTCATCTCTCCCAATGAACATAATCTCGCGTAATGAATATAATAAAATCGTGGTAGATGAGTTAGAATACAAAGGAGAAAACATTATTGCTAGGGCAATACCATTGCATGTGTTTGTAGGAAGCTTGGTTTATCTTATTGAGTTCATGGTTATGGAGAGTCTAGGAGAATTTATTGATGATAAGTTAACCCAAGTTGTGTTTGGAAGACCTTTCAAAAGGTTGACCAACCTCGATGAAAAACTCATAGAAGGGTTAATTACATTCTCGGAAGGGGATGAAGATTTTGTCTATCAAATGCCCCGCACACACCCTAGGTTCAAGGATTTTTCCATGGAGAAGTGTAGTAGGTATCCGCCCATAGAAATGCTAAGTGAGAATGATAAGAGAAAAGGGGTTAAATATACTCATGAAAAAAATAAAAGATACTATCGTGGATGTTTAGAGTTAGGAGATGATTATAAGAAAGATGAGGCAACTATTAGATGGCTCACGCTTGGTTATGTGAGCATAAGCGATACACGGTAACCCATGACCTTGAGTCTAGCTACAAGATTCATAAATAAAGAAAAGCGCTTCTTAGGAGGCAACCCATGCTTTGTGTGATTTTTATTTTGTTTGTTTATTTGTTATTTGCTTTCGTATGCATGTTTTATTTTTATTGTTGGTAGATCATGTTTCTCAATTGAAAAGTGGAAATACTTTACTTTGTTGTTTTGGCCTAGTCTTAACTCCACCTAAAAGTATTTTTGCAAAAGATAAGTGTAAGGGGAAACCCCAAATGTGTTTTTAAGAAACAAACCGATCATGATTCTCCACAATATTAAATGAACATGTATATTCGTATTTGTTAGAGTCAAATGCTTGTATTGAGTCATAATGAAGTTTTGCAGGATTTTCCAGGAAGTAGGACCAAGTTTTTCCAGAAATTTTCCAGAAACTTAACATAAGAATTTTTGCAGGTCACTTCTGACGGCGTCACGAGATTACTCTTGACGGCGTCACGTGTAAAAATCTGGAAATTTTACCGGTTTTGTTTTTCTAACGGAGTCTTACGGTTTTTGTGAATTATTAAGTTTTATAATCTCCAGGAAATCTGCAAACTTCATTCCACAAGCATTATATCTTATTTTGTTTTCTAGGATTTAGTAACTTATATAGATTTCCGCCGATTTTATGCGAGGTTGCCTTGTTTGTTTTCTCAGGATTTACAGGTTATGTATGACAAGAAGATGATTTATATTCTGGAAGGGAAGCTTTGATTGTTCATTTTCTTAGAGGAAGATTTAACCTGGCCACCTTATTATCCAAACCGAGCGAATCAGGGGAGTATTTGATTTCATTCTTTTTACTTTTTCACTTTTACATTCTTTACTTGAACATTGGGGACAATGTTCATCTTAAATGTAAGGGGAGGGTAAAATGATGATACCTTACATGTACACTTTCGCTTGAGTTTGTTTTGTTTGATGGTAGATGTGTAATAAAACTATGAGAAATACTTGTTAGTGCAATTTTAGCGCCAAATTTAAAAATTTTTACAACATTTAGGAGTGAAACTTTAGCCATAGCAAGCGTCTCATGGATAGGAGATTGTATGACTAGCACAAAACCGTACCATTCAGAAAAATTTTCCACCCAAATATGTGAGGTTCGCCTTTAGATTTGATAGGAAAAGCATTTATTATTAGTGCTTATGAGTGTACCGGTAGCATTTAGATTCTAGAACTTGCGTTAGTGATGCATCCCGAGACCGCTAGTGAGACTACATTCGTGTAGTAGGATTTACTACATGATAAGAGGCATTAGGATCACCCTTGTGTTAAACCCGTATTATAATTACTTGACCATTTAAGTCATATTACTTAGCTAGTTAAGTCAATTAATTTTTCTCACACCTTAGCGTTGTACTCATTTTTAGTACACGAAACCCCTAGTACACCCCTCCGAGCCTATCTTTTTGTTTCTAACTTTAAGCATTTTACTTAAAGGAAGAATTTGTTACACCCCACTTAAATGTACAACCAAATCGCCTTAGCCTTCCGTGTATGCACTCATTTTTAGTGCATTATTGTTATTTGTTAAACCCTAAGTTAACTATCTAATTGATTTCATGGTTACTAAGTCGAGTCATATCCTTGTACATATTGTTTTGGGACGATTGGGACTCATGGGTAAAGTACTTATTTTGTGGAGTAATGGGGAAGAACATCATTTATTACCCCCATATGTACGTTAATCTTAAAAGTACTCCAAGTGTTTTGATTTTCTTAATTTGAGTCATTAGATTAGTTTATTGTAAAGTATGTAAAAATTCAAATGTAAGGGGAATTTTTCATTCCCTATGATGTATTATTTTGGATGGTAGGGTAAGAGTGTATGAAAAAAAAAAAAAAGAAAAAAAAGAAAAAAAAAATCAAGAAAAAGAAAAAAAATAGAAAAAGGAAAAGAGGAAAAAACATACGGACTACCATCCCGTTTCATTCTATGTTTATTTTATGTTTTTGTTATTTTTCATTTATTAGCTTAAGTCGAGTCTAATCTTGGCTTAGCAATGCCATATTGTACATGTAATTAACCAAGATTGTTAACTCGCCACCAGTAAAAACTTCCTTTATCCAACAAAACCGTGTATTTCATATCCCTACACCTCACGTTACAACCCTTTAAAAGACCTCTTTGATAGTTTATCCTAGGTGCTTACGCCATGTGGTGGAGGTTTGATCCTTTCCCAAGCCTATGGTATTCTATTTTGCTATGACAGGTAGTGAGAGATATCTTCCGTTTCCATATTGTAGTTTATACTTTATTACACCCGAGAGATGTGAGTATCTAAACACTATTTGTGAGGTGCTAATGTATGACCTCCGTGCTTGTCTATTGGTCTTTAGTAGAACGATTATTTGTTGTAATTACTTTTATATTAGTGTTAAATGACCCCTAACTTGTATTTTGATTAGAATAAAAGCGCATTTGCTTGAGGACAAGCAAATCTCAAGTGTAAGGGTATATGATGAGGCGAAAAATGAACCACTTTTAGGGGGTCATTTAAGCCCGGAATTGAATTTATTTTATCAAATATTGCCCTAAATTGTTCCTTTTGTGATTTTAGGTACTTTGGGAGTGAAATCTGGAAAAGGAATCAATTCGGACGTTTTTGGAGCATAAAAGTGAAGAAAACGCCAAAGTCTTAATTTTCCTTGCTGAGAACAGTAGGTGACGGCGTCAAGAGCAACATCCTGACGGCGTCAAGAGTAAATTGCATGACGGTCCAGTACAAACGTGAAGGCGTCACAAGTAGAGCGTCAAGAGTAAAAGACGTGACGGCCTGGAAGACCATAACACATGACGGCGTCAGATGAAGATTAAGGCAGTCCGAGAAGTATTTTGGCGGCGAGATGACGGCGTCACCTATTTGGTCTTGACGCCGTCAGCCTCAAATTCCTATATATAGTTTTCTAATTTTCATTCATAAAAAGAGAGAAGTTTTGGAGAAACCCTAAGGCCGATCCTATTACGAATTTTACAGGTTTTTCAAGGGTTTTCAGCCCTTGGACCCTTTCATGTGTAATTGAGATAAGTGTTCTTTTAATTCAATCAATATGTCTATGTGTTGGTTTTCTATATCTTGTTCTTGTCTTAATTCCATCATGCTAGGCTAGATCTATCTTGTGTTTGCTTAGATCTAATAAAACCTAGATGTTAATTATGTGTTGATTACTTGTTTATGGTTGTATTGGATGAATGATTTCGATGTTAGGCTTAAGAAAACTGCCAGATCTCCAAATGGTAACATGCTTGAACGTCTTAGGAAACATGAACTGACGTGCACTAGGTTTTATTGGTTGTATTTAATGCATGAGTAAATTCTAATGATCCCATGTTAGGAGCTTCTTAGCCGGCTCGACATAGGAGTGAAGTAGGCACTCATAGGATTGTGGAATTAAGTGCGCCACCCCATGAATGGTATTAAGGAATACAATCTGTCATCCGCGCAACTATAACAAGTAATTAACGTGTAAAAGATATCTAGGGAGTAGTGAAATCTAAGTAAACACAATTTCTCCACTTATTGCTCACAACTTTAGTTTAATTTAGTTCATTTTCATTTCTAGTATTTTATTTTGATTGCATCTTTAGTATTGGGTTAGTTGACTAGCAACTAATTCCGCCCAAATCCTTAAAACCCGAGATTTTTACCTACTTTCTAAAAAAAATATAAAAATACAAAAATAATCATCCCTCATCTCTAGAACTAGTATTTAGGTTTTCTAATCCTAGCGACACTATTCCTAGTTGAACGATCAATCCCCCGGTACTTGTCACTATACTATGCTACAACGATCAGGTACACTGCCTGGTGGGGGTTGTAAGCTTCTCAAGATCCCTTGAGAGGTAAAGCCTGGTGCGATTCCCACATATCAGGAAGCAAGACAGAATAAGGATTTCATTTCAAACTAACTTAGCATTCAAAGTTACAAAACACTACATTAAAGGGATCATGACTTCCATATCATCTACCTAGTACATCTAACATTCCCATAATCAACATACTATGACCATACCTGTCCTTGCTTACACTACTTGGATAGTGACAAACCTATCCCAACACAGATTATATACTAACATCTTAACATGACCATAAACAACCTATCATACAATTCTAACTTTGCCTTCCCAGTCATCAACTCATGCTCCAAGGTTGACTTTGTAGCCTTCAACTCTTCTTCCAACCTAGACTTCTCCAAAGCAAGTGCCTCGATCATTGGTCCATTATCCCTTCCTCTTTGCCTTTGAAAAATCCCAAATACCAGGTCTTTGTAGTATTGGCTAGGAAGGTCATCATCTAGAAACTCATAGACTCGACAAAGGTCACATTTCACATACCTCTTACCTGGATTTGCATGTGAGGGTGATGTTTGAACCCGTAATTGACGATTGCAGTGGCAAAAGAATTCAAGGTTGCCTCCAATTAAGCGCGATTGGACAGAACTAGAAGTACTCATTTTTTAGGGTTCTTGAAAATATTTTGGGACCGTTTAGGATTGGGGGGAAGACGGAAAAGGGGATTAAGTGAGGGTGATTAGGTGAGGGTTTTTGAAAATGTTTGATATAAACCCCACAAAGTTTAGTAAATGTTCAGAACACACCCAAAGTAAAAAAAACGTGAAATGTGATTATGTGAGGGTGATTAGGGACACTAATACATGCCACGTTAGCTAATTGGAAATTTTAGCTTACAAAAGCAAGATTAAGAAAGTTTGTAGTTACAATAGGAAAAAAAAAGTTCATGGTATACAAAAGCAAAAGGTGGCAAGTTAGATGCATTTCTGGACAATTTTCCCTTGTATATGATATATAAACATTTGAAAAAATATGTTGCTATTAGATGAATTTAACCCCTTAGCTATTGTAGATGAAAGAAAACGCAACGATGGTGAGAGGTCATGATTAGGTGAAGTTGATGTGATGTTACAATAGTTGGAGACATTTCAGTGGTCGTAGCTAGAGAGGATCTTGATGTTGGTTGTGTTGGAAAATATGATCAAATGTTGGGTTTAAATATCATGTATAATAATGGGAGTTTAGAACAAGGTTAATTTTTGGTCAAATGTAACGACCTAGTTAACTTTGTGTTCATGAGTTAGTAGTAGACTAGTAGGAGTAATTATATTATTTAATATTGCCTTTTTTTATTTCATCCCTTTACCTATAAATGAGAACGTTTCTCATTTGTCTATACACCCATGAAAAACACTAACTACTCATCTCCTTTTGTTCAACATTCATCTTGATTCCTTGTGTGTCCGCTTCGTGATAGAAGGAAGACACATGTTGTTTCGCCTTGATAACCCATTTGTGTTAATGGAGTTATCCGTTGTGTTGTATCCTAGGAGATATTGTTCATGATTCTCAAGCACCATGGAGAGGATGAATCTTCTTAAGAAAGTTCTGAGCTTCACAGGCCTCAAGATTTTCCTTGTTTGTGTCTTGAGTCTCCACATTCAAAAGATTGACGATGTTGTTTTCTACACTTCCTTATTTCTTGTTATTATCAACATATTGTTTGTTTGTCTCAGGTAACTTTTACTAACATGTTGCGGTAAATAAAAGTCATGAAGCCAAGCAAGGAAAATGATGGCGGACTCGGTAGCCATGATTTGGTAGGCAAATGATTTTTTTTTTCTTTTTTCTTTTTTTTTTTTTTTTTTGAAAATAGGAGATGATATCATTGAAACATAAGAACAAAGAGTCGAATACAGTACATGGAAGGAAATGAAGCCACTAATATTTAGGCATTGAAACTAAAGACAACTATCAAACCCCAGTACAGTAGATGGAATAAAAAGAAGCCAACAACATATAGACAATTAAAACAAAGACAACTAACAGACCCCACAAATCAGAAAGCCCCAAACACTCGCAATACAAGCTCTATTTGCTGCACTAGATCACAGATTCCAAATGCTAAGAGGGACAGAATGGAGGACAACCTTCTTTAGCCAGCTTATCAGCATCACATTTACCTTCACGTTTGATATGAGCTATGGATCAGTTGTCGTTAGTTGAAAGGAAAAGATCAATCTCTTGAAAGTGGGACAACAACCGCCATGGTCTCTCAAGAGGATGTCCAACCCAAGAAACCGCATTTAGGGAATCAATTTAAACAATAATACCAAAAGAGGACAAATCTAGTTTCTCATTTACCATCCCACAAGTTTCTTTAATTGCCATTACTTTCGCAACATTTGAGTCTAAAACACCAAGAAGAATAGAAAACATGGCCACTACAACACCACAATTGTTTCTTACCAACCCACCCATACCTGCGGGCCCCGGTTTACCTCTAGCAGCTCCGTCAACATTAAACTTCAAAGAACCCACATCGGGGGGCGCTATTGTTGATTGTGATCATTCTTTTCCATCGTACTGCCACACGTTGTAATCGAAAATAAGTTCATGTGAAAATCAAGTAGTGAATATGGACATGCTGGAGAAAAAGCCTTAAACCCAACAACCAGTTCGAAATTTAACCAAGTCAAAACCTGCCGATAAGAATATATATTGTCCGCAAAAATTGCCTTGTTTGTTGCTTCCCAAACGTGCCACACAACCGAGAAGAAGTTGTTTTCCATACCTCTTTACATTTCACTACTTTTGCCATATCCATCCACCACGAAATTAATGTTCTCATATTTCTAGGAATAATCCACTCACAATCCCAACCACTAATCAATTTAAACCAGATAGAGATATCGAACTTATAGTTAATAAAAAGATGATCAACTGATTCAATGCATGAGTTACAATGAGGACATCTAGATTGGCTCTCAGATACCAATTCTTAAAAGCACATCTCTTGTTGGAAGTTTGTCGACGTTGCTTTGCCAACATAAAAGACGGGCTTTTGGGGGAGCTTTAAAATTCCATACCGCGTGAAGAATTGGATCGCTGTAATTAGATTTCTCCATCTCTTTACCAGACGACCTCGAGGAAAACTTCCCCAAAAAGTCAAACGACCAAACAACTTTTTTGTTGCTTGTTGCCATCAGCACCACTGAGTGAATGAATCAAATTGTTCCACCTCCAATCAAATAGATTTCTCATTAGTTTCACATTCCATTTCCATTGGCCATTTTCTCACAGCCCTAAATCACAAACAGGGCCTGATTTGTTAGCAGCTAGAGCAAAGATTCTCGGGAAAGAAGTCTTTAATAAATGGCCATCCACCGAATGGTCATCCCAAAATCTTGGACCATCGCCTTTACCAACACAATGCAACAACCCTTTACAACACCTGATGGCGAGCTCGAATGGAAAATATCTGTAATCTTCTTTCAAACCGGAGATGCTAAAGCTTTGCTCGGAATTGCTGGAGATAGGTTGTATTTGATTCTTGCATATTTGGCATCTATAAGCTTCTTCCATAAAGCCTCCTTTTCGTTTCCATATCTCCATATCCATTTGCATAAAAGAGCTTCAATCCTGACCCAAAGATTCCCCAGGCCGAGGCCCGTATCCAATATTTGGTGTCTGAGAGATAAGTTTGTAGTAACTTTTAGTTTCATAGTTAATTAAGCTGATAGTAATTATTGTTATTGACAGTGGAAATCATACAAAGATCTACAAAACAGTTTTAATATTCATACAACCAACCTCCTCAGTTTCTTTTATTCACAACATGTGACTATCACTTCAAATGTGATAACAGGTTTTGAGTTCAGTACAAATACAAGAGAAAGAATAAAAAATAATAATAAATACAAAACTGAGTCTCAACTTTGAGAGAGAAAAACGATGTCACACCCCCAGAATCGGGTCCAGCGGAAGCATACATGTAGCTGGGGTGTAACTCAATTGGTATTACAAAACAAGTGTAAAATGGTTTTCATTTCAATCATTTAGAATAAAATCGTTTAACTAAAAGTATTGAATTTACATTGTTTAAAATTTGTGCGGAAGTAGGCCCTTAACATAGTTTAAAACGGTCCCCAAATGAATATCAGAGTCTTCTACGACCATGGCATGCCCTGCCAAAACCTCCAGTAGTGTGCCATTGCTTAAAACCTGAAAATACATGCTAAAACGTCAGCATAAAGCTGGTGAGTTCATAGAGTTTAGTGTAAAATGAAATACATTGCATTTAAATGAAGATTTCCCGGCAAAGGCATCGTAAATCCACTCAGTTACAAGTCCCGCCATAAGAGACGTGTAACCTGTGTGTTTACAACCCACTGCCAAATATGAATTGGTTTATGTAAACAAAAGTAATAAGTATTTTGCGGAACACGAGATTTTCAGTAGGGTTAACCATTATAACAAATACAACGTTAACCCAAAAGTAAAATACAATGCCTTAAGCTCATGACCCTGAAGCTCGACGTAATCGTATGCAATCAAGCATAAAATGCCCCAAGTAAGTGTTTGCCAGACACTCGGAAGTAATCCGAATGATATGCGTCCGTTTAACAGCTTGGCGCGACCAACTTGGACGGGGTGTCAACCCAAATAGATCTATCCACAGCATTCGCGCTTACACGCATGTAATTAACGGTTCATGATAAAGGGGACTTCAATGGCAGTAATAGGTAACTCAGGAAATGTAACAGTTTTGTACTTATGTCCGCAATAAAGTAATACACTTGTGCCCATAAGAAAGTAATCAAGGATGGAATAGGTAATTCATAATGTATTCAAGTATTCAATCAAGTATTTCAACCATCCAGTAATGTTTGGGAAAATGAATCGCGTTCAAGTAAAACAAGCATTGAATTTAAATAGTAAGGAGCATGTATCTTCCCCCAAAACATTTGTAAAACCAGTAAAAGTAGGGGTTATGAACTCACCTGGAACAATAGCTACGATGACAACAATGAATACATGAAAATCGAGGTACAAACGCTCTAACCGCAACCTAAATGATTCATATGTCTTAGGTTCGAAAACAAGGTCAAGCATGCAAGTCATTCACTACATTATCACTTGTACATGTTGTTGAAATTTTTATCATCAAAAACGTAGGTAATCAAAGTAATCTCGTATTTAAGTCATCCACTATTTTAGAAAACGTAGTTTGTAAATCTCACGACCAAATATTAGTCGTCTTGAAAATATGTACTTTGAAAATCTCTAACGTACCTAATAAGTATACGTAATACTCTACCATTTTTATTTACGTCATTTTAGCCAAACTACACTCTAAAGTGTCCAAAAACTCATTTTAACATTTCTAACAGCTTTTAATATAACACAAAAGCTGTCAAAATTGTATAGTTTCGTCGCAACTTTCCTAGGCCATAACTTTTGCGTCGTAGTTCCGTTTTTCAAGTTCTATATATTCCCGCTAAGGTATTCAAGTATACTTTAGGTTTTTCAAGGTCTCGGCTAGCCTAGATGTCATTAAATCGCAGTTTTACTAGCTAGAAAATCGGGACAGATTCACTATTTCCAGAAAATATAGTTTTCGTCGTCAATCTTGAAAATAGCATATCTTTTTCGTTATAAGTCCGTTTTAACCCGTTCAAGCGGCTATGTTTTCGTTATTAAGTCTATTTTCTATATTTCTAGCCTAATATGGTCACCAAGGTATTGATCTTTCTGTGGAATGTCGAATGGGACAGATTCATCATAAATAATGTCCAACTATTTTTTTTCCTACTGTTTTATTTATTATAACCACTTGACAACAACTCCAAATCTAGTCCTAGTTCATCCATCAACTTCTCAACTAGGATGTAAGGGTGAGCATGGTCCAAAAACCGGACCGGACCGACCGGACCGAGGACCGAGAACCGGAAAAACCATAGACCGAGACCGGACCGAATGTGGTCGGTCCGGTCTCGGTCCGGTTCGGTCCGGTCCGGTCTTCGGTCGGTCCGGTCCAATTAGGCATATTTTGGCACGTTTTTTCGGTTTTTTGGTCGGTCCGGACCGGACCGAGGACCGAATTTACCAAAATGCCTAGACCGAGGACCGGACCGAATGTGGTCGGTCCGGTCCGGTCCGGTCCGGTCGGTTTTGTCGGTCGGTCCGGTCCATCCGGTCCGTTTGCTCACCCTTACTAGGATGTGGTGATCTAAACATATCTTAACAATATTCAAGGTCCATGTACAAGATCATCCAAGTATTTAAACTTCATATCTACTAACATATATGTATATATAAAGTTTTCATCATTTTCTTGTAAAGATTTTTACTAACAAATTTTCTTGTAATCAAAACTTGTTCAAATCATATTTTCTTGCTAAGAGATCAAAGTGGATGTAAAGATTTTTCAACATGTACCAAGTGATAACCAAGTATATATACTAGACAAGCATAAAAATCATGAAAAATCATGAAGTATTAGTAGTGTAAAAATCACTTACAAAGAGGTTAGTGAGATGAGATTTGTAAAACACTTTTGTAACCCCAAGATTAGTATCAAACCCTTGTTAATCTACCCTAAGTACTCTTGAAAGTGACCAACAACTTCCTTCTCTTCCTTGCTCCTTGGTGGATCGATTTGGGTATATATATGTGGGAGGTGATAGTTTTTCTTGTAACTAAGAAATGGGTACTAAGTTTAGGTGTGTATATATATAGCAAATGAGCCAAAATGTTGGTCAAAAATATCTTCTCTTTGGTCTTGTGGTCTTGCCGAATTTTAAGGAAAAAAAGGAGGGGCAAAAGGTGGCTCTAGCCACCAAAATTTATTAGCATGTTTCATGGACTATTATTACAAGTAGAAAAAGAATGTGATGAGTACTTATGGAACAAGGGGGGGGGGGGGGCGGCTCCTTGTCTAGGCTAGAAAAAAAATGTGTTTAATTTATATAAAATGTATATTTTGAATGTATTGTGTAGTAAAAATATGTATTGGGTATTAGTTTGATAGTTAACGGAAGTTATACGTAATTAAACGTAAGGTGTAAGGAATTTAACTTGAACATCGGAAAATATTTTTAGGACTTTTGTAATAATCTTGGAAGTATAAAAATACTCTAAAAATAATTGTTGAGAAAGTCGGGTATGTCGAGTGTTACATCTTTGAATAAAAATTAACGTTTGTTGAATTTAAAACCGTAAGTATTTAAATAATAGAAATTTATTTTATAGTATAAGATTGTGAACTGGAGAAGGAGCAAGGTACCGGAGCGTTGTGGACTAATAAATGAATGTGTCTAGTATGTGCAAGTATTATTTAAACATTGTTATGTATTAGGTGTTATCGGGTACCGAGTTAACTTGAAATAAATGTTAACGAGGTGAAATAAAATACGACGAAGTTGTAATAGTTGTAAAATATGTTTCTTTGCAAGAATCGGGTGTTAGAATAATTATCGTGTTGAAATTTCACAAACCGACAGAGTTATAAGCTCCGATCGTGAAATATAGTAATTGATTCGAAAACACCGGGTAAATTAATAATATAATTTTTATATTATTATAATGAATCTGAGAATATGTTAGGATCATAGTCGGGAGTATTGGGTATACGTTCGTAGTAAAAACTGAGTGGTAACGTTAATTACAAATTAAACATATGTATGTAGAAATAATGCACATCCGTGTAGGGCCTTAAAGTGTTGATGATGTTACTAAGGATATATAGACTACTCCAGTCTGTATGACGTGTTATTAATGAACGATGCATGAATTTGCAGCAAAACCACATTGGTTACGCGAATTTGAAGACTCGTAAACTCAGTTTACGTAATGGTGAATGATGATCATGAATAGTGATTCCCTCCGGGAATGAATAGTGTCACATGAATAGTAAAATTTTTGAACGCTTCTCGGAATTACAAACTGACTCCGAAAATAATGAATAGTAAAATGATGAATAGTGACCGGTGAATAGTAAATGATGAATAGTAACTGACGAATAGTGAATAGGAGACATGTCCTGAAAATGCGTACAGTCTCACCCCCTTAAAAGGAACTTCGTCCCGAAGTTCAGTTTGTGTTGGTCTCTGAAGTTGTATTGGTGAAAAGGTGATGATTTTTATCGTGTAAGCTATTGCGCTCTAACAAGGTTCAAGTCTGACGGCCACTAGGCCTACTCTGTCAGGAATAGTAAATGGTTCAGTGTGTATCGGGTTTAATTTTCTGAATTTTTCTGAATGGTATCATACCTTTCCTAGGCAGAACTTTCAACATAATCATGCCACCGACTTGAAATTCTAAGGGTTTACAACTTATCGAACTTGTAACTGATTCTTGATTTGTAGGGAATTCCTGGTTATTTCATGAATGCTTATGGGGCTAGTGAGTTGGGCTTTTCCAAATTTTGATCCATCGATGGATGTTGGCACTTCGACCATAGAGTGCATTAGATGGTGTAGTCTCTAAGCTCGTGTGGTAACTATGGTAGTAAAAGAATCCTATTTATGGCAAATGGTTAATCCAACCATTTCTAGAGTCAATCACTCATGCTTTGAGTATATCTTCCTATGTTTGAATCGTTCTCTAATTTCTGACCATTGGTCTGCAGATGATAGGTGGTGTGGTTCCAAAGAAATCTTAATGAAATCGCTAGAAGTTCGAGGTGAATCAAATTCCTCTATTAGGAATAATTGAAATTGGTATCATGAATCTTGTTTTGAAAGACTTACAAGGTTAAGTCCGCAAAAGGGTGTTGCTGAAAATAATAGATTAGGATAAGGTTGTGATTCTCTGCAGGATGTCATGAATTGAGTCTTTCTCCACCTACGATGCTTAGTCTCCATTACTAAGATTTTCCTCAAGTTATATGTCATCAAATCACAAAATCCTAACTGTATAAGTGATGTAATATAGTGATTGATTTTCGAAGTTTGTTTTGAGATTGTGTGTTGTGTTCATAAACCTTCCCTGAATAAATAAATTTACAATTTTTAAGCAAACGGCTTTTCAAGTAACATTTTTCTTGATGTTTCAAAATTTAATAGTTATGCAAGATAGGACAATTTTCAACAAAAGGTGAATAATATGGTTTACCAATGATTGATGTTTAAAATTTCCTAACATTCAATAGTTTTGTGAAAGATTAACCAGAAGGAATTTGCTTGTCAAAATAAGTGCCTCAGAAAAGTATTTCTTACAAGATATATGTTTTGTATAACGGTAGGGTGGAGAAAAAATCTATTTAAAAGTGAAAGTATTAAGATGATAAAATAGCCAGGTATCGATATCTGCACAAATGCATAGGTGTCTAACATGTTCAAATAAAGTCTATTGATGAGGACATGTTCAATTTATAGTCTTGGGTAAGAGGTTGGATTTATCTCTATGGTGTTGCTTAGTGAGCACTCGTATCGAAACTAATCCTGTAATTCAGTCAAGCCGATACTTTCTAGATACTGGAATTTTTGGTGATCAGGCCAGTGATAGTGGTTCGAATAGTTTTGTGATATCTTGATATTTCTGTTGAGTCTTGAATGGTCTTAATGTACCGAGGGATCCTCCTCATAGATGGTATGGAAAGTCTTTCCTAGGGAGGTTATTGATAATATCCACTTATCAATATTGGGAATAGTGAGTGATGAGTGACATAGGAATCCATAGAGTGTCACCTAATTCTTTATATATATGGGGGGTGGGGAAGAGAAATGATAGTAATGGTGAGAAGGGAAGAGACTGTGACAACTGCGACAAAATGAGATTGTGATGAAAGAAAAATACTGTGATATAAGTGTATCGTGCATAGACGTGAGTGTTCTTGAGATGAAACGACCAGTAGACGTACTTCCAATCGGTGGTTCACGAAGTGATGATAAGTATGAATGTTCCAACAACGAGGGTATACACACACATGAATGAAACATTTGAAAAATGAGTTGAGAATTTATTCCAGACATAATTTTATTATAACCATTCTCAGTGTTGCAAAATTCATTTCTGAGTCGAATATAGGTGGTCAGCCTATGTCCCACTATCCCGGGTTGAATGTAGATGACCAGTCTACATTCCACCGAGGTTTCATGAATTTTGAAATACTCAGCTCAGTTATACTAAGACTATGTCCTTCACAATTACCAAGACGTTCAGGAAGACAAAAACAAGTGACCATGATATTGTGTTTTTGCGCGTATCAAATTAATATACAAGGTAGACGTGAGTGGAATTCACGAATCAACCTTTAGGAAAAGGAAGACTTGCGAAAACTCGTGAATACAATATATATATATGTGATACCGGGCAAGTGATTACCCGGGTCGTGTTCCAACGAGGTGTGAATGGGCAATGTCGTGTGAGATTCGAGATTAAAATGCTTGTAAGGAATGGTTGAGAGATTATTTGGTATTGTGGAATTACGAGAGATTGCAAATAACGTACGAAAATAAAGTAAACGTAACTAAAACATGAATACAAACAAGGAATAAAAATAAAACTTAAAAACTACCTAAAAGACTACGGGAAACATGATAGGGAATTTGGAAAATCCTAAAATCGTAAGCTAAGTGAAAAACGTAAAAGCTAACTTAAAATAAAACGCGAGTGCGCGAAATAAAAAGTAAATTTTAAGCTATTCTAATCCTACGGGCATGAAAATACTTTTTCTACGTACTAAATGACAAAAGTGAATTTTGAGAAAAATATATATATTTTTTTTTTACTTTTTATTAATTATGAATTAAAATTAAATAGCTAACTAAAAAGTTTTAAAAATATTAAACCTATTCGAAAAAAAAGATATACAGGAACTATTTTTCACTATACTAAATCTAGTAAAAATTTAAAACCTAAGAGAACATAAACGAATAAGCTCAAATAAGTTGAAACAGCTTATTATAAGCTTTATATAGGAATTAAAAGAAAAATGGTTTAAAAGAATAAAGAAGGGAAAGGTTGACATAAAAAAACCAAGGGTACGTTTGGTTTGGGATGTGCAGTTTGTGTGTGGTGAAAAGGGAATGGCCCAGGTTCGAACCTGGCCATTTACTTTTTGAAATATATAAAAAAAAAATTCGAATCTTTTTGCAAGAGCTAGTAAAGCACATGAAAATAAGCAAAAATTAAAACTAAATTCTTTATGAAATGTACTAGATAAGCAGTTTAATAAACACAAAAAAAACAACAGTTAATTAATAAGCTAATATGAGGGATTTTTGGAAATAAAAATCTATCCTAAAGCTTCTAAAAAGCTAGACTAAGGGAGGAAAAAGCAAAAGGCATCTAGGGGACATAATAAGCACTAATGGGGGATAGATATAAGCAGTTGGTAGCACCTAATAAGCACAAAATAAGCTAAATTACTTAATGGGCTGCACTAAAAAGTGACCAGAGGGCCTACTTTGGGTACCTAAACAGCTGAGAAAAAAAATTCAGAAAAATAAACTAAAAATATCTTCAACTAGATAAGCTACCAAATAAGCTACCTACCAATTTTCAGGGCAAAAGACCTCATATCGAAGAAATTAAAAATCAAAAACAGATTGGCTGTAGGGTGGTTTTTTTGACAGCAAACTAGAAAAAAAAAAATGGGTTAAAAATGGGTCAAAAGTTGTTATTTTTTTTGAATATTTTGAACTTAAAAGGTCAAAGACCAGCTTGCAAACTTGGTTTATCCTATTGGAGGCTGAAATAGAGCAATAAAAACAACTAAGTGGCCTAAAGCTAAAATCTATCCTAATTTACAAGTAACAACAGTTAAGAAAAAAAAATTGGAAAAACTACCTAAGATGCCTAAAAACTATTTGGAATTGCAAATATTTGTTTCAAAGCAACTACTAATAGAGTAATACAGTTGAACGAAGTTGAAAGATTGGTCAAAACATGTTTTTTAAGCCAAAATGGTTGCTTATGCCAAACACCCCTTAAGGTGTTGGCTGCTAAATTTTTTTAATGGAAAATGCAAATCAAAGCTACACTTTGAAAAGTAAATATTGACGAACCTAAAATGAGAGAAAATAAGCAAAAGCAAACTTTAAATAAGCACTTAAATAAGCCAAAAAGCAGAATCCTGTTTTTTTGTATTTTTTGATTTTTTTTTTTTTAAAAAAAAAAAATCTTAAACTAAAAAAGATGTGAACTATTTATGTGCTAAGGAAAGTGATGAAATAAGCAGACAAGCAAATAAAAAACAGTAAATAAGCAGTTTGAATAAGCTACTAACTTGAGGGTATTGAATAAGCACAAAGATGAAAAACTTAAATTGATAAAAAGTACATAAAATTTAAAGGAAGCTAAAATAAACTACAAAGCTAAACTAAAAACCCTATTTAATCCTACTTCCTAATTGCCTCATATGTGTGGCATACATCAGTTCTTTATACTACTCAATAAAAAAAATTCTCTGCCTTTTTCTTTTCTTTTTTTCTTGTCCTTTTGCACTTGTGCTAGTTCTGTGAGAGAAAAAGAGCAAAGGTCCTCACTTGTGCTTCTTGAGCTTAATCACAGCCTTAGATTTCATCTTGGTGCCCAAGCCTTTTGTTGTGAGCCGTTGGATAAAATTGAGGGGTGAGGATAGGTGACTTGGACAAGGGTACCCGTGAGGCATGGGGAGCTTTTGAGGAGGGAAGGTTGAGTGTAGCAGGAAAAGGCATGGAGGAGGGGGTTCCTCTGGCGGGTAAAGGGTGGAGGTGGAAGAAAGGTTTGACTGGGAGGTGGGATAAAATGGTGTAGGTTTTATTATTTGTGGATGGATTGGGTTGAAGGTGGAATGGGCTTGTAGTGGTGTTGGGCCAAGGGGGGGGGGGGGGGGGAGATGAGTTGTGGGATAAAGATTTTAGGCCAAGGGTAAATGGGTTTAGTTGGGTTTAGGGTGTGTTAAGGTGTTGGGATTAAACATTTTGTGAAAACTATTTTGGTACCAAAAATAAATTTCGTAGTCTTTTTTTTTTTTTTTTTTTTTTTTTTTTTTTTTTTTTTTTTTTAATAATAATATTATTAATACTAATATAATAATAATAATAATAATAATAATAATAATAATAATAAGAAAATAAAAATCTTTGACAAAAAGGGTTTTTTGGTGATTTATTTTGCTATTTTCTTGAAAGTTCAGGGACTGTTTTTGCCAATTATGTAAACTTTGCTCAGTTTTTGTCTGTTTTCAATCATTTTGTACCTGAAACACGCAAAAAACACACACCAAAGATATTTGTGATGTTATTTGACCATTTTGAAGTGTTTTTGATCGTTTTGACTTGAAAATTGGACGAAAAGATATGTGCAAAAAGGCACATATCAGACCAAGTCGAGGTCAAATTATGAAACTATGCAAGGAAAAACATAACGTGGTGACATATATGATACGTGAACATGCTTATATGAAAGACAATTATAGAAATCAACTATAATGAATGAATATGATATATCGGACAATGAGATACAAATCTCATCACCTATGTCAGCAACAAACCACAAATGAGGCTTCAGCTTGGCAGGTAGGCACGTGACGGTCATAGGGTTAAGTTTTCTTGAAAGTAGCTATAGTCTAGGTTTTAAAAACACTTAGTTCGCTATAGCCAAAGCTCTTATACCAATCTGTCACACCCCCAGAATCGGGTCCAGCGGAAGCATACATGTAGCTGGGGTGTAACTCAATTGGTATTACAAAACAAGTGTAAAATGGTTTTCATTTCAATCATTTAGATAAAATCGTTTAACTAAAAGTATTGAATTTACCTTGTTTAAAATTTGTGCGGAAGTAGGCCCTTAATATAGTTTAAAACGGTCCCCAAATGAATATCAGAGTCTTCTATGACCATGTCATGCCCTGCCAAAACCTCCAGTAGTGTGCCATTGCTTAAAACCTGAAAATACATGCTAAACGTCAGCATAAAGCTGGTGAGTTCATAGAGTTTAGTGTAAAATGAAATACATTGCATTTAAATGAAGATTTCCCGGCAAAGGCATCGTAAATCCACTCAGTTACAAGTCCCGCCATAAGAGACGTGTAACCTGTGTGTTTACAACCCACTGCCAAATATGAATTGGTTTATGTAAACAAAAGTAATAAGTATTTTGCGGAACACGAGACTTTCAGTAGGGTTAACCATTATAACAAATACAACGTTAACCCAAAAGTAAAATACAATGCCTTAAGCTCATGACCCCGAAGCTCGACGTAATCGTATGCAATCAAGCATAAAATGCCCCAAGTAAGTGTTTGCCAGACACTCGGAAGTAATCCGAATGATATGCGTCCGTTTAACAGGTTGGCGCGACCAACTCAGACGAGGTGTCAACCCAAATAGATCTATCCACAGCATTCGCGCTTACACGCATGTAATTAACGGTTCATGATAAAGGGGACTTCAGTGGCAGTAATAGGTAACTCAGGCAATGTAACAGTTTTGTACTTATGTCCGCAATAAAGTAATACACTTGTGCCCATAAGAAAGTAATCAAGGATGGAATAGGTAATTCATAATGTATTCAAGTATTCAAACAAGTATTTCAACCATCCAGTAATGTTTGGGAAAATGAATCGCGTTCAAGTAAAACAAGCGTTGAATTTAAATAGTAAGGAGCATGTATCTTCCCCCAAAACATTTGTAAAACCAGTAAAAGTAGGGGTTATGAACTCACCTGGAACAATAGCTACGATGACAACAATGAATACACGAAAATCGAGGTACAAACGCTCTAACCGCAACCTAAATGATTCATATGTCTTAGGTTCGAAAACAAGGTCAAGCATGCAAGTCATACACTACATTATCACTTGTACATGTTGTTGAAATTTTTATCGTCAAAAACGTAGGTAATCAAAGTAATCTCGTATTTAAGTCATCCACTATTTTAGAAAACGTAGTTTGTAAATCTCACGACCAAATATTAGTCGTCTTGAAAATATGTACTTTGAAAATCTCTAACGTACCTAATAAGTATACGTAATACTCTACCATTTTTATTTACGTCATTTTAGCCAAACTACACTCTAAAGTGTCCAAAAACTCATTTTAATATTTCTAACAGCTTTTAATATAACACAAAAGCTGTCAAAATTTTATAGTTTCGTCGCAACTTTCCTAGGCCATAACTTTTGCGTCGTAGTTCCGTTTTTCAAGTTCTATATATTCCCGCGAAGGTATTCAAGTATACTTTAGGTTTTCAAGGTCTCGGCTAGCCTAGATGTCATTAAATCGCAGTTTTACTAGCTAGAAAATCGGGACAGATTCACTATTTCCAGAAAATATAGCTTTCGTCGTCAATCTTGAAAATAGCGTATCTTTTTCGTTATAAGTCCGTTTTAACCCGTTCAAGCGGCTATGTTTTCGTTATTAAGTCTATTTTCTATATTTCTAGCCTAATATGGTCACCAAGGTATTGATCTTTCTGTGGAATGTCGAATGGGACAGATTCATCATAAATAATGTCCAACTATTTTTTTTTTTCCTAGTGTTTTATTTATTATAACCACTTGACAACAACTCCAAATCTAGTCCTAGTTCATCCATCAACTTCTCAACTAGGATGTAGTGATCTAAACATATCTTAAAAATATTCAAGGTCCATATACAAGATCATCCAAGTATTTAAACTTCATATCTACTAACATATATGTATATATAAAGTTTTCATCATTTTCTTGTAAAGATTTTTACTAACAAATTTTCTTGTAATCAAAACTTGTTCAAATCATATTTTCTTGCTAAGAGATCAAAGTGGATGTAAAGATTTTTCAACATGTACCAAGTGATAACCAAGTATATATACTAGACAAGCATAAAAATCATGAAAAATCATGAAGTATTAGTAGTGTAAAAATCACTTACAAAGAGGTTAGTGAGATGAGATTTGTAAAATACTTGTGTAACCCCAAGATTAGTATCAAACCCTTGTTAATCTACCCTAAGTACTCTTGAAAGTGACCAACAACTTCCTTCTCTTTCTTGCTCCTTGGTGGATCGATTTGGGTATATATATGTGGGAGGTGATAGTTTTTCTTGTAACTAAGAAATGGGTACTAAGTTTAGGTGTGTATATATATAGCAAATGAGCCAAAATGTTGGTCAAAAATATCTTCTCTTTGGTCTTGTGGTCTTGCCGAATTTTAAGGAAAAAAAGGAGGGGCAAAAGGTGGCTCTAGCCACCAAAATTTATTAGCATGTTTCATGGACTATTATTACAAGTAGAAAAAGAATGTGATGAGTACTTATGGAACAGGGGGGGGGGGGGGGGGGGGGGGGGGGGGGCTCCTTGTCTAGGCTAGAAAAAAAAATGTGTTTAATTTATATAAAATGTATATTTTGAATGTATTGTGTAGTAAAAATATGTATTGGGTATTAGTTTGATAGTTAACGGAAGTTATAAGTAATTAAACGTAAGGTGTAAGGAATTTAACTTGAACATCGGAAAATATTTTTAGGACTTTTGTAATAATTTTGGAAGTATAAAAATACTCTAAAAATAATTGTTGAGAAAGTCGGGTATGTCGAGTGTTACATACTTGAATAAAAATTAACGTTTGTTGAATTTAAAACCGTAAGTATTTAAAGAATAGAAATTTGTTTTATAGTATAAGATTGTGAACTGGAGAAGGAGCAAGGTACCGGAGCGTTGTGGACTAATAAATGAATGTGTCTAGTATGTGCAAGTATTATTTAAACATTGTTATGTATTAGGTGTTATCGGGCACCGAGTTAACTTGAAATAAATGTTAACGAGGTGAAATAAAAGACGACGAAGTTGTAAAAGTTGTTTCAAGAATCGGGTGTTAGAATAATTATCGTGTTGAAATTTCGCAAACCGACAGAGTTATAAGCTCCGACCGTGAAATATAGTAATTGATTCGAAAACACCGGGTAAATTAATAATATAATTTTTATATTATTATAATGAGTCTGAAAATATGTTAGGATCATAGTCGGGAGTATTGGGTATACGTTCGTAGTAAAAACTGAGTGGTAACGTTAATTACAAATTAAACATATGTATATAGAAATAATGCACATCCGTGTAGGGCCTTAAAGTGTTGATGATGTTACTAAGGATATATAGACTACTCCAGTCTGTATGACGTGTTATTAATGAACGATGCATGAATTTGCAGCAAAACCACATTAGTTACGCGAATTTGAAGACTCGTAAACTCAGTTCACGTAATGGTGAATGATGATCATGAATAGTGATTCCCTCCGGGAATGAATAGTGTCACATGAATAGTAAAATTTTTGAACGCTTCTCGGAATCACAAACTGACTCCGAAAATGATGAATAGTAAAATGATGAATAGTTACTGGTGAATAGTAAATGATGAATAGTAACTGATGAATAGTGAATATGAGACATGTCCTGAAAATGCGGGTTGTTACAAACGAATACGAAGAGATAATAATTATGAAACCCTGAATGCGATCTTTTATAGTTGCTATCAATAAGATTATAACTTTAGCTCCTTATGTCCACAACTTTATCTTTGTCATTAGTAGTCCCTGCCACAATAAATAAAAACAAACTAGAGTAAATTTCACCGTTGGTCCCTAAACTTGTCAAGATTTGCGTGGATCGTCCTTAAACTTTTTTTTTTCATTTTCGTCCCTGAACTTGTCATTTTTGGCGTGGTTAGTCCTTTTCACCACTATTTGGCTAACCATGGTTAGTTTACTGGTTGTGAACTTACTAAAATACCCTTTCTTTTTCTCTTATTTTACAAACACAATTAACACACACATATTCCATCCATATTCAACCCAGGTAGCACCATACATTGATTCCTCAGCCCTTGACATCACCACCGCCATCATGATGATACATGGAATACAAAGCACGACCCTATGGTGCTAAAAATGTAACTAACTGGTCAAAAGATCTACCATTCGTATCACTTGACCAAAATAATTGTGAACAGGTTGTAAATATACACTGATAATTATCCTTTAAACAATCACAACACTATAACTTGCAGAAGCAATGAACCCCAGAAAGAATTGAAGACTGAGATTACTGGAATTGTGTTATAAGGTTTGTACTGCTCATTCTCTGGTAGTTAGTACTGATACATATAGACTTAATACTGTTGGCTATCTGATTACAGAAGCATTATCCACAGGTTTTCTGACATCATGGGTACCGTTAAGTCGAATTTGTCGAAAGGGTTTTATTCGAATGTGGGCGATTTTGCGGCTGATGTGAGATTGGTTTTTGAGAATGCTATGCTGTATAATATGATGTTCATGGTATGGCTGATCAGATGTTGAGGATTTTCGAGGATTTGTTTAGACCCATACAGGCGAAATTAGCGAAAAACGAAAGGGGTAATGGGAATGAGAGAGTTGGGGATGTGAATGTGGGTAATAATGCGCGGGTTTTCGATATGGAAGAGAAGCAGAAATTGGGGTTGGGGTTGCAGAGTATGCCGCCTGAAAAGATGCCTCAGTTGTTGCAGATTATTAGGAAGAGGAATGATCAATTGGCGCAAGAGGGGGATGAAATTGAGCTTGATATCGAGGCGTTGGATACGGAGACACTTTGGGAGCTTGATAGGTTTGTTACGAATTGGAAGAAGTTTGTAAGCAAGACGAAAAGACAGGCTCTAATGGTTAATAGTGCTTCGGCTGTTGCGGCGCCTAGTATGTCGGCTGACATTGATGATGTAAGTGTTTGTAATGGTGTAAAGTTCTGTTTTTTCGTCATATGTTCGATTTTGGTTGCTGAACTTGTGATTTTTGTTGCTAATTTAGGTACCTATGAACGAAAAGATGGATGGGGTGAAGAAGAGTAAGAAGGACGCAGGGGAAGAAGATGTCGATATTGGTGATGAGATGCTGGAAAGCAGTTTCCCACATGTTGAAATCGAGAAAGATGATGGTGGTGGTGGTCATGGTCAAGCTGCAACGGGAGGAGGGCAAGGGAATAATGACAACAATGCGAGTAGCAGCTCTAGTGGCTCGAGCAGCTCAAGCAGTAGTGGTTCATCGTCATCAAGCGGTATTGAATCTTGTCTTGCGTTTACAGGAAAAGGAAATGGTGAATACACTTCAATTCAATCTCTCGTACCCAACTGTGTATGTTTTTATCAAGCGATTTCTCAATGCTGCAGAGTCTCACAAAGAGGTATGGTTCATACTGTCTCAATGCTAGCAGTACCTTTAAGTTTCGACTGTTTCTTCATACTAGTTATTGCAAAATAGTATGAAGAGTGTTGTAGCTAGTTGTTGAACACATCCTTTGACTCCTGATCCATTTGCAGTAGGGTCACTAACAAGAGTGTTGTAGCTAGTTAATGTCCTAACAATGGTAAAAATATGCATGTGTTCAACAACTAATTAAGGAAAATAGAAACTAGTCTGAAGTCTTGGTATCTAGAAAATGGCAGGACTACCAATGAGGGAGGTATATAGTTCACAACAAAAAGCTCAAAAAATGATGCCATTGACATTAAAAAAACAAAATAGTGGGTGGCGAATGGTGTGTATTATCAATGAACTAGCGTAGTAGGTGATGAATAGTTAGGAAATAGCTAGTTATGGTCTTCAGTATCGTCAAGAATGAGGAGTGCAGATTATATTATGAAATCTGTTAGTATGATCATTTTTTTTAAATGTAATTTTAGGAGGTGAGCTCAGCTTAACAGCTAGGGATAATTTCATCCATAAGCTTATATAACTATAATATATTCAAAACTCTAAACTAATAGTTATCCAAAACATAAAACTCAAAAAGATTAAGTTATGGGTGTACATAAGCTTCCGGATTTGTTCCATTTCCAATGTTTGTTACACCACAATGCCAACCAATTTATGCTACACCACCATCATCCTCTTTTTACCAAGAAGCAAACAACCCAGGGTCATCTTAGTATAGTCAAACTTGTGAACCCATAATTGAAGCTTCCACATATCCCAAGCTTGAAAAGGGGACAACACCATGTATAGACAACATTGAAGATATATTCTATGACAAATGTCGATAAATCTTCAATGTCGCCTATACATGGTATTGTCACTTTCGCAGCAAATCTGGAAGCTTATTGTCACGGGCCAGATTTTCAACCCGTGTGGCACTTGTAAACCCCGCTCTCTAGGATGCCAAGTAAGCGTTTGAAGGATGAAATAGGCTTAGATGCACTTGCAAAGGAGAAATGAGGCTAATTATAAGAAAAATGACTTGAGTCTTTCACATTGATCAAGCAAAGTAGTATAAAGAGTCATATTATTTGGTTCACAAGACACACGCAGAATAAAGTTGGTTGCCATCACCAAGGCACTGTTTGACCATGAAATACGAAGGTCTTACAAACAAGAATTCCGTGTTAATAACCACTCAAGATTTTTCATAGTATAAACTTCAACCAAAAGGCTTATAGCTTAGCGGTATCCATATGGTGTATTTGTAGTTTGTACAGTTTGAGTTTGTTAGTTGCCTTTCTCTAAAAAATAAATATATAAAAAAATTGATTCTGAACTTTAAACTTCAAAGCATGCTCATGGTAATAAAAATGATGGGCCTTGTTATGCAAAGTCGGGGCATAGGTTTACTTCGCAAGGCACTGCGCAAAAGTTGCTGAGCCATTGGTTCTGTATGACAAAAAAAGCTATTTTCTGCAGCAATGTGAGCATTTGCCCTATATAGTGATAAAAACTTGAATTGCTAGATTGAATACAACAGTGAAGAAAAACTTGCGTCAGTTGTCGAAGATGGTCATACTAATACTTTTTATTTCTTGTACCTGCAGGAGCTAATTAATCCAACTGATCCTATGATGTTACAAGAGAAGGCAGAGCCAACAAAGTTTGCTCTAGTAATTGGTTGATATTCATTTTCTCTGTAAAGTAACTGGTTCCTCATAATATGTATTGACAGTGAGTAAAGTTACTTAGTTGTCAGTCAATTGCCAAAAAGATTTTATATATTGTTGCATAAACTCCTGAAGGTGGATTCTATCAATCTACATCGCCTTTGAAGCTTTGCTATACTTCCATTCAATTGAAATGATCACTCTCTTGTTGCTATTTAGGTTGTTTTCACTGCGAATTTACTGATCTATGAACTTTTAGGTTGTTTTCACTGCGAATTTGTAATCAGGTGTACATTTTGGTTTTAAATATTTCAAAATGCTAAACTTGACTATTTCCATTCTTAGTAATGTTCTTTTTGGTATCATCCGAAAATTATATGTACATGGAAATTACTTCTCCTTCATCTAAATCAAAATTCTTTAACTTTGATTTGTCCTTAAGTTTTTTTTTTTTCCACATTGTTACAAATCAATGTTTTATAACTTTTAGTTGAACTTGAATTGAAATGAAGCTTATAACTGTGTATGCACATAAGGAATTTACATTTTCCAGTTTCATTAGTGACATATTAGCTTATAGCCCCACTGCATTTCTAGAGATCCAAACGTGTTTTCACCGTTGTAGCTCATGTAGAGGAAGACGTCTTCATCCTTGTGTTCCTCATAAATTGCAGACATCAAAGCGCGCAGCTGTTAACAATCAAACACCAACAGAAAAAATGAGTTAAGCATGAAGAAAAATAATCAAGAATGAGCTGTTGGTGAGCTTAGTCCGAGCTTGAGATTTCTTTATCTCAATAATTCATGAGCAAAACTTGGGCTTGCTTTATTTTTCATGAGGCACACAAGCTGGGCTAAACTTGCTCAGAGATATTGCAAAATAACAGATGAGATAACGTAAAGGAAGATTTGGGTCTCACCAGTTGGTGGTAGCATGTTCTTGACAAAAACAAATATAGCCTTCTCTGCACTAAGCTTGATCCTCTTACGAACCACATAAACGAACTGACGAACAGTCAAATCAGCCGGTACCAGATATCTGCAATTCAAGAACATACACATTTAGTGTTCATATCTGACACCAATTTGCAAACTTCAGATATCACTCATCTAAACTCAACTTTTGCGAAAACACACACATAAAAATCCAATCACCTCCAATATTGGTTTAACATGACACAGATAAGTCGATAAAAAAAAGTTTAGAAGAAAATAACATGATGTCAAGTGATTGGTTTCAATCATATATAATAGATGAGTAAACAACACAGATGGAAACTTCAAAGATGTACATTAAACACACTTCTTTTTGTCTATTTCAGGAATGTCGGTTTTTTCAGCTCTCTCAACAATCACCTGAAAAAAGTAAATAGATTATGCATCGATCATTTACTAGCAAGTACCACTACATAAGCTCCAACTCTAATAAACTACACGGGTACTTAAACAGTTTTCATGTATGAGAAAAAACACTTTCATAGTGTGTTCAAGGATGAAAAACTACCTGGACTACATTCATTTTCTTCACAGGCCGTTGGTGGAATGGTTTGTTGAGGCATGAACTATCACATTTACAGTTAGACGAGCAGCTTGACTGCAGCATCCTGCAACATGAAATTATCTTATCAGCACACAAATGGCTGATGGTGGGGGCACGCATCTGTACCTAATTCAAAATCCTGTACTTTAGTTCTTACTCAAGTATCATGTTCATTCGCACACAGAAGGTACTTTCAACATCTAATTGATGCAGCATATACACAATAGAGAGCCGCATTACTACCTCAAGAAAACGTGAACAGAAAGTTACGCAGGGCCTCCACTATGGAATACAAACTACTTCATTTCAGGAGAGCTCAATGGCTGCCGCAAAACCATGCAAGTGCATCTTTTAGCTCTCTCACTTAGTCACTTGCAAGATTTAGGAGCTCGTCCTATTTTCTAAGATGATAGAACTAGGGGATAGTATGGATCAAAAGAGTACTACACTATTACTTAACAATTTCTATCCAACAAAACTTGAAAACATTTACATTCAATACTATTTACAGAATTACCTAGTGATCTCAGATCATCATTACAAAATTCTTTGTGGTAATAACTTGGTATACACGTATCACTATGCTTGTTAGACACTGTCATTATGATGAAAGAGTATATCATTCAATTGACTTGCAGTCAATGACTTGTACAAATATGTGTTTAAGGTCAGTTGTTGCAATATTCATGGGAAGGGGGAAGCATATATCTGGGACTAAAATCTCAGTTCCTACTTTTTTATAAAATCTTGGAGCTACAGAAACATTAGAGATTTACGGGATGTAAGTAAAGAGAAAGGAACTACAAGGTATAGTAAGCAAGATTATGTTTAACTAAATAATTATATATTTGGGACTAAAGCCTCATATCGTCAATCTTCAGGGTAGATAGAATATGCTTATTCTAGTGCATGCTGCCACAAACAGCTTAGTCAATCATCCTTGTATATACAGAGTCAGTTCCATTTAGTGGACCATTTGAAGTTCCAATAGTCAAGGAAACTATTGCCTCGCCATTCACAGGACCCCATTCTAAAACGGAAACTCCTACAAATCTCGGAATATAAAAATCTAGAAAATGAATTGTTTCTTTCTAGACTGAGTTGTCATATAGGATCACATATGCTAATTCCGTAACAAAATAACATTCATGAGTCCTAACCGTGCATAGCAATACGAGACCAAATTCTATCCAAGTAGTCGTTAGTTCTTACCCACAATGGCAATCTCTACCACAAACACCCGAAGAGCCTGGTGTCGAGCTGCAGGAGCAGAATATTCCATCGTCCTCCACTCGAACTCGTCTCTTTACCTTCTTCGTTAGATATATATCTTACACATGGGTTAATCTCAAACAAAACAAATACAAGCACACAACTTAAAAAACCAAACTGACAACATCGATAATACTCAACACTTAAAAAATGGATACTGCGCTTTATGTATTTATAATCTGGTCGCCATTTATTTAACCAATCAGGAAGTTCAAATTCAACCGGTTCTCCAATCTTGTTGGTCAATCTTTCAAACACTTCCCCGATATCACCACGTTCCGTCTTCTTAATCAACAAACAAACGTATCAAAACAGCTATACTAATAACCAATTCAACGCATATAAGAAAACAAGAAAATATATCAACATTTCACCTTCTTCATGCCAGGTATGGATTTATTCGAAATGAAGGGAAACATGATGGCGGTGGTGATGTCAAGGGCTGAGGAATCAATGTATGGTGCTACCTGGGTTGAATATGGATGGAATATGTGTGTGTTAATTGTGTTTGTAAAATAAAAGAAAAAGAAAGGGTATTTTAGTAAGTTCACAACCAGTAAACTAACCATGGTTAGCCAAATAGTGGTGAAAAGGACTAACCACGCCAAAAATGACAAGTTCAGAGACGAAAATTAAAAAAAAAAAAGTTTAAGGACGATCCACGCAAATCTTGACAAGTTTAGGGACCAACGGTGAAATTTACTCAACAAACTACTATCCAAAACATCACAAAGTAATAGAAAAGATATTACCTGTTAGTCCCTAAACATAATAACTGTTACACTAACAGTCCAAACTTCAAAGATGAGATTATTCCTTTGAACAAATTAATATGGGATTTGGTTTATTTTTATTGTTTTTTGAATGTGTATATATTGTGTTTTGTCGTATGCAAGGACAAAACAAAATAAAAGGTCAAAATTTTGACCTTTTGAAGGAATAAATTTGTTTCATAATATCAGCTTATTCCCGATAGAGTGCGAGGACAAAACAAAATATCATTTTAAAGCTCGATCTAGTGTTAAAATAACATTTTCAGAGAAACAGGGAAACAACTGAATTACCATGCCGAAAAAATCAAGGGCAGTTCGAAAGTTTGTTTTCTTAAGCTAGTGACAGTTCCGGCTGTCACCTCAGCTTTCTCTCTCCTCAACCTATGTTCACCTCTCTCATCACAGTGACAACCCATATTGCATCATCTTCCTCCTTAAAAAAAAAAAAAAAAAAAAAAAAAAAAAAAAAAAAAAAAAACATTTTTTAACACAATCACAAATTTTATCAACAAAACGTAAATATTACATAAACGAAACGATACGAAATGAAACCGTTACAACTAAATAAAAAACTTAAACAACTAAAAATTAAACACGACAACACTTATTTAAAAACTAGTAATTTAGCTTGTAGCGTTCCTTGATTTCCGCCTTAATTCGCAAAAGTTCATTTCGTTGTCGTTCGGGCAAATTTGGGTCGATTGCCAAATTGTAGAAAATCAAGTCTTGCTCCCGTTTTGTATTTCTCATGATTTCCTCTTATTTCTCTTGGATTTCCACTAGCTTTCGTTGATATTCCAGTTTTTGTTGTTTGATCGCTAGCTCTCGTTCCTTGTATTCTCTCCATGAGTCCTCACGCTCTTTACCTTTCTCCTTCTTTGACGGTTTTGAGCTCCAAAATTCTGATAGTAGCCCACTCATGAATGATTTTGATGGTTCATGAGAGGAGAAGGTGGATGATTTCTTCCTTGCTCTGTCACGACCTTGTGGTCGTGATTCTCTAGTACCATCCTCCATATCATCATCATCATCATCATCATCATCATCATCATCATCATCATCATCCAAGTCTTGAAAATTCGGGGGGCCTTGTGTTGACCCCAACGTAGTTGTTGAACCCTTTACTTTCTTTCGACTGCCTGATTGGAAAAGAGGCCTCTCATCCTTCGAAGCATCATGCCCCCTCAATACTTCCAACACTCCACCAAATTGAAATCATGACCGTAACGCACACGATACTCCATAAGAGCTTTGGACATATCGTCAATGTCATTTTCACCACTTCCATGCGTCAACTTGACATTATCAATACCAAAATTCGCAACTGGACCATGAATTCTAGTCTTCCATTTGGACATGATCGAATTGTATATCCGGTCTGAACCAGTTTCTTTTCGAAAGTAGGCTACAGCTTTGTCTCAAAATTTGTGCCGATTCATAGAGTTTCCTTTTTTGTTATTTTCCGAAACATAGATGAAAGCTTTACAAAGAATGACCTCTTCTTTGCTTGACTATGGTTCGACTTTTTTGGCCGGTTCGGGTTCTTTTCCTTTGGCTTTCGCCTTTGTAGCACGCCGCGAAGGCTTCTTTGGCTTGATGGGTGATGTCTCTTCGACATCGTCATCGTCATCGTCATCAACGGGCATAGAACCGTGGAAAGAACCGTGGTAGGAACCGTGACCCCGAACCTTGCCCCATCGAAACATCTTGACTCGTGTAGTCTTGGCTCGGATAGTGTTGGGTCGAATAGCCTTGGGTCGGATAGTCAGCCCAATCATCCAAATTCATATCAAAATTAGTTGACCGAATCGGAGAATGTTGTTGATACGGTTGGGAACAATGCAAGAAATCCTTGTTATAACGATAAGACGACTCACTTGGTTCTTGGTGATAATCCGTATTAACACGTTGTGGTGGGACAAAATGACGATGAACGGAAAACAAGTTTTCTCTTTGATTGGGTTGTGGTAGTTGTGTTGGATATTCAAAAGATTGTGGACGAAAGCGAATACCCCCTTGTTGTGGTGGTGTTATGCCGGTTAGTCCAAAGTTGTTTTGCGGAGAGAAATTTATATCCGGTTCATTTTTGGTTAGTCGGGATCGTCGGTTTTTTTATCGTGGAGTATTTTTCTTTGACATTGTGAATGTTGATGAGAATTTGGTTGAATTGTGTTTGAAATTGTGTGTTTGAAAGTGGGTTTGATGTTGGTATTTATAAGATTAAAAGTGGTAAAGATTTTGAAAAAAAAAAGTTTTTTTTTATATAGACAAACGGTACATTTTGTGTTGTAATTCGTTTGTCAATATGGGTCGTCCTAGCAACTGATTTTGCTCCTTTCTCGCCGGCGATCGATTTCAAAACAAACCACCACAGTAATGACGAACGATTTCCATATCGGTCGATCGATATGGACGGTCGATTTTTTTCAGCCCTCTGTCACAAGCCTTATGGTGATTATTATTATTCGTAAGTCGTAACATCAAAATTAAATATTGTTATAAGTTTCAATCCAGAAGCCCAGAAGTCCAGAACTTCCAATATGCTTAAAAGGCCCAAGAACAAAAAATAAATCCAGCCCAAGCTGTTTTGTAATTTTAAAGTAGTTTTGTACTACCTCCGTCCCAATATATAAGTCCATTTTGACTTTGTCAAAGTCTTATCATTCCGATTTTGACCTTAATTATTTTCTTTCGTGTTATATAATACTTGATGAAAAGTATACCAATGAAAATACATTTAAAACACAAATCCATTTATATATTTCGCATCAAGTATTACATAACACGGAAAAAAAATAATTAAGGTCAAAGTAGGAATAAAAAGACTTTGAAAAAGTCAAAATGGACTTACATTTTGGGACGGAGTGAGTATAAACCATCGACATGTTTTAGGTTGTGTTCGTTTTTCTAATTAAATCACTTAATACCTTTTAATGGCTTATAAGTCTGAATTGTTAAGAGCTTTTGATAATTAAAAGTGTTTGTTTTTCTCTTTTTTTTAGAGGCGTTAAGACTTAAGAGGGTTAAACCTCTTGACCAACAAGACATGAAAAGGGATCTTGTTACCTCTTAATGATCTATAAGATAGTTTTTGTATTCTAATCATGTAAATGTTTAAAAAAAACAAACAACATTATTTGATTCAAAATCCGAGTACTTCACTGCAGATTCGAATTTAAATGTGCGTCAGATTCATATTCAAAGACTCTTGATAAATAAACGATTTAATTATATTTCAACTGAAAACTATACTTTTTTATTAGTGTCTCAGAAAAATGATTTAATTAGGACCACCCATGATTGGGACCAACATCAAGCTAAAGTCGAGTAAATATATCATGCTCAAATGCCCACAGTTCATGTACACGTAACCATCCTAGCGATAGTTGAGTCTAAAAATTAAAAACCACATAGACCCGCAATCATTTTTAGGTAGTTGTTTATTGTGAAATCAGTGTGTTTTTAAACACGTTTTTTTTTTTTTTTTTTTTTTTTTTTTTTTCCTCTCTTTTTTTAACCATGATTTCTGATCTTTTGGCCGACTAATATACGAGGTTTGAACCCGTTGCCACATAAAGCTTTCCCTTTTCATGAGATTAGCGTTACCACTTAAGATTGTTTGCACTTCGCAGAAATTGAACTTGATACCTCACACAATTTAAAGTGATAATTACAAACCTTTTTGCCACTAGGCTATCTTTAAGTAGTTAAATTAGCTAAAACATGTTTGTGTTTTTATTTTATTGTTTTTTTGTTATTATTATCACATGCTTTATAGACTTAAAACATGTTTTAAACAGGATTTGAACATACAGTTGTTTAACTATGAAGCATTTTTAGACAACACGGGCTATCATAGAACTGCAAATCATTTTGATTTTGTGTGGATAAGTTGTATTACGCGCGTAGAGATTAATGAAGAGAACCAAAAGTCCAAAACTCAAACTCCTAACAATTTGACAAAAGAACGAAAAAAATACAAATTAACAAAGATAAAGTTTATTACATCATATACCAAATGTCAAGATATTATACTTTATGCAGTCCAAAAACAAATGCAACATTTTGATTGGAGCATAAAAATAACAAGTTAGTATGTCGATGAAGAATTTAAACTTTATTTCAACGGGAACTTGTGAACACGTGTATCGGTTTTTGTCTTATATCAATTTATATGGTTTTTCTAACTGTGCCCGGAGCACAAATTAAGCATATCAAAAGGACGACAGAATTCACTCCAGACCTATATCTTTTATTTGAAAAGTGTACTTTTGTGTAGGTGTGAACGTCATTTTTCGCGAGTCTCGTCGTCCTTTTGACATACTTAACTTATGCCCGGGTACAAGTTAGAAAAACCTTTTATATAAAACCGTGCGTAGTTTACAAGACATATGAAGAAAATATCGCATGCTACGAATATTGTGGTACGGAATATGAATCAATTCGTATAATAAATATAAAAAGATACGTACGTTTGCAGTTTTGCACATGTATAGTTTCACTTTGAGTAAAATTAGTTTTTTCAATATAATCAAAAGCCACATAGAATAATTCGGATTTTATTGAGATTTCAACTTTTTTGGTGTATCAAAGATCCAAAGTTATGTTCCAAAAAAAAAAAAAAAAAAAAAAAAGGATCCAAAGTTCATACTTTAGATGTTCACTGCAAGCTTTACCTCTACACGCAAAAAACACATTGTAAATTAATGTTTATGTATTGATAATGATAGGAGTCATGCAGCTTAAGACAAAGACAATAATTTAAATCATGTATCCACTTCCTCTTAGTTACTCCTATGATTTTACATGATTTGTGCCTCTTATGTTAGTTGTGAGGGGCGGTGACAAAACCAAAGTTGGTCTCGGGAGGTCTCAGGACATCCATAAATTTTTGTGGAGTAGTATTAATTTTGTTAAGAATTCTTGATTTTTCTTAAATGCAACACGCCCTTGAAAATTGTGCATGTAGTCACTTTGTGTTCGTCCATGTTGATGGGATCACCGAAAAACTAATTTTGTTGTTCTTTTTTCCTATTAAAGAAAACATTTAGATTAAGATCATGTGCAACTTTTACTTATCTGCACTCAAACACTGGTTTTTATGGTGGGTGGTGCATCACCACCACCTCACACTTGACACGTGAAACACCATAGAAGCAACTCACCACCACCACCATCTTTGTGCATATAGTGGTGGTCTACACCACCTTTGTATAAACCAAGAAGGTGGGTATTTTATTGTTATATATTTGGTTTTGTGAGTGTTTGTGAGATATATTGTGTGGTATGTTTGTATAAAGTAAGATATGTTTATATTTTTTTGTTGGTTGTGATATAAAAAGTAAAAGATGGTGGATTTAATGATGTGTTGAATGGTGATATAACGCTGATGTAGAGATGTTGATGGTAGTGACAATAGAAACTAGTCCAAATATGAATCATAAATGTGTCTCTTGCATCACCAAAACTATCACATTCAACCAACACATCAACCGAGTTCACATATTGTTGTTATAATGTAATATTGTGATGCAGATAATGTTACGACAATAACATACAAGAAAAAAAGAGTACTTGATCAATAGAATTGACAAAGATTGACAACAGATAGACCCTTTAAGACAATATAGAACATCTCTATCTCAAAAATAATGTATAGTACGTGCTTGGTGAAATAAGACACGTAATGGTAATGAGAACGTATCCTTTACTATTCTTACTGTTTTCTATATACAAAAATCTCGATCGCTAAACTTGTAAAAAATTTAACTTCATCTCGATTTTCTTTTCTTGTACATCCAAAAGTCATCCAAAAAATTTTCACTTCAACCCGATTTTCTTTTCTTATTACGCGTTTTGCATCATGTATCTTTTATGCCGGTTTCACGGGTTGATGTTCTTGTTTTGGCAGTTTTGTAAGTTTATTTGAAATCGAAAAAGCTTATAAACTTTTCATTTCTGTTTATGAACAGATCTGCTAAAACAATCTCATAAACCAAAAAATAAATGTATACATTTTTTCCATACATCTAAACTTATAAAGAAAAAGTCAAGGTGTGATGTAACAACACTAACAAGGAGACAAACACTAAAAAGATGTGAAGTTAACAAAAATTAAGGCCTGAACTTATGGAGTTTTAAACCAAAGTGTTGCTTCCTCCAATATGTCCCCTGCCTCTCATCGCCACTCACTATTAATTCCCGTTTTTCTGTCGTAAAATGTGTCAGGGACATAATTTTTAACACCTATCAGAGCATTAGGTGCTCATGAGTCATATGACTCGTTTTATAGCAAAAAAAAAATAATATCACCTTAGCATAACTCATTTTCCTAATTCCTTCATCAAACATTGTGCTTTTTCATCAAAACTAGTTTGAAAAAGTTGTTCTTTTAGGTTAACCACCACTACAAAAGAAATTGTCATTTACTGACATAAAAAAAGTACCATTAAAAGTAAAAAATAAAAAATAAAAAAAATAAAGTTGTAAGAGCATCTACAATGGGGAGGTTTTGCAAAAGCTTTTTACTATTCAAAAAAGCTTTTCAAAAGCTTTTTCCCATTTTAACAAAAGACTTTTAAAAAGCTTTAAACCAAAGACTTTGCACTAGCAAAGTGGTTGAAGGAAAAGCTTTTAGTTGCTAGCATTATTAATAAATGTTTCTAAAACAAAATAGCTTTGCATTTAATGCCATAAATGCACCAAGTCATTGAAAGACTTGGTGCAATGCGGATGCTCTAAAATATGAAAATGTAAAAGAAAGTTAAAAAACGATGTTACTAAAATTTTTGGATGTCTTTACATTTAAAAAGTATAGGTAAAAATGAAGTTAAGTAAAAGTTTATTTATAATGAGAAAAAAGAATGTAAGAATAACTTTTTTTTGTATTACAAAACACATTTTTTCCACAAAAAGTTTTATTAAATCTCAAAAAGAATTTCTTTTGCCTACACTTTTTGAAAAGCGTCACTAAAAAGCTTGATTCTTATGTGTCACCAAACCCAAGTACATATTCTTGTAGTTAAATTTTTCCCAAACAATGGGTATCTTTGATGAAATGGGTTGGAGCTGGGCTGATACTTATATTATATGCTGAAATTAAAATTTGTATTTTTTATAAACTTATTTAGCAAATGAGTTGGGGATGTGGCTTATTATTACAAAATTACTAAAAAGTAAATAATTAAATAAGTTTTTGTATATGTTAGATATTTTTACGGAAAAATAAGTATTTTATTTTTCAAAACCTCTATGCTAAAGTTTTTAGCCCCTTTTATTGGGCTAAAGTTTTTAGCCGACTTATTTTATAAACCCTTCCATAAGCCTCATGACAAACAAGACTTATTTTATAAGACTACTTATTAAAAGTCCAAGCCCGTATAAGCTCCCTATAAACCTTTGCCAAACACCGCATTAATGTAATGTGCCTTTGAGAGAAGTCGCTTCCAGCTTGTTTGTTGTTTTTCTTATTGGAGGTTGGCTCAAATAATTTAGTGAAACAAAGTTGACGAGCTCATAACATATTTTTTAATGGATATGTTTGGATAAACTAAAACCCTGAATACTTTATCTCGTAGGGAATTGATCTACTAAGAAGAGAAAATAAAATAAAAAGAATGAGAAATATTTGTAGCCACATATTCAAATGAAGAAGGAAAATTTTATGGGAGATGCATCTTATTTTGTAGGTGCATCTAAAATGTGCGGTTGTAGTTACTTCTCATTCTTCTCATTTAACTTTTATTTCTCATTTAATCCTTACTCTTATCTCGTAAGCATAAATAAATATTTGAATAAAAAGTAGAGGCGCTCGTATCTCAGAAGTGATTAGTTACATCACCTTTGAAGAGTATGAGCCTTGTACAAATTATAAAATTTGAACTTTTGTAGTGGCTTTGTGTTTTCATTTTTTTTTTTTTTTTGAACGGTTTTTTCGGAGAAATCCTTGACCAATTCGAAACCCGGTGGGGGGAAAACCTTCAACTTAAGCCGCCCGAAGGCACGACACTTAATTTGAAGTAAACCCTGCCTTCTCCAGATTCGAACCCTAGTGGGTTGAAACCTTCATTGAAGGACTTTGAAAGCCTAGTATCAACAGACCATGTGATCAAAGAGGACTTCCCGGATGGTCACCCATCCGGTACTACTCTCTTTGTGTTTTTATTTGGAACAAGTTATTCACACCCTTCTACAGAGGGGTATCCAATGATTGGACGCATCGCTAACTTGTATGGTGTGCATCACGGGTTGTACGGTTTGACCAAACCACCTTGATGTGACAATACAGGGAGGGTTTGTATAATACAACCCTTTCATTTAAAGACGTTGTAAATTACAGTACTGCGTGTTAATTTTATTAGGTACAGATATATTGTTTTCAGAAAGGCAAAAGGAAACGTCGGTTTGTGTTTGTACGTATGTTCAAAAGAGGAGCGTCTTTTCATAAGTTGCAAAGTTATCGTGAAAGGTCTTAACAAGTTTGTCAGGAGGAAATTTAGGGCGTGTTTGGATTGTAGGTGGTTTTAAGATTTGAATTTTGATTTTGCATAGGTTTTGAATTAATGATTTAATGATGAGAAAGAAGAAACCAACCTCTCTTCCCTAATATCGTTTCAATGCTTTCCCGGACACACAAGATTCTCTTATTTCATTACTTAGATGAACCAAACTCTTGTTTTCAAAAAAGATTTCTATCTTTGATTGTATCAGCCACAACCAAACGGACCCGACCAACCACATGAAAGTCTATATTGACTTTTATCTATCAATAAAAAGACTCGATTTTAAAATTAAATTATCTTTAAAATTCAGAAAATATATAATCAACAAAATAGCCGTTGGAAATTCACTAATAAATTGTTATCTAGTATTTGTTGAGTTAGTTTAGAAAAACATATTAAAAAAATGAGAAAAAAAATTATTTAACAAACTCTTATTTTGGTATAAACTAAAGGATAAATTTAGGCCATTCATTTCATTTGATTAAAAAGACGAATTTTAAAATTATATATATATATATATATATATATATATATATATATATATATATATATATATATATATATATATATATATATATATATATGATTGGATCAAAAGTGTAAATTCACTCAAAACCCACCCCCAACTATTCCCTATTTGTAGTGGTGTTAAATCTGTCCAAATTGCAATTCATAGGTTTTTTTTTTTTTTTTTTTTTTTTTTTTTTTTTGGTTTTTCGTCCACTTTCATATCGATTATTTTTAGACTTTTTTTATACGTTTTTGTTCGTTTTCATATTAATTTATAAGTTCAAAACTCAACATACAGTCGTAAACTGGGCATAAATATTTGTATTGAATTCCAAATGATTTATCGTTTTTAGCATCTAAAATTACAAATTATAAGTTTTCCAACCATATATTACAAATAATTTGTGAAGCTCCAAATCAATTTAGTTTATTCATAGAAGTTGGAACATATTTATGAATGTTCTTTTCGATATTCAAACTCATTTGATATATCACATGTGGTATAACACTAATTTGTAGATTCGAAAACTAAATATATTGTTATAAAACGGATATAAGTATTATTTTTCAGTTAAAAAAAATGTAAAATATATTGTTTCGTTAAAAGACCAAGTAAAATGCAAGTATGTCTAGACAAGCGTTTTGAAAGATTCTTAAGAGTTGTTTACTTTTTTTTTTTCGTTGGAGCAACAAAATATAATGTCAAATTGCTATATTGTTTGTTATCTTTTCTAATTTCATATTTATAATAAGTATTAGCTATGTAGCTAACCGATTAGACTTACTCGTATTTGACATTCCATCACCAACAAAATGCCATTAAACAATAGTACTACTATCAAAAAATAAATTAAAAGTCAACCATCATGCATGGTGCTTAAAGGCGACAAAATAGGTGGGTTCGGTCATGTAACCTACACGCGTGACGCGTCTAAACATGTTTCCGGTCGAAACAAATTACTGTATTTGAGAGCATGGGTCGCAACGTGCCCAAAACGGTCAGGTTGTTCCACCCTTTTCACACAAAAGGATTTTATATTTTGAGTAAAAACCTAATAAGGTGAAAAGATTTATTTTTATTTTCATTAACTTTTATGTCAACATTCATGTTTTCTTAGTACTAGACAAATATTCGTGCATAGCAATGTGATTTTTAGCGAAAAGTTTGAAATATGCATCTATATAAGCCAACGAGCGGGGTAACCCGCGCGTTGCTGCGGGATGATGTATTGATGTATAGAACAATTGTGGTAATGTTTACTTAGGTGCAATCGTTCTAAGGTATTCACGTACGCGTGGTTTCAGCATGTGTTAACATTAATATTTGTATTTGGGGTCATTTGGGTATGAACTTTATTAACATCAAGTTTCTAAGTTACTCATATGGCAAAGATCATTTGTGGAACATTTGTAGGTTACAAAAATAGTGGTAACTAATAATTAAAAAGCCTTAAAATACAAAGTCACATATTGTATATATCTAAGTGCAAAACATTTCATCAGAAAAAAAAATGGTTCAACCTCACGTTATACTAATGTCTCACTTCTAGGGGAACCAAGATGTAGTTTTTTTATTTGCAATGTAAACCATCTTTCAGTTTGATTTGCTTGAGACTGCTGTCAAAGTGGTTCCTTGTCGTTTGCGTGCGGGCTCGTAAATAAGCTTTGAGACACTCCGGCCGGTGGAGTTCTTGAATGTTAACAATCCTACAGCACCAAGCATAGCTTTAGGTATGGAAGGAATCATGTGAAGCAGCTACCCGAATTGGTTAATATCAATCTTTTTGAGCATTTGAGTCGCAACAGCCTATTACAATGAATAAAAGACTCAATGTAAATGCATGGTTGTATTTGGGCTGTTTGAATGCGCCTATAAACATAAATCACCAACAGCTTTTAGGATAACATTTTTAGAATACAAATGTAGTTTATATCCTTCTTTCAATCTGTCTCTTCTAAAACAGATTCCCAAATACCTTTTAAGTTACATATATTATGATACGTATGAACCATTTACCTTAGCTCCTTTGTTGGGTCCAATTGAAGGTGGTTTAGGTGCCGCTTCTTTCATTGGTTTAGTTTCGGCTGCAAGATTAGAACATTAAGAACCTAAAAATGAAATGACACATTGAGTTGAACTGACCATTTCAAACAACTTGTGGCCTCATAACTAAGCAATCAATAAGCATGTACAATACAACTAACTTAATCAGTTACCCTCAAATGTATTTTTTTTTTTTTTAGAAAAGCAACATATTATAAAAACCCCGAGACACCCCTCAAAAGTATATTACAGTAGGTTGACTAATCATAGTAATTAGCAATAAGTTACACTATGCACACAATAGACCCACCAATTTAGCAAACTTTCATGGAAAATGCAGCATGTGTAGATTAAAGAGTGTCACTAGTGCATTCAACTTTTGTTTACAGTATGGAAAACCGTTAATGGAAAAATCTTATCAAACCTGTAATTTTGAGAAAGCCAAAAAAATGAGTTGTCACGAATATTCAGTTTGAGGTTTCGAAACGTTGCCAGCCTTGAAGCATTGCATACTAGTGTATCCTAAGATTTTGCGCTAACTATTTTTTAGAACAATACAATGTTAAAAATAAAATTAGTTGTAAGAGACGGGCAAACCTTGAACCACTGAGAAGCTGTCGCCAATTTTGAAAAACCAAACGACTCAAAAGAAATCACCGTGACTGGTGCAAGTAAATTACTGGTGCAATTAAAACAACTTACGGCGTCCATCAGTTGTCTAACTTCAGCTTCTGTAAGCTTTGACCCGAGTCTAGCCAACCCGGTTTTCAGTTCTTCGTAGGCGATTGTGCCACTTTTGTTTGTGTACATATTCATGAACATCAATTTTAGCCCTTGAATCTCCTCTGTTAAAATTTGTCAAAGCCGATGGCCTGAGTCATAAATATTAGAGGGTGTTTGGAACTGCACTTTTATATATGAAAATAGTATTTGATAAACCATTAAGAAACATATTCGTATAGATAAAGCGCATGTAAAAGTCTGAACCTGCTTTCTATAAAAGCAGTTATGCAAAAGCGTATTATGTTTTAAACAACGCAAGCCCAAACACCCCCTTAATCTACTTTATGAAAATTCCCCGCAAGAGTTTTTTGATACCACAAATGATACTACAGATTAGTGTGATAAGACTATACAAATTTTACAACTTCAATATTCCAACCTACATCTACCAAAACGACTGAAAAATTAGAATTCGTAGAAAACTGAATCAACTTACCGTTGTCAACCTTAAGCTGTAAATGAAACAAAAACAGTTACCAAAAGAACCAACCAAAACAATCGTCCATCGTCATGAATAACATTTGGTAAATCACAAAAATCCATACCCAACAGATTCCATGGTTACTTTGAACGAATACAGATACAGTGGATAAAAAATCAAGGTAAAACCTCGAGTTCTTTGTGATTTCTATGAAAGAAAAATGAGGCTCAGATCTGCAATATTCGATCTCATTGCCTTCACCAATGTAAGATAATTCTTACACATGTTGTTTTATAAAGGCCCAGGACAATTGTTTAAAAAAAAATCCTTCGAAGGAATTTCAAGACAATCCCAAACAACCCATAATAGTGTCTGATGAGGCGAAAAATGAACCACTTTTAGGGGGTCATTTAAGCCCAGAATTGAATTCATTTGATCAAATATTGCCCTAAATCATTCCTTTTGTGATTTTAGGTACTTTGGGAGAGAAATCTGGAAAAGGAAGCAATTCGGACGTTTTTGGAGCATAAAAGTGAAGAAAACGCAAAGACTTAATTTTCCAAGCTGGGAATAGTATGTTACGGCGCCAAGAGTATCATCCTGACGGCGTCAAGAGTAAATTGCATGACGGCCCAGTACAGAAATGAAGGCGTTACAAGGAAGAGCGTCAAGAGTTAAATACGTGACGGCCTGGAAAAATTTAATACATGACGGCGTCAGATGTAGATCAAGGCAGTCCGAGGATTCTTTTGGCGGCGAGATGACGGCGTCACCCCTTTGTTCTTGACGCCGTCAGCCTCAATTTTCTATATATAGTTTTCTAATTTTCATTCATAAAAAAGAGAGAAGTTTTGGAGAAACCCTAAGGCCGAACCACATACGAATTTTACAGGTTTTTCAAGGGTTTTCAGCCCTTGAACCCTTACATGTGTAATTGAGATAAGTGTTCTTCTAATTCAATCAATATGTCTATGTGTTGGTTGTCTATATCTTGTGCTTGTCTTGATTCCACCATGCTAGGCAAGATTTATCTTGTGTTTGCTTAGATCTAATGAAACCTAGATGTTGATTATGTGTTGATTACTTGTTTATGGTTGTATTGGATGAATGATTTCAATGTTAGGCTTAAGAAAACTGGCAGATCTCCAAATGGTAACATGCTTGAACGTCTTAGGAAACATGAACCGATGTGTACTAGGTTTTATTGGTTGTATTTAATGCATGAGTAAATTCTAATGATCCCATGTTAGGAGCTTCTTAGCCGGCTCGACATAGGAGTGAAGTAGGCACTCATAGGATTGGGGAGTTAAGTACGCCACCCCATGAATGGTATTAAGGAATACAATCCATCATCCACGCAACTATAATAAGTAATTAACGTGTAAAAGATATCTAGGGAGTAGTGAAATCTAAGTAAACACATTTCTCCACTTATTGCTCACAACCTTAGTTTAATATAGTTCATTTTCATTTTTAGTATTTTATTTTGATTGCATCTTTAGTATTGGGTTAGTTGACTGGCAACTAATTCCGCCAAACCATTCAAACCCGAGATATTTACTTGCTTTCTAAAAAAATATAAAAATATAAAAAGAATCATCCCTCATCTCTAGAACTAGTATTTAGGTTTTCTAATCCTAGCGACACCATTCCTAGCTGAACGATCAATCCCCCGGTACTTGTCACTATACTATACTACAACGATCAGGTACACTGCCTGGTGGGGGTTGTAAGCTTCTCGAGATCCCTCGAGAGGTAAAACCTGGTGCAATCCCTACGCATCGGTGTCATTTAATAGCCCTAAAGAACCCATAACAGTTTGCATCAGCAGTCCCAAACAGGCCCTTAACACCTACCTATTCAGCACTTAAAATTACACAGAGGCAAGAGCATGAGTTAGGGGATGTTATGGGGTGTTGGGTATAACGGCCTAGACAAATGTGTTGTATCAGATTACCTTTTTCGATAAATACAGAAACCTGATATCGGTCTAGACTGAACCATGCTATGAGGCTGAACAGGCAATTCCAAATTTTCCAAACGAATAGGTGAACAACGGTATATCCAACCTCCCGCATAGTTCCAATTTGGTCAATTTTCGGACACGTCCGCCAATTCCTGAAAACAGTCAACATATAAATAATAAGTCAAAAGTATTAATCGGCTAATAAGCTATAGAATAATTATACAACCTAAGGCGTATCTGCAAATGTTCGACAAATAACATTAAATTGGATCAATAATGGAATACAATACAAATCATGTGCAATCGTATTAAACTAATTTTAAAAAGAAAATCTAAAATATCTTGTTGTTGTTATATAATCTTGACTAAATACTAAGGATTAAGCAATTTACTTTGTAGCTGTCATTGTTGGGCATGTTGATCAAGTGTAGTAGTCAGTGAGCGTGCCATAAAGGAGGTTGACTTGGTTAAAGAAATCTACAACTGCAAGAGCAAATATGCGCAGTCACATATAATTTGGCAATGAGATGCTAAAACCCGACAATATTAATTTCATATGCTAATTCCATAAACATTAATGGTCATTCAATTTTTGTTTTTTTTACCATTTATGACCAGCCACAACCATTCCAACTACTGATTATGCTAAACTCATTAGCATCCAACAGGAAACTTAAGAGGGATGTTTGGCTAATTGTACTAATAAAAAAATTGCGGTTGAGCATTAGTTTATTGAGTAATATGAACTCATCTATTGTCGATAGCCTCGACTATATTTCATTATATGACACGGTCTTCAACTTACATTCGATATTTATATCCAGCCTAGTAAGGTATCATCAAGACATGAATTACTATATCTCATTGAAAGTTTCTAATCGCACATGGTCTTAGTAGCATAAAGCAAGTGAGTGGTCACATTTTGAGTTATGAAAATAGGTACAATTGTAGAGCATGTGTTAGACATGCAATGGTCAAAGTTTCTAAACATAGCACTTCAACACAAAATAGGTAAATGACAATCTATAATCTATAGGAAGCATATCATGAGCTGTGAAAAGAGATGGTCGATAGGCAAAGTACCGGTGTTTTTTATGTCCAAGCCCAAAATAAGCCGCAAGAGTGTCCATCTGAATAACTGCAAAGCATTAGTAAAGGAAAGTAAGAAATCAATATGATTATAGCACAACTACTATATGAGCTTATCGTCTTTAACTTAGGGATTATGAATAAAGCATAAGCTGAAATAATCAACCTTATAAGGCGCAAAAAGTGACCTTTTGAGCTTTTCCCGAATCAAGTAGGATCATATACCTTCAGCACCTGTAGCGGTACATGATCAGATTGTAGTGTTGGTGACCGAGAGCTGAAGTCCTAAACTACGGTTGACGAATAGCCGCGTCAGTTTGTCATCTTAGTAGGAGTTTTCCAAAGAAATAGCTTAGTAGGCACGAATTATCATGATAAGCCGAGAATAGACAGGAAATAACATTTATCAGCAAAACACAAATTTCTTTACCCTGTAAATGATAGAAAAAGGAATACAAAAAGTATTGTAAGTTGTAATCCATTTGTGTCCATACCAACCTGTTAGAAAAAGGAATAGAACGATCTCTTTGTGATATCTTTCTTTGTTGGTGCTAGATTATCCAACCTGTTGGCCTAAAACGTCTTCAACTATGGCATCGTCGTTCGACCGAACATTGTGTTTCTCTACAGTAGAAATAAACCACACACAAAAACAAATATTACACAAGAGGTCTAGTAAAAAGAAAAGGTAACACATTCTTTAAAGCATACCAGAACACTCCTCCCGCAACTGTTGGTAGTACTCCAACTATTTTCCAGAATGTAGCGTATTTAAAGCGTCTCGGTCGCCCACTTTTCTTTACAAATATTTGTTAACACAAAAAATGACACTTTTCATTACAATACATATGCATAAGATACATGCCAAGATACATGTTTTGGCAAACGATACTTAGAAAACAGGTTTCAATAGATCATTAGGCTCAGATTTGTGGATGGAAAATGGTAAAAAAGGTCGGAATTCAGCTATGGCTGCAAAAGAAACGCAGTTGCTTAATAGCAAATATGCTATCACACCATCCGGTTATTGCCATGCCAAGTTATGGTTCAGACCTTAAATGACCAATATCATCTGACTCACATTCATTAGTAATCGAAAAAAGTGAATACACCCGGCATGGCTGCAAACGTAATAGTTTACCCTGCCAAGACACGGAGATTCGTTGCTTTAATCGAATCCACAAATTCATCACAGCCTATTATATTATACTATTTGTATAAAACCCAGACCCTTTTCTTGTCTGCACATAAAAGAAAATAAGAAAAAATTAATTTTTAGCTCGCAACTACATGAGGCGCAACTCTAATTTGTGTTATGTACCTAACGATTTATTAAAATAAAACCTAAAGTTAATGACTTCAACTAAGCAACTTTAAATCAATGTGGGGGGCATTGCTTTTTAGGAATTGGTTATCTGAGTATTTGTATCCGAATAAGCCATAAGTTCGACCAAACGACCCCATAAGCCAAAAAAAGTGACTGAATAAGCAATAAGCTCAACCAACCAACTTTAAAGGGCTTATTTATAAGCAATCCTAAACACCCCTTAAATTAAGTTCAGTTGTGCCGACAAAAAATAATAATAATACAATTTATATGAAATGTAAAAAATACAATAGTTGCCTAACATAACCTTAAAAATTGCCTAAAGTAGCATATACAAATACTCATATAAGCAGTTTGAAAAAAGCAATCCCAAATGCACCTGTAATATGTGTTCTTAAAAACAGTAACTAATATATTTTTTTTTTCAATTCTACCTTAAAAAAGCACGCACTTGCAGCCTCAGTGTAAGGAAACAAATACCTCAAAAGACTACGGTGCAAACATCATTAGCAAAGCAACCTGCAAATCAAATCAACAAAAACTCCCAAATTAATGAAACCCTAATTTGAAAGAAAAATAAAAGTAAAAGAAGTATCTCAATTAAATCATTAATGAAACCCTAATTTGAAATGGTGTGGATGAAAATGGAGAAGAAGAAGTGTGAAGAAGGGTCTGGAACTGGGAGGAAATATTTGTGGGTAGTTTTAGGTAGTAATAAGACCAGGGACATACAATAATACAGGGAAGCAAAATAACGGGGTGATTACACCCGTATTACGGGGTGTAACAGGAAATGGTACAGTTGTTTCACGGCAATACAAGTACAAACCGGAACGGGAAGCCTCTCTTGTAGCCAATAGGAACTGCACACATGCACCACTATCTACAGTTGGATAGTACCATAATGGTACTATCAACACATGAGATCCACAAATGGCCCCGTTCCTTCTCCGTAAACGGTTATTGTAGCTCGTTTTTTTTTTTTTTTTTTTTTTTTTTTTTTGAACAACATGCCCGCCATTTATATAGATAGTATAATAGATTCAAAAGTCTCAAATATAAAAATTCTTTTCATTTCACAATATATATTGGTCCAAAAGTCAAAAGTTATTTGTCAAATCATGAAAACTATTAGCTAAGATATGCAAATTTTCATGGCTCATTAATATTAAACAAGCAGGGTACCCGCGCAATGCGGCGGCGGGTACCCGGTGACTAATTTCGTGGCGAGCAAATATTTTTCATTTATACCGCGTGTTGCAGCGGGGTTGATTTTTAGCCGACATATTTTTTTTCATTTTTTTTAGTGTAGCTTTTTTTGTTTCGTAATTTTTATGATATTTGTATAAATTTAAACAATAAGCCATTCGTAAAGCAAAAGTAACATATTCATGTTTTAGGCTGCTGCTGGATCTCAAATAATGTGTTAATTATGTTAGGTCACCATTTATGTAAACACAAGTATGATGTAGAAAGAAATAAGATGAGAATGAGAGATGGTTGATTATGAGACAATATGAAAAGTGAAAGAGCAAGAGTTTCCTTAAGATAATCAAATAACCAACAAACATTATGTTTACATAAGCTTTCTATTTATAAGGGAGGAGTTAGGGCAACACTCCCTTCCTCCCTTATCTCTCTAATTCGTGGGCTTTAATACATAAGCCTTGTAACATGAAACATAATGAAATAAATACTAAGCAACCTATTACAAAAGGCAATGACCGAGACTTGACTAAATACAAAAGTATGATCCCAACAATCTCCCCCTAAGGGTCGGTCATCACGGTTGCTTGACGTCTTCATCATTGTCGTTGACTTGTGACATGTAAAACTTTAGACGTCTTCAAAAATGGTTGAATGATAGTGAATGTACTTTGCTCTATGTCTTTGTTCTTTGGTGATGATGTAGTGATTGTGTTATGAAGTTGTCTGCCGTTCGTCACTCCAGCGTCTGTGGTGGTTGTCCGCCATTCCAACATACTCATACATCTTCGGACTTTCACATACACGAAGTTCCTTTTCATTCTATGAGATCTTTAGTCTTTAAACTTTGTAGATTCTTCTTTATTGACGTAGAATCATTCTTTGAACTTTGTGGTGTTAAGATCTTTGGGGGAGCTTACTTTGACTTCAAGATGTATGTATGAGCATGTTGGAATCTACTATCATGGAAGTGAGGTACCTGCGAGTAAACAGTTAGCAATAAATACCGGTACTTACAGATAAGGAATTAGAGTTCATTAACAGCATAGTGTGAAGACTCCCTCTAATCCTTATCCAGGCCGTTCCCATATCAGATACTCCCGAAGGAGCTTACGAGACCTACTAAGTAGCTCAATGACTGGGTGAGTCGCTGGGGATCACTCCACGACTGTAGACCGTAATGGAACCAACGCAAACACTAAGCGTAACCCTTGTGAGGTTACCGAAGTGACCTGCTGTCAGGGCTGTTTGATGTTGACCCTGGCAGGATTTCTGTTCAATCATTGAGGAATACATAAGTAATCCTCTCATAAACGTTCTCGGCAGATTGCTCAGATCTGCGAAGGACTCGATAGTTTACAGTTGGTGTCCATTGATGTAGAACACCAGTTGTAGAAATACTAAGTGTTCCTAAGAGATCTTTGATGTATCTCAAGGCTCTAGACTCTATAAGTGCACACCTAGGTTTCCTATGCGGAGACTAGGGAGGGGTCTCCTGCTTCAATATCAACCGTCTCTAAGAGAAAGGTCGATAGGTTACGCTGGTTCCCCGTGAGAATGAAACAAGTCCTTTTAAGAGAACTTGAGTGGTTTAAGAAGGTTTAGTGCATTGCGTCACTGGGTCCATGACGACTTTGTCTTCAATACCGGTGTTGTCTTTTGCAACAACCAGTAGCATACGTATTGAACCCGGTGTCTGCCCTAAGGTTGAACATATGGAGGGCTATTTCTTTTCACCCTTTTCTTTACTTTTCTATTTAATTCTTCAACTCCTTCTTTCCCTTTCATTCTTTTCTCCTTTTTTCGTATCATACCTAAGGACTTCTAATTCTAACTATGGGAGATGTCCTTGGGTAGATCCCTCCGGCTCTGGCGGATCATAGGATGGATATTCCTATCTTAATCACCTTATAACTCCGACAGTAGCCAAGAAACCTTTGATTGAAAATCTCTCAAAGTGTTTGTGTTAATCAAATATTTTGTTTAACACTTTGAGAGTTTTGTGTACACTTTTGAAGGGCTCCCCCTGCACATGTGCTCATAAGTGTTTTAATAAATTTGCACATGCGGGAGGAGCAATCATTTGAATTGATCCACTTTCCGTGAACAAGACCGATTCGAGACACGCTTACATCACTAGTTAAACTAGCTTGAAGTTATTACCCGACCTGATCAAGTTCACAGAAAGTTTCTCGAGACGGTACATTTCTACTAAGACATATCCTTTTCGAGACACGCTTACGTGGTCAGTTAAAGAGATGCATTGTCAGCTTTTAGGTGACAACTAGCTCTAGTAACTAACTTGATGTTATTACCCGTCGAGGATAAGTCCTTTCGATATTACTAACTTTTATTGTCTCGTCAATTCCTGGGTCAATACTGAATCTAGCTCGCACATGATACAACTTTAAAGCTTTGACTTCGTATATTTTAATCACTTTTTCATTTTCTCCCCCTCAAAAATAGCATATAAAATGATGTTTTTGACAAACTTTTAGATTAAAATATGTCTTTTGAGTCTTACGGGGAGATTCACCAAGAACTTTTGATTTAGAGCAAAGTATTTTGTTTTGACAAGTGCTCCCCCTCAACAAGTGATTAGGTCTTATTGAGGTGAAATACTTGTTCTTTTGAGCAGAATTATGAAAAATCATAAATGTTTGATTAATTCTACTCAAAAGTAAGAAGCCTTCGCTCCTTATATTTAGGATTGAGGCACTGATGCGTACCTCAGGGTCCTTTCTTTACAAGTTCGGGTTGTGCACTGTAATGCGTGCACAAGCCATAATGAAGTATATAATTGACAAATCAAATCAAGATCTTACAATTTTCTACCAATCAGGTCTCTGAAATGCCAACACCGGAAACTTCTGTCTGCCTCCCACATAACTTTCCAACCTTTGAAACTGATCCCTGCGCTTCAATCTGTTCTCAATCCTTAAGATGAATCTACGAGCATCCCTGGCCTCATTGGTTTTCCACCTTTTAGATTTACCCAGAGCAATGTCATCCAATCTGCTTTTGATTCCATCTCTGACGAACTTCAAGGTTTCATCACAGAACTTATGTATTTCGTCGTAAGCCATGAAGCAGTTGCGATCGTTTATGCTGTGGTAGGTGAACCCAAATGGTTGCTTGATCAAGGTGTATTGAGGTAGATGTTGAAGGTCGGGGATGTCAAACATGTTGGGTTTGGTAAGATTGAGCTTCTTCTGATAACTTTCCACTCCCAATTGAAGATCTTCTACTCTTTCTCTGATGACTATCTGCCTGATGAAGATTAGGAGAGCTTGGGTAAAGGCAAGCTGCATCTCTTTAGGTAAGCCACAGAATTTTCCTTGAACTTTGAGCAGGTACATGTCTTCAATGTCATTGAGAAGTAGTCGTGGAAAGTCTGACCCGGAAATATCGTACTCCTTTTCATCAAGTCTTTTCAATGTGATTTTGTTGAGGAAGGGGTACCCAAAGTGAGTGACAGTCGAAATAAACTGAATTGAGACTATCTTCAAATCACTTGTCACATCGCCCATCGTCTGATTAAGTCTGCTGCTTCGATAGTACTGTGCCCGGTTGTCTGGCCAATGGTGTATACCGTAAAGTGCATTCCGGTCATATTCAACAACTTTATCAACGAATAATGCTGAAGCTTCTTCTTCGATGGCATTGTTGAGATATCGAGCTGCAGGGAGAAAGGTGAGTGAGGTAACGTACTTCTTCTCAATCTTGCTGCCAAGTTTCAGAAATTCCAAGTCTGTGTTGAAGAAGAACTTGTACGGGATCTTCGGTTCCTTAGGCTTCCCAATCATAGGTAGTGGTTTGGACCAGTCAGTAATGTAGGGTGCGGTTTTCCTTGTGACCGGATCGACATAAGATTCAGGATTGATCCAGTCAATATTGCTTGACATAGCTCGAGCAATATTTTCCAGATGATACTCAAGTTCGATTGAGTTAGCAGACCGATCTTTCAGAAGATTGAAAGCATCATTCTTGATTCTTCGCAGCTCTTTCTTATTCATCTTTTTCATCTTAAACTTTTGCTGAATTAATTGAGCGTATTCCACCGTTCGACCATCTTGAGGTTCTTGATTATCTTCAAGTGGTGGTTGCGAATTGATCATTTTCTCAAACCAGGAGTATTTGGCACTACCGTCATGGTCTAGCCATTTAAGGACGGTTTTCGGTTTCTTTGGTTCTGTGCCTTTTGGTGAGGTGTCCGATTTGGGTTGATGATGCTTTCCTTTCCTTTCTTTCTTCTTCTTCTTGGAGGACGGTTCTGGAACTTCATCGGGTTGAGGAATCTCGTCACCACCGGTGTATTCGAAGTGGTCGTGTGCCTTGGGAGTAGAACCTGATGTCTTCGGTTGTTGTGAGGAAGTTGTTGTCGTTGGAGGGATGACCGGTGTTTTAGATTGAGATGAGGGTCCTTCGGCTTGTTTCTGTTTCTTTGCCTGAGAATTAGGATCCCTGTCTTCATCATCTCTTTGACGCTTCAGTTTATCGGCCTCTGTGCTGCAAGTCACTTTGTTCATTTTGTCTTTCAATGCTTCCAGGACTTTGGCTTCTTCAGGAGTCAAGGTGAACTTGCTTGCCAGCTTGTCCAAGAGTTGAGCTTCCAATTCATCCAGAGATAGCCCTGGTAGTGGAGCAGTAGACTTGTCAGCTCGAAGAGTAAATGTTGTCGATCGGATTACTTTCTTGACAGCTTGCTCTGCGAACTTGGTGAGTCCATCTCTCATGGGTGCCAGCAGATCTTTCAACTCAGCAACTAAGTGTTGTGCCATGTACTCTTGTGCTTGAGCTGCTAATGTGGCTTCCAAGTTCTCCTGTACGTCTTTAGCTAAGAAAGTGTCAACTTTGTCTTGCAGCTCTTGGACGTTCGAATTCAGCTTTGTCAATTCAGCAACTTGGGTTGCTAGTGTTGCAACCTGATCTTCCAGTCTGCTTCTCTTCTTTTTCATGTACTCTTCTGAATGCTGACTTAAGCAACTTTGATGCAGCAGAGGCTTTGGTGCTTGGTTTCTTGATAGATTTGTCATGTGTTGATTCGGATGCAGGAGGTGATGACTGTGAGGATTCAATGATGGTGGTAAGGTCTTTGTCATCTCCTATCTGTGGTTTGCGTTGATCAACTTTCTTTGCTTTGGATGCTTCTTCTTTCAACCTTTGTTCTTTAGCCAGTCTTTAAGCTTCGGCCTTAAGCCTTAGTTCTTCAGCAAGCTTGGCTTCTTCTTCCCTTTTCAACTTTTCTTCAGCCAGCTTGGCTGCTTCTTCAGCTTTCCTGCTTTCCTCCATACGGATAGCTTCTTCCAGTTTGGCTTGGGCAAGCTCCTCAAGCCTGGCCTCTTTAGCTTCCTATTTTCTCTTCAATTCCTCTTCCTGAGCCCTTTCTCTGAGCTCCATTTCTTCCATAGTCATCAACCTTGGAGCATCAGTATCCATGGGATCTTCCTCTTCTTCTTCTCCCATTGCTGTAGCATTAGTCATTTCAATGTCTGTGGGAGATACTGAGGGATTGTCGTAAACGACCAAGTCTGTGTTGATCCCTGTGGTAGGCTCAGGAATGCTGCTTGATCCTCCAGCTTCTGTGGTTTATGAGAACACTGGAGGTGGAGGTAAATTAGCATTGAATGCATCAATTCGGCTGTGGAGGAGACCCAGATTGAGAGCCCTTTCATTTTCTTCTTCAACTGAAAGGCCTACAGACTCTTGTTCAGCAGTCACTGGTTCCTTCATCTTCTCTCTCCTAATCCTTTCTTCTTCCAAAATTGTCTGAGCTTCAGTGAATGGTCTTTGATTGAGGTATGATGGATATTTGGCATTATCGGCAAACCCATCAATGTTTTTCTCCCAATCTTCGAAGGTCAAGTCTTTGTCATCAATGTCATCAAGGTTGACATCCTCGGTGATATTGGCAAAGGCCTCCCTATAAACCGGACCTTCATCGGATTCGGTTTGTTCAGAGTCAGACAGTTTTGGAGGTGATTGTGGTGAGGGAAACCACCCAGGTTCAGGAATGGATGCGGGCTTCTTGGCAGGAATCCTTCTCTTGAGAGTACCCTTCTTCTTCTTAGACTGAGTGGAACTGCCTGAGCTCCCAGTCTTACTGCTTTTCTTACCCTTCTTTTGCATGCAGGAGGGTAGAACAACTTCGTCAAGGAAACCAACTTTGTCATCCTTAAGAGCTTGTTCGTAATACTTGTAATTCTTGCAAGCCTTCACTTTGGCATTCAGGAGACAATCGGGAAGTTTCTTTCCTTGCTTGCGTGTGCTGGTATCAAGTCTCTTGATGACTCTGAGAGTATCTTCATTTCTGAACGTGTTCTTATCTTCGTCATCAAGTCTCTGTGGGATATCGTCATACTCACGAAGGAAGCTTTCGATGAGTAGTTTTGTGAAGCGGACAAATGGAATGTTGGTTGTCTTGTGTTGAATGTGCCACACAAGGTCTTCCCAAATGATACTGGCATAATCAACTTTCTTCACATTAGCCACTGCCCAGAAAAGTTTAAGGTGTGGGAGCTTTGGGTGTTCATGGCCAGTATCTCTGCCAGATAAGGACTTGGCAATCAGAATGTATAGTGTTCTCCATGGTTGTGGAAGATATCTAATGTTGACCCTAGAATGTCTTGTAATAACTTCTTCTGATTCGTCATACCCAATATCCCGTAACCACGCTATCAGCTCTTCTTCGGTGGGAACTTGATCATATACTTCATCTGGGCCGAGTTCTGGTAACCCAAGTACATTCCTGAGCATATCAATGTCCACAGTGACCTGACGGTTATGAAGCATACAGGTGAAGGAAGCCTCCCCAAGATCTAGCTGAAGTGTATGCCAAAACTGGTGGATGTAAAAGCAGGAGACTGAGGCAGACTTGGTGAACAACAACTTGTTGGGGTGATATAGAAGAGCATCCACTGCAACAATACATGAGGACTCGTTGCAAGTCATTTTGTTGAAGTTGATACGGAGGTTGTTCTTTCCAATCTTCCTGGTGTAATCATCTGGGAATGTCTCTTCCCATGAAAGCTTAGGTTCGGGTTCTGGTCCGTATGGAACGTCATTGTGTTCTGCCATCTGAATTGATCACAAACAAATACAAACATGGCAATGGTTTACATTGTTAGCAAAGACATCAAATTACTTGATTTGCATATTATACATTGATCAGTGGGTGTTTGTGTGTGTGAAAACTTTTGATATGACAAACTTGTGTTTTATCACATGGTAGAAACTTTTAACAATTAAGTTACAACATGATTTTATCATTACAAGAAGTTACACTTTGTAAATTTTACAACACTTAGAAAAATTCTTGATATGGACAAGTTTACGCGTAACATGAAGAATCTACGCGTAACATGACATAAGCGTAAGAAATGAATTTAGGCGTAAGTGCAAAGTCTTCGCGTAAACTTATAAGTTACGCGTAAGGTGAATCTTAAGCGTAGGGTCAATCTTACGCGTAAGATAAATCTTAGGCGTAGGAATTGAACTTATGCAAAGGATTACCCTTAAGCGTAAGGTATAACTTATGCGTAGGTTATGACTTATGCGTAAGTTCAAGACTTGTGCGTAAGGTCAAACTTATGCGTAAGAATTCTTATTTAAGCGTAAACCTTGTCTTATCCAAGACAAAGTTTGTCCACGTGTCGAATCTTACGCGTAAGATTCAATCTTACGCGTAGGATGAACAATTTGCGCGTAAACATGCCATTTTCCAGAAAATCACCTTGCGTAATTAGAGTTGTTTGATTCCTGAAAGTGTAAAACACACAATCACTGATCAAAAAACATTTTAACACACTTAGTACCCATTTTTATGCGTAAACATGCATTAATATGAGTTACGCGTAAACCCGTATGAACACTTAATCACAAATACAATCAAACATGATTCTGGGTAAAAATAATCATAGGGCAAGTGATTATGACATCCTAAGGATCACATGGTCCAAGTTATAACAAGAATTGACCACAAAATTATTAGATCATAACTGCTCATGCATACGAACCCTAAACCTATGATGCTTGAACAATACATGTTTCTGAAACAATTAAACCATAGTAGCATGATCCTAGGCATACAAGAACACAATCCTCGTCACCAATTTCAATCCAAACGCATAAAATCAAGAACCCCTAATTCCATCGTATGAACCCTAAACTCAAATTGATCGATTAAATGTATCTGGGTGTGATTGGAGTTTAGAATCATGTTTAATATCATCTAAGGATCAAAACCCACTAACAAATTTAACCATTAACATCACAAATTTCTGGGTTCTTGATTACGCATAACCCAAGATTAAATTAACCGATTGACACAAATTGAACCGTTGGATTGTTATGAAATTTAAAACCCTTGTTTGAAGTAATGATCAAAACATGTTTACACTTACAGATTTGAAGATTGATGCACGAATTATTCAAATGATTGTGAGTCGTTGATCGTGTAGGTGAAAAAGTTATTACTTTTGCAGGTGGGAGTAAATGCTTGGTCAAGGTTTGGTTTTGACCAAAGGTTAAAAATAAGATTCATGTATTGACACAATTGGTCCCTTAACCTTAACTTACATTTACTCTTAATGCCTAAACTCATTATCACTTTTAACTTACGTTAATAATACCAAGTAACGATAAGAACAACTTGTGGTACTCCCCCTCGACCTTAGACCGTAGTCAAAAAATACTGAAAAAATTTATTATATTGGTCAAGGAGAGTAACCCAAAACACTTTTTGAATCAACACTATTGATAAAACGTATTTATTTTTGGTAAAATGCAAGTATAAAAATTAATATATTTTTGAGAAATTTGAAGAATTACTTTTCCTCCCCCACAACACTTGTTTTAAATATTTGAAGACATTTTATAAAATAGTGTTGAAAGAGGTGGTTTATACTTGCATTTTTTATTTTTTTTATTTTTTTTATAAGAGACCAAAAATCTTTTTGAGTTTTTGATTGGTTTTATATTTTTGTATTTTGTTTTTGAAAAAATATTTACAAAGGTAGTTTTGATGTTTGACGATCAATTGTGTTTTAAAAACTTTTCCAGATCATCTGGAGTCAAACATCTCATACCAATTTGGTGAACTAGACTAGCAAACCTTGATGGGGCTAAGGATTTGGTAAGTAAGTCTGCCAATTGGTACTCAATCCCAACAAAATAAAGTTCAACGGTACCCTTTTCCACATGCTCTTTGATGAAGTGATATCAGAGATCGATGTGTTTGGATTTGCAGTGATGTACTGTGTTGCAGGAGATAGCAATTGCACTTTTGGAATCACAGTAGATAGGAATCTTATTGAATAGGTAGCCATAATCCTTAAGTTGTGATCTCATCCAAATGACTTGAGCACAACAAGCAGACATGGCTACGTATTCAGATTCTGTAGACGACAGTGATGTGTAGTCCTACTTCTTTGATTGCCATGACACAAGTTTGTCTCCGAGAAATTGTAATCCACCAGATGTACTTTTGCGTGTGTCTAAACATCCTGCATGGTCAGCATCTAAAAAAGCAATTAGTTCAAAACCAGAATCCTTCGGATACCAGATTCCCAAGTTAATGGTTCCCTTTATGTATCGAAGGATTCTTTTGACCTCACTGAGGTGTTTTTCAGTTGGTTTAGACTGATAGCGAGAGCACATGTAGACAGCAAATACAATATCAGGTCTACTAGCTGTGAGATACATGAGGGACCCAATCATACTTCGGTATTTGGTAGGGTCAACAGGAGTCCCATGTAAATCAGCATCTAGTTTTGTGGTATAGCCCATTGGTGTATTATAAGTATCACAAGACATCATTCCATGTTTCTTTAAAATTTCAAGAGCATATTTGGACTGATTTATAAAAATTCCACGGGGTGATTGATGAACTTGTAGTCCTAGAAAGAACGAAAGTTCACCCATCATGGACATTTCAAAATTATCTTTCATTAATTTTGCAAAATCATTAGAGTAACTTCTTTTTGTTGAGGCAAAAATAATGTCGTCGACATATATTTGAACAACAAGTAAGTCCTCCCCGTAGGTTTTTGTAAATAGTGTTGGATCCACCGATCCTTTAGAAAATTTATTGGCCAGCAAGAAAGTGGACAGTTTGTCATACCACGCCCGTGGGGCTTGCTTAAGTCCGTAGAGTGCCTTTTTGAGTCGGTAAACGTGATTAGGACGCTCAGGATCAACGAAGTCGTCTGGTTGGCTCACATACACTTCTTCACGGAGTTCTCCATTAAGAAATGCGGTTTTCACATCCATTTGGTAAACAACCATGTTCCTGTGTGCAGCATATGCCAAAAAGATCCGAACAGCTTCATGTCTAGCCACTGGAGCAAAGGATTCTGCAAAATCAAGTCCTTCTAATTGGGAGTATCCTTTTGCTACCAAACGTGATTTGTTGCGTATGACAGTCCCTTCTGCATCAAGCTTATTCTTCCAGATCCATTTTATCCCGATGACAAAGACTCCGTCAGGTCTTTCAACTAATTCCCAGACTTCTAATCTTATGAATTGCTGAAATTCCTCTTGCATAGATTCAATCCAGTTGTCATAAGTCATTGCTTCTTTAATGTTCTTTTGTTCTTCTTGACAAACTGTGAGTGCATAGATACAAGTTTCTCCATCAGTGTGAAGTCGTTGTCTTGTCATTTAATAATGTATTAATTGTATTAGGTGAGTATTCTTTTTTTAGTTTTATGTGTGCTTTGAATCCTTGTAAGTAATGCTTATAAGGTAGTATTTTTCACTTAAGGGGCATTTTAATGACTACTATTTAATAGCATTAATATTGTTTGATAGAAAAGTGGTCTGAAAATGACTCCACGCTTATTTTTGTTGTACTATATGCTTGTTTTGTTGTAATTCTCAAAATTAGGTGCATTAAAGTGTTGTAAATTATGCTTTATTTCTTGTAAATTTGAAAATTTTGGAGAGAGATTCATTTGTGCATTATATATAGTATAGATATTCGGTTCAATAGTCAATAAAGTCAACATTAAGTTTAAGGGTGCGTTTGGTTTATAAGTGGGATTAGAATTGATTCGGATTTGAGAAAGATTTGAAAAAAAAGAAGGAGAGAGAAATTTAAAACATGTTTAAATTATATAATTGTTTATATGTAAATTGAGACATTATATGTTATTTTAAAAATTGAAAAATAAAAGATAAAAGATAGAATAATTAAGGGTGTGTTTGGTATGCCGCCATGAATCACAATGAGAATAATTTTGATAGTAGTGGTGGGCCCCTCGGTATGAAAGATCCATACCTTACCCTTTTGAGGTATATGGAGTATAAACATTTGTCTCATTCATTACCATAGTGGTGGGCCCATTCATCTTAAACAAACATCATTAATCACTTTCATAATCATTGTCTCATTCCCATAGTGGGATACCAAACGCACCCTAAATATGTGGTTAGAAAAACTAAGGAGCCGTTTGGTTGGTGGGTTTCCCCACCATACAATGACAATGATTGTCATTTAAAATGTTTGGTTGAGTTTTTATATACCAAATAATGGAATTGATTACGTGGGTCCCATGCTGGATTCCCATAGACTCATTCCCTTTTATTTTGGTACATTTTCATTTCATTCCGTGGGCTCATATTTTTTCCACTACAAAATTCAATTATCTATACACTTTTTCACACAACAAAACACTAACATTGGTAATGATAAACTTTTATTATATTCATTGTCATTTCACCTCATACCAAATTCGATACCCATTGTGATTCATAGCAACAAACCAAACGACCCCTAAAAAAAAAAAAAAAAAAAAAAACTAAGGGTGCGTTTGGTTTCCTCCTAAGGGAATCAAACTATCACTATGAAAGTGATAATTTGTGTTTGTTTAGAATGTCTGGGCCCACAACTATGACTATGAAAGTCTAATATATTTCATACTCTATATACAACTCTTGAGGAGGGAATGGATCTTTCATAGTTGAGGGACCCACCACTACTATCAAACTAATACCCATTGTCATTCCTCACAGCATACCAAACACACCGTAAACTCTTATTGGTTAGATTTAATCAAAGATGCCAATATACCATGGAATGGATCTTTCATTCCACACCTGTGGCCCAGAAAAAATAGTGTATCAAACAACTTCTATGAAGTTTCTTTGAATCCATACCTCCCCATACCCCTATACCAAACAGGCTCTAAGAAATTCAAGATTCAAGAAATGGGATGCAGACTTTATATGCAGTATAGATGATTTTTATCAATATAACATATTTTACCGGTTATATAAAAAAAGAAAAATAAAACTCACTAAACTCACCATAAAATATTATATGTGACAAAAAACAACAAAGTTTAAATAGATAATAATTTTATAGCTAATTTAAACCATGTTTAATCAGTGGGTTTTAAATTTCTAGATATAAATCGGTGATTAAGTGATACTAATCCTTACCCATATGTAAGTTTATACATATATCAATTGGGAATTGATTGACACATTCTTATTTGTTATTTGTACACTGATAAAACATATCTCCCAACATATATAATAGAGGAACTTGACAAGTCACATATGCCACTAGGCATGAAAAAAAAGACATGCTGGCAAATTAATTACGTGGCTAATCCACCTGGCCAAAAAACACACGCCTCCCTCACCCCTTCCTAATTCCTGCTATAACCACTATTCAAAATCCCTAATTTTCAGCATATTATCAATTCCATTAAATGCACCCAAAATTAAACCACAAAATCTCTTTCAGATTCTTCTGAATCCCTTAATCAAAATTCAGTCTATATTCATAACCTTAAACATACCAAATCAATTTATTTTGATTCTTGATTCAAAATCCTTATTCAAAAAAGGTCTATATTCATAAACTTCAATTCATCAAATCAACTTATTTTGATTCATTATTCAAAATCATGAATGATAATCCTATCACTTCATTTGAAATGCCGTTTATTTCAAAACACAGAAAACTACGGCAATTCAAAAACTCACAATCTCTGTAAACTACTGATCTGAAGACGATGTTGGTATGTATTCAATCCCGTAATTTTAATAAAATTTGTTTTTTTTTTCTGAATCTAATTATTTTGATCTTAAAAAATTAATTACCTTGATAATTGATAAGTTATGTGTTTTTTAATTACGATTTTCTTCAACTAAAGTCCATCTTATATATTCCGGTTAGCATTAGAACTACAAATTAGTTGTTTGGAAAGAAAGTAGGCACCAAGTGTTTGATGAAATTCCACAGAAAGAAGTTTGTAGAATTTATTGCGTTTTAATGCAAATGGATGATTTTATGATTTATTCAAATGGAAATAAATCATAATTCGGAAATTCGAAGGTGTTGATAGTATAGCGATGATCTTAAGTTTGATTTCAATACCCTTATTCAAATCAATAGTTAACCTATGGTAATTGTGTATCAACAACGACCTGTGACACCATCTTCTTGAAGGTAAATGATATTAAGCGTTTCAATTTTTCAAATTTTTCCCCTTTATATGCAAGAATTATAGATATGTTTGCATACCCAAAGAAGCCAAATGCTAAAAATGCCAACTTTACCATGCAGGTTCTCTCTATAAAAATCCACTATGGTAAATTTATAGCAAAAGCAAAGTTTCGAGCTTCACTAGATGATTATGAAGCTACCATTAGAGCACACGTAAGGATTCTCTTATCTTATTTAGGGTAACTTTTGATTTCTTCTAGACTTTTAGTTTATCATGGATCGATAAATTCATGAGTAATTCTGTGACACAGCTACTGACTGTAAATGGCATAAAACAAGATGAACTACAACGAATGAAGGAAAATCATAACCAAATTGAAGCTTACCAGGTTTGTTGACTACAACGCTGAAGGACCTGAAGCTTACCAGGTTTGTTGACTTTTCCCGGGACTTTTAGTATTTTTTATATCAATTCATTATAAAACGCTCATTTTGTGCTTTTGTGTTTATAGGAATATTGTATTAGACATGCAGAAGGTTCACATGTGAAATCAGAAGCCGAGAGGCAAAGAATGGTCCAATGTATTGAAGCAGCCATAGAAAGAAGAGTATCTTAGGTAAGACAATGAAAAATAAAGTATATATACAATTATCCATATTACAGTATGTTTCTTTAACGCTATGTACAACGTACAATACTTAGACTAATGGTTACATGTTTGTGTAGGGGTTGAATCTTGATCTATGCAAACAATCTATGGAATGTGGTGAAGCATAGACTAATGGTTACATGTTTGAGTAGGGATTGAAGCTTGAACTATGTAAACAATCTATGGAATGTGGTGAAGCGGGATAAACAAAATTGGGCAATTATTCTCACCGGTAAACATCTATCCAACTTTCTAATTTCTTTTACTTGTGAAACACCAGTTGGGTGCATGCTATGCATATATGTAGTAGAGCTAATAATTTGGTGCAGTTACATATGAATCGGGCGATTCAGGTTATGTTAATCTGTTAGATAGGTGTAATAAGAATGCAACTAAAATGAAAACCAAACACAGATCTGACCCATTTTAGCACAATGGCCCCGCTGAGACAATTGAATGCAACAACACACATGATCCATCTAAATAAAATGACCCGTGTGACCTGTTTAAAGATAACTAACCCATTTAATAAAAATAAAGGAAACCTATTTTAGCAGGATGACCCATTTTACAAGTTTCAATGGAACCACTCGCGTGATCCATCTGAATTAAATGACCTAACTGATATGTTTAAAGATAATTTGACCCATTTAATAAAAATAAATGGAGTTTAAGTTTATCTTTTGCTGTAGCGTTATAAGCAAGGAAACACCAAGGAAAGAGACTTATATCATTTATGTATTCTACCATTTTTTTTAATTGCTGACGTTGTTGTATTTGGCTGAAGTCCAAATGTTAGTATAGGTGTTGGAAATTTTAGTGAGAAAATGAGTTTTCTCTAAGTTTGGAACATCTTTTTTGCACATAATTACAGTCCTTTATATTTTTTTTTTTTTTTGCATTAACAGGTTTTTAGAACATCTTTTTATCTTTTTTGCACATAATTACAGTCCTTTATATTTTTTTTGCATTAACAGGTTTTTAGAACATCTTTTTTGCACATAATTACAGTCCAAACAGCCTGTAACAAGGTGTGTTAGTACAGCCCCAAACCAGAATTTTAGACCAATATTCCTGCACTTTGCTGCTGTCCAAACAGCCCTCAAAAGGTTCATCCAAACAGCCGCTACACCAGATTTTCAGAAAGGAATTTTTTGCACTATTTTGCCACCCAAACAACCCTTAATATAGCCTGTCCAAACAGCCTATAAAAAGGTATTTCCAAACATCCCTAAAATCAGATCTTATAACGATTTTTAGGCCCGTATTTCCTGTCAAAACAGCCCCTATTAATCTTTCTAAAAGTTTTATCCAAACGCTCCTTGCATTTCAAAGTTTTTCATTGAAGTACTTGTGCCAAATCACTCAATTTTCTGATTTTTTTTTTTTTACTGTGCAAGTTTATGCAAAATTTTATGCATTTGTTTACATGTTAAAAGTTGATCGGATTATATATTTCAATCGGGAGACTAAGCGCAGCAATAAAACGACAGAGGTATTATACTAATGTCCTAATTTAACTCATGTCCTCATTTAAGTGTTTTATATGTTCCTCATTTTTTATTACAATTAAGATATAACCATATAATAAAGTAACTACAACAATATTTTATCACTGTTGTCCGCCTTTCAGATGTTGTCTATACCGAGCAAACTGATTTTCGATCAACTACTCCAGCTTTAGAAGTATTGCTTATGTATTCCAATCGAGAGACTTAGCGCACAATAAAACAACAGAGGTATGTACTCATGTCCTAATTTAACTTATGACCTCATTTAAGTGTTTTACATGTTCCAGTCGCTCATTTTTTTATTACAATTCAGATATAATGGTATAATAAAGCAACTACGACATTATTTATCACTGTAATTTAATTTCTTTTCCAGGTCCGCCTTTCAGATGTTGTCTATACCGAGCAAACTGATTTTGGATCAACTACTCCAGCTTTAGAAGCAACAAATACCCGGGAATTTAGTAATTTGATCACTGCCACATTAGGTGCCTAGAGTACTCCAGTGCTGGTATGATCTTATAAGAACTGTAATTTAAAAAACTATTGAGTTTAATCTTATTAGTACTTATTTCTTTTGCGCCTTTTGACGTATATATCTAAATATTGACAGTTGGTGTAGAATAGTTTTGACGATAACTATTGTGACAATTCCACTATTATAAACTTATTATAGCGATTATCTATTCTTAAACTTATTGATACGATTTGATTTAACATGTTAGGCTAAATCTCTGGGAATAACATTTAAATTTGGAACATTAGTCATCTATAACTTGGCCTACTTTGATCACCAACAATAAAATGAAAGTTGATATGGAGTTCACCTTTGACTTCAGTTGCTAATGTTGTGTCTCAGTCACGGCAACCAGCAAGTGGGTTTGACTGAGTGATGGGACCGTACACAGATACATCTTCGGCAAATCATTCAAAATTTTCACTTTCCACTCAATATTTGAAAATGCAAGAATACATTAAACGTTGTTGATGCTGTTGTTAGTTATAATATTCATTGGTCTGAATATCTTCTATTATGTTGATGGAAACAGATACCAAAAAGGCTTGATTGTTGCATTTAAGTTGAAGAGCACATCAGTTGAAAATGATAACCAGGTCAAGTCCGGTGATGCTAAACCATATTCCATGGAATAGGAGACTGAGATGGAAAAAGAGAATGAAGCAAATGCTTATGCGAAAGCCAGTTCAGAGGCTGATGAAGCTAAAAGGAGAATAAGAAGAATAATACAGAGACTAAAAGCTCTTGCTTATAAAGTGGTTGAAGTTTATTTATCAATCATTTCCAAGACCTTAGGTAGAATCTTACAGGAGATTGATGATGATATCAGGACCTGTTGTCAAGAGGTTGGTAAGTTGGGAAAAACAATAACAACTCTTCCAGAAACCTTTAAGCCTCAGAGAACAGTTAAAAAGATATTTGCAGATCGGTTGAAAATGATTGAAATCGGGGAGGGTGTCGACTGAGCGGTTGGTGAAGCACTTGCTTTTGCAACATTGCTGGTGGAAGGCAATCACGTAAGGTTGAGTAGTCACGATGTCGAAAGAGGTACTTTCAGTCGTACGCATTCTGTACTTCATGACCAATAAATGGGAGATCGTTATTGCCCTTTGGACCATGTTGTTATGAATGAACATGAAGAAATGTTTACATTGAGCAACAGGTTAGTTTGTATGAATTATAGTCTTTATAATTCCACCGTAGATACTGAGATGTTCATATGTGCAACTAATGCAACAATCTGGATAACAATTAGTTTGTGGTCACTGTAACTTAAATGCATCATGATTGGTTAAATTTACTCTATAGGGGTCACATGACAATAATTAATTAAGCACAATTTCATATTACGTTCAAGTATGCATTTAAGTAAGTTGGATTCTAAATAAGTGAGAAAGGTTCGAAAATTTACAACATCAAAGATCACAAAATAAAATTTTAAGCAAGTAAATAGGTCAAGCGGCGAAGAAGGTTGATATTTTTAGATTCAACAGTTAAGTTCAATAATGATATAATGATTAAAAATGATGAGATAAGATATGAATAACAATATAACAATTGTAATAATATCCAAGTTATAATAATAATTTAGTGTCATATTAAGTACATAATTGAACGGGCTATGCTTTGATATTTTGTTATTGCGTACCACTTTAAAACTTTTTTTCCTCTCATATTCGATAACCGTTTATTTCTTTTCGTTCTTAATGCATACAGTAAAATATTTGTACGTATATATCTTATTTTTCGTTAACTTATTTTTTCAAAACGACAATTACAAGTCATGCCCAGCCATCGGGCGGGCCCTGAATTTGGCAACTAAAGCTATGGAAGAAAGAGACTAATATATAATGATGACATGAGCTGTAACAAATAAATATTACTAAGCAAGATACTGTTAAGAATACATGATTATTAAAATCACTACTCATACAACTACATTTTTTTTAAGTGAGCATCCAAACACTCTTTAAGGATCATTTAATATTTGTTTTGTTAAAATGTAATCTAACTTGCGGCTCAAGAAGAATAAGTGCGCACCTAGAAAATTAGTTGGCTTCAACCACGTTATTAAAAGGTTTTGCATAGCATAATACAGATTTGACCAACATAGGAGTCACTTACAATTCGAAATGCGTAAACAGTGTATACTGTTTAAAAATAGGATGAGACATCAATGATCAAAGTAATATTTGGACTACATTTTAACGGATACCAATGTTGATACTGTTTGAGAGATGTATTTGAAAGGTGTAATTAAAGGGTACATAAGACATGGTATGATACAAGTTCTTTATTACTTTTCACGTTATTTATGTAATTTGTATGTAAAATATGCATTTAGTTTAAGTGGGATTTTTGTTATCTGCCGTTTTGCAGGTGACATATTTGGATTCAAGACAAGTGGAATTTTTGAAGAAAGGATGATGGAGATAACCACGTGAAAGATGGTTTTATAGCATTTGGTTGTTGGCAAGATATAAATCAAACCATTATTTATTGATCTAAGCAAAGTTGGTGGTACACATGAATTATGATCATCTTACTAGATTCCACATAATTTCCAACAATATAACTCTTTCGATTTCAACCAACGGAAGATTATATAGATTTCTTTAGTTTTATTCATCCTTGCATACCATGATATGCAATTGATAAGCGGATTCCTACCTGTATTTTGATTGTCTCGATTCGTCCACTGCTGCTACTGATAATGGAAAAGGTTATGAAGTTGAATTCTTTGCCTTCTTGAAGGTGGTTAATGCCAACCAAATACAAAGACAAGCAAATAACTATTACATAGTCATTTCATGTCATATAATTTTAATCAATATTACACAGATTGCTTCGATGCTAACTATGGGTTATTTTAGTGACCATTCCAACATTGAAGAGAGTGATGTTGAGACCAACAATATTGTGAACTTTGACTATGACAATCTACATCTAGGATGGTCTCCGGAGTCATCTCCAAAATTTCATGTTTAGTATCTTTAGAATGGTTTTGTTTGAGTTTTACAAGTTAGTAATGCTTCAAATATTAAAAACTTAATGTCTTAATCATGTTTTAATTTTATTTAATGTATTTATCAGTTTAAATATCTATGGATAGATTTTTACAGTGCTAATATGCAATTAGACAATTTTGAAACGATATGTTTATCATTAACAAAATAAATATGTAACTTTAAACTTAAATGTATTGATCTAATAAGTAATAATATTATTAAATTTACTTGACGCTAGCCCGTCCATCGGACGGGTCATGCGACTAGTAATAAGCATATAACTGCTGAATGCACAAATAAGAGTGTACAAATAAGAAATTAGAATGTGTAAAATTGCATGTTGAAGGAAGCCATGCTGAAGTGATACAAGGAAGGCGTTCTGCAGCGGGAGAGGAGCATTGGAAAGAGAATGCTGCACTTAGGAAATTAGAAAAAAAATGGATAAAAAAATAAATTATGAAACTGAAGAAGATGAATGTTTAGAAACATTCAGTTATGATGATGTACATTTGGCATACGCCTCGGATTAATGTCATTATGTAACGAAATATATTTTAAATGATAATTTTAATCTTGATTTTATGAGTTTTTGCTTTCAATTGCATGTTTGTATATGCATATGCAGTTTAGCGGGTGTTTGGATTTAACCAGTTTGACTTTCACAAGCCAACATACACCCAAAAAGTGAATGACTGTGTAACCAACGGTGTATTTTAGTCATGATATAATTTATTAACTTGCTACTTAACGAGATGTTAACAATACATCATATGAGGAAAGAACACACTACTATGGTGAATTTCTATGAAGATCCATGCTTGCTAACTTCAGAGAAACAACAACTAAGCAAAAAAATGATGATGTTAAAGGAGTTTGGGTTAGATTTAACTTAGATATGGTTGAAAATGTGATTGGACTATTATGCCCCTGAAACTACAACATAAAATGTGTGTTGACCTTGCCCAAATGGGTCAAGGGACGCATTCGGACTCAAATTCGTAAGGTTTGAACGCCTGACAACGAATTTTGAAAGTTAAGGTGCCCTGTGATATTTCGTGAAAAGTTTAGGGACCAACGGTATATTTTACTCTTATATATACGGTGTTACACAATTTTATTATTATTATTATTATTATTATTATTATTATTATTATTATTATTATTATTATTATTATTCACGATGTCATATTTAAAAAAGAAAACAAGGTGAATTGCTCTATGGTAGCGCTCTGATTTAGTTCTAACATAATAATAATAATAATAATAATAATAATAATAATAATAAAATTGTGTAACACCATAAATATACAAGTAAGAGTGGCCAAAAGCTAATACTTATCATGTGTAATTCGTTAATGGCCAAAAGCTAATACTTATCAGGGGGTGGCAATATTGCCTCACTTTGCCTCCTTTTTCAAAGAAAACAACCAATCAAGTTTGTCCAACACATTTTTTGCCTAATCTTGCCTAAACACTCTTTTTTAGTGGCAATCTTGCCTAAGTTTTTGCCTAATCAAGCATTAAATGTTTATCAATAATAAAATTTAAATTAAAAAAACATAAATAAAAAACAACTATTTTATTAATAATAATGCAATAATTATTACATAATACTTAAAAAAAAAACATAAATTAAACTAAAAATTGCAAGGCTATCCATACTTTGCTGCGAATTCACGTTTTTTTTTTTTATTGCAATTTCCCGCATATCCGGTTCTTCTATGTTATTGTGCGGTTCGTTGAAAAACTTAAAAGCTCGGATAAAGGCCTTTTCTTGTGCACCTTGTACTTGTGCCGCCATCAATTTTTCGGCCAACTCATCCTTTGCACGTTTTTTCTCTAGCGACTCCGCTAATAGTTGTGATTTCTTTGAAGCATAAATTTCTAAAGTCGCAGCAACACTATTACTTGTGGACGACTCAGAAACACTTTTTTTGCCCCGTCTTTTTCGGGTAGGAGTAGTGTCTTCATTCAAATCCGGAATAATTGTCTCAACATTGTCGTTGCTCGATTCAGACGACTTTTTCCGTTTATCAGAATTAGACGATGATGATTGTCCGACAATTGGTTGTTCCAACCATTTGTCATTTTGTCTTACAATTTCCCAAGCATCAATGTGTCCAATAGTCTTGCCTTTTGTTTTTTTTTTAAAATCGGCCATGGCATTTTTAATCACGTCAAGATCGTCACAACCACTATCTCGAAGACGGTTCTACAATTATAAAAGTAATAAATATAATTTGATACAATCATATCAAATATAAACTATATCCAAAAAAATATAATTCAAAAATATACCGATTGGATGTAGAGTAGGGGTGTAATCGAGCCGAGACAACTCGCGAGTAACTCGAGATCGACTCGAAAAATACTCGATTCGACTCGATTTTAAACGAGTCGAGCTCGAGCTCGAGCTACTCGTGTAAGATGTCGAGTCGAGTTCGAGTTCTATGTTACTCGGCTCGTGAAGCTCGCGAGCCTTAACGAGCTTTTCTATAATTACATATATGCCCTTCAAGAATATACGAGCCGAGCTCGAGCTTGAATTTTGAGCCGAGCTCGAGCTTTTCTATAGTGACTTTTTCAAAAACTTGATTTTATTTAATATATACGAGACGAGCCGAGCCGAGCCTCGAGCTCGAGTTTTAGTGATTGAGCCGAGCTCGAGCTTGAATTTTGAGGCTCGGTCGAGCTCGAGCCGAGCTTCGAGCTCGAGTATTATATGTCGAGCCGAGCTCGAGCTTGTCAATACTCGACTCGACTCGGCTCGTTTACACCCCTAATGTAGAGGCCGTTAAAAATATTCATTTCGGCATTCATATTTTTCCATTTTGTGTTCAAGCCATAGTGTGTTCGTTCATGATTTGGTACGTTTTGAGAGAAATGTTCAAGGATTCTTCCCCAAAAGCTTGCCGACTTTTGTTGATTCCCGATTTTTGAACAAGTCGAGATATGCACCCAAGCTTTTGCCAAAGCGACCTCATCATCCGTTGTCCAAGGTTTGCTTCTAGCTTTACTCGGTTTTGGTATTTCTACAATTTCTTCATCATCATTTTCTCCTTCACCTAATTAATCACAAAACAAGAATGTATTTAAAAAAATAATAATACGATTTAAAATATATATATATATATATATATATATATATATATATATATATATATATATATATATATATATATATATATATATATATATATATATATATATATATATACACGATTTAACAAAAATTAAAATACAATTTAAAAAAAGTATTCGATTTAATAAAATACAATCAAAAAAATTAAATGTATACGATTTATAAATAAAAAAAAATACGATTTAATAAAAAATTATTTATATACATATATGACTAAAAAAATTAGTAAACCTTACCCGTTGTATTCGTAAATTGAGTTTCGGGGACAAATTCAAGTTCGTCATCTTCATTATCTTAAATTGGTAATTGACGTTCTACACTAGGTTCACGTCTTGCTCGACCATCACGGTAGTCGTTGAATGGATTAAATTCATTAGTCATTAAAATATTATAATTGGCCGGATTCATTGGAGGAGGATTTTGAAAATATTGCGGTTGTGGTTGAGGTTGAAGAGGATAAAGGTTTTGATTTGGAGGTTGGGGATAGTAAGGTTGAGTTGGAATTTGAGTGCGATTTGGAGGTTGGGGATAGTAAGGTTGATTATGATGTTGCGGACGCGTGAATTGGGATGGACCGGGTTGTGATCGAGACCCACGTCCTCGACCTTTGTGTGAGCTTGAACCATGTTTGGATTGATGATCCATAGTTGTTTTTTGAAAGAGATTGATTTGAATGTTTGGAATATATTTGAAATATTATGTGTAATTTAAATTGTAAATTTTGAGATTTTTAAGGGAATTTTTTTTTTTTTTTTTTTTTTTGGAAAACATCCCCAACGTCCGGATCCTTCAATGCAACGTTCAAATTCGTCTTGGAAATTGCTTGTGCCGAATCGGTGAAGTCTACCGCTTGCCATACCGAATTTTGCTTGCCGCTTGTATGGCAATGGGAATTGCCGATCGGCACCTCTTGCCGAACTCATTCTACCGCTGGGTTGCCACTACCCTCATGTGTAATTCATTAAAAATATACTGATGACAAGTGACTTAGAAGTTTTAAACAATATTCAATTAACAAAAATAAGATTTTTGACACACTTTTATACTTCGAAATAAAAGATGATATAATTCATGAGCCTCAGAAAAACCTCTCAGTCTGCCCATGAATATAGGTACGCATATAGTAGATGGGGTAGGTTATTCTCACGGGCCCTATTTCTATTAACCGAACCCTCTTTAAAAGAGGTAGCCCACTTTTATTTTTTATTTTTTTTTCCTTATTTTGTCGTTTAATTGTCTTTTTTTTTTTTTTTTTTTTTTTTTTTTTTTTTTTTTTTTTTTTTTGTAATTTTTTTTGGTATAGTATATATTTTTTGTAATGTTTTGGTATAGTATATATTTTTTGTAATGTTTTTTTTGTGTTTATTTGTTACGTTTATATAATTAACGTCCAATGCGTTTTTATTTAATTAATAACAACAACAAATAACATGTTAAACGTTACCACATTAAACGACTATGACAATAAACGTTACCAAAAAAATTTCAACTTTTATTATTTTTAACAAAATACTTTTTTTTTAAACTTTTATAACATTTATTACAAAAAAAAAAAAAAAAAAAAAAAAAAAAAAAAAAAAAAATTACAAATTTTTTTTTTAATTACAAAATTATATTAAAAATTTACAACTTTTATTTTTTTTGCAAAAAAATTTCAACTTTTATTCAAATCATTTAAAAGATCATGGAGCCGGGCACTTGGCTGTTACAAAATTATATTAAAAATTTACAACTTTTATTTTTTTTACAAAAAAATTTTAACTTTTATTATTTTTAACAAAATACTTTTTTTTTAAAAACTTTTATAACATTTATTACAAAAAAAAAAAAAAAAAAAAAAAAAAAAAAAAATTACAACCTTTTTTTTTTTTTTTTAATTACAAAATTATATTAAAATTTACAACTTTTATTATTTTTAACAAAATACTTTTTTTAAAAAACTTTTATAACATTTATTACAAAATATATATATATATATATATATATATATATGGCCGCATATTTTGACCATGGCAGTGGGGGACAAAAAAAGAAATAGGGCAGTGGGCTAGGGGCTAGGTGGCTAGGTGGCAGTGGGCTAAGGGCATAGAGCCCGCTCGGTTAACAGCACCCATAGTAGATATCTGATTATACATCGAGATGATCAAATATGCACATTTGTTTTACAACAAAATCTTTAAACGGCGTAGGATGAGACATATGACCATACTATCTCAACTTTTGTTAAGAAGTAAGTGAAAACGATATTTTTCCGCATAATATACGAGTCAGCCATTTTCCTAGATTTAACAATGTAGGAGGTGTTTGTTTCTGCTAATATAGCCGGCTTATTGCTTATTTGGTTTTAAGCCTATGTTTCATAACTTCATTTTTTGTGGCTTATTTTGTAATGTTTGGCTTATAGAAGCTTATCATGACGTAATAAATATATAAGCCGAAAATTTCAAAATAAGCCACACAAATGATCTTATGAAATATAAGCACAAAATCCAAGAAGCCATAAACTAGCTATATAAGCCGAAACACACACTCCTAGAGTAGCACCTTATTTATTTATTTTTAACTAGTACTATTGTTATTCTATTACTACGAAACATACTTGTACATATATCTTTTTTTTAACGATGATTTCATTAAAAGCAAAAACTCTCTAGAAGTGAGTTAGAAGAAAATTACAAAGCTTATAAAGCTAAGAGTTCCAACGATTTATATTATGACATTTACACTTAAGCCAAGAGAAAGAAAAAATACGAATAAAATCGAAAAGATCACTTTTCCTCGTAGAATGAGAATTCAAAGTAACGCTATTTTGATACCGCCATTAATCCCACAAAGAAGCCGCAAAAATAATATACACATCTATACTATATTGTAATGCATTTGGGACTATTATATAATTAAAAAGTCTTAAAATTCATACTTTTTGTTTCTTATTATAGAAAGATTTCAAATATTGATTGAAGAAAGATTTCAAACATTAATTGTAGAAAACTAAAAAAGATAAAACCTGAAAAAAAAATGAAAATTGAAAAACTAGAAAACTGAAAATTGGAAAAACAAGAAAACTGAAAACTGAAAAACTAGAAAAACTGAAAACTGAAAAACTGAAAACCTGAAAACCAAAAAACAGAAAAAACTGAAAACAAAAATCTTAAAATAAAAAACAAAAAAGTAAAAACAAAAAAGCAGAAAATCTTTACTTATAAAATATGAAAACAATTAAATGTGTAACCGACAACAAAATTTTGTTACAGAATATCCACTGCCGCATTATGCAGATACGTGATCTTTAAAGCCCATTGAAGCTCGCCCATTATCTAACCGCTTGTACTGTTGTACATGTATCTAACAACATAAATAATGTTACACATGTAGGTCCCCATGGATGGTAGGGAAGCCCATTTTTTGTGACATTGGTCATTGATGAGATGTTAACGGATATAAAATGATAAATTATTTTTTCATGTCGGCATGAACATTTTGCACATCATGATATAATTATTTATGGAAATGGTCCTTGCATCCATGTATAAATTGTGTTTCTCTTTTTTTTCAGGTTAAATTTTATTGTTCTGGAGTTTCACTATTAGATTAGATTTTGTAACGAAACAATCAAAAAAAGATTTGTAGTGAAAAGTCCTTTTTACTAATTTTATTTATATAGTTTAGGCACTAAATACCGAAATTTTCAAAAGGGTTTGAGCTCAACACATACGATATTTATTTGTCTAGAATTCCATTTTATTTTGTAAAACTTATACAAAGGTGTTACGCAAAATCATCATATCCACAAAAATGTAACGAAATCATTATTTAATCTCTATCAAAATAAATAAATAAATATTGTCTTTCAAACAAGGTGAAAAGCAAAAGCTATATGATGATGTAATAAAAATTTGTTTTCATCATGACGTGTCTAGTTTTGGCACAAATTTGACCATTCTATTCTATTTTTTTTTTTTTTTGAACGGTTCTTTCGGAGAAATCCTTGACCAATTCGAAACTTGATGGGGGGAAAACCTTCAACTTAAGCCGCCCGAAGGCACGACACTTAATTTGAAGTAAACCCTGCCTTCTCCAGATTCGAACCCTAGTGGGTTGAAACCTTTATTGAAGGACTTTGAAAGCCTAGTATCAACAGACCCTGTGATCAAAGAGGACTTCCCGGATGGTCACTCATCCGGTACTACCCTCTTAGTGGCACACTTAACAAGTTAAGTGTTTACCACTAGACCACATGGTTGTTGATGACCATTCTATTCTATTGTTGGCAAAAATTTAATACGCTTAGATTTTTTTTGAGCTAAAGCCTAAAATTGCAATCAGTTGTGTATTTTTGGCATGGAATATCAGCACCACTTTCATATCTTGAGCTTACATAAATGAATGGGACATTGATATTTCAAGACATTAGTGATTAGAATAGTCATGTTTAACTCGTTTTAAAGTTGTGAACACCTTAATAACATGTTGGCGTATGTGTCCGAACGGTGTACAACCTTCGGACTTTTCTACCGCCTCCGGTAACGAACCCTTCGGATCCTTATCAATAAGCCGGAGGGTCAAACAGAGCCATCGTATTATCCGAGGACTTCTTTTTTACTCGAAGGACAATAGCATTAATTGTGGTCACGCCGTCATCCTAAATTCTCAGAGATTGTGTTACCCACGTGATCTGACACCTACCTACTACGTACAGTGTAACACTGTTTGCTCCTTCCCGAGGTAAAGCAGGTAAAGAGGTGAGGTAGCATAAATACCCCCACCTCATTTATGTCACACATCTAACACACACACACTGCATTTACTCTCAGACGTTCCTTATCCTTCGTATCACACATACTTACTCTCACACCAGAGGTCGGTCCTGGAAACACTCCCGGGGCGAGCCTAACGTGTGCTTCTTGTGTGCAGGTCTCTAAGCTTATTCGAAGATCCTACACAAGAAGTAAGTACCCACAAGATTTTACCTTAACAAATTGGCGCCATCCGTGGGACCCGTTATTCATTCTACCTGAGAAAGATGACTGGTCCTCCCCCTCCACCCTTTCATACCCCGCTTTCATCAGCCGGAGGGAGCGGAGTAAACACCAACCCGGACAACACGAACAACCCAGTGAATGATTCCCCAAACCTTCAAGAGTTAATTCTTGGACAAATGGCGTCCCTGACCGAACTGATTAGGAAGCATAACGCTCTGGGAGAAAATGTGCTCAGGCCGATACGTTTGGATTTCGGGGACGAGGGAAATGAAGTCCGAAGGGAAAAGGTAGTTGAAGTAAACGAAGATTTAAGTAAACCGTTCAAGGAGGCATCACGATCATCGTTTACTAGCCGGATCGTGGAATTTGCCGGAGAGAAATATACAATGCCTTTAAATATGAAGTTTTATGATGGATCTACTGATCCGAACGATCATCTCACCCGGTTCACTGGAGCAGCAAACCAGGGGCAATGGCCAATGCCCACTTGGTGTCTAATGTTTCAACAGACCTTAGACGGAGCGGCTGGAGGTAGGGATGGCAATGGGCGAGAAAAAACCCACAACCCGCGGGTACCCACCATAAATGGGTGGGTAAACGCGTCAATTTTCACCCACGGGTGGGTAATGGGTGAAAATCTTTACCCATCAGTGGGTGGCGGGTGGGTGACGGGCGAGGCATACCCATCACGGGTAAACCCATGACACCCATTTAAAATACCCACGGGTATACCCGTAGGTGTACCCATAAACCCATGTTAAAATTAATTATATTAATTAAAATATTTATGATGTTGTAGGTATACATTTAGCAGTTACCACCAAGTCTCAAAAAAACACATTAATCTAAAAGTTTGTTTGAGTTTCAAGACTAAAAAGAGAGTATGAAAGATCAAATAATCAAAGTTGTATTTGGCAAATTAATTGGTATCTTATTACGCAGTTTTATAGTTAGTTTTCATCTTATAGTTTTGTAATTTTGTTGCATAACATTGACCCATGGGTTTACCCATGGGCAACAAATACCCACGGGCAAGGGCATGGGTAGAAATTTGTACCCATTGGTGGGTGATGGGTGGGTGATGGGTGAGAAAAAAACTACGTGGGCGGGTGACGGGTTAGAGGTACCCGTGCCCATTACCCACGGGTGCCATCCCTAGCTGGAGGGTGGTTTGAGCGGTTAGAGCCTGGTAGCATCAACAGCTGGAATGAGTTAAGAGAACAGTTTTCCACCCGATTTGCCCTCCGGAGAAAGTGTACAAAAGATCCGACGGAAATTACCAAGATTGTCAGAAGAGCCCACGAGTCGTTGGCAGACTTTAAGGAAAGATGGACTGACGAAGCCAGCTACATCAGCGGTGTGCCGGAAATCATGCGCATTTCGGCTTTCATGAATGCTCATAAATGTCCAGCTTTGGCGAAGAAATTTTCGGACAGAGTACCTCGCTCGGTAACCGAAATGTTTGCAAGGGTGGATGATTTCATTCGGGCTGAAGATGCATACCGAAGCATAGAGTTACCCCGAGGGGAAGGGTTTAAGGCAAACAGAAGGAGAGGTTTCAAATATGACAAGTACATGAGTGAAAGGAAGAATGAACCTCGTCACAAAGATACGTACCACCCATACGTGGCCCCTAGAAAGGACTTGAACCGCAATGATTACTATCGTTCTGATCGTAGACCGATGGATGCCTTCAGGGAGGGACCACAGCGCCCCGGTCTGAATGCACTCACAAAACCTCCACGGGAGATCCTGGCCACAGAACGTCATCTAAACTTACCGGCACCTAGACCCACCGGCGGCAAACCCTCGCGTGAAAACATGGGTAAGTTCTGCGAGTACCATAAAGAGCCCGGCCACTTAACCAACCATTGTCGAGAATTGAAGAAGCAACTAGAGATGGCACTGGAGTCCGGTAGACTCGATCACTTGTTAAAAGAATGGAAACAGAGAGATATCGGAAGGGATAGAGAGCCGGCAAGAAACTACGACAAAGGAAAAAACAAAGTGATCAACATGATAAGATATTCCGGAGGAACGAAATGGAGGAGCTATGACCATGAAGAAGCATGGATGAAAACTCCAATTACTTTCCCTCCAATCATGACGGAGGATCTATCCGATGAGCCCCTTATTATCGAGGGGGATATCAGTGGGTATCTCGTAAGGCGGATATATGTGGACGAAGGGTCAGCAGTAAATGTTATGTACAAACACTGCTTCAATAACCTCACCAGCGACATCAAGGACAGACTCAAAGATACCACCACATCCCTCGTGGGTTTCTCCGGAGATACAAGCAAACCCTTAGGGAAGATTGAGTTAGAAGTGTGCTTTGGCGACCATGGCATGTACCGAAGAACAATGATGAGTTTCTGTGTGGTTAACTCTCCATCGCCCTACAATGTGATTTTGGGCAGAACCGGATTGAAGGAAATAAGGGCAGTACCATCCATCATTCACTCAATGATCAAGTTCCCCACTCCCAAAGGGATAGCAACTTTGAGGGCTCGTCCGTCGATAATATCTGAGTGCCGAAGGTTAGAGGAAAAGCAGATGAACAAAGAATCTCGATCCGAGGAACCTCAGGAAACAAAAGACGATGGGGACAGTACAACTACAACCGAAGAAGTCTTGGTAAACCCCGCTTATCCAGAACAGTTGGTAACCATCGGAAAGAACTTCTCGAGAGAGGGTCGCAAAAGCCTTATTGAACTATTACATAAAAATAAGGACGTGTTTGCGTGGCAACCGTCAGATATGACAGGAGTCCCTAGATGGTTGATAAAACATCGGCTGAATGTTAATATGGCGGACACGCCAGTAGCACAAAAGAAACTAAGTCTCTCTGCAGAGAAAAATCAAGTTGTGACGAAGGAAGTGGAGGAATGGTTGAGAGCAGGGATCGTCAGACCCGTCAAATACCCGACGTGGATCTCCAATCTGGTTCTAGTAAAGAAATGTGACGGAAGTTGGAGGATGTGCATCGACTTCAAAAACCTCAACTCCTCGTGTCCGAAGGATTATTACCCATTACCGGAGATCGATTGGAAGATAGAGTCGGTAGTAGGCTTCAGATACAAATGTTTCCTGGATGCCTACAAAGGATATCACCAAGTTCAGATGGCCGAAGAGGATGAAGAGAAAACAGCGTTTTACATAGAGCAAGGTACGCACTGCTATACCAAGATGCCTTTCGGTCTCAAGAATGCTGGAGCAACTTACCAACGGTTAGTAGACTCAGCTTTCCAAAGTCAAATAGGCAGAAATTTGGAGGCTTACGTAGATGACATGGTGGTCAAAAGCAAAAGTGAGAAGGAAATGTTGGCGGACATCTCTGAAACTTTTCATAATCTCCGGCAAATAAACATGAAGCTAAATCCGAAGAAATGCTCCTTCGGCGTAGATGAAGGGAAGTTCTTGGGCTATATAGTAACATCCGAAGGGATCAGAGCTAATCCGAGGAAAACCACGGCGATTGCTGAGATGAAATCTCCGTCCACTCTGAAGGAGATGCAAAGCCTAAGTGGAAAGTTGGCGGCTTTGAATCGCTTTCTGGCGAGGTCCGCAGAAAAATCCCTCCCATTCTTTGAAACTCTGAAAAACATCACAAAGGAGAATAGGGACAAATACAAATGGACGGAGGCGGCATAAGAAGCATTCCAATTATTGAAGCAATTGATCTTGAAGCTCCCGTTATTAACCACCCCCAAGCCAAAAAAGGTCCTGTACGTTTACCTAGCGGCTTCCCGTCAAGCAATAAGTGCCGTTCTCTTAACTGAGAGGGACGGAAGGCAACTACCGATTCATTATGTCAGCAAGACATTACAAGAAGCCGAAAGGAATTACTTGCCTATTGAGAAGTTGGCCTTGTCGCTCCTACACGCATCTAGGAGACTGAGGAGATATTTCGAAGCACACCCAATCAAAGTTATAACTGATCAACCCATAAAACAGATTTTGAACAAAGCCGAAGCATCAGGGAGGCTGACGAAATATGCCGTGGAGTTAGGGGCATACGACATAACGTATGTTCCGAAGAACTCCATTAAAGGGCAAGTGCTTGCCGATTTTATCTCAGAAATATCAATTGACCTTAGGGGAAAGAACGACGGACAGCTAACAAAAGAAATATGTGATGTGTCAAGCACGGCTGAATGGGTGCTGTATATGGACGGAGCATCAAGCGCGAAAGGCTCGGGGGCAGGGCTAGTCCTGATCAGCCCTGACCAGGTAGAGCACACTTATGCTCTCCGTTTAAATTTCAGAAGCACCAATAATGAAGCAGAATACGAAGCACTCCTCGCCGGCTTACGTATAGCAAGAAAAATGAATGTTGAGTCTCTGGATGTCAGAGTAGATTCCAAGCTAGTGGCAAGCCAAATAAACGGAGAGTTTGTGGCATCTAAAGAAAGCATGATACGGTACTTAGCAAAAGCAAAAGAGCACATCGGACTGTTCAAAAAGTTTAAAATCCGTAATATTCCGAGGTCTCAGAACCAAAAGGCTGATGTTTTAAGCAAGCTAGCTTCTGTAGCCTTCAACCACCTCACCAAAGAAGTGTTAGTAGAAGTGTTGGCGAAGCCTTCTACATCGGAAGAGGAAGTTAAAACCATTGTGGAAGAAGAGGGTGACAATTGGATGACACCAATCATCAGATGTTTACAAAACGGTGTCTGGCCGGAGGACCCTAACGAAGCTAGAGCTCTCCGGATGAAAATCCCTCACTATATCATGGAAGGGGACGTACTGTTCAAAAAGTTCTACCTAGGTCCAATGGCGCGTTGCGTGGGACCCCTGCAAGCAAATTATATCATCCGAGAGGTTCATGAAGGTGCTTGTGGCATGCATTCCGGCCCAAGAACGGTCGTGGCGAAGCTCATCCATCAAGGATATTACTGGCCAACCATGCATAAAGACGCTCGTGAAGAAATAAACAAATGCAACTCTTGTCAAATCCACTCCCCGGTACCGAAGCTGCCTAAGACAATACTGACTTCCATCATGGCCCCGTGGCCCTTTTATGAATGGGGAATGGATATACTTGGTCCACTGACAGAAGCCCCCGGGAAAGTGAAGTTTGTCATTGTAGCAATAGATTACTTCACCAAGTGGATTGAAGCAAAACCCTTAGCAAAGACGACGGGTAAGGAGGTGAAGAAGTTCGTCTGGGACAACATAGTTTGTCGATTCGGACTCCCAGCTATCATTGTCACGGACAACGACACAAATTTCGTGAACGACCCTTTCAAGAGTTGGTGTGCAAAGCTAAAAATCAAACAAATAAACACGGCCGTGGCACATCCTCAAGCAAATGGTTTAGTCGAAAGAGCCAACGGAAGCCTCATGCACGGTATAAAGACAAGGCTAGGCAGAGCAAAGGCCGGATGGGTCGATGAGCTACCCAACGTCTTGTGGGCCTACAGAACCTCTTTGAAAACAAGCAACGGTGAAACGCCGTTCGGCTTGACGTACGGAAGTGAAGCCGTTATACCGGCCGAAATTGGGATGCCCACGCACCGTACTATGATGTTCAACCCGGACGACAATGAAGAAGAACAACGTCTGAACCTAGACTTGCTACAGGAAAGGAGGGAAATGGCCGCGATTCGGGAGGCAAAGTACAAAGCAAAAATTGAATAATACTACAACCAGAGGGTCCGTCCAGTCTCATTCAAAGTGGGCGATTTTGTCTACAGGAAGAACGAAGCCAGTAGAGCGGAAAACCAGGGAAAACTAGGCCCGAATTGGGAAGGCCCTTACCGAGTAATAGAAGCATATCACAATGGGTCATACAAACTTGAAACAACAGAAGGCCGAAGCATCCCCCGAATTTGGCACGCAATTAACCTCCGGAATTGTTTCCGATGAATGTGTAATGTAACAGCTTGGCTTTAATAGTAATCTATACTTCTCCAATATCAGGAGAAGAAATTTTCCCCATCCATCTATTATGTTTGCATTTGTCCAAACGGGTCGTTATCTTACACCGTTGTGGTTAAAATGACACTAAAACCAAACGGGTCGTTATCTTACACCGTTGTGGTTAAAATAAGCTAAAACCAAACGGATCGTTATCTTACACCGTTGTGGTTAAAATAAGCTAAAACCAAACGGATCGTTATCTTACACCGTTGTGGTTAAAATTACACTAAAACCAAACGGGTCGTTATCTTACACCGTTGTGGTTAAAATGACACTAAAACCAAACGGGTCGTTATCTTACACCATTGTGGTTAAAATAAGCTAAAACCAAATGGATCGTTATCTTACACCATTGTGGTTAAAATTACACTAAAACCAAACGGATCGTTATCTTACACCGTTGTGGTTAAAATTACACTAAAACCAAACGGATCGTTATCTTACACCGTTGTGGTTAAATTAAGTTGAGAACAAACGGATCGTTACCTTACACCATTATGATTAAATTATGTTAACATCAAACGGTTCGTTAAATTACACCGTTATGATTAAATTGCATTAACATCAAAACGGTTCGTTAAATTACACCATCAATCCAACGGATCGTTATTTTACACTGTTATGTTTAAGTATAATTACAATCAAACGGGTCGTTATCTTACACCGTTGTGGTTAAACCAAGTTGAGAACAAACGGATCGTTATCTTACACCGTTATGATTAAATTATGTTAACATCAAACGGTTCGTTAAATTACACCGTTATGATTAAATTGCATTAACATCAAAACGGTTCGTTATATTACACCGTAGTGGTTACGTTAAAACCAAAAAGTTCGTCAAACCTACACTCAATCCAACGGATCGTTATTACATCAATGTTAAATGATTCGGTACTTCACACCGTCATTCGAGAAGCTTGTTATGATTACAATAAAATCAAACATAAAAGGTGCATGCTAGATCCAAAAGTTGATATTGTACAGTTACATCCAAAAGTGCAAATTACATTCATCCGAATACAAAAACGAGAAGGCACATGCCATAAACATCCTACTACTAGTCATTCTTCGGTTCGGATGGCCCAGTGGCAGGTGCACTCTTCTCGGGAACAACTGAGCCTTCCAGTAATAAATTCATCAAATCGTCAAAAGGAAGACGATAGGACTCAGCAACCTTCTTGACATACGGATACTCGGTATCAAAGATCTTGTTAAATTCAGCCTTCCATAATGATGGGGCTTCTCGATTGAGGTTCTTGACCTGCCCAAGTATCCTTTCTACATCCTCTTCATCACGGGCAACCTTGACCCCGTCCTTAAAATCGGCTTTCACGCCATCAACAAACCCAGCGGTATAAGAAAGGCTATACACCTTCCCCATGCTCTTCTTGTATTCTCGGCTCTGGAATAACCGACGGCAAATGGCCGGAAGAAGTTCCTTCACCGAGTTGTGTCGCACGACCTCCGACTAAGCAACGCTAGCAGTTAGCTATTTGTTCTGTTCCTGCAGCTGGCTAAGCTCAGTGGATTTGTTCGACAACTGCCCTTCAAGCTCTTTGATCCTAGCAGCTTGAGATGAAGCCGTTGACCGCCATTCATTCTTATCCTTCTCTATCTCCTCCAGTTGCTCAACCAAACCTTCCTGACGAGTGGAAGCGGCACTCACTTCGTCTTCCAAGGCCCGAAACTCTTGCAGCAGTTTCTCAAATTTCGCCACACCAGCATCACGCTCTTCTTCGACCTCTTTCAACCTATCGGATATATCTTCGCAACCCTTGTGAGCTTCAATCAACTCCCTATGATCCCGGTTCAGCTGACTAAAGCGTTGCAAAAGCTCAGCTTGGATGATCACCCCAGAACCAACATTGATATAAGCTTGACGAACCAGTTGGTTGTTGTTCAGTTCAGAAATGGCCTCTTGTTCAGCCGGGGTAGCGAGATGATCCATCATCTCCCGGCAAGCCCTAAAGGAGTTCATGCGAACATCATCACGAAGGGTCCATCCCGGAACAAAATACCCTCCGGTTTGATCAGTATGACCTGGACAAAAAAAAAAAAAAAAAAAAAAAAAAAAAAAAAAAAAAAAGGGAAATGAGTAAAATAGGAACAGATTACCCTACGGTAATCAGTATGTTTTGGATAGAAAACAACGTACCAGCTTCTAAAGGAGGAGTGGCTCCCAAAGAAGGGGAATGAGATATACGACGCTCGGAGTGGGCAGTATGGACCGAGACATCTGCAAACAGGAAAGATAATGGATGATCACCATACGCGACAAAACAACTAGAAAGGCAAAAATCATATACCGTGAGAATGAGGCTTCGGAGAATGTTCAGGATTCTCTCCCTCATGATGTCCGGCACCCTCAGCCAAGTTATCCTCCGGTTGTGTTTCTGCTTGAGTCTCCTCATCCACTAAAGTTCTTTTCTTCCTAGAACCAACATCAGGTTGTGGTTCAGCTTGGTTGATAGGGGTGACGTCCAAAGTCTTACCCTCCGAAGAGACAACCTCCTCCACTATCAGATGTTTCATACGTTTCGGAGCATTCTTGCTGGTCACAACCGTTTTCCTCTTCACAGCCGGATTCTTCTCCTTTGCCTTCCTCTCCTTCTCTTCCCGGGCTGCCACAACATCATCATCAGCAACCTCTACCACCTTCTGAAGGTTGCTTTTGGCGGGAGGATTCTTTTCAGGGGAGAGGGGTCTAGCGGTTCTGTCCGGGCGGACATGCCCCTCGGGAAAAGGATCTCCCCTACTGACCACCGAACCTTCCAAATCCGGAAGCTCCAAATACTCAGACATCGATATAACTACAAGAAAAACAAGCAACAGCAAGTAAGAGAAATAAGCAAGATAAGTGTAAAGGACAATTAAGTACAAGGCAAAACATTACCACGCCCCTCGGCATCCTTTATAACCAAATTATGCCCGGTAATCTGGAAGACATTGCAAAGTCCGTATGCATACAGAAGACTGGAGGGCGTTTTTCGAAGGACAATCATCTTACTGGCAATCTTCTTTGCATCCCTCACCGAATAATTCTCCGGAAACTTGTCCGAGATCTTGGAATCTTTGTGTCTCCAGGGCATGGCATCCGGAATAGCCCTACGGTCAATTAAGAAGAAGAAGTCTTTCCAGAACTTCAACCCTGTAAGCTGTTCCTCAAAACACTTCATGGCCCTCTTCCCAGTGCGACTCTCAAACGAGAACCAATGGCCTTGCTTACACAGCCGGTAGAAAACTCTAAAGAGGGGAACGGTGGGCACAACATCCAAACTATAGCACCGGACCTCGAAGAGGGTAACCCTATTCAAACCTATAGGAACGAGCTGGGAAATATGTACTTGAAAGTACCCTATCACGGCTAGAAGAAAAGAAGAGAAAGGAACCCTAACCCCCCCTAATTTAATCTGGTGCACATAAATCCCTATCTTACTCTCCGGTAATTCATTCATGGTAAATCCGTCGGGGGGAACCATGGGATGTAGATTGGCCGGAATGCCGTATTCTATACAAAGGCGATCTAGGGTATGTTGGGATAACTTAGACGTATGTACGTGCATATCAAACTTTCCTATCGGTTTGGATTTACTAGTTGTAGGTTCATTATTCGGAATATTCATCTCGCCGGGTTCACTCGCAGCCATTTAAAAGAAAGGATACCGAGGGATGTTTATATGAAAAGAAAACTACAAAGTAAAAGTAACGCACCTCGGTAAAAACTCGAAACACACAATGTGAAACACTCCGGCGATAATAGTATGCAAAGGAAATAAACAAAACGGCAAGTGAAAAATGAAAAACGTAAGGGCACTATTTATAGGGGAAAACCTTGAGAAGCGTGAACGTCATGTCAAACAGTACACCATGACGTGGCGTAGCGTGGAGCGTCCGATCCCTGCAAACACGAGGTTAGTGGCATCCAGCTGTAACCGTTTATAATATTATTTTAATCGGCCCATGGGCCACGTGAATCCTAGAGCCCGCTATGCTGAAAACACCCCGGCTATCAAGTATTGAACCATCGGTCTACAACCAATACTCCAATACTGGGGGGACATGTTGGCGTATGTGTCCGAACGGTGTACAACCTTCGGACTTTTCTACCGCCTTCGGTAACGAACGCTTCGGATCCTTATCAATAAGCCGGAGGGTCAAACAGAGCCATCGTATTATCCGAGGACTTCTCTTTTACACGAAGGACAATAGCATTAATTGTGATCACGCCGCCATCCCAGATTCTCAGGGATTGTGTTACCCACGTGATCTGACACCTACCTACTACGTATAGTGTAACACTGTTTGCTCTTTCCCGAGGTAAAGCAGGTAAAGAGGTGAGGTAGCATAAATACCCCCACCTCATTTATGTCACACAACTAACACACACACACTGCATTTACTCTCAGACGTTCCTTATCCTTCGTATCATACATACTTACTCTCACACCGGAGGTCGGTCCTGGGAACACTCCCGGGGAGAGCCTAACGTGTGCTTCTTGTGTGCAGGTCTCTAAGCTTATCCGAAGATCCTACACAAGAAGTAAGTACCCACAAGATTTTACCTTAACATAACATGTATCGAATCCATGATGACTATGACACGAAACGAGAGCACCAAAATTTAAGTCGACATCTTCTATATCATATAATTGGTTATCGAGAATATATAAAGGTTTTCCTTCGTGCATATAATTATATGAACCTACGCCTTTAGTCTAGTGATATGTGAGTTATTCACCGAGGTTGTGGGTTCAAGCTACGCTGGAGTCATTTGTATGCCATTTGTGTATGGATGTATCGTATCTCCATTCTAGTAAAATACTTAATAGTTTGTTTAATACTCCGGATTCCGTATTCGTGTATCAATATTTATCGTGTAATGAATTCAACATCGTCTATTTTGTAATTCATCATCCTTGTTTCATTTCGATGTGTCGACAGAAGACACACATCAAGTATTGAATTCAACGCCTTTTGTTAAATTTCCCATTTCTTTAGTGAGTCATCGTATAATATGGCAATTAACAATAAATTGTAAAAAGTAATACTCGTATCTTTTTGTTTTGTTTTGGACCTTTGCTTCCGAAAACAATATAAAAACGGTCTCAATTTTACGTTTTATTGGTTAGCACATTCAGTGGCAATTTTATGTGCACGTTTATTAACTTCTCACGAAAGAACGTGTGTAATGAACATGTCACCTTCTCCACTTGTGCATGTTACTCAATAAAATTTGAACGAAATGAAAAGAAAAATTAAAATGAGCAATAACATATTTCAAATGCATTTTCTCTTATTTCTCCATTTTAATTGAAGTTTTATAAGACAGGCAAAAATGAGCGCTTAGAAGCTTTGTTTATTTAAATTAATGTAAAATAACATTATATTTCGATTAATTAACATATTTTAAATAAAAAAAATTGTTATAAGGAGCTAATTTCGTATACAACACCATAGAATTAAGTAAAAATCTCCGTTCATATAACTTTTTACAAATTTATAAATTTAACAGATTGATCCTATATATTAAGTTTCTTAAGGAAGAACAATTTTTTGTTTTTTCAAAATTATTGTTAAATTAATCGTAAAAGCCCAGGGTGAGAAAAAAAACCGAAAACCGAAAAAACCAACCGAAACTAAAAACCGATTGTTTGGTTTTTACATTTTAGAAAACCAAAAAATGCGGTTCAGTTTTCGTCCAAAAACCAAACCGGTTTTATCATATAATAATATATAATTAATAGAATATGAATAAATAACTAAATAAATCAAAATTATAGATTAATATTCATTTTATATATAGGTGGATTTATAATATATTTATTTTAACGTTTATGTTTATATGCGTGTTTGTCGTTTCGTGTTTTTACTTAAGAATGTATCAAAAAATGTATGATAATGATCATACTATGTGTATGTTAACTTGCATATATGTGTATCTCATCTATATGTGTGTAATTGTAGAATTATGTTTAAATTGACAAAAAGTAAAGAAAAATAACAAATTTTCTATGTAATACAAGCTTGTTGGTATAAATTTGCCATGCTCAAATATAAACGGTTAAAAACCGAAAACCGAACTGAAACCGATAATAAACCAAAAAAATTGAATCGCCAAAAATCAAACGTTTTCAATTTTGGGTTCTATAAAAACCGAACATTTTATCCGGTTTCAGTTTTAGCCAAAAACCGACCCAAACCAAACCATGCACACCCCTAATAAAAGCTTTGTATTCACACAAAGTTATAAATATCAAACCAATATCGGTGAGCTTTAACTTAACTTTATGTTAATTTCTAAAGAGTGTGTTCGGATATTAACATAAAATTAAATTAACCAATATGAGTGAGCTTTAAATTAACTTTATGTTTATAAGTCTTCTGTGTATTAAATGCAATTAACTTTATGTTTATAATGCATAAATTCATCTTAATTTTTTTTAAATTAAAAAATACATTTAATACATATTTATTAAACTTATAAATCACTTTAATTAATTAAATTTTTTAATTTAATAAGCATAAAAATTTCTTATTTACATATTTAAACAAGTATCTTGAAAACACTTGTTAGACAATCCTTTTAAAATCACTCAGCTTATAAAATAATCTCTTTGCCACATAAGTTTATTTATCAGATAAACAATAAAAGGAGCTTTTTAAAAATGGGTAAAACATATATTTAGAAAAATGATTTAGATAACTTTAAAAATACTACTCCAGTATTGATTAATACGCAAAATTTTGAAATATGTATAAAATTTTGATATTTTTTCTAATTTAACAATTATAACATTTTTATAAAATGATAACTTAAGCTTTCAACTTATAATACGACTCTATTTTGTCTTATAATAAGTGTTCACTTTAAAATGTCTCCACTTGTATGAAATCTCACTATTACATCTTTCATCAATCAAATGTCATATATACCAATTAAAATCTTCTATATTGGTTGGAATACAAAATGAACATTTATTTTGAGCCACTTTGAAATAGCATTGTGAGCACTGAATATAATCTTTAGCTAATCTATATGGGGATTGATTCGCACACCATTTTTTTTTTATTAAATACACCATTTTGTACAATACTGCAATGCACAGAAAGTACACAGTACAACACTGTAATGCGTAAAGTATGATGCAAAAATAAAAAAGTTTGGTGTGCAAATCACCTCCCAATCTATATCTATATTATTTATAAAGAGTGAATGTACATTCTTAAAATCTTGTGATCTTGAATGTTGAAACTTAAATTAATATAGTTTGCTTAAATTACACTTAAGTATCTTTTAATACACCTTAAACTTGATAAGTTCTAAACTTGACAACTTTTTAAAAAACACACACTATATTAATTAAAAAAAACACACGTTTTGTATTTCAAAAAGCACACGCTTTGCATCAAAAGTTGAACCTGAATCGCGATTTTGCACATATAATTATTTGATTCTATACACCGTCACTTTGCGCAAGTATACCTTATACTTATAAACTAGATACTAAATAATAAAAAACAAAAAAATAAAGTCCACAGTGTAGTTAATTTGAAACCCAAAACAACCCTCTTAATTACTTTAATTAAACCACTTAAATACACACACAAAATATCAACATCACTAATTTAATAATTAATAATTTTTCAACAACAATAGAAAACAAATTCCACTGTAGTCTATAACGTTCTTTTCATCATCTAAAAATTTCAAATTCTCTCATATTTTCCCTTTTTATAAACCTTCACTTTCCTCTTCCCTTCATCTCAAGAATCCCTTGTTCTTCTTCCCCCCACACACTAAAAACACCTTCCAAAAACACACACACGCGCAAACCGACTTTATCGCTAAAAAACACCGACTTTCACATCCCCAATACACACACGATCTCACCCCCCCCCCCCCCCTATTAAATCGCCCACTTACCCTCTAACCGCTATTAAAACCCCATAAAAAGCTTCAAATACTCACTCTGTGTTCATGAAGGTTAAAACTTTTTTACACCACTTTTATTAACTCAAAAAACCCAGAAAAACCCTTTAAGGATCTGTCCCAAATCATCTTTTTTCACCTTTTTACCGTTATAAGAATACCACAAAAATCTTCAAATACTCATTCTGTGTTCAGTAATTTTTTTAAAAAATTACACCACTGTTATCAACTCAAAAAACCCAGAAAAACCCTTCAAGGATCTGACCCAAATCACCTTTTTCACTTTTTAACCGTTTTCAAGAAACCCAAAAAGCTTCAAATACTCCCTCTGTGTTCAGTAATTTTTTAAAAAAATTACACCACTGTTAATAACTCAAAAAACCCAGAAAAACCCTTGAAGGATCTGACCCAGATGTCAAAAAAGATGCTAGGGGTAAAAAGTTTTGTTATGGTAATTTTGATGGGCCTGTTTGGGGTATTGGTGAAAGTTGAGGGGTTGGGAGTGAACTGGGGGACTATGGCATCACATAAGATGGATCCAAAAACTGTAGTTCAGATGATGAAAGATAATGGGATTAATAAAGTGAAATTATTTGATGCTGAAAGTAGTACTATGAGTGCACTTGCTGGTTCTGGTATTGAAGTTATGATAGCTATACCTAATGATCAGTTGTTGGCTATGAATGATTATGGTAGAGCTAAGAAATTTGTTCAGAGGAATGTTACTAGATATAATTTTAATGGTGGTGTTAATATCAAGTAAGTAATCTTTTTTCTTTTTAAGCTTATGTGATTTCGGCTTATTTTGTGGCTTATAAGTTTATTATGATTTGAAAGTTTATAAATTAGTACTGTGGAATATAAGCTGAAAATAAGGCAAAAATAAAAGCTTATTACATATTTGCCAAAATTATACTCCGTATAAGCTAATAAACACAGCCTTATGTTTTTGGTATGTTCATTATTGATTATTATGTCAAGTTTGGAATATTTTAGATGGGAATATTTTTTGGTTGGGTGGTTTTTTGTGCTTTGGATGTTGTATTATTTGCATTAGATGCTGTACTTCTGCTAGTTTTGATGTTGGGTTTTTGGATATTTTGGGGTTTGTGAATTTGTGCTTTAAGAAGTTGTACTATTGATATGGGTTCATGTATTTTTTTTATGTACTTTTAGCTGATTTAGTTAAGTGGTTTGTTGAAAAAAATAAGCTAGGTTGAAATATGTATGTTTCCAAACTGGTTATCATATAAGAATTCTAAAAAGATCAGTTTAAATTTTATAGTAAAATAAAACAAGCTGTTTAAAAAAGAAATACCTAACATGCTTTGATGCTATTCGAGATATGCTTAACTTTTTAGTTTTTAAAATAAATAAACGGGTGCATTTTTATGACCGTTTAATATTTTAAAAAAGCAAAGTGGTTTTAATAATCAACTCCCAAGTCCAAACACACCAAAATATCTGAGTTATGAAGTTGGTACCTAATGCTGCATTATTACTTTTATGTTACATTTGCCTACCATAGAACATGAATGCAAATAATTTTGTGGCCCCGTGTAATGAAAATATATGTGCTTCAGGTTGTAGTATGCTTTTAAAAAGTGCTCTTTTAGGTATCGGAAAACCTTGACCACGAGCTACTCTTAGGGGGTGTTTGGCTAAGCTTCAAACCTTACGTGTTTTCAAATAACCCCCAATCCGACAGGTTTTGCTTAGCCAAATGATAACGCTTAGCAAATACTTTCAAAATAGTTTTTTTCAAAATATAAAAATTCTGTACTTTTCGGGAGCTGTACGATATTCTTTGAAAGGGTTGTATATTACTCCCTCCGTCCCATATTAAGTTTCCACTTTCATAATGCACAAAGTTTTAGGATATTCCACTAATTAAATTTTCACTAATCAAATATTTTTACCCACTAAAGTCTCATCTTATTTGTTGAAAGGTACAAGTGGACACTTAATTTGAGATATCTAAAGATTCCATTATGGACATTTAATATGAGACGGAGGGAGTATAATAACAGTGTGTGTTCAAAAAAATTTATAATAACATTGCATCACTCCTGGTCATTTAGGATATTTATGTAAATCATGTGTGCTTATTTGTTGCTTTCAATCAACTTCCAAAATATATGGATCTCAATATCTTTATTATTATAACTTTCTAGTTTAGTATTTTAAAACATCAAAAAATTTAGTTTCTTAATATGTACATATTTTATTTTATGATTGTTTATTACTGCTTAAACTAAATAATTTAGTTACATTTTTAATTTTTGTATCGGTTTTTTGTAACAGGTATATAGCTGTTGGTAATGAACCATTTCTGAAATCATACAACGGCTCGTTTCAAAAAACAACCTTCCCAGCACTACAAAATATCCAAAATGCCCTTAACGAAGCTGGTGTCGGTAACACAATCAAGGCCACTGTACCGTCCAACGCTGATGTTTATGGTTCTCCAACCGACAACCCGGTCCCCTCTGCTGGTCGGTTCCGGCCTGACATCAACGACCAAATGGTCCAACTTGTGGAATTCCTAGCAAAAAACAACGCCCCCTTTACTGTCAACATATACCCATTTCTAAGTCTTTACGGGAATGATGATTTCCCTATCGATTTTGCCTTCTTTGACGGTACACCCCAACCTGTTGTCGATGGCGGAATTCAGTATACTAACGTGTTTGATGCTAATTATGACACTTTAGTGTCGGCTTTAAAGGCAGCTGGGTATGGTGACATGCCGATTATCGTTGGGGAAGTTGGGTGGCCCACTGATGGTGACAAAAATGCCAATATTAACATGGCGTATCGGTTCTATAACGGGCTTCTACCACGTCTTTTATCAAACAAAGGGACACCACTTCGACCTGGTGCCATTGACGTTTATCTTTTTGGGCTAATTGATGAGGATGCCAAGAGTATTGCACCTGGTAGCTTTGAACGACATTGGGGTATTTTCAGATATGATGGTCAACCAAAGTTTGCAATGGATATTGCAGGTCGAGGGCAAAACAGTCAATTGGTACCGGCTCAAAATGTTCGTTACCAAGAGAAAAGATGGTGCCAGTTTAACCCAGATGCAAAGGATTTGAGTAAGCTCGGGGAGAACATAAACTATGCATGCACGTTTGCTGATTGTACACCACTCGGGTACGGTTCTTCATGTAATGGATTGGATGCGAATGCAAACGCATCGTATGCATTTAATGCATATTACCAGGTGCAAAATCAAGACGAGATGGCGTGTCAGTTTCAAGGTTTGGCTAAGGTGACGACGCTTAATATATCGACGGAGACTTGCAGTTTCAATATTCAAATTGTTGGGACTTACTCATCGGCTACTCGTACTTCAGCCTACTTATTTGTATACGTTGTTGCTCTCGTTCTTCTGTTGTTATAGATTTCATTTTTCGTGTAGATACATAAATTTATTGTCATTTTGCACGACACCATTGGTGATTTATGATTGACGATACGTTTGATTATCGAAAGTTTTTCTGCAACGATACTATTTTCATCCATTTCTGTCATTTTTTATCTTGCTTGTTTTGTTAAGTTGCAGTTTTATTCGTTGCTTGTTAGTTATTTCTTTGCTCGTCCGATTGTAATATAACCTTGTATATAATGACTAGAGGTACAAACATTATGTTACATGACATGCTATTGAAAACTGATAAGAGTTTTGACTTTGACATTGTCTTTGTTTTAAAAAGAAAAAGGTGTTTGATGGGATATTTTAAGGCGTTATTTTTGGATCCATGTCCCAAACTTTAAGGGCAAGTGTTGGTGACAAAACTGAGTAGAAGCTCTTATATAGGACTGTCGAGAACTCGTGGCATTATTATGGTTGATCACCATTTTGTCGACATCAGCATTAACGACACGTATATCAGGACCTTCTTTGGCTACTACTATTGGAGTCCCATCGTGTGGACGGTTTTATCGACCATTGAGTGATTGAATTTGTACGTTATATGTCATTTCGTAGATCTCTTTACTCATAGATATACCTAGATGTGACCTGCCTAATTGGCCTGTTGACCTTTTTATGCTTTAAACTAAAATATATAAGACAATTACTTTTTTGATCTAATGAGCTAAAAAAGTTTTTGGTTATGAATGGCAGGGGAAAAAGGAACGTCGAATATGGTGAATTTATTGCTTATAGGTGTAATTGTATTGAGCTTATTTGGTTCAAATGTAAAAGGATTGGGTGTGAATTGGGGTACCAAATCTACGCACAAATTGCCACCTGATACGGTAGTTCAGATGTTGCAAGATAATGAAATTAAGAAGGTCAAGCTGTTTGACGTTGACCCAACTGTCCTAAATGCGTTAGCCGATACTGATATTGAGGTCATGGTTGGCATCAAGAATGTTGAACTTGAAGCAATGACTAATAAGACTAATGCCGTGGACTGGGTCTACAACAATGTTGTCAGCTATGTTGACAAGAAAGTCAAGATAACGTGCGATGTGACTCCTTAACACATAGTATTCTTTGTTTAGTGTACAAGAATTCCATCTCACTAGTGTGATTGTGCAGGAGTGTTGCTGTCGGTAATGAGCCATTTCTAAAGGAATATGAGGGCAGGTTTATCAACTCAACACGACCCGCATTAAAAAGAATCCAAAAGGCTCTTAATGATGCCAAAGTCGGAGACAAGATCAAGGCCACGGTTCCGTTCAATGAGGATATTTTCATGTCCCCACCGTGGAAACCATTACCATCTGCTGGAATTCTCCGTCCCGAAGTTGAAGATGAGGTTGAAGAAATAGCCGATTTCCTTGCCAAGAATAATGCTTCATTTATTGTCAATATCCACCCATTTTTAAGCCTCACGGTGGGTGACGGTGGTTTCCCCTTGGAATACGCCTTTTTCAACGGTGACATCTCCATCCAAGATGGCGATATCGAGTACACCAATTTTTTTGATGCAAAGTACGACACTTGTGTATCAGCTTTAAAAAAAATTGGTCATGAGAACATGACTATTGTCGTTGGGGAGATAGGTTGGCCCACCGATGGAAGTAAATGGGCCAATAACTCCCTTGCTTCAAAGTTTTATGATGACTTCTTACCACGAATATCAGCCAAAAAAGGGACCCCTTTACACCCTGATAACATTGAAGTGTACCTTTTTGAACTCCTCGACGAGGATGCAAGAAGTACACTTCACGGAGACTTTGAGCGCCACTGGGGTATCTTTAACTACGCGGGTCAACCGAAATTCAAGAATGCTACATTTGTAGGGGCCAAAGATGTCAAATATCAATCTAAGAAGTGGTGCATTTTGAAGGACGACGCATCATATGACAAACTAAAACTGACCCAGAACACGCTTTATGCATGTGAGAGTGCGGATTGTAGTGCATTTGCTGAGGGTGGATCATGTAGTGGACTTGATGATGCTGGCAAGTTATCTTATGCCTTGAACGCGTTTTTTCAAGTGGCTAACCAGTCTGATGATAGTTGTGATTTCGGAGGGTTAGCAACTCAAGTTGACAAAGACCCGTCTACAGATCTTTGCAAGTTCAATATCCAAATCAAGCCATATGACCCGTCTGAATCATCATGGACGTCATGGTTTTCATCTTCACATATCACCAATGCTCCCTCTTTCACTTTGTTGGTTTTGATTTTCTTAGCCATGGGTTCATTAATTTTGGTTTAGTTAACAGGATCATAACAATTTACTTAGACTAATTCCTCAAATGGATAAAATAACTATATTAATAATCGTACAGTTATATGTCTAGATATAATCTTTGAGTCGTTATTGTTCAATGTTCATGAAATTTTGTCTTCCTGAATTCTGGTTGTTCATTTATTTATCATCTAGATATAGTGTGCTTATTTACGATTTCTTTCGACATGTCATTTTCATTTATGATCGAACCAGTTAATATTCAATTAAACGTGACAATACTTACTGAAGATGCTTGCAATTTCAGTAGATTTTGGTTTGGATATCTACACAATGAATTTATAAATGATGATATATTAATGGATAAAGAAATGTCCATATCAACTATCAAGGATGAGATTCAGACAAGGGTAAGGATCCAGTGAGAAGAAAACTTAAAATAAGAAGGATGAGAAATAATTATAACCACACATTTGAGATGCATCAACTTGATTTAGATGCATCTCTATTCATTTAGATGCATCTCAATTAGTTTCGAAAGTGATTTTGAAGTGAAAACGATGCAAAATATTACTAACAACAAATTTGACCCGCAGAGGACGAAAAATGTATAGGATTCGTCTAACTTGATGAAATGCATCTAATATATGTATATACATATAATTTTTTGCTAGAAAATATATTATGGTGCATCTAAAAGACTAGGGATGCATCTAATTCAAGTCGATGCATCTCAAATATGTAGTTATAATTATTTCTCATCCTTCTCATTTTAAGTTTTCTTCTCATTTGATCCTTAGTCATTCAGACAATGTATACATTATTGTAAAGAACAAATAAGATTGATTATGTATCACAATTTCATAACTACATCGAAGGCTTTTTCCGTAGATATATTGATAAGATAGTTCAGTATCCAAACTGCATCAACTGTTGTGATCCTCAATGTGTAGTGTACATAATTCGTGTTAGCTACCAAAAAGGGTGGGTAAAACGTCAGGTAAATCGTCTGTTCATAAGTCGTAAACAAGAAATCTTTACTAATATGCTTCATTTCGTTCCTTTCCTTTAGTTAACAATGTAATGCGAGATCCACAAAGTTTAGCTACTAATCTACCATAGTTTTGTGATGTAGCATACAGTCGATGACACACACTTATCAACTTTATCATTGTGCTACTGAACCATTCTGTGACACACCACATGGATGGATATCAGAATCCTTTGTCAGCTTTTCTGTGCTAACGCAATAATTTGATTTCAATTTGTTTGCAGAAAAGGCATCCTTGAATTCTTTAAACTTTTAACTAAATTAGACATAAGCATGTACCAAATCCAACACAAACTTAAGTGTAAAGCACCAAAAGGTCCAAAATACATGTGACTATGAGTCACAGATATCACATTAAATCTACTATCATATGAGTTATGGATTGTACATGCCCTAGCACATGCTCGTCACCTGGCCAATATTAGATTCAGTTATGCATTTACCCATCCGGCCCTAGTCACATTCTTTATACTCATACTATCTCTGAAATTATTTTTTGTTAAGTAATCATGAACATACGATAATCTTACCTACTAAAAAGCACTAAATATCGATTTTGGGTTGCATCCAAACTTCTGGCTAAATGTTACTCGAACATGAGCTTATTGTCTAAAAAGATGAACTAAGCTTAGGTTTGCCCGCTGGTTTTGAGAAAAAACGACTAAACGAAAATAGAACAAAACAAGTGTGTTGTTAAATGATAGATGAGGGACCTTGTATGTAACTTCCATAAACACCCTTCAGAAACGACGTCGTTTGACACATTTCCCCTAAATTAATCATTTTACCTCCATATCCCCAAATTATAAATCGATTAAAACCCTAGAAATCAAAAATTACGCGCGCTTAAATCTAAACAAATTATTATGGCAATCGCTAGAACTGGTGTCTTCGTTGATGACTATTTGGAGTGTACGTTATCTTTTCTTATCACCTATAAATTTTTTTATAAATTTTTTTATAAATTTTATAAAATTTTGATTATTTATATATTTATTTTTTATGTGTTTACAGATGCAAGTACATTGCCAGCTGAGTTACAGAGGCTGTTGAATACTATTAGAGAGCTTGATGAACGTTCTCAATGTATGTCTTCCTTTTATAATTTTTTCATACTAATAATCAACAGCGATAATTAGTTTAAAATGTATCTAACCTAAATGACACGTGTCACATCAAAAATAATACGCACAATATCAGTAGCTATTTAAATTCTACACACAGTACAAAATCTATCAACATTGTACCTAATATTATACACGGATAATCGGTCCAAAATATATCCAACTTGTTACAAAATTCTTTAGCGTGTGTCAACCTAATTTTTTTCCTATTAAATACACCAACGGACTAAGGGTTCTATTGTGTGTACTATTGCTGACGTGTGCCACGTCAGCGATAGTAGATGCAATATCAGGCCGTTGGTGTATTTGATAGGAAAAAATTTAGGTTGGCACATGCTAAAGAATTTTGAAACAAGTTAGATACATTTTGAACCGATTATTAGTGTATAGTATTAGATACAATGTTGATTGATTTTGTATTGTATGTATACACGTGTTTTTCTGTGTGTTAATGATTACAAGTGATTTGAATACTTAGTATTGAGTTACAGTTTTTGTGTCATATTAACATATTTATAGTTTTGTGTTAGACGGAAAGACGAACTTAGATGTTATGTTCATGTCAGTAGGCGTATCTTAGTAATTTGTGCTTGAATGCTTGTATCTGCATATGTTTCAAGTTTTGTGCCGTAACACTTGTTTGAATACATAATTACTTAAAAGATACTTTAAGACGCACTTGCACGTCATGTTTATGTCAGTGGGCGTAAATTCCTATGCCTACAGTTACTAATATAAGGTTTTGAAGTTAAAGATGTTTTATAAAATGCTGACATTATAGGCAAACACACTGTAATGAAGTTTATTAGTTGACATAAGTACATAATGCTGGTTTGATAAATAGATGTGATGGTGATGTTAATAGAGCGACTTTTGTGTGTACTGTAATATCAACATGCTTTATTAATTGTGCTGAATACAATGCAACTGGTATAACGGAAAGACGCTCTTGAAGGATATGTTCACGTCAGTTTGCGCAATGTTTTATAAAATTGTTGCATACAGTTGCCAATTTGTGTTTTTATGTTTCTCTCTGCGTATGATTTAAGTTTTGTGCAGGGATACAAATAATAGAATGTGTAGATTGTAGGCAAATATACTGTAAGCCTGTGATTATGTCATGGTGGAATATACCAGTATGGGGTAGTCAAAAATTTAGGACTATTTAGGTCTTTAGGAGCTGTACACTTTGTAATTCAGCAGGTGTAAGTTTTGTAAGATCAACCGTATAGATACACCTACTAATTTTGTATCTGCATTCATTTAAAGTTTTGAAACTAAAGATGTTCTATAAAGTGTTGAGGTTATAGGTAAACAAATTGTATTGGTAAATAAACTTTGAAGGTTGTTGGGAACAGAACATTTTTTAGCCAGTATTAGAAATGTTATGTATATCATTTACAGAAACAATCTAATGAGCAAATGTTAGTTGAGCTGATAGAGGACTTTGTTTTTATGTTAAAAGCGATGATAAATCAGACAAGACAACAGACGAAGAACTGTTTGGATATGGCTTCTCAAAACTCCAATAGAGGAATTCATGAAGATGGTGACATGGCTTTTGAGAAGATGAAAAAAGAGATTGAAGGGAATCAGGACAATGCTTTAAGCTTATGTACTGAGAAGGTTCTTCTGGCACGGCAAGCTTATGATCTTGTGAGTTATTACACAGACACACTTTTAATGCTTTAAGAGTGTGCTCATTTGATATATTTAGTGTTGAACTGTATGATTCTAGTTTCGTTGCTTTATTGGTTTTTGTTTAAACTTGTATTATACATACAAACACGCAAATCCATCATCCATAAATCCCCTTGCTTGTATCCTGGTTATACAGGTATTAACCTTAATGCTTTTGGAGTCGTGGAATTGTCTGTAGGAAACCACAATAATATGGGAAATTATTATGTGTTGTTATATACTCCGTATTATGTTAACTTCGGTATATCTATAAATAAGCTTGTTCCACTTCTTATGTTTATTCTACTTCAACTTATTATCAGATAGATAGTCATGTAAAACGTCTTGACGAGGATCTGCACAACTTTGCCGAAGATCTAAAACAAGGTTTGATCAGATTCGCTTTTAGCTTACTCTATTTATCTCTACAAAAGTTTGACTTCATAGTTTAGTTAAAATGTTTGACTATTGGTTGAATGTCTAAATTGGCCCCTTGAGACATAAAAAAGAGTAAACTAATGGAGTTCAGATTTGTAAACTAATGAAAGGACGAAACTCTCGGCATTTTTATTTGAATAACCAAAAATGAATTCTTTTACATCTTTTTGTGGGAATCATTCCTTGATATAAAACAAAATTTGGTTCTATGTTTGCAGAGGGAAAATTACCAGCAGATGAACCGGCAATACTTCCTCCGTTACCTTTAGTTCCTAAAATTGAGAAGCGGAAGCTACCTTATATTACACCTCACTCTAAGAAGGTTGAATATAGGGACAGGGAGTGGGACCACAGGGATAGGGATTTTGAGCTTATGCCTCCGCCAGGTGGCTTCAAAAGGGATTATCCAGCTCCTCTAGAGATGGATCAACCAATTGATCCGAATGAACCCACTTATTGTGTCTGTCATCAGGTCTGAGTTCAATTAGCTTGCATCTGTAAAGAAATTAATGTTGTTTATGCTATTTAGTAAAACTATTGAGTAACATTATCTTTCTTTTCTCTTCAGGTTTCTTTCGGTGATATGATAGCATGTGACAATGAGAATGTAAGTTTCTGTTGCTTTTTCTATTGTTTCTTGTTTACATGGTCAAGCGTTCTTGACTCAGTCCAACACTTAAGATGGTACAATATTATTCATTTGCTGTATTAGAGGTGGAAATGAGGAATTTTGGGTACTGATCAAAATGAGGAATTCTTGGTACGGGTCAAAATGACCTGGAAAACTTGATGCCCTAATTGTTCTAGATTTATATAAATAATTTGTGTAAATGACTGCAGAAACTATATTGCCACACCATTAATCTGGTACGGAGTAATATGCATAAAGTGTTTTAGGAGGTTGTATGCAATTATGCATCAGAGTGCACTTTGAGTTACTTTTGACCCTTTTTGCCCATTTGACTCGTTTTCAGTTAAACCAAGTTTTTAAATATTTTTCTGTGCATCAGGATAGAACATAACCCAAATCAAACCATCAAAAGTGAATGGGCCGAAATTTGCACCTTTAGCTGTTAGCAACTTAACATGCTTGCAAACTTAATCCAAAAACTAAATCTTGAATGTGCGTGGCCGCTTGCAATGAGAAGTTTTGTTTTTTTTTTTTTTTTTTTGTTTTTTCCTTAACTATACATGTATAATTTTTTTTATCTGGGCAGATTATTACTTTTTTTTTGTCCCATTTATTTTCCAAAAAAATATTTTGATTTGTGGCTCTATAAAAAGACTAGTTGAACTTGTTTAAAAAAAGTAGTAGTAGAATAACAGGACTAATGTCCAAATATACGTTTTTGTACTGGGGTCACCTGCATATGAATTTAATCATATATACGATTGGGAAAATGATGCAAACTAATAGAAACTTTTCTTTGTGTGCACAGTGTCAAGGTGGAGAATGGTTTCATTACTCGTGTGTTGGGCTGACACCCGAGACAAGGTTCAAGGGGAAGTGGTATTGTCCCACTTGCAAACTTCTTCCTCTGTAACACCTGAGTTTGTGGTCTGTATATTTGTTGTATAAGGAACATCTAATGCTCCTTTTTTTCACTTTCATTTACTTCATGAAATTCTTTAAGCTTTCACCAGAATTTTAAACATCAAATGAGCCATGTCTGGGAACCGTTTAAAATGAGATCCATACATTCATCTATGTTGTTTTTTTCTGGGTTGTGATGTTATTTTTGAATAATCGTGTTTAGCTTTTAGTTATATAGAAAATGCATATAATGACTAAACTATATTCCCATAAAGAATAAGCAAATTCTGGTGTGTTAGTTTATAGGGAAAAAGCAAGGTATAGCAACCACGAGTCAATCTTGTTCAAGAGGACAACCTGTTGTTCCGCATATTCTAATGACTGATTAGCTCGATAATTAGATTACTAAAACCTGAAATTTGAATATGTTAAACAATTTTTGTACTGAGAGGATGTGCGATACAGTGCAAAATCATTCTTAAGAAGATTGGTCTAGCCAACTTCAAGTAGCGAAATTGGAATAACGGAATCAAAAATACAAACTTTAGTGAAATTATTAGAATCTATTCCAAAAATAAAATAAAAATCATGATAATGCTTAACAACTTTTTCCATGTTTTGGATCTAAAAAAGACAGTAATTTTTTCAAAAACGGGATAGCGGGAATGGTACTAAACTTAATTAAAGAGGGCCCAATGAATGCTCATTCCGTAAATGACAAAATTGACCTTAATGAAGAGTACTTCTCAATATTTCAGGATATAAATGCTCTGAGTGTTTTGTCTTAAACATAAAAATTCTAAATTTTTAATAGCCTTGTTGTATTGAAGATGCTATTTTGTAGATTATTTTTTTATTTGATTATCACTTCTTGTATATTAAAGACTTCAGATCCCTCTCTTTTTTTGTAAACATAATTTTGCAGATCACACATAAAACACTGAAAAACAAACGCAACTTTAGTGATTTAAAACTAGTCGTCAATGATCACATAAAGATACTTGAATATCTTTTTATAGATGGTAAAATATAGGGAGGTGATTTGCACACTCTCAAAATTGATTAGGACACTCAAATTATGAGTGTCTTGACATTTATACCCTCACATCATTTTTATTTATTTTCACCCTGTAAGGGTATAAATGTCAAGACACTCATAATTTGAGTGTCTCAATCAATTATGAGAGTGTGCAAATCATCTCCCTAAAATATATGTCACGCCTCTTATATTGTTTCAAACCTCTATTAACAAAGATGTAACCATGACCATCAATGTTCACAAAATCACGTTAAAACAATATTACGGTTAGTAAGGACACTGGCAGTCATGATTCCGAAAACATCCATACCTCCGAAATCCACCAATAATATCATTCCACCTCATTTCACCTCATTCATACTTTTTCCATACCTCCCAACCCCATTTTAGTGGCAACCATGCCTTTTCCATACCTCCCAACTTACTTTTCCATACCTCCCAAATTAAATGCTATAACGTTCGAAAATGGCACATGAAACGAGATGCTTCGGAGGCAAAAAATGCCGCTCAATGCATGCCGCTAGCCATGCCGGTGGGGTGGCGGCGGTGTTTGCCGCCGGCATGGCCTTGCCGGTGAGCCATGCCGCCCCCACTGCCACCCTTCTAAGGTAATATTCCATGATAAGAAGTCTTTTAACAGTGTGTTACTTGTATATTTGAAAATCGGACCGACTTCCACGTATAAATTTGTTATTTATTTATTATTATTATTATTTTGTTAAATTATTAATATGGAAATATAATATAAGTTCACTGACAATACTATAACAATTTTACAAATGAACGGCAAAAAAACAAAACATGTATGAATATTAAGATTAGAAATTGCATTTATTAGGCGTATCGGCACAAGTTAAACGGGTCACAAATGGGTTACACGGGTTATGCAAGTCTGCGTTAGGGTTGAGTTTCTTGACATTGTTAATAAATGGGTCGTGTTTGGGTAGAAGTTATACTAACGCCAACACGTGAACACGCGAATAGGTCAACACGAACACGACTCGATTGCCACCCCTAAATTGACACCTCATGTTTAAGATGAACATGAGACGATCTTAATCAGTGTAAATGAATACTTTCAAAAGCTCAAACTTCATGGGTCAAGCAATTAATAAGGTTGGTAATTTGTTGATTTAATTAGTTTAAATTCAAAAATGATACAAGAATCTAAAATATGAAAATATATATATATATATATATATATATATATATATATATATATATATATATATATATATATATATATATATATATATAATAACTTACAAATAACTATACAACAATTTTATAAGTTCTAATCCAAATCCAAGTAATAATCCTAACCTATCTACAAACCAAACGAACCTTAGTATATCCTAAAGTAAAAAATCCAGCTACAACTATTAAAGCATCCACAACGCTTCTACCCTTTAAAGACTTGGTGCATTTATGGCAATAAATGCTAAAGTTGTTATGATTTGATGCATTTATGGCAATCGTTGCAAGTAAAAAATTTATGTCTTTAAACGCTTGGCTGGTGCAAAGTCTTTCTTTCAAGTCTTGTAAAAAAATATTTTCATGCAATGCTAAAAAGCTTTTAAAATACTAGTAAAAAGCTTTTCCTCAAATAGTCCATTGCAATTTATACGAAATCGACCTGGTCGAGTTATCGGGCATCGGGTCAACCGGTTCGACCGCCGGGTCAACCCGGTTTTCAATTTATTATTTTTTTGACCGGGTCAACCGGTTCGACCGCTAGGTCATCCCGGGTTTTTATTAAAAATTTTTGAAAAAACAAAACTCGGCCGAGTTTCGAGAATCAGGTTGACCCGGGTCACTCAAAACCCAAGGGGGTCTAACCGGTTAACCCGGTTTTAGAAACCGGGGTCTTGCTGACCTGTTTTTGGGGCCGGAACCGGTCGAACCGGTTAACCCGGCCGAGTCGACCTGGGTTCAAAACACTGCTTATAAGCTTCATTTCCAGCTCGAACAATATTACTAGGGGCAAGGTTGTCATTTACCACTAAACAAATAAAGACAAGATTTGAAATAAAAATGGAAACCTAAATAAATAAATAAAAACATTTATCAGTCCAATAAAGTAAAGGGGGAAAATACAGAATTCAAATTAAAACACACACAGTCACATCATCATTATTACATTTAAACGAAAATCTCGCTGCTTAAAAATCCAATCTTTTTATTCTTTTCTTTAAAAAGATTCACTCTATAAGGTATTCATTCTTTTTTATATACTTCTTTGTGTTTGGATCTTGATGTTCTTGAGCTAATCTTGAACAAGAATTTGAAGGTCATTAGATTTTAATTTTTATATATCTTTTGTGGGTTTTCTTTTTTATTCAAGATTATGAAATACCCATAAAAAAATTTGCATTTTTATAGATCTTTATTGGTTGAATTGTTGATTTTTTATGTAGTTTTCAGTTCTTGTTGGAAGGCTAATTTGTAAAAAAATAAGTAAGTTTTGTTTGTACTTTGTAGTAGTATTAAAGAAAATTGAAGATTCGGATAACGGGCTAGTTTGACATAAGGTTCGGGTTTAGTTAAATTGGTTGTTCTGTCGCGTTCTTGGATTGGTTTTGGTTTGGCTATGATAATTTCGACTGTGTGATAATGGGCATTCATAGGTTTATATTTTGGTATATGTAATGTAGGATAATATCATAATACCAATGTGATCTCAGAAGTGTATACAGATTTATGATAGGAACACCTTTACAAGTTATTAACATGAAATAAAACACTTGTGAAAGCAGAATAGTACATTACGTTAGGTTGCGCACACAAAAAGTGTGTTGCATAATTTGATACTTTTGCGAAAGTAATTTGCTGTTTTTATGCCGTTATCCTAGTTTTGTTGTAGTAGCCTAATCAGTTTAACCAGCTAACCCATATCAATATTCAGGTTGATTTGGTTATTCAGCGCTTAAAAAACGAAAAATGGGATAAGAAGATGTTTCTGTGATTTATATCAGCACCTTTTGTTTTTTTACATATCCTGTGCCTGATTCAAAGCAATGTAGTTTGTTTTGCAGTTTTACGCCAAATGGGAAAAAATTTGAGCCCGGTGTTGAGACGTGAGTTAGAAAATCTTGATAAGGACTCAGCTAGTAGAAGGTCGGCCATGAAAGCATTGAAGTCATATGTAAAAGATTTGGATTCAAAGGCAATCCCGATCTTTCTTGCTCAAGTTTCTGAGACCAAAGAAACTGGATTAACGTCCGGTGAATACACAATCTCTCTATACGAAGTTCTTGCTCGTGTTCATGGCACCAAAATCGTCCCACAAATCGACAACATCATGACAACCATCATCAAAACCTTAACTTCAAGCGCAGGCTCATTTGCTCTTCACCAAGCGTGCTCAAAAGTCGTCCCCGCCATTGCAAGATATGGAATGGATCCCACAACACCGGATGCTAAGAAAAGGGAAATTATTCATTCACTTTGTAAACCACTTTCGGATTCACTTTTATCTAGTCAAGAAAATATATCATGTGGTGCAGCTCTGTGTCTAAAAGCTCTTGTGGAATCAGATAACTGGCGGTTTTCATCGAGTGAGATGGTGAATGAGGTTGTTCAAAGGGTAGCTGCTGCTTTGGATAAGCCTATGCAAGTGAATTCACATATGGGGTTAGTTATGGCTTTAGCTAAACATAACGGTTTAGTAGTTGAAGACTATGCAAGGTTGTTGATAAGGTCGGGTGTAGGGATATTTAATTTGGGTGTATCTGAAGGGAATTCCCAAAAACGATTGTCGGCTATTCAAATGGTGAATTATTTGATGAGGAATTTGGATTATAAATGTATTATGTCGGAGTTAACATTTGTGATTCAAGAATTTGAAAAGTGTCAAAATGATCAAATGGCGTATGTTAAAGGGGCGGCTTTTGAAGCAATTCAAAGTGCTAAAAGAATCTTGAACGAGCATAAAAAAGTACAGTCGCCTAGATCAGAGATGCATTCTCCGTTTTCAATTAGTTTTGTGTCTCGGGAGAGTGATTCGGATAGAAGTGTTAATAGGAAATTGTGGAGTAATGTTGATGTGTCTTTGAAAGATGGGCTGTATTTGGGTGAGATGAGTAGTACTCCTAGGAGTGTTATTGAAAATTCTGAGACACAAGGGGATTATGAAAGTGGATTTTCTGGATTCTTCCAGAGAAGTCCGACTACTGGTGACTCGAGAAGCCTGACTAATGGCGACTCAAGAAGCCTGACTAACTGCGACTCGAGAAGCCTGACTAATGGCTATTCAAGAAGCTCCAGAAGCGCTACTCCTAGTCCTCAGGTTAGTTTAACATAGTTGCTTTCTTTTAGATCTGTGTTAACATGTACCAGTGGCAAATTGGGAGGGTCAAAATGGGTAACTTTTTATACTAGGTGAAAAGGGTCGGGTTGGGTTGGCAAGAAGTTTTATAATTGATCAGGCATAATCGACTCTTATAAGTAAATAGGTCGAACTGCGCTAGTTTATCTAATGCTATCCTGGTTTCCTTTTCAGAGATCAAGATCATATGTCAATGTTGCCAACATGAACATCTTCGAGACTCCAAGAAAGCTAGTGAAGTCTCTTCAGGTTCCAAATGACGACAGCTCGGGATACCAAAGCAGAAATTTTAGAAGCCCTTCTTCAAGCGAATTCAATTGGAGTGTTACATCAAAAAATGAACAAAACAGCCCCTATAGCGATCTTAATGAGTGTTTCACTAATGAAGATGAACAACTTTATGGGAGCTCAGAATCAGTGTCTTCAAACGAAAACTTCCCATTAAACATGAACAGGAATAACATGCAGCCATCTCAACAACTTGGTCCTGAAACACAGGTGAAACCTCGGATATCGATTGCTGTCAGCATTGCTTTGGGGATTTTTGTTGTGTTGATTGCAGCTGTTTGTTTCCTGTGGATACAAGATCTAGATGAAGGTTGCAAGCTCGTACCTACTTGATTTTATGTGATGTTTCGTAGCTTGTTCTTATGTTTGGTACAATGACATGAGTTTGTGGTGAAACTTTCTCTGTTTCATTTAGATGATAAATGCAATTCCTTTTTTCCATAAACAAGTGACTATTATTATGTTCTCCTTAAATCCGATTATAATATGAGATTATAATCAGTTCATTCTTTATTTTTTATCTATACATTGCTAAGGATTATGGCAAAATCATATGAGAAAATGGGGTTTATGCAACACTCTGCACCTATTCCAAAACTGCCACTGTGGCTCACTTTACACGCATCAGTTTAGATTGCGTTTTATCTTGAACACCGATGCTTAAAAATAATGAATGGACCAAATGGGTTGCAGAGATCAAACACAATCTAGAATTTATCAAATTTTCATGCAACCCATTAATTCATTTTATTCAGATTATGAAAGGTTTTTGTGTGTGTATGTGAAAGTGTTTGATTCATTTCAACCTGTCCAAATGACTAGTTCAGCAGGGCCCTGCTATGTAATCAGCTGAGAGACCATCCTGCCGCCTCCATATATAACAAACATGACAATTGAAGTACCTTATATTTGTTATAGCAACGATAGCGAGAAAAGTTCCATTTCTCAAAAGGTAAGGTCGAGGCAATGAATATATAGAGATGATATGGGATGATTCATCAATTAAAATTATTTTTTTTGTGTAAGTTGCTGGAGATTACATATTACTCTTTGCTACAGTACTCTTCCATGGTATCACGACGAGTAGAGGCAGAGGTTGGACTTGGAACAACACAAGGACCGAGTTGTATACCCCTTGACACAAACTATGGGGGTAAACTTTTTACATCATACCCTTGACACAAACCATACAAGATGTGCCATTATGCATACGTTGAAAATATATGATAATTATTGCAAGAAAACAGGAAATCGTTTGTAATCTTTTAACATCTTACTGAACTTTTTTTAGCATGCCAAGATAAATTATGATATGGTGACGCCTTTTGCTTGAAAGATTTAGATGTGTACTTTTTCAAGTGGAATGGCGAGTAAGGTATTTCAAGGGGTAGCCGTGGCTTTGGAAAAGCCTATGCCGGTGAATGTAAATATAAATTCATAGCGCTAACTAAGCATAACAGTTTGTTAGGAAGCTTATGCAAGCTTGTTGATTCCGTCCACTGGAATCTTGAACATAGAGCAGTTGGCCACCGGGCTTCACCTTGGAGCTTGGGAGGGGTTGTTGCCCAGGTTCAAATCCCGCAAGGGACTAGAATTTGGGATTTTCCCCTTAGGCGAATCGGGAATAGGAGTGGGGTTATCCCCTAAGGAGAAGCTCGCGGTTGGTATCTCTGCCCGAGGATGCGACACTAACTCGAGCCAACAACTAACAAACTAACCCGCCGTTCAAAAAAAAGGATGGTAAAATTTTAACGAGAAATTTTAAGTGTAATATCTGAATGAACCTTTATAGCTGAAAATGCAGAGAGCCACAAGATGATCAATGGTGTATTTTAACAGGGCGGTTTTTGAAGCAATACAGAACTGTAGAATTAATATTGATAGAAAAAGCATCAAAACATGAACAGTAAAAGACCATCGATTAGTAGTTTGATGGCATAAACAATGCCGTTTAGTTAGTAAATTCACAAAGGTTACAGCATACAACCTATTACCGGCCTGATTTTGGTCATTAACAAAAATCAAGCCACCCTGTTTTAGCATGATGATATTTCATATCTAATGGTCTTACATTATTATAAGCATGATTCTTTTTAATAGAATAATCCATGCTTCTCCTTACAAAGTAACATGATATAACTGGTTCATTCTTTATTCGGAACCTCTACCTCCCTAAGTATTTTTGCAGCATCCTCTGGGAAAACAGGGTTTATGTAACACCCTGTTCCCATTTCAAAACCGCCAATTGTGGATAACTGCGGTACAATTTGTATATACCAATGGGTGTAAGGTAATTCTGCGGGAGTGACCTTTACAGGAGACGTATGGATCATTAAATTATAAGGTGGGTCATTCAACTGTACGGACAACTTTTGAAGTGTAAGTTTTAGTAGTCCTCCAAGATCAATAGCCTGCAAAAATACACCAGCAAGAATTTTCCATCAGCATTCAGTTCAGAGGCGGAAATTTTCCATCAGCATTCTTAAAAGGGTATGGGTCAAATGGGTTGAACAGGTTAAGAGTTGGCCAAAATATATTTTATTTTTATATGCACTGCCGTATTTAAAAGCTAGATTATTGTTGTCATAATACACTCTTTATAATCATATTCAACGAATTGATTATTTATAGAGCATTTTGTAAAGAGTAGACAAAAAAGTGTTCCGGCTCGACCCAAGACCCAATTTGACCCATGGGCCAACGATTTTGACACCTCTAGATTCATATAAGAACTCTGACAAATATAACATACAAACATATCAGCTACAGTACCTTATCTTCATCAAGTTCATGGTAGTGGGAGGAATGATAGCGAGGCACGATCCATGTCTCAAAAGCGTAAGTTGAGGCGAATGGAGCAATGGAAATGAAATGGCTTGTTTCATCAATTAATAATTGGTCTGTCTTGATATCACAAAGAATGCACCTTCCTGTTTGATTATGGTATTCCTTCATGCTGTCGAGACGAGTAGAGGCAGTGGTAGGAATAACCGGAAGAGCTAGAATTTGACTGTGTGAATGACTCAATGAAGCTCCAGCTGAAGCACCATGATTTTTGAACACCTTCATAACACAAAACAAAAACTAATTTATAACAACCTTGTATTTTGTATTAAAACGAAACACGTAAATTGGTTGAAATTGTCATCTCTAATCAGAAACGATAACACAAATAACATATCTGAAGTTCTGAACAGAAAAGTATGTGAGACATACATTTTCCGTTATTTATACAATAAACAAACATTTCATCAAACTACAAAAATCATGTAATTAAGTCCGGTTTTATATATAAGAACCAAAACTCAAAAAGTAGAGTATTGTTTGGGATTGCATATGTAAACTGATTATCTTAGGATCAAATAACCATACACGATCATAATGTTATTGCAAGCTGATAACTTATAAACATGCATGATCATATTATTAAAACAAACGGTAGCAAATCAAGGTACCAACTTTAGTATACAATTCAATTCACAAACTTTCTGTTACAGTCCATTCCCAAACCGTAACTAGATTGAATTCTGTTAAGAATTGTAAAAACATTCCTCGTATGAACAATATATACACAAAAGCATATTGTAAAAATCTTGTGACCGTCATCACTAAAATGCGAGAGGTTTCAAGTTCAATTCCTGCTAAGTGCAAAGAACCCTAAAGTGGCCATGCCACGCCAACATTCCCAAAGAGAAGAGGGCTTTACCCTGTTTGAGTTTGTGCGGTGATGGGCTCAAACCCCGTGTATTAGTCGGCCAAAAGGTCATAAACCATGGTTGTTTAATCCTAACGGGCTCAAATCATGTGTATTAGTCGGCCAAAAGGTCATAAACCATGGTTATTTGATCCTAGGAGGGCTCAAACCCCATGGATTAGGCGGGGTGACTACCCTGATTGCTATTTGGCTACTTATGTGCTTATATTTTAAGCAGATGAAAGTACGACATTCAGAATCAAACACAAATTTAGCACCTGAACATATCTGATAGCATCAACAAGGCTCAACTGCTGAACCCTCTTCTTAAACGCCAACAAAACATCCTTAACCCCCTCCTTATCCAAATCCAACAACTTCACCTCATGCTCCGGTGTCTCAATGATGACGTCATGAAACCCAAACCCTGACGTCACCACCCCACTCCCGCTGACATCACCCCCACCCTCATTAACATTAACATCTCTACTAAGTGCAGGGTATAAATTCTCAATACACCTCACTTTCCAATCTTTGGTCGAATACTCGGGTACCCGGAATATTTCTGGCGCGCATTGGTCTTCGTTTCCCGCGCAAAATGGGCAGGTGTTGGATTGTGAGAGTGGGTTTGGGTTGGATTTGGATTTGAAATCTGATGGGCGTTTGGATCGGGCGGGTGAGAGGATTACTAAGCGGTTGTTGACGGTGTCCTTTCGGATTTCGGGGTTCCGGTGAGTTGGGGGCATCTTTTTTTTTTTTTTTTTTTTTTTTTTTCTAAAGTTTTCCGGTGTGTTCCTGGTGAGTAAAAGCTATGGGTGGTTGACGGGTGCTTGGTTTAAGTTATGTATGGTTTAGTTTATTTATTGAAAAAAATAACAAAAAAGCTACAAAAATCCTCGATCCATCGACACTTTTAACATCCTTTTTATATTTTGTAATAGTCACTCAATTTTTGATACGTGTTATTTTATGATACATTTTTAGGAAAAAAAATATAACTTTTGTACTTTTTGTCATGCTTAACTGCTCGATTGCATCCAATTTTTGACACGTGTTATTCTATTATACATTTTTAGGACAAAAGAATATATTTTTTTTACTTTTTCTGGTACATATGCAAAAAATGTACAAAGAAATGACATGCGTCAAAAATTAGATGAAATCAAGCAGACGAACATGATCAAAATGAGAAAATGATGTTAAAAGTGTCTATATAGTTGATCAAGGTTAAATTTCTGTATATATATATATATATATATATATATATATATATATATATATATATATATATATATATATATATATATATATATATATATATATATATATATATATTAATTTTCTCTTATTTAATTTTATCTAAACCAATAAATAGTAACTTAAAAGTTGTGTTCTAAATTACAGTATCATATAAGGACAAAAAGAAAAAAAGAAAAATAATTGAAATAAAAGAGTAATTTAGTTGATTTTGAAGTAAAATGACAAAATGTATACTTATATTCTAAAAACTTGAGAACTGAGCATTAGATAAGACTAAACAAACTTGTTCGGCTAAGTTTATATGAGTCATCTAATGAGCTTTATATAATAGGATTTTGATAAGGTTTTTTTTTTTTTTTTTTTTTTTCATCAAGAATAGGCTTATATAACATTCATATTTTTCAACTTTTATCTTTTTTGGTCATTTACCAAATTAAACTAAACACTTTGAGTTTATTAGCTTATGTTTAGTAAGTCAATCCAAATATTCAACATGAGCTTATGAGTTTATGATATAAAGCCGTAAGATATTTATATAACATAAACATAAGCCCAGATCATAAGTTTAACAAAAAAAAAACCCCTTAAATTTATTTGTTGAAGTTTATATTGAAATTTTGGTTTTATATAAGTTTGTTATAGCACAATAAGTCCCAAAGTAACCTTATATACAAAGTAACCTTATATAGACCGATTAGTCTCAAAGTAAGAAAAAAGAATTATAACGTATGAAACATAAGTCGAAAACAAATATGTTAAGCATATAAATAAGCTTAAACAAACATCCCCTTAGCATATTGTAAAAGGGATCTATTAACCATACGGGGGGACAAGGGTGGCAGGCCCTTGTCTCCTTCTTGTCCCCCTATTTTTTTTCAGTATAACTCCGCTTTTTGTCAGTTTCTGTTCCGTATTTCTGACAGTTTTAAGCGTTTGACATATTAAACTTTACATTTTCTGTTCCGCACTTTCAGGTTTATAGTTTTTTGATGTAAATAAAATTATTAAAAAAAAATAAATAAATAAATAAATAGGAGGGGTGTGGCTAAAATGTAGGGGAGGGTATGGTCAACATGCCCCTTGTAAAATCAAGTACGTCATAGTTGAAAAAGTTACTTTTTTAAAGTAAAATGAATTGAGATCTTCTTTTTCCTTTTACCCATTTTCACATTTGAAAAATACTAACACCAGTTATATGAGTCTTATTGTCAAAATACATTTTTAGTTCAAGTAATTTCATGTTTTGTTTCGGTCAATCTTTTCATCGACCTACTCAAACAAATTGAAGGTGTTTAAACAAGTGGACTTAACAATCCATTTATGTTTTAAATAAAAATTGAAGTTAAATCTATCATTGATAAAACGGGTTGGTTTGTTGATGTGTTTGAATACATAGGTCAGCATATTCATATTGTTTCTTCTAAATTATATAGATTAACGGTGCTAAAGCAAACATTTACGTGAAGAAATCGTGTTCTCATAGGGTTCTATTGACTCGCCATGACTACACCCATTTCAAATCGTCACCCTTAATTAAAAGCACTCGCATTAGTTTGGGGTATAATAAAAAATTAGTTCATAGAATCAAGTTTTAGGTTGTCTCGACTTTGAAAATGAAACTTCGGATTTGGAACGAGCTTAATTTACCTTTTTTCAGCTTTTAAACAGATAAATTGATGAGGTTTTCCTTGCTCATGTTATTCTGGAAAGGCAAACTTTTTCACTCAGATATGCGCAGCCTCACTGTATGTCACACCCCCAAAATACCTGTTTTAACAGCGGAATGGAATACCTGGGGGTGACTGCCATATCATCACAGTTACAGTCTGAACGACCTAAAGTGTCGTTTAGAAAATACAGTGTTTGATCATTAAAACATTCAGAGTTTACAAAACATAGGTCCCAAAAGATGTTGCCAATTTTAGTAAAATACGTTCAACAGGATCAAACGTTTCATAAGTGCATAAATATATAGTAAGACACGTCGACTCCGCGACTCCATGAATGTCCAAATGTATGCAACATGAGCTACCTTAATAACCTGAAAATACATTGCTAAAAAAGTCAACAAGAATGTGGGTGAATAATCATAGGTTTATAAGTTAAATCGGATGTACAATAGCCATAAGTAAAAAGTAAAGTAATAAGATTTCAGTAATAAAATTTACATTGGCTCTTAAGCTCATGACCCCGAAGCTAGACGAAATTAAATTGGCCTCAAATGAGTGTTTACCAGACACTCTAAATATATTAGACATGAAATGCATCCGTAATCCCGTTGGAGCAACCCAAACATGGATGGAGGAGTCACCCTCAATAGATCTATTCACTCACTCTCGCTTGTAGATTAATTAACGATCCATGATAATAAAGGGGACTTGTCGTGACGTGGTAATAAGGCAACTTAAGCAATGTAAGGAATTTAATACTTTAGTATGTACAAAAATAAGTGATGCAATGTATTCTTCCCCGTGGAATTTGGAATCAAAATATTGAATTAAAACGGGGCTATGAAAACTCACCTGAAGTGTTGATACTATGACGTGAAATGATAGGGACAATAAGGCGCGAATATTAGCCGCAACCTAATATAAGTAATAACGATCTACTTTAGATCATGACGTGATGTAATGAATGCACATGCACATGATACCTATACCACTCGTAACTTGAAAATACTAGTTATTGTCAAAGTAAAATATTTTCCATACTTAAGAAGAATAAGTCTAACTAGACTTACAAAAACTAGTCGTAATATATCGTATATAAAATGTTAGTGTTGTATTCATCGTTTTGAAAACCTTAAAATAACGTCAATTAGTCGTAAAAATAAGCTTTGGGTCATACGTACTTCATTGGTTAAGAATATAACTCTTGAACAATATATTTAGAAAATATAGTATTTAGTACGTAGTTTAGTATTTCTATTAGTGACTACTAATATATATATAGTTTTGACGATTTTGAAACGTGTATATCTTTGTCGTTATAAGTTCATTTTTCTCGTTCTTTATATCCACGGATTCGTCTTAACATGTATTAATATATTTTTGATAGCTCGGCTCCTCTAGGTTACGTCCAACGCCTCTTTTTGTCCGACGAAAATCGTCCAACAGCATGAATATTTTCAGAAAAATAGTTTTCGTCGTTAAACTTGCAAAAATCATATCTCCTTCGTTATAAACTCGTTTTAATCCGTTCTTTCGCCAAAAGTTTCGTTTTTGAAAGTAGTTTCTAAATCTTTGGTTAAAAATTACCCCTGAGTTCCTGAGTTTTCCAGGTTTGGCGTTTTGGGACAGTAGGTTCCTAGATAGGTTCTAAACTCATTTCTAATGTTCCAAACTAGTTTCTAATCCACTCAAATCACTTCCAATCACCACATATCTAGTCTATTCCTACCATACACCTTCTTAAGGTGTCATGGGTTCTTAAACATCATAAATCAGGTAGATCTACCAAGGGTTTCCATTTCTAAGGTTTCAAAGATATAAATATATAAAAATGAGTGGTATAAACTAACATATGCATGTAATCTTGTATAGAAATCATATGATCATGAAAATAACTTGAAGAAATTATGAAAAAGGGTTTGAAAACTTACTTTGAAAGATTATAGAGCTTGGATGAGTAAAACCTAATAAACCTTGAGTTTTTATTTCAAAACTCTAACAAGGATCACCAAAGGAACTAGAAAATAGCTTGATCTTGAAAAATCAATGGATTTTGCTCTTGTTTGTGTTCTTGGCTGTGTACCCCAAAGAAGGAAGAGATGAGAGCTTTTTGATCTTGTAAAAATGGGTTATGTTAAAGTCTTGGTGTTTTATAAATATCTAGTTTTAGGGTAAACTTGTAATTAAGTTATCAAATGGAAGTAACCATGTGACATGTATGTATTTAAGGTAGGAAAATGGTAGTTTGCTTGCTATTTAATTTGTATCATTAGTTATTAGTGTATATAATGTGTTATGTTATAAGTTTTGGGTACCGGGTTAACTAAAAATAAATCGTAACGAGTTGAAATAAATTTTGACGAAGTTAATCGGGACATAATAAAGTCATAAAAGTTGTGAAAATGTCTCGGGTACAAGTATTGGGTGTTTGGATGATTATTGTTTAGTTTCTACGAAAACCGTCATAATTATATTAAACTTACGATATAAATTAAATAAATTTCCAAAATACCGGGTAAATGAATTTTATAATATTTGTGATGTTGTAAGGGGTTTAAAAATATATCGGAACGATTGTGGGGATTGTTAGATATGTTAGTCATATTTATTAATCGTATGTTAACGTTTATTTAAAAATAAATATACGTAAAACGTTAAATATATCAGAAATATAAATATGAATATTCTACGAGTGGTATAGTATGCAAATGTTATTATGATGATATGTAGACTATTTCTAGTCCGTATGAAATGTCCCTAGTGATAAAGCATGAATTCGCACCTGAACCAATTCGGTTACGCGAATTTAAATATCCGTAAACAAAATTTACGATGAAATAAGCAATGCACATGAATAGTGTTTTCTTTCCAGAAATGAATAGTATTTCATGAATAGTAAAATTTATGAATGCTTCTCAGAATATCAAACTGACATAAAAAATGATGAATAGTAAAATGATGAATAGTGTTTTGATGAATAGTAAATAGTCGAAGTTCGGAAAATGACATGAAATGGTGAATTGTGACAGCCGCCCACCCAAAAAGGAATTCAGTCCCTGAATTCAGCTGGTGTTGGTCTCGGAAATAGACTTGGTGAAAAGATGTGGATACTTGAGTCGCATTTGGTCTTCCCGTTCCCAAGTAAACTCGGGACCTCTTCGAGAATTCCAACGAACTTTCACGATAGGAATTCGACTCTGCTTCTAGTGTACGACTTAACTGTCCATGATTTCTACTGGTTCTCTTACCAGGTTTACATTGGTCTTTGGGTAGGATTCCTTCCAATGGAATCATGAGTGACTCATCTGAAAGACATTTCTTGGGATTTGAAAATGTGAAGCATGGTTGTGTAATCCTGTTGTTCTATAACAAGGCTCAAATCTGACGGCCACTAGGCCTACACTGTCTGAAATATTAAATGGTCCAGTATATATCAGGTTTAACTTCCCGAATTTTTCTGAATGGTATCATTCCTTTCCTAGGCAGAACCTTCAACATGATCCTGCCATTATCTTGAGATTCTAAGGGTTTACAACTTATCAAACTTGTAACTGATTCTTGATTTGTAGGAAATTCCTAGTTATGTCATGAATGCCTAGTGGACTAGTGAGTTGGGCTTTTCCAAATTTCGATCCGTCAATGGATATTGGCACTTCGACCATAGAGTGCATCAAATGGTGTAGTCTCTACTCTCGCGCGATAACTATGTTTGCAAATGATTTTGATTCATGGTAAATGGTTAGTCCAACCATTTCTAGAGTCAATCACTCATGTTCTGAGCATATCTTTCCTATGTTTGAATTGTCCTTTCGCTTTGACCATTGGTCTGAGGATGGTAGGCGGTGTTTACATCAAAATGGGGTTCCGAAGGAAATCTTATAATGATTGCTAGGAGTCTGAGGTGATTCGATTACCTTTAACAGGAATAATTGAAATGGGTACAATAAATCTTGTGACTAATTCCACAACGTTCTATCTTTCGAACTTGGCGTTATCTGAAGGAGAGAGAATATGGGTAACAATTTTTTATTCCTTGTGTTTTGTTCCAACGGATGATAAGACATGTGTCTTTCTTTGCCTATTGGGCTTGGTCTCTATTACTAAAGTTCGTAATTGATTTATGGTGTCCCTCCTAATTTCCTTCATCACATATTCCAAGGTTCTCTATTGTCAAGTCACAAAATCCTAAATGCATAAGCGATGTGGTATGGTGATTAGTTTTGGAAATTTGTCTCACGATTGTGAGTTTTGGTTGAAATCTTTTTCTGAATAAACGAATTTAGAAAATGGAGCTAATGATTTACTAAGTAATATCCTTCCTGATGATTCAAAATTCAGTAGTTATGAAATGGGAAACGGTTTTCAAACATGTTGTGATTAGGAATGTTTACCAAAGTTTGATGTTTATTTACATATATATATATATATATATATATATATATATATATATATATATATATATATATATATATATTCATTGAACGATGGTTCTGTTAAATATTGACTAAAAAGGATCATACTTGTTCAAAATAGGAATTTCAGAAATTATTTTCTACATGGTATGTGATTTGTATAAACACAATTTTTAAATCAACTTCATTCAAAAGTGAAAGTATTAACAAGGATAAAATAGTAGGATAGGTAATGTTCGCATGAATGTATAGATGTCTAACGTTTAGTTCCTGAGGTTGGATAATGCTTATTGGTGGGTGTCAGGCAAAACTACAAGCATAAGTATTCAAACTAACTTAAGTCCTGAAAAGGTTTATCGTTGAAATTGTCATCATGTTGGCAAGATATATGGTCGGGTCTGATCCCTTTCCTTGATATGAAAGTGAGGTTATCTGAAATTTCTAGAGAACACAACGCCTTAGGGGAATCCACATCGATATTCTTAATTTAAACAATTATCCTTGGTGAAAACTCATTACAGGGAAGTTTGCATTTAGATGAGACCATGTTTAATCAAAACACTCTACAGTATCGGTTAGGAGGCTTGGTTTATTTCTATAGTGTTACTTAACATACCTTCACAATGTGTTCGATCCTGTAGCTCGGTCTAGCTAGTACCTTTGAATAATAAGATTGGACAACTAGGTCAGAGATGGTGAGTCGGATGGTCTCGTGGTATCTTAGGATTGTTGTTGAGTTATGAATTTTCTTAGTCCAGGTTTAGTAGTTCCGTAATCCTTTTATTGTTTTTCTTGCATCGAGGAATCCTCCTAATCCTTGATATGGAAAGTCTCTCCTAGAGAAGTCAGTGGAAAGTTCTAACTTAATGGCTGAGTGAGTGACAGGTGGGGTAAGTATCTAGGGAGAGTTTGTCAGAAAGAGACGTTTATAAAAGAGTTTACTTGTTTAAAACGCTTTTAAATGAAGATTGTTATTAGCAATACTTTAAAAAGATAATTATTTCCTTCATGGCATAATTCTTCCTGAATTATACATAGGTGATCAGGCTATGTATAATTGAGGACTAATGATGCGATGCTTGATTTTGTCAAAATAGTATTACTTTTCTCAAAAGTTTTATATGGTGTTCAACGCATTGTTATTAAAAATGGTATCCTGATATTTCCTTTCAAGTAACATGAAAATTGTTTCGCGTAATAATAGTAATACTTGGTGTAATGACGAAAAAAATCAATTTATAGAGTGGTAACAAAATAGCTTATTTTAGAAATTCTGTAAAACAATTTCCCCATAGGGTAGTGAAATAGCTTGAAGTAAAATTCGTTGTAAAATTTATTGGATACATGGGTGTATCTTATGGAATGGTAATGGTCAACTAATCTGCCAAAAATGAAATCGGCCTAATTCCTAATAAGACAATGGTATAATGTTGCGAAACGATTAAAGATTGAGCGATTGGAATAGAAAACGGAATAAACGAAGGTTACGATTATCACTGAGATAACAAAGGATAGATATTACATTGGATAAAAGAGTGCTTAATACAACTAGGTTATTTCAACGTACTAATGGAAAATACAAAAGAGAAGTACAACCCTAAAGGGCTCGAACTATGGTTTAAAACATGAACTTCTTCCTCCAGTTCGGGTCTCTTAACTCCGGGCATTCACTCTTGAAGTGTCCAACTACACCACAGCCAAAAGATGTTATTGATGGTTTCTGATTATCACCCACAATTGGAAACCTGCAATCCCTTGTTTTGTGAGTAACCTTCTTACAGTTGCCACATGGTTTCGAGCAACGGCCTGGGTTATGATGATGTTGACACTTTTCACACTTAGGTAAAATACCAAGGTAATCGTTCTTTTCATTTAGACCTGCAGCATAAGGCTTAGCAACTCCTTGTCTCTTGTGTGGTCCTTGTGTGGCATTCCCACCTCGATTGTTGTTCCACTTCCTTTTGTTGTCGCTATTGTTTCCTAATGTCTTGGTGTGAGCTATGTATTCCTTTGCTTCGATCGCCATTTTGATAGCTTCAGACATGGCATCGGGTTTCAATGAGACGACCAATGTACGAATTTCAGGGGAGAGTCCCCCGATGTACCTTTCAAGTTTCTTGCTTTCCGGTTCATCCATTGCAGGGCCTAGTCTTGTTAATTCATAAAAACGGGTAGTGTACTTGTCAACATCGTCTCCTACCATGGTAAAGTTTAGTGTTTCCTGTTCTATTGCTCGTACTTCACTTCTTACACAAAATGTTATACCCATCATCCTTCTTAGTTTCTCCCAAGAGTGTGAGTAAGCAGCATCAACTCCCACTATCTTAACATGTTTGGTCCACCATTCCTGGGCATGATCCTGAAAAGTGCATGTGGCGAACTTAACCTTGTCTTCCTTACGACAGTCGCCACATCGAAATATTGTTTATATTTCTTTGAACCATTTGAGAAATTCCTTTGTGTTTCTAGTTCCGCTAAAGGAGGGGGGATTACAACCCATAAATTCAACGTGAGTAAGTTCCTTGGTGAGGACGGTGGCTATGTTCTTGGCAATGACTTGTCCAATAGCAGCTTGCGTCATGCTTGGAGTGGTTTGCTTAAATCTATCTTCATCAAATCATAAGAGACCATGAGAATATATAGTTAATAAAAATCATCATATTCACAACACATGAATATAATACATGAAAATTTCGGTCTACGTGAACCGATATCATAAATAGCACAACCATTCCTTACATAGTAGAGTCACACTTGATGTATTTGTTTGTACAACAATCAAAAGACAACAATTTCTTTAGACTATGTCCCACACTCTCTGTGGCTAGGATAATAGTAAAAGCTAGAAAAGATATAAGTCTAGTCCAGAGATTTTCTGGTGTCCCTCTGAGTGAAACCAGGGTTTATGGCATCATAAGGTCTAGATAGTCTTGAGGTGGTGTTTGTAGTTGTGCATCGATCATATCCTAGATAGTGTAGGTTCCAAACCATTCTTGAGGAATCTGCGGATGTTCCTGTTGAGTCCGTGATATTGGTATTATCTACCAGGTGTTAACTAATTCGTGGCAAGTGGGAATGAAAAAGGGAAATGATGATGGTGGTACTCTAAATGATGAGAATAAAATTAATGACGATGAGATCCTAGTAGTGAGTTAGGAGATGATGGTGATAATAGGGAATGGAATACTACTCTCTTTCACGCTATCTCGCGACATCTAAGAGGTAAAACTGAAGTACGCGCTATGGGACGACCAATAGTGTAATAAATAGCTGATGGTGGTGGTAGTACCTGAGTAGTGAGTGCTCTACTTGTGAAGGAAAGAAAACATACTATCTTCCTTACAATAAGCATCCTAATAAGTCAATTAAGATTAAGTCTGAATACACTACCAAACGGCATTCTATGTATGGGCTGAATGATAGGAAAACCCTATTCCTATGACAAATCAATGGTGCTAATGGTGGTGTAAGTGCAACTGATGGTATAATGGTAGTGGAAGATGACAAGGCATCTTCAATGTCGGAATCCGGTAAAAGGATGACAGGGCGGTATCTGAAGACATGTCACTTGTGAACCAGGTCAATAAAATTATATATATATATATATATATATATATATATATATATATATATATATATATATATATATATATATATATATACAAGTATGGGTATATATAGCTTGCACCGTGTGTGCATGAAACGACATGTGTAATAAATATGCACTTATGATGAAATGATGAGATGCTATGATGATGTGGTTATAGTCTAGGGTCCAAGATACATCCTAGTTCGCTATAACCTTAGCTCTGATGCCAATCTGTCACACCCCCAAAATACCTGTTTTAACAGCGGAATGGAATACATGAGGGTGACTGCCATAGCATCACAGTTACAGTCATATTGAACGACCTAAAGTGTCGTTTAGAAAATACAGCGTTTGATCATTAAAACATTCAGAGTTTACAAAACATAGGTCCCAAAAGATGTTGCCAATTTAGGTAAAATAAGTTCAACAGGATCAAACGTTTCATAAGTGCAGAAATAAATAGTGAGATGCGTCGACTCCGCGACTCCATGAAGGTCCAAATGTATGCAACATGAGCTACCTTAATAACCTGAAAATACATTGCTAAAAAAGTCAACACGAATGTTGGTGAATAATCATAGGTTTATAAGTTAAATCGGATGTACAATAGCCATAAGTAAAAAGTAAAGTAATAAGATTTCAGTAATAAAATTTACATTGGCTCTTAAGCTCATGACCCCGAAGCTAGACGAAATTAAATTGGCCCCAAATGAGTGTTTACCAGACACTCTAAATATATTAGACATGAAATGCATCCGTAATCCCGTTGGACCAACCCAAACATGGATGGAGGAGTCACCCTCAATAGATCTATTCACTCACTCTCGCTTGTAGATTAATTAACGGTCCATGATAATAAAGGGGACTTGTCGTGACGTAGTAATAAGGCAACTTAAGCAATGTAAGGAATTTAATACTTTGGCATGTACAAAAATAAGTGATGCAATGTATTCTCCCCCGTGGAATTTGGAATCAAAATATTGAATTAAAACGGGGATACGAAAACTCACCTGAAGTGATGATACTATAACGTGAAATGATAGGGACAATAAGGCGCGAATATTAGCCGCAACCTAATATAAGTAATAACGATCTACTTTAGATCATGACGTGATGTAATGAATGCACATGCACATGATGCCTATACCACTCGTAACTTGAAAATACTAGTTATTGTCAAAGTAAAATATTTTCCATACTTAAGAAAATAAGTCTAACTAGACTTACAAAAACTAGTCGTAATATATCGTATATAAAATGTTAGTGTTGTATTCATCGTTTTGAAAACCTTAAAATAACGTCAATTAGTCGTAAAAATAAGCTTTGGGTCATACGTACTTCATTGGTTAAGAATATAACTCTTGAACAATATATTTAGAAAATATAGTATTTAGTACGTACTTTATTATTTTTATTAGTGACTACTAATATATATATATATATATATATATATATATATATATATATATGTATATATATATATATATATATATATATATATATATATATATATATATATATATATATAGTTTTGACGATTTTGAAACGTATATATCTTTGTCGTTATAAGTTCATTTTCCTCGTTCTTTATATCCACGGATTCGTCTTAACATGTATTAATATATTTTTGATAGCTCGGCTCCTCTAGGGTACGTCTAACGCTTCTTTTTGTCCGACGAAAATCGTCCAACAGCATGAATATTTTCAGAAAAATAGTTTTCATCGTTAAACTTGCAAAAATTATATCTCCTTCGTTATAAACTCGTTTTAATCCGTTCTTTCACCAAAAGTTTCGTTTTTGAAAGTAGTTTCTAAATCTTTGGTTAAAAATTACCCCTGAGTTCCTGAGTTTTCCAGATTTGGCGTTTTGGGACAGTAGGTTCCTAGCTAGGTTCTAAACTCATTTCTAATGTTCCAAACTAGTTTCTAATCCACCCAAATCACTTCCAATCACCACATATCTAGTCTATTCCTACCATACACCTTCTTAAGGTGTCATGGGTTCTTAAACATCATAAATCAAGTAGATCTACCAAGGGTTTCCATTTCTATGGTTTCAAAGATATAAATATATAAAAATGAGTGGTATAAACTAACATATGCATGTAATCTTATATAGAAATCATATGATCATGAAAATAACTTGAAAAAATTATGAAAAAGGGTTTGAAAACTTACTTTGAAAGATTATAGAGCTTGGATGAGTAAAACCTAATAAACCTTGAGTTTTTATTTCAAAACTCTAACAAGGATCACCAAAGGAATTAGAAAATAGCTTGATCTTGAAAAATCAATGGATTTTGCTCTTGTTTGTGTTCTTGGCCGTGTACCCCAAAGAAGGAAGAGATGAGAGCTTTTTGATCTTGTAAAAATGGGTTATGTTAAAGTCTTGGTGTTTTATAAATATATAGTTTTAGGGTAAACTTGTAATTAAGTTATCAAATGGAAGTAACCATGTGACATGTATGTATTTAATGTAGGAAAATGGTAGTTTGCTTGCTATTTAATTTGTATCATTAGTTATTAGTGTATATAATGTGTTATGTTATAAGTTTTGGGTACCGGGTTAACTAAAAATAAATCGTGACGAGTTGAAATAAATTTTGACGAAGTTAATCGGGACATAATAAAGTCATAAAAGTTGTGAAAATATCTCGGGTACAAGTATTGGGTGTTTGGATGATTATTGTTTAGTTTCTAAGAAAACCGTCGTAATTATATTAAACTTACGATATAAACTAAATAAATTTCAAAATACCGGGTAAATGAATTTTATAATCTTTGTGATATTGTAAGGGGTTTAAAAATATATCGGGACCATTGTGAGGATTTTTAGATATGTTAGTCATATTTATTAATCGTATGTTAACGTTTATTTAAAAATAAATATACGTAAAACGTGAAATATATCAGAAATATAAATATGAATATTCTACGAGTGGTATAGTATGCAAATGCTATTATGATGATATGTAGACTATTTCTAGTCCGTATGAAATGTCCCTAGTGATAAAGCATGAATTCGCACCTGAACCAATTCGGTTACGCAAATTTAAATATCTGTAAACTAAATTTACGATGAAATGAGCAATGCACATAAATAGTGTTTTCGTTCCGGAAATGAATAGTATTTTGTGAATAGTAAAATTTTTGAACGCTTCTCAGAATATCAAACTAACATAAAAAATGATGAATAGTAAAATGATGAATAGTGTTTTGATGAATAGTGATTTATGAATAGTAAATTGTCGAAGTTCGGAAAATGACCTGAAATGGTGAATTGTGACACTATATTAATCATGAGACCGTTTTCAACGCCTTCAGGTGATTTAACATAGTTTTTTTTTTCTTTTTTTTTTTGTTGTACTTTATATTAAATTTTATCTGATAAGTCCAGTCACTATTAAATCTACATGATTTTAATTTTAACTTCTTTCAGTTACCAGTAAAGAGCTCAATAGTGCTTAGGCAGGTGTTTAGTGAATAGTTAGCTGACACTTTACACTTACAGGGTGTATGGAGTTGTAACTTCTCTGTCGATTTAAATCATCTGAAGAAATTACTATAAAGTCAAATATATTTTTTTTGTTTTTTCTGAAAAAAATAATAATTCCCGATTGTATCCCATTCATGAATTGTTGCTTGAGTTGGTACAATAATCTATAGAATCATGTTTTGTGTATATTTCAAATCACATTTATTTACTAATACCTCATTTGATAAAAATGAACCAAAAGGAAAACACGAAGGGAAATGTATCGATAAATATGTATGTTTACCATTGCTATGTTAAAGTAGTAAGGCTTATTAACATGTTCCAATTCCAATAACAAAATTTCTTACATGGTTTTCAAAAGTATTAAAACTTTATTATCAAGCACAATATCACATGTTCAAAAAACTATTATAAATATATACATTACCCGTGGCTTCCGTGAATAGTTCCCGTGCACTGTTTTTTCTACAGTACTGGGCCTTGACCTTTTTTTTTTTTTTTTTTTGGTACCTATGGCTGGCCCATGTTTAGTTTGTAGCCCAAAATACTCGGATCCGGGTCAGTTTTATCTAACGAGCGTCTCTCTCACGTCTCCGGTTTACCGGCGATAAAGGGAGACCGGGTCGGGTCAATTGTTTACGTTAGTGGGTGTACGGAGGTAGTTTTGGCCGTCGATTTGAGATATGGGTTTAGATGTATGGCTATGTTTGAGCCAACTCTTCTTTCGTACAGGTATTGGGTTTGTCTTCCACATATTTTTGTATTATAGGGTTAGCTCTTATAATCTAGATAATTCACAGAAATTAGGGATTTAAAGCACGCAGTTTTCATCACATAATCATTGTTGGTAGGTTTGGATTTTTACCTTATGTTTAATCTTTCTTCATGCGTGTTTTGATTTGTTGTATTAGGCTTTCAACATTCTTTTTTATTAATTTTTTTTTTCTGTGCTGCTGTTATGCATACTTGGGGGGGGGGGGGGGGGGTTGAACATTGCAATTATGGGATTGGTTGATTGTCATTTGTGTTTGTTTTATGCCTTAGTTGTCTTATGTTATCAGTGTTAGGTGTTTTTCAAAATGGTTTGTAATCAGTTTTTAAAAAAAAAATGTGTTATGCTTGATTTTGTTATTAGGTAATTAGATATTAAGTGCCTTAGTTTATGTTCTTGCCTTATCAATGTTATGTATATGTGAAGAACTATCAGGCATGTTTTCATTTTGATGTTGCCTTACTTGCTTTCAAGTTATTCGCTTTAAATTTTTGGTCTTTTTCGATATCGGTTTTTAACGGTTTATGTGTCTTTCTCCTGTGATCAAATATTATTTTGCAATGTCATTGTTGTTCATTATTCATGACGGTAGATTACTATTATTTCACACCTTTTGTTCTTATGTTTTTTTTGACAATACGCCTATATCTTGCTGTTCTCAATTATGCGCTCAAAATCAAACAAACGTTGTTGTAATATTAACGGTCAACCATTTGGTACCGAGACACCGAACAATGCTCAAAACTCAGACTCCTTTTACATCTCTGCGTTGCCGGATCGACATGTTGACAGCTCACCTGAACATGCCTACTTGCTGAGGTCCATTAATAATAGCACCAATGCAAGTTCTTTACCACAACGATACCTCCTTGATGAATGTAAGGCTTTTTTTTCCACTTTTTAATTCTTTTTTCTTTCTATTAAACTCTTGGGCGCTAGCAGCCATGTAATTGAAGCTTTATTTTATAGTTTGTTGAATCCCGAAACAGCTTTTGTTAATCAATAGTTACTAATACTGTTTACAAATTCAATATCTCATGTTAATGTTTGTCTTATGCAGGCCAACCTTCTGAACAAAGTTTCACTAACAATGCTACTTTTCTGGAATCACCAACTAAATTTCGAAAGGTACAATTAGAGAACCTGAAAGTAGGCTATGTACAACAACGTCAGCATATTGTTCCCAATATTATGCGGCATGTTGGCAATGACAATCATCCTACCCAGTTTGCAAATGAAAGTTGTTGTCTCAAAAGTCATGGAAAGGATGGAGATGCATCACATAGTGTATGTCAAGATGTTCACTCACATGATTCGTAATGTCTCATAGCCAATACTACATACCCCACCGGTGAGGGCCCGAGTGCCTTTGCCAATGAAGGTCTGTATATACCATGCTGTCTGCCGTTTGTATCTTTGCATACCTTATGTTTTTAAGACAACAAAAATGTGAAGATTACGAAAAAAAATAATAACAAAAAAGGGCAGGAAACGTTTCTTTGTTTGCTTATTTTCCCTTCTGATATGTGTATGCAGAAAACCAGAAAACACCTTCAGTAGTTACCCCTTCACAAGTTATTAAAGATCATCAAAGTGGAGCACAAAAGAAAAGAAAAAGAAATAATGCTTAGAAGCGCCTTTCTTTTGAAGACCATGATGTCATGTCCAGCAAAGGTAAACTTACAAATTTGTTTCTTATATTTTATAGCCACTAACTGCCTGTGTTTTTTTAAAGAAAATCCTTTTATTTCTTCTTACGTTATTATATCATTGTTTACGCAGAACATGATGGACCAACTTTGATGGGTAGTACTGTGGACTATGCCAATTACTATCATCATGGGGATGAAACAACATCAACGTAAGAAAGCACACCACGTAGATATAGACACACCAGAAGCGAACGTGCCCTCTCACAAAATGCAGGCCCCTCTACTGATTGGCGTCATTTGCCACCCAACCAAAGTAACTACGTCACCTGATCTGATGCATTCAAAAATTCAAATGCTCATTTTTTCCCATGTCAAATACCTTCTATGTACACAATCATTAGTATTCACATTTTGCTTTACATAGCTATCTATGCTTTTAAAAGTAACTGTTTTTGTTCTTACATTATTGTACCATTGTTTATACAGAAAATCAGGAATCATATTCGATACATAGTGCTGCAAACTCTGTTAATGGATGCCAAGGAGAAGATGATCCACCATCGACACAACAAACTACAAGAGCTACCCGTAGAAAGGGCGCATATAATTCACAAAATGTACGTCAGCGCATTAACTCAGGAAAATTCGAAAGCGCCTCGAAGTATGTCAGCCAACATGTTCGCCCAGATAATTTAGAACCTCTTTCTATCAACGGTTCAGGCTCCTCCGGTGAAGGTCCATCTATGCTACCCAATGAAGGTAACTACTACATTTGATACACTACATTTGACAGTACACGTAACCATTTTTTTTAACTGCTAGATGGCTATGATGCACCAGACAATTAATGTATGTGGTTTATGCCACATGCCTATTGTGCATCGAATTATTAGCCTTCCAAATTTTATTTATAAAACTACCTATCTTTTTGAAATGATCTGTTCTTTTGTTACAGTATTGCGCCCTTTTTTATGCAGAAATTCAACAACCGTCTTCAATACGCACTGCTGCAAAGTCTTCCAAAGGGTGCCCAGGTGAAAATGAACCACTGGCAATGCAACAACACGCAGGAGCAAGGTGTAGAAAGGCAACAAATAATTCATGAAGCGTGCGTCATCGCATTCAGCGAGGGAATTTCGAAAACGGCTCTAACTATGTGAGCCAACGTGTACACCCAGATAATTTAGAACCTCTCTATCGACTGTTCAGGCCCCTCCGGTGAAGGACCTTCTATGCTAGCCAATGAAGGTAACTACTTGCTTTCATACACCGCAATTTACAGTACACATAACCATCTTTTTTACTGCTAGATGACTATAATGCACCAGATACTTAATGCCTCAAATTTCATTCATGCAGATGTCTCTCCTTCTTATGAGGATTTAGGGGACTGTGACCACCGTTGTCGTCACTGTGGTGCAGCTTTTTGGTATGAAGAGCGTGTTATCAGAGATTCAAACAGCACTAGGACTGAGTACCATTTGTGTTGGGCGGAGATGGGAAAATCATCATGCCACAGCAACCAGATCCACCACAGTATATCAGAGACCTTCTTTCAAACCCGCATTTCATGGAATACATCAGAGCTTACAATCAAATGTTTGCGATGACTTCATTTGGTGCTACCATAGACAAGTCGGTCAACGCTGGCCCAAGACCTTATGTCTTCAAAGTATCTGGCCAGATATACCATTGGATTGGATCTCTTTGTCCACTCGGCAACAAGAAGCCTCGGTTCTTATAGTTATATATTTATGACACCCACAAAGAAGTGCAAAATAGGCTCAGCCATTTCTCCACTTCTGAGCAAGCTAACTTGGATCCACAGATTGTTCAAGGGCTCATTCACTTCTTAGATACTCACAATGAGTTGGTGAAGGTGTTAAGAACTGCAAGAGATTTATGTAACCAGACAGACATACCAGAATTCAAGCTAAAGCTTTACAATGGTCACGAGGTGCGCGGTTATGAGCTACCTACATCTAACACACTTGCAGCGATAGTTTTTTATAGCGGTCCAGCAAGTGAATCAGACTATGATGTTATTATTCAATACAAAGGTAGCGAGCCACAGAGAATTAACAAGTTAAATCAATCTTATATGTCATTGCAATTTCCGCTCATCTTCATTTATGGCCAGCCTGGATTTCACACAGATTTAAAATTGCGATCATCAGACCCAAATTCAAGACCAAGGCGTGTCTCAATGAATGCATTTTACACCTACCAACTACATCCAAGGCCTGATTCATATGACCTGCTTTTCCGAACAGGTCGACTTTTCCAACAATATGTTGTTGGTGTTTACTGTTGCATAGAGCAGAATAGAATGGACTTTTATAGAAAGCATCAAAATGACATTCGAGGCGACTACCTATCAGGGTTGTATGATGCTGTTGCAAGAGGAAACCATGATGGTTCTGAATCCGGTTCAAGAATTATTCTTCCTTCATCTTTCACGGGTGGTCCCCGGTATATGTATAGTCAATACTTAGATGCGCTTGCAATTTGCCGAAAGCTTGGTAATCCGAAATATTTCATCACATTCAAATGCAATGTGAATTGGCCTAAGATTCGAAGATACATGGCAGAATATCCACATCTTACCACTGCAAGTAGAGCAGATGTTGTTTGTCGAGTTTTCGAGCAAAAGATAAAAGCGTTCATCCGATTTCTGAAAAATAAGCGTCCATTTGGCCGCGTGACAGGAGGTACTTTGCATCTTTTTTCATTATTTCAAATTCAATGTTTACATGTTTTTAATAATGTCATGCCAGTAACTGTTACAATAATGTTTTTCTTATCTGAATACCATTTTTTTTTCTTTTTTACAGTTTTATACACAGTTGAATTTCAAAAGCGTGGTCTACCACATTGTCATACATTAGTTTGGATCCACTCAAATGACAGAATACAGATTGCACAAGATGTTGATCGCTATATTTCTGCAGAGCTACCTGATCAAGCATTTGACCCTCAAGGATACAAAGTTGTTTCCGAAATGATGATGCATGGACCATGTGGATCAGCTAATTTGAATGCACCATGTATGCAAGGAAAAGAGTGCACCAAAAATTTCCCAAAAAAATACAATCCTCAAACTTTTTTTGACACAAACGGTCATGTACATTACCGAAGAAGACAGACAAAGGTATACACAACAAAACGTCAAAAGAAGTTGGACAACACCTATGTCGTCCCATATAACCGCACTCTCTCCCTAGCATTCCAGGCTCACATAAATGTCGAGTATTGCGGTTGGAGCATGCTCATAAAATACCCCTTTAAGTATATTTCAAAAGGCACAGACCGAGTCTTTGCAAAAGTAGCTAGATCCATTGGTCAGCCATCAATTTCTGCTACTCGACAACAAGTAGACGAAATAGAAAGCTTCCTTGATGGTCGTTTTATATGTCCTCATGAGGCATGTTGGAGAATTCTAAAATTCATCATACATAGCCGAGAACCCGTTGTTCAGATACTTGCTGTCCACCTAGAAAATATGCAACATGTTGTCTTTCGAGACATAAACAACTTAGAAGGGGTTTGATTGAGCCCGAACCGTCAGATTATTATTGACCAAGGTCAACAAGTCAAAGACAGCCTAGAATCAATACTCCGGTGATAGTATAGTGTTTTCCCGGGTCGTTAAAGTCCCAGCGAGATTGAAATGGTGCTTTTGGAATCGTTTTTGAGAAAGTGGCACTGAGGACAGTAGCCAGATGATGTGGAGTTGATATTGCTACTGTTATTTTGGTATTTGTACACAGATATAATATTCACAAAAATCAAATAACAGATATATACATGTATTCACATTTCAAATTTACGCAATCGGACTGAAAAAGTGAGATTTTGGTATTTAACAACTACAGGGGGTGCTTTTGACACTTTTTCAAACTTGAAAATTAAAAATGAAAATGAAATTATGGAAATGATTAAAATACTATTTAAATATTATTTAATTAATTAAACTATTTAAAATCTAAATTAAAATCTAATTTAAATTAACTAAAAATTATAACTATTACAAATTAAACTAAAAAGTTGCAAAAATAATTTCTAAACTTAAATTAGAACTTGAAGAAATTATAAAAAATAAAAATAAATATTTTTGTCTTTTTGTGGGTTTTTTTATAAATTGAAAACTATTTAACTTAATTAAACTAATTAAACTACTTTTAATTAATATTAATACTAAATTAACTTAGAAAATTACAAGAAAATTTATAAAATTACTTAACCATCACAGGAATCCTAAAAAATTATAAAAACTCTAAAAATTATGTTTTAAGATTAAACAACTAATTATTTACCTTTTAATTAACTTAAGTCTATTTTTAACAAATAAAATAAGAAAAATAGAAAATGAACAGTAGAATCTCAAAATATAATTTCTAAAAACTTATTATACTATATTAGAACTAGGAAAATTATAAAAACTAAGTTTAACCTTATAAAAACTAAATAAGCTATTTAATACTTGATATTAATTAATAATAAAGAAAATTAAAATTAAATCTAATTAGCACTAAATGACAAAATAAAAATCTGAAAAAATTATCAAAATTACTTTACTATATGAGGTATTTAATAAAAATATAAAAACACTAGGTACTTAATTAAAATCTAAAAATGAAAATTAAACTTAAATGGAATTAAATAGAAACTATCACTTAATTTAAAACTAATTTTTTTGGATTTTTCTTTTACAAACTTGATTTACACCTAAAATCAAAGACTTTTTGTGAAAACAACTTATTTATAAATGAAAATTAAGTACTTTGCACCCCCTTATCTAAAACAGTTGACTTTTGTTGACTGTTTGGGCAATTGAGCTCAAATGAGCTTGTGTGGGTCCCACTATGGTTAAATCAGTTACAAATAAGTTCAACAAACTTAAATAAGCAAGAAACAACCAGGGCTAAGCACAAATAAGCTATATGAAACAAAATAAGCACTTAAGCAACTGAAAATCTCACAGATTTTGGGGACAGACTTTAGGCCTGAATTCAAGTGGGGTCCACTTGTCTTGGGGTCAAATTATTGGTCAAAGGAGAGACTCTGGTAGGAGGGGGGTTGAGAAAACCCAAAACCTTGGTGTGGGGACCACTGTGGTGGATGGAAACCACCACCAAAGGGTGGTGTTTGGGGTGGTACCTGCCGATGTAGGGAGTATGGCTGCCCTGCAGCCCTCTTTGGAGGGTTGTGGGGCCCACACAAAAATTCCCAAAAATAAAAGGAGGGGGAATCTAGAGCTGAGATGGCATATTATAACATATCAAAAGATCAGGTCCTGAAACACATTAAACAAATCACAATAAATCTTTGAAATTTAGGAAAAATCTGAAACATGCTATTTGACTTTTGTGGAAAAATTAGATCATTGACTTTCATGAACTTTGAGTTGATCTTAAACACTGATGATGATGTATTAAGATGAAATAAAACTAAAACAAGCTAAGTTATCTAAGAATGGAATGATATGCAGGTATTTGGGTTCTAAATCCATAACAGTTGACTGTTAAGGGGTTTTACATGAGACTTTGACTTTTGCACTAAAAATGACTATGGTGGTGATTAATTTGACCCTATATGAACCTAATTGACCTAACTGTATCAACTGCTACACTAATAAACAACAAGGGCACAGCAGAAAGGCTAGAACCAAACACCCCCTAAGTGAACCTGTTTTACTATCTGCTACCAATTTAAACCTTTAACTTGCAAATCAGTGATCACAATGTGATCCTTAACTGAATTAGCTATTAATGGGACAGTAGAAGCTTGACAGATACACAGAGATATAGCATAGCAGATTTGAGCTAAAAATATGTAGTGGAAATACAAGTTATGGACTAAAGGATATAAAAGCTAAACAGATTTACTTAAACAACTTCAATAAGCAATAAAGAGCCTGAATAAGCAGTATCTTACACTAAACTAGTTATTCTAAAAGAGAAAGCAGGATTGGAAATGGAACTTACTTGATGAAAGGCATATGAACTTGTAAATGAACTAGGCTATGAGATAGGTTCATTCAAGCTATGGAGTAGCTTAATGAGCTTATCCAGAGGATGTTACAGCTTATACAAGCTTATTCCCTCAGCTTATTTCTAATTTCCTTTTATTTTTGATTTATTTTATTTTAATTTTTTTTTCTTTTTATGATTTCTACTCTACTAAATCACCTACAAACTTTCAAAAGCTCACAATTAAGCTTCTATGAGCTTAAACTACAAGAAAGAACAACTTATATTATCACAACAACAATTTGGAATTTTATTTAAAATTGACAAATTGCATTTAGTACTGAGAACTTGAAATCATTGATTAAAATAACTTTAAATTACATTAATGAAACTGAGAATACACTTGGAAATCTAAAAGCAATACTTGAAAAGCTAATTTAACCTAATTCGACAATACTAAATTACACTACTCCTAATTGCTTCTCCACACTGCTTCAAACTTCTCTTTTATACCTCCTCTGAGCTCTGTGGGTCCCATTAGGTCTTTCCCACCAACTTGGTTGCAATTTGGATTATCTTTTCTCATTTTATAATTTTGGCGGGAAAGGAACTCTTTGACCAATTTGGTCTGTCACAGACCTAGGGGGGGGGGGGGGGATGTGATGGTGCATTGGGGTGAGTAATTTGGAAGAGGATAAGGGTTGTGGATGGCTCAAGTGGTGCAAGAGGGGGGAGGTGATACCAGGTGGTATCCTGGTTTGGTTTTGGGAGGTAAGGGAAGAGTTTGACCAAAGTTTGACCGGGGGTGGATTATTAAAACGGTTTTAGGAAATGGTAGGCTAAGGTGTTGGACTGGGTGAGTTTTGAGCCCAAGTTGGATAAGGTGTTTGGATTGGATTTGGTTTATTAGTTTATTTTGGATCCGGTTTAGCTTATTTTCACAAGGACCATTTTTGTAATTTCGGGAAAGTTGGGGGTTGGGTTTTGGCATGTTTCCAATTTGATTTAAAGGGTGTAATATGCCAATGATGAATAGTATGAGGCTATATTTTGAATTTTGCACTTTTTAAAAACCCCAGGGACTAAATCTGCCAATTCACCAAACTTCAGGGACCTGCCTTGTAATTTCACCAAACTTTCTACCCGGGGACCAAATCTGCCATAAAAGATTAGTATAAGGACAAAATTTGTTTTTCTCAAAGTTTTAATATCCCAGGGACCATTTTTGACAATTTTCCAAACTTTAGGGACTAAACTTGACAATTTGTGAAACTTTGCACCAAAGGACTAATTATGTAACTTTATGATTTAAAAGGACCTTTGGTGACTTTTTCAAGTTTTTAGAACAACCAGGGACTAGATTTGATTATTTTTGAAAGTTGAGGGACTGAAACTGCCAATTATGCAAACTTTGTGCGTTTTTCATCTGTTTTTGGTATTTTTGCATTTGAAACATGTAAAACACTTTCCTGGGATATTTTCACTATTTTGATTCATTATTGAGTGTTTTTGGATGTTTTGGCAGCTCAGAAATGGTAAAAATGATGAGTATTTACACACTCATCAGGGTTGTCAACCGTCGTGACCGTACAGTCACAACATTGACGGAATGGTTTAGATACAATAGAGAATATGAAGACGGCCGCCATTTAACGTATTTGGAATTTCCTTCTGAATATGTTTGGTGTAAGGACCAGAAAATCTGGCAGCGTAGACAAAGAAATCAATCATCCATTGGGCGGTTAGCATACATACACCCAAGTGCTGGTGAAGCATTCTACTTCAGAATGCTCCTTTGCCACCAAAAGGGATGCAAGCGTTTTACGGATGTCCAGAAAGTCAACCAAGTACTGTACCCTACATATCGCGCTGCATGTGAAGCATTGGGCCTTTTGGGTGACGATAGAGAATAGGATACAACACTCGAAGAAGCATGTTATTCAGCGTCATCATCACAACTACGCTTTGTATTTGCTCACATCTTAACTTACTGTGAAGTCACAAGTCCTCTATAGTTATGGGAAAAATACTGGCGAGAAATGGGCCACGACATACCAGCAATTGTCTCACAAACTGTGGGGATTCGAAACTACAATGTCAACGATCCTGAGTTAAAAGGTTACATCCTATTTGAGCTCCAAGTCATACTAGACACTTTTAGTAAAACATTTAAGGGGTTCGGTTTACTAGCACTGCCAAAAGAACTGCTTGATGAACTCGAAAACAGGCTGCTGATGGAAGAAAAGAACTACAACCGAGAGGCACTGAAGCAAGAAAAAGATGAAAGTGTGCCAAAGTTAAACAACGACCAACGCCGTATATATGAACTTATTATGAATGCCGTTGCAGAAAACAGACAAGAATTGATATTCGTATACGGCCATGGTGGTACAGGTAAAACTTTCCTTTGGAAAACCATCATCAGCAGTCTACGATCTGAAGGAAAAATAGTCCTAGTAGTCGCTTCTTCTGGCATTGCTTCTCTGCTTCTTCCAGCAGGCCGAACAGCTCATTCTAGATTCAAATTACCGCTTGAATTGACAGAAGAAACGCTATGCCAAGTAAAAAAAACACTCACTTAGGAAAGCTTCTGGTAGACACTGACCTTATTATCTGGGATGAAGCTGCTATGAATGATAGAAGATGCTTTGAAGCACTAGACAGGACTTTGCAAGATTTACTAGACATGCCAGGCATGTTGTTTGGAGGTAAATCAATAATTTTGGGTGGTGATTTCAGACAAACCCTGCATGTCAAAAAGGGAGCATCAAAGATGGAGTTAATAGCATCATCAATTGCAAATTCATACCTTTGGCCACGCTTCCGTCTTCTGACACTTAAACAAAATATGAGGTTGTTGAGACCTGATTTGACTGAAGAAGAAAGAAACATGGCTAGCTCCTTTGCTTCATGGCTTCTTGATGTGGGTGACGGCAAAATTGGAGAACCAACTGTTGAAGGCGAAAAAGATACATCAAGGATTAATATTCCACCAATGTATTGCATTGAAGATGACGAGAATGCTTTGCAGAAACTTATAGACTTCATTTATGACCAACCAACCCTACACACACCTTCAGCAACAACTCTTCAACAAAAAGCCATTGTGTGTCCGAAAAACGAAACCGCAGACGTTATCAACTCAAGAGTTCATGAAATGATTGAATGTGAGGCAACAACTTACGCAAGTTATGATCAAGCCATGCCTACCGGAAACGCTGGAGCTGAAACAGAGATGTTATACCCACCAGAGCATTTAAATACATTTAAAATCTCTGGGTTCCCTCCACATCAGTTTCAACTAAAAGTAGGCGCACCAATAATGCTGCTAAGAAACATTAACGTCGCTGGCGGTCTCTGTAATGGCACACGGATGATAGTCACACATCTAACGTCAAAGCTTATTGAAGCACAAATTATTACTGGCACAAAGGTTGGAGAAAAAGTGTTTATACACAGAATCACATTGATACATAAAGACGCCAACCTTCCATTCATCTTCAAAAGAACCCAGTTCCCAGTTAGGCTTTGCTATGCCATGACAATCAACAAAAGCCAGGGACAATCACTGAACAAGATTGGCGTTTACCTTCCAGAACCAATCTTTAGTCATGGCCAGCTATATGTAGCTCTTTCTAGGGCAACTTCTCCATACGGGCTGAAAGTTCTTATGAAACAGCAAGAAAATTAGGCAACAAATGTCACAAAAAACATAGTCTACAAAGACTTTCTCCAAAAAATCAAATTCAACGATCTTTAAATACACCTTTTTAGTTCTATGTATATAATTTATGTGTGCATATTTTTTTCTCTTACCGCCTTCTGATTAGATAAAAGTGTACTGCTATTTATTACATGCAGGTAGATTTGCTATGCAAAAATAGTATTCCACTTATGTTAGGGCATTATTATCTCAAACATCTATCTTTACATAATTATTATTTCTTTCCTTTTATTTATACCTAATTTGGCTTTTCATATCTTACTAGATAAATGGAAGCTACTTCAGTTGATGAGGCTTCAATTAGTACAGTTACCAGCACAGATGGAACAAATGATGACAGAGCTCTTGCACCTTCCACTACAATGCAAGAAACAACAATCGCTGAATTGAAACCAACATCTTACGACAAGATACTTGAGGCTAGAGTCTACAGAAAGTGGATTGCAGTGACTTATCTAAAGAATGGAACAAAAAAGGAAACTGGATTTTGCTGCATCTTGATAGATAGAGAGGTACACAATATACCATATATTATAAGAAAAACATATTACATATTCATTCCTCTTTAACATTATGTGAATCTGACCAGGGGAATGCGATACAATGCAACATGAACATCAGAGATATCAATTTCTTCGACCCAAAAATTAGACTTGGCTCAGTGTACAGAATATCTGATTTCATGCGTGAACCAACAGACCCTTACCAACAAACAATCGACAACAAAACAAGCATAAGATTTGGAAAAATCACAAAGTTTGAACCTTCAACAGCAACATACATTCCATACCATTACTTTAACTTCACTTCATACAACCAGCTTCAATCTAAGATTCCTAGAGAAAATGCCTATGGACAGATGGAGTACCCAATACTGACAGGTAATATTTAACATATTTGCTTTTATACACAAAACCAAATATTACATTTTTAATATTTATTTCTTTGCAAATTACATAATCATATTTAATCTTTTGAGTTTTGTGCACATACCAAAATATTAAAAATCTAATATTTATTTCCTTGCAGATTACATTGGATGCTTAGGTTCAGTTGGCGAGATCAAAAAGAAATTAAGCTCAAATGGTGATCAGATTATCTACAGGAAAGTGGATATAGAAAATTTAAAGTAAGCAACTTTATACAACACACTTCTATTAAGAAAAAAATATTGGCACTCTTTGTCAACTTCCTAACGACTAACTAATAATAAAAGCGGTAATGTTGTGGAGTTCACAATGTGGGATAAAATGGCTGAAAGATTTGGAGATGCAGACCTTAGAACAATGGAACAACTAGTTATAATTGCAGTCAACTCCTGCCGTGTATCCAAAAATAGAGGTATTACATACATAATTTAAAATAGCTTTTTTACACCTAAACAAATGTGATTATACTTTTGCCAAACACAATTTTGACAGATTACCAGTTAACCGCAACTTCTGCAACGTGGTTTTACTTAAACCCAAAGATACCAGAGGCTGAACAAGCAAGAGAGCAGTAAGAATCTTAAAACCCCAAACTTAAAAACCACATCATATCTGCAGAACAACTTTAGACCAATATTTATTCTACCTTTTTTCTGTGCAACAAGTATAGAGCAAACCATGCTGTTACTCCACCATTAAAGATTTGCAAAACCCCATATGAAGATATAGAAAAAGAAAAATTTCGTAACAGATTTCCTTTGAAGACACTTTTGAATCAGAATCCAGACCGATACAATGTAAGTATTGTATAATACATGTCAAAATCTATTAACAGCAGAGACAAATATTAACATGGAACTATAATTAAAAGACTTATGGATAAGTGATGGTTTGCATATACATCTTCAGGGAGTGCAATTCACAACTGAGGCGACAATAACAAGCATCGACATAAGAAAAAATTGGTTTTACATCGCCTGCAATGAATGTGCCTCAAAAATAAAAGAAAATGATGGTATCTATCATTGTGTCAACCATGGAAGGCAGTCACAACCATGCTATAGGTACATCATATTCTCACCCAAATTCATATGAATTTACTAAACCTCAGCCTATAATACAAAATGATAATCTCTTTAATTCTTCAATAACACATAGGTACAATTTCAGAGCATTCATCACAGATCAGTCTACAACAGCTCCATTCACTTTCTTTACACCTGGAGCAGACGATGTGACGGGATATTCATGTTCAGAATTGATCGCCCAACACAAAGTGGCAGACCCGCAAGAAATACCACCAGAGATATTTAAAGCAGAAGGACAAAAAAACATCTTCCAATTCCGTTTCAGCACAACAAGCAAAACAAAAGAATTCATCCTAGACCAGGTTTTCAACAAAAAAAAAAAAAAAATGGAGGCACAGGTTCATCATTAACAGCAAACCCAGGTAAAACAATTTTATTCAACAATTTCTGTTATTTAAAGATAGTATTTGCATATACAAGTATTAACTTTTCCTTTTTTAAAAATAGCAACACCACCAGCAACTCTTGAGATAACAAATCAGCAAGAGCAGAGCACAAAAAAGATGTAGAACCCAACACAAAGTCAGTTAAGAGATCGTTGTTTCAAGATGAGCCACCAGAATCAAAGAAACAAAAAGGTAAATACAACTATTTTATACACAATAAGTCTCAGTTTTATTAAATACAATATCTTACAAACAACTTTTATTAAATAGAATATCTAACAAACAACTGACATACAGTTAACAGTTTCCTTCCTAACCAAAATTTTGACATGTGTTCAACCTTAAGAACCACAGATAACATATGCAATAAGTATATTGCAACACAAATATCAACAGTCTTTACACTCCTTTGTTCTATTGTACGCACCTAAACTATTATGTATAAAAAAATTAACATAAAACTGCTTTTTTTTTCCACATTGCTATCTTTTGTATTCCCTATTTACAATCCTGCTCCAAATCTGCACGCATGATCCGCTATTGTTGAATACCAACAAAAGAACAACTGCCTTTTTCCTATTCAGCTTTAGCATAATCTAAATGGAGCACTATTATTACCTTACACCTTTTAAAGGCTGCTACAACTAGAGGAATAAATATTAACATTATATCCTATCTATGACTTTTATTTAAAATATGACTAACTACTTTTATTATCTCTAAATAAGATCTTATTAATCACTGCTGACGTTTCTGTTTTTTTTCAATGCAGCAATGCCAGATACTTCAACAAAGGACCATCCAAAATCCAAAAGTGGTCACACCCAGCAATCCAAGTGAATTTAAAACAACCATAGCAGCTGCAAACACCAGCCTTTTGTTCATTTGTTGTAGAGTGCATTAGTGTAAATACTATGACGGTTTACTACCGTTCTAAAACTGCAAAAACTGCTCTACCTATCTATTGAAAGGAGCTATGCTCATGTATGTTTAAAGAAACAACTCATGTATTTCTTTTGTAACCTATTTGCCCCATAGGAGCAAAAACCGCTATGTTTTATGCAATATTTGCCTATACGCAGGCCGCATATGCATCAAAACATGCATTCCTTTTGTAAAACATCTATGCCTAGAAGCAAAGGTGGCTTAGCTACATCAGTTTTTACATTGTTCATTCCATATCCTTCTTATATTTCGTCATCTGCAGCCATTTCATTTACGATATCAACTGCATACCTTTATGTTCAAACATCCCGCGGCAACGCGCGGGTTAAAATCCTCGTTTGTTACGTAAACTGTTAGGAATTGAAGGACGGTCAAAGATTGAAGATCGACAAACTAATTGTAAATATTATTCAAAATTGTCGAATCAAATTTAGAAGTACCAAATATTCAAAAGTACAAAGATTTCTAATATTACGAATGTCTATCTGTAGACTAAACCAATAGTCATTTCTAATATTAATCATAAAACGCCTGAAATACACACCAAACATAAGTAATATATATCGAAATCAAATTTACCAAATTATCACTAGAGTTCAAGTCATCTTTTTTTTTAAAACATAAACGGCCATCCTAGTGATCCCTGTGGTGAGATTGGTCTTAGCGCACAAGGTAATGTTACACCGGCTCGGGCGTTATGCCGACGTGGCTCATCGTTACGAGGCGTTATGACACCGGCCCGAAGCAAGTTGCATCGGCGTTGGTGCCCAATTTGTCGCAATAACGTGCCTTGTAACATGAAGGTTTGCATTTTTATTATTTTATTTTATTGGTTTATAATGTAGATTAAAATGGAAGAAATAATATTTTGTATGTGTTTGTGTATGTGTGTTTGCAGCAGGATGAAAATGAGTATAACATTTTTTTTAATGAACTTTGTATGTGTTTGGGCAGTTGGACATTGGGCTAATGAAAGAGTATCACTTTTTTTTTTAAATAAGTTTAACTTCTTTTTTTATAAAAATTATTGTTTTGTAATTTTTTTTCGTAATTATATTTTTAGTTTTATATAATTTGTATTTTTATTTAATAAATGAAAATATCTTTTGTTCAGATATTGAAAAAGGAAAAAAAAATGGTGGGTCTAAAAAAGGTGGTGTCATGGGGTGTTATGATAAAGGGTAATTTTGGCGTGTTTGTGTTAAAATGTTAAAGATGAGATGACACTTAGGTGATTGCACTTTTTTGATGTTACGTTGTTATGACGCCTTGCGTTCTTAAAGTGAGCGGTGTAGATTCTTAATGGCAAGTCATATGGTTTCTTTACACCAATAGGCAATAGCAGCGCCAAACTGCACTCCCATATGTTACCTGTCCCATAGCCATCTCCATCACATTGCGTTATGAATTTTTATTTTTATTTTTATTTTTTACAATTAGTGGGATATTTTTAATGATAGATGTTTATGTTATAAAAGTGTTACATGATAAATGATGACGTGATAGCACTTATAAAATTAAAATTGATAGGTGCCCACCACTCTTACCTCATGAAAGATCGAGGTAAGCTATCAACCAGTCTTATGAAAGTACAATGTGGTGTTTTCTTATTGGCCTTATATTGCCATCTTTACATGTGGTGAATAAGAGATGACAATTAATGGAAAAGTTATTCAAGACGGATGTAGGATATTACTCGATATCCACTTTTAGCGTGAAAAAATAGCATTTTAATTAAATTACCTTATATTTTACATTTGGTTTAATCATCCCACTTATAGTTAATGAAGAGAGTTATTTTATATATAAAATTTCTTTTTACATGCCAAAAAACAAATTTCAGCCATTTTTTTTTTCTAAAAAAAATAAGAATATTAATAAATATTTAAATTAAAAGTTTAATTACACATAATTTTTAATAATTTAAATATCTCATAAACTGTTTATCGTTAGACCAAATAAATTATCTCGTTACGACAAACATTTAATTATCTTTCTATATATCAACCATATATGCAATATGTTGAGTCTAAATTTAACTAAATTATCCCTCACATGTATTTGAAACATAAAAACAACTAAGTCACGAGCTGATAAAATCAGAGCTAGTCCACTATCTGATAAAGTCAAAATGTAAACAATGAGCAAGTTTACTCCCTGACAAGGATCAACACGGTTTATCACAATCAGCTATCAAAAGACTCGCAAAGGTATACACCTCAGCGAGCAACCTCATAAGACTTTAAGTCAGACCACTTGATATATATTCATCCACTGATATAAAAAACAACAGTTCTGACAAAGAAACTCATCGAGTGTTTTCACATACCAGAGTATAACAACTCAGATATGTTGTATACTTCTTGACGAAAATAGTCAAGCTTCGAAAAAGTCAAATACCAAACTGTATGAATACTTTGTAACCTGATGCGGAGTCAGCTATCAAAGTACAAGGATTTACAAAAAACCAGAGTCTTTGAGGGCTGACAAATGTCTCTAGGACTCTGAAAGACTTATCAAATTAAAACCATCCTGAAGATCTATGCAGCCTGACTAGTTAAAACACTGATGAGATATGTTAAGCATATACTTAACTCATTTGAAAGAAATTCGCTAAATATGAAGAAGGATCTGGCTGAAGTTCTCAGATACACTTGGGCGAGAGTAATTTGAAGATAGCTAAGCGGGAAAACCCTTGAGAAGATAAAAACTCATCAATAGAAAGGAAAACAACTTGCATGTACAAATAGTTGTCAGCACAGTAAGGCAACCCTAGCCACACAAAGGCACATGCACCTTACTTCCAGTTTGCTTCTAGTTTGAAAGTTACTATTGTTTCGTAACTATTGAAAGTGTATCTCCCTAGTATATAAACGGATGATAGTATACATGATAAGTAATTGATTCCACCACCAGAATCTTCATCCTCTTCTAGTGTAGAATATTCCTCTTATTAACAAAAGAGTTACATTTGTCATTACCAGGGATAGTATTCCACAACTATCCCTCGTAAAGCCTTCACCTTAACCTTTAAGTGAGACTGATACAACTGTAATGTACAAATGGGTATTATTAGTAGTAGCAGGTCGAGATTGTGTAAACATGCTTTCATCTATGATGTTCATCAGTTATTTTCATTTGCTTAAACTGTTGTTCATACGTTTCATGGTTTTACACAATATATCAGACCAACACAATGAAAAACAAGCATTTATAGCTTTTCAACCATATACAAGGTCGTCTCATTGATTTGGGTGGGCTATTGCGAAACTCCAAATGAGGCCCAGTACATCACTAAAAGCTTAACTATTATGATAAATTCAAAACATAATATATTTAGACATGTATAATACTAATGGATATATACTAAATCAGATGCCCTCTCACATAATATTTAAAAAGATCTATAAAATTCAAGTTAAACATGTATAAATATATTTATACATGTATAAATACTAATGGACATATACTAAATCGGAGGCCCCTCACAAATAGTAGCCCTGTGCGGCTGCCTCACTGACACATGCTAATCATTGTCACTAACCATATATCACACTGATGTGGATATTGTATGATGATCATGTCGTTCTGTTTGTCATATATAATCTTGATGCTTTACTTTTTGATACTAATGAAAAAGGCCTATGTAACATTCTTTTGTTGAGTCCATTATCAATTTATAAGAATCAATTTTTTGTTGATATGTTAAAGAGTACGAGGATGATTCCGTAGACACCACTAATGATACATATATTCCTTTCATTATTATTTTATTTTTTTATATAAATTGAATGCGTATTCGTATGGTATTTTGATGTTTTATTTTATTAATATATTATTAATTGAAATAAAATGATAGAGCTAGCCCACCTATCGGGCGATCCTTAAAGCTAGTGTATATATATATATATATATATATATATATATATATATATATATATGTGTGTGTGTGTGTGTGTGTGTGTGTGTGTGATGGCATCACTTTATGGTTGTGACGCCGTCAGCCCGCCGTCATTAGGGTTTCGTCTATAGCTGTGTCACCGTTGTGACGCCGTCGCTAAGTAATATTTGACGCCGTCGTGATGGTGGTGACACCGTCAGCTCTTACACCTTCATAATTTTTTTGAGCCGTCACTTGTAAAATTTGCATCAAATCTTCATGTCAAAATTCAAGTGAAGGCGTCACATTATAACTTGTGACGCCGTAAGAGACGATTTAGGGCAATAAATGATCAAATATGTACGAGTTTAGAAACTAAATGACCCCCTAAAAACGGACATTTTAAATCCTTATCAAATATCCCTACACTTGGGATTTGTTTTTCCTCAAGTAAATGTGCTTTTATCCTAATCTATCTACAAGTTAGGGGTCATTTAGCATTGGTTCAAAAGTAGTTACAACACATTCATTCCACAATAGTCAAAACAAGCATCAAAATTATATACTAGCACCTCACATAAAGTGTTTCGATTCTCACATCTCTCGGGTGTACAGGTTGTGTAACATGTATGAAAACGGGAAAATAGAGCACTCTCTACCTGTCATAGCACATAGATTATCATAGGTTTGATAAAGGATCAAACCTCCACCACTTTGGCATAAGCACCTAGGATAGGCTATTAAAGAGGATTTTTAAAGGGTTGTAATATTAGGTGTAAGGGTAAAGAAAAACATGGTTTTGTGGATATAGGGAAATTTATTGGTAGCAAGTCAATCACATGTAAAATGTGGCGTTGCTAAGCCATGCTTGACTCACTAATTTCTATCTCTTTTTGTATTTTTCATGACTTTTTTCTTGACTTAAACAAAATATAAAATTGGGATAGTAGCCCGTATGTCTCTCTCTCTCTCTCTCTCTATTTTTTTCATTTTTTTTGATTTTTTTTCATACACTTTTTCCCTACCATCCACAAAATAATACATCAATATAAAGGGATTTATAGTTGCATCCCTACACTTGAACTTTTACATAAATAAAACTAACTAATGATCCGAATTAAGAAGATAAAAACACGTGGAGTACTTAAATATTAACGCACATATGGGGGTAATAATTATGACTTTCTTCCCCATTACTCTATAATAATTAGTACTAAAGCCATTAGTCACAATCGTCCCAAAACTGTATTTACAAGATATGACTCGACTTAGCAACCATGTAATCAACTAGACAAGTAACAAAAGGTTTAACAAATATGTTTTAACAACAATACACTAAAAATGAGTGAATACAAGGAAGGCTAAGACGATTTGGGTGTAACATTTGGGGGTGGATTGTAACAATGCTCTTCATTAATATTTCGAAATCCACCGAAATATCACGATAATCGCGAAAATGATAGGCTCAGAGGGGTTAACTAGGGGTATCTTGTACTGAAAATGAGTACATAGCAAAGGTGTGGGGTAATTACTTGACCAATGTAGCCAACGTAATTATAATAAACATGTTTAAAACAAGGGTTATCATAATGCCTCTTATCATTTAGTAAATCATAACTACACGAATGTAGTCTCACTAGCGATCTCGTGATGCATCACAAAAGTAAGTTCTAAAATCTATATACTACCGGTACACTCATAAGATTAAAGGTGAATACTTTTTCCTAAATATCTAAAGGCGAACCTCACATTTTGAGGTGAAAATTTTTGAGTGGTAGGGTTTTTGTGCTAGCTATATAATTTCTATCCATAAGAGGCTTATTAAGACTAAAGTTACACTCGTCTATGTCGTAAAAAAATTTAAATTTGGTGAAAATTTAAATTTTGAATGTATTAGAGTGTTTTCATTTGTTTTGAATATTTAGTAAAACTTAAAATAAAACATTACATAATTACAATAGTTTGACACACAACTTGGAATAGTCTGATTAAAGGCGAAAAGCTACGGTTAGTGAAGCCGATAGCATAGAACCACAACTTGGAATAAGAAAAAGGCTGACACACAATATACAATTAGATAACACAAAAGATACATTATTCTGTAACTTACCATGAGATTTAGAAACAAATGTATAACGAGGAAAATAACATTTACATAATGCATACTAACATCCAACTGTATTAAAAAAAGAGTACTGCTCAAATGATTAAAGAAATAAATGAAAGAAATAATGTATACGTGATCAGCCTAAATGCAAAGAAGAACAAAAAAAACATACAAAGTTTAAACTGTAATATGTAGGAGTGAGAAATGGATAGATTATGAACCAAAACAAACTATCAGTGAATTCAACAGCCTCTGAAAATCTATGTAGATAAGGATAAAAGTGAGTACGAATCTTTATTAGAAAAAAGTAATGTAAATAACACCAGTTGTCTTTCTTGTATGAACTACTCCATGATTACACAAGGTAATAAGCAGTTGTGGGAGCTCAAACCATCCATTGATGGAGCCACATAAGTGCCTCGTTCTGGGTCTAAAACGACCTTAGTGATATTATCATCACTAATTCCAAATGAGTAAATATTACCCCTATACAATCATACAAACTTCAAGAGTCATTTTTATTGGATCAGGTCCAACTTCAAGAGCAAGAAAGTATACATATTTTTAGAGCAGGCTTGTTGGAATCAAAGAGCCCCTATAAGCAATTCCAAACAGCTTTATAAGTATACATTCTAATAGTGACAATCCCTTACAACCCCTATAAGGTGTTTCAATAAGACATCCCCTGCACGTAGTTAATCTAATTAGCAAGCCTAACCAACCCCTATAAGTAGATTTATATAGTAATCCAAAATGCTTCTACTTATTTTTTTTTTGGTAATCTGTGTAAGCCCATAAAATATTAAAAACAACTTATTCTCATAAATGCTAAAAAAGGACAATTGTTTTACAAATATAAGCCCGATAAATACCCATACAACTGATCAATACAATAAATTAATTAGTAAATTGCTTTAGAAATTTTCTGATCCACTTTTGGACTTTGGACAAATAACGTTTCAGCAAAAACACCATAAGGCATTTAGCTTACTGATTGAGTCCCCATTGGAAAATAACGTCATCCACAGATATTTTAGTATTCAAGTATTATGTATGAGAGGAGAGAATTAGAAAGTAAAGCAAGATACGTACAAACCACGTAAAATGACATCAATGAAGGCGGTCACGATTTCTCCACTATGAGCTTTTCGATGTGTAACCAAAAACCTTACAACATAAAGTTGCAAGGTACAATAGCAGATTACAAAGCACATATGTGAATCCAAGCCCAAGTCCTTGCACAAGACTTGTTAATATACCATATCTGAATGTAGCTTGTAATGAAGCTGCATAAGAATATTTTGCTAATGTTGCATTTGTATAAGGATATAAGGTCCTAACAAAGGAAACTGCCCGCAAAAAGAAAAATAATACTACATTAGCTCAATTCATCAAGGTTTTTATTAAAATACCCATATATGGGATTACCACTGTTTAACCTAATGTATATTACTTAAAAACTCAAAAATAGATACTTGAGCTCCTCAAAAGAAATGGCGAGGGGAACGACTTGTGATTTCTAACCTCCATAGCGGCCCCTGGATATTTAAGCATAACAATAATCACAGTATCACAGAAAATAACATACAATAAATTCTAATGCTTACCTTTGTGGTGGCAACTGATTTGTGGCTGACATACACGAATAAGACCGAAATCGTGTCCAAACATGCACATTTCATCATTGTATTTGAAAATATTCACGCACCTCTTTAAATTCCTAACATGATTAGTTTATGAAAACGTAAGCAAAACGACATTTAATCAATCTTGTAATATTATCAACTTTATAGCAAATTTAAATAATAACTTTTATAACAAATATTAACAACTCTAAAAATAAAGCATACATATTTCGGCAACATAAGCAGTTTACTGACGACATTGACTTTTTCAGGCGAGAAAGCGGCGGTGGAGGGTGCCGGCGAGTGGCGGTAAAAAAAAGCCAAAAATTATATCAAATATAAGATCTACAAATAAAAACCTACAGATCTACAAACAAAAATCTTCAAAATTTGATTAATAAACATAGATGTATTAAAAAAAAACCTTGATGGTTCATCTTGGTGGTTAATCTCGGTGGTTGTGGTTCTGTGGTGGTGTCGTTTCAATGGAGGGGTGGGTTTCGGTGGTTGTTTGGTTTTTGGGGTCGTGGGGATAGATGGTTGTGACGTGCGGTGGTGGTTTGTTTTCTGGGGTCGTGGGTTCGATGGTGGTGACATGCGATGGTAGAGGCGTTTGGTGGTGGTCGGAATGGTGGAAGAGTCGAAGAGAGGGAAAAAGTTTTATGTGTGTGTTTTTTGTGTGGTGTGAGTTGTGAAATTAATGCAGACTTCCTATTTTAAACATTTTTATATTTTTTTCTCTCACATTTGACTTCCAAAACTTCACTTTTTCAATATTGACCATGCACCTATTATTATACGTATAAATAGTTAATTAAAAAAGAAAAGAAAAGAGAAAACCAAAACTAGAGCATTTACACCCCGACCCACATGTGTTGCATGCCTCATGTTCTCTTCCATCCTTTCTCTCTAGTGGCACTTTCATATTACAAAATAAAAAAATCTAATTTTCCTAGTGAGTGTAAACTATAAGGACACACAAATAAATATAAAATTACAAAAACACACCAATAGCCGCAACAATCTTACACACAAATTCATTTCATCATCCCTTCTTCTATTTAACCTAAAAAAAAATTCATCATCACAATCCCAATCACAATCAAAACAAAACCCCCAATTTAAAACCAATCAGTTAACCTAATTCTAACTCGATTCAAATTCAACGATCCGAAACCCGATCGGTTTACTTTACTTTTTTTATAAATTGAATGTACGGATTCGTTATTCAGCTTCTTCTTATATCCGATCATCTCTTTTTTTAATACTTTTTGAGGTGCGATCTATTTTAATTTCTTTTTTATTCATTTTTTGAATGTACGGATTCGTTTTCCTTGCTAAGCCCCCAATTTTACTTCACACTAAACCTTAACATTAATCATTCTAAGGTTTACCAACTCAAATAGCCAATTTGGAAATCATTTGTGAAGTGTTTAAAGAGAAACGAAATTGCCAAGGGTATAAAGTGTAGATAGGGTAATTTGGAAGGGGTAGAAGCGTATCTCCTCACATGGCATAGAAAAGAGAGAAGGAACATGCCAAGGAATATTCCAATGCTTGGGGAGGGGGGAAGAATGAGATGGAGGGTTGAGATGAAGTGGTTTGAATTGGATGGCTAGGATCAAAGGGAGCCTCCCTTGGTTTTCAAATTATTTGACATGTGTTGAATATGGATGGTTGACATGTGATGATTTGAAATAGATGGCTAAGATCAAAGAAGCCTAGGTTTGGATTGAGAAGGGATATTCCAAAGGAATATGCTTTGCTTGGGGGGGAAAGGAGAGATCAATGGTTGAGATGGTTTTGGTTTGAAATAGATGGCTTGGATTAAACACATGTGATGGTATAGATAGGAGGGGTTGGATGGATGGTTGAGATGTGTTTAGTTTGAATTCAATGGTTGAGATCAAAGGAGTCTCTTTAGGAATTCAAACAAGTGACCTTTGACTTAGTTTGACCAATAAGGGAGTAAACCCGTTACGTAATTAGAGAAGACGTAAGCACGGGATATAAGCATATGGATGCTTCAACACGATGTCACGTGAAATATACAAGCTTCCTAAGTTTAGGAAAGCCTTGGCTAGAGGCGATAGTTAGAAAACATGAGTTGGCGTTTTCCCGTAAATGGGTGTTTTAAAAGTAGGATCTCTCAAGTCTCAAAACTCGTTTCGAGTGTTCTCAATCAAGCACATAACATATTCATACCTATATTGAAAGATCCTCATTTGTCGGGTAAGTGGAAAGCCGACTTTCAAAATTCGCCCGGAACCATACAAACTCTTGGCGTGTCACCCGCGCGTTGACGCGCGGGCAGCGCGCCAGGAGCAGACATTGGCTCCGGCGATTTTGAGCTAACGTTTGTTATTTTATGTGTTTTGATGGTTTATTTGTCATCATTAAAACATAAAGAGATCTTGATCATGTTGCCTCAACAAGGGTTTGGGAAAAGATTTGGGAAAATAGAAGAGGAAAAGAGACTTTATTGCTTCAAATTGTAACATCCCACCTTTCTGGTCCTATTTATAGGCAAATAAAATGAATTGGTGAGTTACACTTGGCAAAAGCCCATTGGGTCAACATACATTCAGTGAGGCGCGTGACAATCACCCTGCAAAGCCGCGAGTACAAATGACGTCAACCCATACATCATGTATAGTCAAAGGGACAAGTCAAATGCACCGCTCTAGAAATGTCAGGATGACGCTGTCTACAGTCGAAAAGACAAAAGAGACGTGTCAAATCCCAGTGATAGCGAATAAACCCAAAAGGGATATTCCTATACTTCCCTATGCAAGCATTAAATACCCATCTTTCCCAACTCAACTTACAATCTTGATCGAGGTAGAAAAGCTTGCATCTAGTCATCATCACAAAAAACAAATGTGACAACAGCCTTGGAACAAGGTACCTGAGAATGAACCCTGATAACGCAACACGGATTGGGGGGGGGGGGTTCAGTTACAAAAGTCCAACATCATATCATTACTGCATGATCTAATACTAGAATTGGGGTACTTGATAGCGTATCAATATTAGTGGCTCAAACCCACTAAATACACGCTTGAATCAAGCCCATTACCACAACCTATAAACAAACACTTGATAGCAGACCGGATTAAATCGCAGGCCATGCAGGGCCTGGTAAAATCTATCAGGGCAGATTGAGCACGCAGTACTACTGTTCCCCAACTGTCACTAACGATTAAGATGTACCATCTGACATTGTACAGTGGGGACGCACGACAAACACCACTTTGTACGAGCCAATCAGCGCAGGCCACCTGTCATCCTTATCTTCTCTCTAGATGATCAACACCTGGATTCCTCACAGCCGTTGATCTTCTTTTAATGGTTTATCTATAAACCATACTTGTCTCTCTATAAATAGTAGGCAACACACACACAACCTTATAAGTTTTCACATACTTGGGCAAATACGGCCTCACAACAGTAAGGTATGGTCATTGTTTAAGTATTACATGAGCTTCTTGATCCTTATCAATCTCATCGGGTCCTTATTGTTCTACACTTGAAACCAAACAACAAAATAATTTCCATCCCATCTCTAACCGATTTACCTACCATATGAAAACATTTTTCTTTAAAATATTTTTAATTGACAAATGACAATGTTAAGTATATTATAAAAATTTACTTTTTTTAAGGAATTTTTTTAAATGAACCATTTCGTGTACTATTTTACAAATTTGAACCACGCCTATATTTTATTCTCGAAAATGAACTTTGAAATATGATATGTTAGATTCATTAATACATAACTTTTTAACCATACACGCATGTTGTTTTTTATGTAGGCGAGTGCCGGGTGATAGTAGGCGAGTTTAAAAGGCAGTCGTGTGTTGGGTGAGCTGGGGCGATAGCTGGGCGAGGGGTTGAGGCGAGGGAAGATGTTGGGCGAGGGGCTAGGCGAGGGGTTTTATTTTGTGGCGAATGGTTTTTATTCAAATGAATTCATGCTTCTTCTTACCTTCTTCTACTTAATGTGTACTAAGAGAGTAACATAGGTGATTTACTTTTGTAGCTATTGTATTTGGCAATTCTGTTAATTGTATGTATCAACATGAATTTACTAGGCGAGGGGTTTTATTTTGTGGGCGAAAGGGTTTTATTTCGTGGGCGAGTATATTGGGTGATGAAAAATTAATATCAAGATTTGGTTAGAAATTAATTGGGTGTTTTATTTTGTGTTGAGGCGAATGAAAAGATTTTTTGGGCGAGAATAGCAGAAGAGATGAAAAGTATGATTATGACGTATTATGTTCATTTTGGTAAAATATAGGAAAAAGGTTTGGATCCGTAAAACCACTATACAGAAGGATTATTTAGATAATCAGCTTTATTTTTTTTTTTCCAATCTTATAATTGTAAATTAATTGATAGTTAGTTACAAAATGGTGAAGATGTTTAACGACATGTGAGTATAACATATCAACAATTTGCGAGATCAAATTGTGACACAATGTCCTTGAATGTTATTTTAATGCGTTTGATTTCCACGTTGATAGGCTGTGTTAGTTTTATGACTCAATTGCTATATATTTATATCATTCAGACATTTTTCTTACAAAAGAAGAAACAATAGGTGTGTTTGTTAAAAGTAGTTGTGAGCAGTAGTAGTGGCCAGTAGTAGTGAGCAGTGAGCGGTAGCCACAACTCACCGCTCATAACTTCTTAAAGAAGCATGAGAAAATGAGTATTCCTAAAAAATAACAACGCTCAACGCTCATTTGCTAAACGACTACTAAAAATCAAAATGCCCATTGTTCACTGTTTTAAAAAGCTCTACACTATTCCATGCCAAATATACCCAATATCATTCAAATATTTATTTCTCATATTTAAATTCAAATTTGTGAATCAGATTTAAATTCAAAAACCTCAACACCTAACTAAAAAAGAAAAAAGAAAAGAGAAAACCAAAACTAGAGCATTTACACCCCAACCCACATGTGTTGCATGCCTCATGTTCTCTTCCATCCTTTCTCTCTAGTGGCAACTTTCATATACACAAATAAAAAAAATAAAAAAAATCTAATTTTCCTACTGAGTGTAAACTATAAGGACACACAAATAAATATAAAATTACAAAAACACACCAATAGCCGCAACAATCTTACACACAAATTCATTTCATCATCCCTTCTATTTAACCTAAAAAAAATTCATTCCTTCATCCATCATCACAATCCCAATCACAATCAAAACAAAACCCCCAAATTCAAACTTAACCTAATAATCCCAATTCGATTCAAATTCAACGATCCGAAACCCGATCGGTTTAGTTTACTTTTTATATAAATTGAATGTACGGATTCGTTATTCAGCTTCTTATATCCGATCATCTCTTTTTTTAATACTTTTTGAGGTACGATCTGTTTTAATTACTTTTTTAATTAATTTTTTATTAATTTTGCTGCTAATTTTTGGAGTTTCTGTTATAGGTGATAAGTGATTAAGAGGAGGTGGTTAAGAGGGGGAAATGAGTTGGGTATAAATTGTATGGGTGACGATGCCACAGCTTCGAAGTGGAGCACGAAGATCGAAACGTATAGGAGAGCTTCAACAGAATCAGCCTACCACGGAACTGAAGGAAGTTGAGAACGTTGTTGTTGCTGGTGGAGGGAGAGGACGTGGGAGGAAAACGGGTGGAGGGAGAGGGAGAGGTAATGCGGGTGTAGGAAAAGGGAGGGCGACTGGTGGTGGAAGAGGTAGAGGGATTAAGTTGATTGATTTGGATCCGGAACCGGAGCCGGAAGCGAAAGTGCCGTCTGAGATACTGCGTAACGTTGGTGGAGGTGGAGTTGAGCCCGTTGTTAACGTTGGTGTAGGTATGGAAGGTGCAAGTGGCGATAAGATAATGGGAACTGAAGACGAAGGAAATGCAACTCCTGTTCCAGATAGGGTATGAAATATAAACCTTTCATATATACGTAAATTTATTAGTATTTGTTTGAAACTTTTCAAACTGGATTTTATTTGCTGATTTGATTTGATGAAGGTACAAGTGGGAAGTTCGCCTATTTACAAGACGGAAAGGAAATTGGGAAAGGGTGGTTTTGGGCAGGTTTACGTTGGTAGGCGAGTGACTGGTGGAAGTGGTAGAACGGGTCCTGATGCAGTTGAGGTATGTTAACAAAGTACTAATTGCATTGATGTTTCATGATGATTTATAGTTTACTTTGTGTTTCACGATTAATTTGTTTATTTCATACACTTTTTGTAGGTAGCGTTAAAGTTTGAGCACCGTAATAGTAAAGGTTGCAACTATGGCCCTCCGTATGAGTGGCAAGTGTACAGGTATGTATCAGTGTATCACATTCTTATTGTCTGGATTCATGAATTTCTCTTGTCGTACTTGAGGCTCGCTTTTTTATGATCTAATTTGGGAATTTTTGTTACTGTAAAAGTACATTGAATGGATGTTATGGAATTCCGTATGTTCACTACAAGGGCCGGCAAGGTGATTTCTACATTCTGGTGAGTTTTCGTTTGAAACTTTTCGCTTGGGGCATTACAGTTTCTGATTAATGGTTAGTCAATTTCTACAATGGTGTTCGCTTGACAAAAAAAAGTTTGAATTTCGATTTTTAGGTCATGGACATGCTTGGACCGAGTCTTTGGGACGTTTGGAATTCTTTAGGCCAATCGTAAGACAAGATTACTTTTCATATGCCATCTCCGTTCTATTTTTTTTTTTTCTTTTTTCTTTTTTGAATAGTTAATGTATTTCTTCTTCAGGATGTCAGCAAGTATGGTGGCTTGCATTGCTGTTGAGGCAATATCCATTCTTGAAAAGCTTCACCAAAAGGGGTAAGACTTCTCGACCTTTCATGGTTCTTACATTTCTAGATACGTTGACTACGTTTTGAACATTGGAGCATAAATTATATGTTTAGAGTACACCGAAAGGGTTACTTTTTTTTTAAGACATTAATCTCTGTCTTATGTTTAGGTTTGTGCATGGTGACGTGAAACCGGAAAACTTTTTGCTTGGTCAACCTGAATCAGTTGATGAGAAGAAGCTATATCTTGTTGATCTTGGTTTAGGTATGCTTTTTGTAATAGTGACATAAAATATCTAACATTTATTTTGTTGAACTTATGGACGTTGATGGAATGTGAGAAGTTTTGATTGGTTTTCATGGTTTATCCTAGTATATATTGTTTCCTTTATTTGAGATTTATTAGCGTCATTAATACACAATATTTTATTTCTTCAGCTTCGAAATGGAAAGATTCGTCATCTAATCAGCATGTTGAGTATGATCAACGGCCAGATATATTCAGGTTTGTGGATTCCAAATGTATTAAATTTATCTTGTTTTAGTAATATCATGAAATGGTTTTCAATTATGGATGAACTTGTTTGACAGGGGTACAATAAGATATGCAAGTGTACATGCTCATTTAGGTCGTACGGGTAGTAGAAGGGACGACTTGGAGTCATTGGCGTACACATTAATATTTCTTATCAAAGGAAGGCTACCATGGCAAGGCTACCAGGTCAGTTCGGTCTTTTCACTACATTCTTTTATTTATTCGTTATCCTTTTACGTAATTATTACTTAATCTATTGTTATTGCTAATGTTGCAGGGAGACAACAAGAGTTTCCTTGTTTGTAAAAAGAAAATGGCCACCTCACCCGAGCTGATGTGTTGCTTTTGTCCCGCCCCATTCAAACTGTTCCTTGAAGCGGTTACAAATATGAAATTTGACGAGGAACCAAATTATGCTAAGCTTATTTCATTCTTTGACACCTTAATTGAACCCGTTACGTCATTGAGACCAATCAGAATTGATGGAGCTCTCAAGGTTTGTTTTTTTCATGATCACTTTAAGGTCTCTTGTTAGAATTATCAGATACTTATTTCTCTTTTTTTGCTAGGTTGGACAGAAACGGGGTAGATTGCTAACAAATTTGGAAGAAGATGAACATCCGAAAAAGAAAATACGAGTAGGCAGCCCTGCTTCACAATGGGTATCAGTTTACAATGCCCGACGCCCGATGAAGCAAAGGTAGGTTTAAACTTGCATCTGTTGGTTTTCTATTTATCAGCTTGGGTTTCTGTTTTAGTATTTAGTTTAAAAGTGAGTACTGTAATAACTAATTAGTGGTTACTTTATCGTGTGCTAGTTATTTATGTATAAGTTTATTACCCTATTTGGTTATTTGCTACTCAAGTCTTTTATGTATTAGCTTGTTACTTTATCTGTTAGTGTAAATTCAAACATAATGATGTGTATATGCATGTAAAGATCACGCACTACAACAAATTGTTATTGTATGAACCCTAATGTGGTCCCCCTTTTGACATGGGCCCTGGCAGTTGGCTACTGCCATGATCAGCCATTGCACCATCACAACTATGAATTTTTATCACAGTTATTAAATAATAGTCGAAATGCAATAATTCTTGGTAAAATTGCATTGTGCTCATGCTATACAAATTGCAAGGGCTTATTATGTAGCTCTATTATTTCAGAATCAATAAAAGTGCTACCTATCAGCAAGTGGTTAATCTATAAACTATAACATTATGTGTCACAGCCTTTAAGCCATGAATAGCTTAATGAATCAGTTGCATAGTCTTTGATTTTTGCTGTTCATAGATCTTTCACCATTTGAAGTTCACATCTATTGCAAACCGTTTATAGCGTAGATATTCTTTTATACTTAGTCATCGACTCATTTCATTAATCAGGAATTTTCTAAACAAATTACTTCATTTGCGCAGATATCACTACAATGTTGCAGACTCAAGACTTCATCAGCATATAGAGAAGGGTAATGAAGATGGTTTATACATAAGCTGCGTGGCATCATCTTCAAATCTTTGGGCCCTAATCATGGATGCAGGAACCGGTTTCTCTGCTCAAGTTTATGAACTATCATCCGTCTTCCTTCACAAGGTTTTTCTAGTTTTTTTTGCTGATTTTGGTATCTGCTTTTTTCCGTTTCAATATTTAATGAATGAATTATGTACTAATAAGAGTTTCTATGCTCCTCAGGATTGGATCATGGAACAGTGGGAGAAGAACTTTTATATCAGCTCGATTGCTGGTGCTACGAATGGAAGCTCTTTAGTTGTTATGTCTAAAGGTTAGAAAAATATGATGTCAAATACCTCCACAGTTGCAATTTTATGTCCATTACAGAAAAGTTAAACGAATGTGTGTGTCTTGTTTGGTGTGTTACGTATTATATCAGGAACACCTTACACTCAACAGTCCTATAAAGTGAGTGAGTCATTTCCATTCAAGTGGATCAGCAAAAAGTGGAAAGAAGGTTTTCATGTCACGTCTATGACGACAGCTGGCAGTCGCTGGGGTGTTGTAATGTCCAGAAACTCTGGATACTCTGAACAGGTATGATTGCACTACTATACTTTCTTAACTTGTACTCCGTATTACCTTTGTTTTAAAGGGCAATTACATGTAAAAAGTACAGCTAAAAAGGAAATATGTCCTACGAATAGAAAGTCACTCCCACTGTATTTAATTCACACAACCTATTACTCCGTATTAGATAAGTAAATCACTTATGATAAACCATATCCTACTGTTTCAGAAAGCTACTAATTTTCATCGTTACCCGAAATCTATATATTCTCACCTCTAGGCCCCATGGACTTAAAATAAATGTTGCATGGTTATATTGCAGGTTGTGGAACTTGATTTTCTGTACCCAAGTGAAGGAATACACCGTCGATGGGAGAATGGCTATAGAATTACGTCTATGGCTGCTACAGCTGATCAGGCCGCTTTCATATTGAGCATACCCAGACGCAAACTTATGGATGAGACCCAAGAAACTCTCAGAACATCTGCTTTTCCAAGCACTCATGTAAAGGTAAATTCTCGATCTTTTTAAGGTTGGCTTATAACATAAATAAATGTTCATGGTTGAAAAAGAAAATATTGGGTGTGGGTAACTGGGTAATTTATGTTTTGTAGTACAGGTTAGGTTGTCTAGTACTCCCGTCCAACACATAATTTTTTTCTTACAATGGCTTCTCTTAGTAATTGATGTGTTAATTATGATTACTCATAATATTGTTACAATAACTAAATTTGTATATGGAATAATGACGATTTAGATATTGATTTTCGACAATATTTTAGAAAGACATGTTTCCCTTTTAGAATTATTTTTTTCTACGAAATAAATATCGACCTGAATCTACCAATTAGTAAAGCAAATAGATTGAAGTAGTCACTTTTATAATCTTTTTCCTAAAGGAGGCTCTCTCTTCATTTTACAGGAAAAATGGTCAAAGAATCTTTACATCGCGTCTATATGCTATGGTCGAACCGTTTGCTAACTGCTGTCGGAACTGCACCTCATTTTGCTGTTTGAGAAGGAACCCACCTGCATTTTGGATAAACTTATATTGGGAGAGGAATTGAATGTTTTTGTTTTATGAGCACATGTGCCAAATGTAAATCTCCCTAGTTATCCTCCTGTAAAATGGAAAGATATTTGATAATCGAAAGGAAACCAAAGTCAAAGAGAACCAATGAAACATAGGAATGCGTTATGTGTGCCAACCATGCGTTTTAAGTTGAGATGTATATGACTCGGAACATTTGGTTTCTAGTCTTGTTTGGCTCATAACTATTGTACTCTAAGAATTATCGAATGCGGAAATCAATATCAAATTGGGGTATTCATGATTTTAAGTTGTGTTTGTCAAATCTGGTTAATGTTTTTGTTTATTTTTTATTCTATAATAAATGATCAGGATAGAAATGGTTTTAAATCCTATTCAAATATTCAGCTGTTATTAATTATAGGTGTATGTGCTGATTAAACTTGGAATGAGATGTTTATATGATTGTGAAAGTATTGAGTATAGGAGTCACTAATCACTTTGTTCAACCTGAAAGAAAGGTAACACCACAAAAATCGAAGTACCTACAATATCTCTTGCACATTTGTCTCTGCCACACATGGACTATCTTCTTTGTCACTTTGTGTATAAATAACTGTGATACATGTTGAACCCAACCATAAACACAAAATCTTAAAACCTCACCCCCCAACAGATAAGATGTTTGGATCATTGTCGGATGAAGTTGAAGTGAAGGTGGCAGCAGAAAAAGCATGGCAGATGTATGGCACATTAGAACTTGCAGATATCGCTGCCAAAAACATCCTCGAGAGCCTCGAAGTTATTGAAGGTGATGGTGGAGTTGGTACCATTGTTAAGGTCACCTTCAAACCAGGTACCTGTTATACTAGTACCCATCACTTATATTTACCATGGATGGTTCTTTGTTTTTGGTTGTCCAAATTCAAAACTTATAAGAGCCGTGCCATGTCAAAATTCAAAACATAGTTTGTTTAAAACCAGCAATTTTCTGGCACGAGTTGCTTGATGCAACATTTGTATCCAAATTTACTTTTATTACAATTAAGCTATTGGGTCAAATGTGGTTACAAAATCATGTCGTTGATAATCTAGTATATATCGTTAAATAGAATATTTGGATAATATAATGGGATAAAAGTACACTTTGGCAACTTTTGGCCTGTTTTCTATTCGACATTCTGTTTATGTACTACTTTAACCTATTAGACAGCGTAATAGAATCGCGTTTATTAATAAATAGGTTGATATGACACAAATGCTGATTCTTTCTTATCTTTTTGTAGGGTCTGGGATTTCGTATTACAAAGAAAAATTCACATTGATCGATAATGAGAAGAGGGTGAAAGAAGCAGAGATCATAGAAGGAGGCTTTCTAGATTTTGGATTTACACTTTATCGAGTTCGGTTTGAGGTAAAGAACAATCCGAATGACAATACTGGTTCATCATGTCTCGTCAAAACAACAATCGAGTACGAGGTTAAGGAGGAGCATGCTGCCAATGCGTCATTTGTCACCATCGAGCCCTTTGTTATCCTTATGCAGTTCGCAAATGAACATCTTTTAAGTTCTAGTTAGGTCCAGCAATGTCTTAGAGTAAATAAGAGAAATTGTCCCTGTGTTTGGTAAAAATAACGGAAATCACTCCTTGTCGTTGCTAGTTGAATAAATGGTCTATACTTGAATCGTTTGGTCTCACTCTTGGTCTCCTGCTCATACCCACATATCGACCAAAAACGGAATTAATGCTTGAGTGACCAAAAGTGAAAACAAATAGAGAGCAATGGACGTTTTGTGCAAACAGTATCGAGAAAGAGCGATTTCTGCTATTTGAACCAACCACATATAGAATTCATGTAATTTACTCATAGCTTTATTACAGATGTTTCCTAACATAAATAAATTGCGTCCTTTATCTAAGATAAATAAAATCACAATACAACTGTTATTCTTGTGACTTAAATCACATAGTATGATAAACTTATTCTAATCCGAACACTAAGTGACACCAAAATAGCGGGCGTTATCTCCACAGACTATACCCGCCGTCTGATGAGATTTCTTTTTTATGATGTTACAAATAGACCCATTGTCATGTTGCCTTGATCAAACCAACATTGTAAAACAAACAATATGTTTGGAACATTGTCGGAAGAAGTAGAAGTTAAGGTAGCAGCAAGCAAAACATGGCGGTTTTTCAGCTCACTTGAGCTTGGAAACATTGTGGCAAAACATTTCCTTGATAAACTTGAAATCGTTGAAGGTGATGGTGGTGTTGGTACTGTTCTCAAGCTTACCTACAAGCCCGGTATGTGTCTATAACATACGCTCATTCTAGTTAGTTACTAGTATATACTAAACAATTAACACCAATGTGAAAACTGAAAACATATCTTTTAAACATATGAAAAATATCAAGTGGGTCGGGTCACAATCCTTATAAATTTATGTAACAAGCCAAAAGGCTAAATTCGAGTATTGGGTCATAATATATTAGTACACAGAATAAAATGATTGATGATCTGGTGTTACATGTGTAGGGTATGGATTTTCATCCTACAAAGAAAAGTTCACAAAGATCGACAATGAAAATATGGTGAAAGAAGTAGAGATTGTGGAAGGAGGGTTTCTCGATCTTGGATTTAGTCTCTATAGAGTAAGGTTTGAGATCAAAGTGAACCCAAATGACGAAAAGGGTTCATCATCTTTGGTGAAAACAACAATAGAGTACGACCTTAAGGAAGAGGCTGCTTCAAACGTCTCCTTAGTCACCATCGATCCGTGGATAATAGTTTTGAAGCTTGCTAATGAACATCTCGTCAACTCTAGATGAGTAATTCTACATGGGTTGTTCCTATATATTCATATGTTAGATTTCAATTTTCGTGAGTTGCATAAGTTGATCAAGGAGCAAGCAGTTTGGCATGGCTCGAATAACATTCAATAAAAGTGAACGGATTTTAGCGAATAAATGTGTTGTAGTAGAGAAATCTAAAACACATTGAGACGTGTTAGGATCAAAATTTATAAGCTCTGCCACTCGAATAATGTTCAATGTAAAGAGTTCACTTCAATACAAATTTGAAAGTAATTGTCAGTATAACCAATGATCAGTTTTCTAATATATCTATTTAGTCCATACACAATGCGACACATAGTCACATAATCACCTAAAAACTTAACATACACATTTTAAGACAAGCATCTAAATAACCTAACATGTATAGGGGTGTTTATTTTGAAACTGATTATCTGATATGGAATGAAAGAGACATGATCAAATAGTCAACTGTAATATCATGTTTTAAGGTACGAAGTTTGGATGTTTTTGTTTGACTTGTTACATGCATGGAGTAGTAATCAAATTATCAACTGTTTGAGCGTTTGACATAGACGGCCGGTTCCTGATAGCTAAAAATAACGAAAACATATATTGAAGAACTTTTTATAATCAGTTTGTATGCAAGTTCTCCTTAATGATAAAAAAAGAGCCTTTCAATCCAAACACCCTTGAAACCATGTTGAGGGATCGAATCACTAGATCATGATTCGACCAGGTTTTGGTACTTTAAAATTAACTTTTAAGTAGAGGGTGTTGAGTAAAGTTTTAGTACGTGTTAGTTCAATCAAAGAAAAGTTAGACTGTCAATGAGGCCTCTAATGTTTTAAGTAGTTAAAACGAGTCGTGTTTAGCACACCGACCAAATTTTACACTGATAAATTAAAATCATCCTTCAAATTAATGTCTGAAATGATTGATAGCGTCATTTCAAATGTGTAGAATATGGGAGTTCAATATACAATGAAAAGTTCATGAAGATTGATGATGAGAACATGGTGAAAGAAGTAGAAGTTTTGGAAGGAAGGTTTCTCAACATTGGATTTAATCTCTATAGATTAAGGTTTGAGGTCAAAGTGAACCCTAAGGACATAACCGGTTCATCTTGTGTTGTGAAATCGACCATTGAGTACGAGGTTAAGGAAGAGGCGGCTTTAAACGCCACCCTAGTCGCCATAGATCAATTGATGGTCATTATGAAGGTTGCCAACGAGCATCTCTTGAGTTATACTTGAGTATGATGACATTTGGGAGTTCGATCCTGTCGCTATGCCCAATGTTAGCTTTTCACTTATTGCGACTTGCACACACTGCAAGTTAAGGAGCATATTTCTGATCATAACTCGGATGATGTTCAATAAACATTAACAGATAAGCTTAAAATAGGGAGTTGATCATACTCCTACCACATTTTTTGATGCAAATACCACAACTGTGCATTGCAGTGTTGTACGGTACAATACTGTAATGCATAAGTTGTGGTGCAAGCATCAAAAAATGTGATGAGAGTATCAACTCCCCTTAAAATAAGTGTGTTAAATAGTCAGAACCATATATGCAAACCTTGATGCGCAACTAATACAAATACATCATATATAAATAATAAACTTCATAAAAGTGTTTTGGTTTATGCCAAATGGGTCTCCATCCATAAGCTAAAAATATATTCTTTTGGTAATCTTGATGTTTAACTTTTAACCTAAATGTGTGCTTGGATCCGGAATGTTAAAAGATATGAACAGTTAATCTGATTTAGGATCAAATGAGAAATAAAGTTAAAATGAAAACGATGAGAAGAAAAAAATATCGGCAACATCTACTAATAAATCATTCACGAGCAGAGGCGGAGCCAGGATATTTTTTTCAAGAGGGGGCAAAAAAAATTTTTGCGGCGAGCTATAGAAGAAACAAATTTGCGCATAAGTGTAAAAAAAAAAACCTTTGTCCAAAACAATAAGTATACTAAATACCTTAAATAAAACCAAATCAAACTGATAATCTTATATTGCGTTACAATAAAAATAATACCCCGATTTGATATTATAAATGAAAAAACACTTTTCTTTTAGTGATTTAACACACACAAAAGTATCAAATAAACAAAACTTAAGTTTTAAACAAATACGGAATAGTCGTTATCCATAAATATGTAATCAACATTTCAAATAAATTTATATCAAACATTATATAAAACTTGAAAAATGATTGGGAAGTCTAAATTTGTGCCTAAAAGTATGTGTCATTAGCTTATTGGTTTATGATGAGATGAGTCCTTTACTTAAAACCAATGAAAAAATGACACTCAAATTTAGACACAAAATTAGGCATGGGTTTAAGCCTCTCAATAATTTCTTTGAAAGACCCGTTTATAAAATTTAAATTCATATGAAATCTTCTAATTATACTTTCATATTGTTATCACTCATAAGATTTATTTTTTGAACAAGTCAAATGAATGTCAAAAGTAAAAAAGTAAAATAAATAACTAAAAAAATGATTAAAGCACATGGAATAAAAAAGAATAAAACCAATTCCTAAATTCACTATATATACATCACGTATCACGTGACTAATAATGAAGAGAGAGAATTGTATCATCTTCCTCATCATCTCTTGTGCCTCTTTTTCTTAGCGTAGAATTGTTTCCGGCAAGTTTACTTTTTTTTTCCTTGCTCTACCGATTCTTTCATGAATGTTCAGATTTATTGACTTTATTTCACTTACTTGTAAGGGGGGCAAAATGATGAAAAACTCGAGAATCTATGAAAAACTTACACTACGCCGGAAAGTTTGGAGGGGGCACTTGCCCACCGTGCCCCCTCCGTAGCTCCACCCCTGTTCACGAGTGAATTGTAGCTATGAAATTCATTGAAAACTAAATACAGAGATAGACCGATTGGCGTCAGGTTTTCTCTGTTGCAACATAAGATAATACATCTTTTAAGTTTCATGTTTTCTACCAGATATCATAAGCGGACCTAGGGGGTTTCTGGGCGTTCACATGAATCGGATGGATGTTCACCTCCTAATGTAGTTTTTTGTTAAAAATCTCGATATCTCCAAAAATGAACCTTTTCGAAAAGAAATACAGTACATATTTTCTTAATATGTTTATTAGTTTAATGAAATCGTACATTTTTGTTCATTATTATTTCTTTTTATACCCGTAAAAAAATTTGTGCAAAAGTGACTAGGATTTTTGGGTCCCGCCCCGATCAGTACCATAAGGTGTGTTTTATAGGATACATGTTGCCAAGTTGCAAAGGTCCTTTTACATGCTAGATATGCTAAAGATGTTACACAATGTCGAGACTAACCACTTAAAGCACATCATTAAAAATAGGGATAATTCCATATATACCAATACGTTCTACATATAAACTACAACATTAACACATCCATGGCATAGCTGTAAGATTTTGACAAGTAGAACATTCAAATTCCAATTGCATAGGTTAAATTTTGATTTTGTTAATGTAATGGATTTGATTAAATTGGTTGCTTTTTTTTCTCTATAAATTATCGATTTAACCTTTTTATTTAGAAAAGAAACAATAAAAAACTAAATTTATAGATAAGACTCCGTTTAAGTTTCTGATCATATCTTATATAACCACCTTTATACGTTTTTACCTTATTATAGAGCAAAATTCTGATGATATTATCATGAATGTTTGCTTGCATGCTACGTACTACTACGACTATATAAACAGCCATGCATGCATAACCCTTTTTTATTCACTCGACCAACTTTTTTGCAAGTTTTCTAAACCCTGCGCACAATGGCCTACAACAACCACGAACAACATGATTATGCTGATTCGCTTGAACCTAGCTACCACTTTTGTCCAACAGATGTGGAGCTCATTGTTTACTACTTGAAACCAAAGATTGATACAGGAAGACGACACCCCAAATGCCGGTATTATGAGGTCAATATATACGACTATGATCCTGATGAACTTACAGGTTAGTAATTAAATATCTTTGTTACTTTGGGTTTCAATTGTTGAGTACGAGTATTATGTTGTTTCTTTTCTTTTTTTCTTGAACGGTTTAATATTTTTTGAAGACTATCAAGAAGCTAAGTTAGAATAGCAATTTACAATGAGTTCATACAAGTAATACTTTGTTTCTAAATTAACCGGAAATCTGTTTCTTGATACAACAGCAAAACCAGAATATCGCTCTTGTGAAAACAAGTGGTACTTTTTGATGCCTTGGGAGCGAAAACACCCTAATGGAAACCGATCGAATAGGAAAACCAAGAGTGGCGGTACTTGGAAGAAAAGTCAAAAGGGTAAACCGCAGCGTGATGACATGAATCAAGTTGTTGGAACGAAAACATGTTTATTTTATATTGACGAGAAGGGTAACAAGACGGATTGGCTAATGCATGAATATACCACGGATAATCCCAATATCCCAATAGGAAGCCAAGAACAAAAAGAGGACAGTAACAAGGTAATTTATTATTTTCTAAAAGCTTAGTTGATCACTAAATTCTCTCATAAACTGCCTTTTATCTGTTATATATATGTTCATATGATTTGTAAAAGATTGTTTGTTGTCTATTCATGCAGTTGACTCGGTGGGTGCTATGTAAGATTTACAAAAAGGTGACAAAACCTGCTAATAATAACGTTGGAGATCAAGAAGAGGCATTCGAAGAACAAAACCAACAACTTCAACATGAACCTTCGCCCAGACGTAGAAGACTACCACTGAACCAAGAAAGCAATCAATGGAATGGACCACAACACATTCCAGTTCAGGAAACTAATTACCACTCAGAGACAGATGTTCAAATGGCATTACCTGTGCAGTTTATGCTCACCTCAAATCAACAATCAGACCTTAACATTGTCCATGTAGGGGCTTCTCAGACTTTTCCTACAACAAGTATGAGCACGAGTCCGAATTCAGTCACCATGCAACCAATGGCTGTGTATTGTGGTTCAAAGTTGACACAACCAGCAGTTCAAGACCCTCAAGCTTTTGCAATGGATCAAGTTCAATAGTCAGTCGGGACTTCAACTTTGGTGTATTATCAGAATCAATCAATGCCAACGTCAACCAATGGTTTTCAACTTTCATGTGGAGCTTCTTGTTCTTCTTCAAAGGGACCTCCTCCTGCTATTGTAGAACCAGGTGACAATGATATGGCGCCGGTGCCTCATGGGGAGGATATTTATGATGATCTTGCTCCATTGGATTACTTCATGACATCTCCTACTGATCCATCCTTAGCGTTTCAAATGGACACCAGCTCGAATCCTATGGCCATGCAACAAATGGCTTCTTCACAGACTTTACGCGACGAGGTCCTCCAACAACACATCCAGAACTCCTATGATGATACTCCAAATCATTTTAATCAATCAATGATAGTTCCTAAAAATGATTATAGCTATCCTGATAAACTAATTAGCGAAGATGCTATGGGCTACCATCCTTCTGAATATCTTTCTTCAGATTTCTTGGACGAATGGGATGATCTTTGACTGTAAAATTACACATGTCATGTGTAATCCCTTTTAGTTTGATGTTAAGAATATCGTAGATTATATCATTCTAAGACTGTGTTTAATTTTATTTCTGTTTGGTTTAGGCATGCATGTTGAAAAGAATATATGCAAGAATCTTTCAAGCATTATGTGTGTTTAGATGTTTATAAACTGTAGTCGATATAAATTGACTGATTTCGATGTTGGTTTGGTCTAAATATGAAATTAGATGAGTCCTTGAACAAGTATGGTCAGATGACATGATTGTGATCCAAGTAAGAGATCTTATTCTAGGACATGGCTAAGATCAGTTAAGCGGAAGGTAGACGATCAGTATGAAAAATATGGTAATAAGTTATTCATACCAGGTCTTGTCATTCATGCGGTAGCTATTGTGGAGTTGAAAACGAATGTGATGTTTGGCGTGAAATGGTTATCAACAACAACACACGATTCATGATCCTGCTGCTGTTTTTTTTATAAAAGTTTTAGGGGGTAAGTTCTCTTGAAAACAAAGTTACTTTCTTTTTTATTATAAGCAGATCAGCAGATGAGTGAAGTTCCACGGCTAACGCATTGTCCTATTGTTAATTAGTCAGATTATCTGATGTTTAAGGTGATGAAAAATCAAATGGAAAACCCGTATCTCAACCCATGTCACCATGTACTAGTTGATTGAATCTTTGAAAGAAAGCTAGTATTTGTGATTATTTGATCTTAGGAATGCAATGGGTCATTTAGGGTGTTCAAGATTTTATTTGACACAACTGATTTATCCAAACCAGGAGAATTGCCGGAGATGGTGGCCGGAATTAGGGTTGGAAGTTGATAAAGATGAATATCACTAAGGGTATTTTCGTTAAATCATTTGCACGATTTCTCAATCTTATTTAAAGGGAGGTGATATGCACATCAGAATAAGTGATGTGCACACCATAAAACTACATAAGATGGAACATTTTGAAAAGTAAGTAATGGTTCTTTAGCCTTTGCCCAAAATTTAATCCAATTAGTAAATTCACTATTTACTTGGTTCGATCTGTTGGAAAATTTAGTGCACTTGAGGGATTAATTCACACCTAGTAATGGGTTTGGAGGTACGGAGTGTACACCCATTTGGTCACTGAATCCTCTGACTCAATAGTGGTTATGTATTGATTCTGCTGATAGCATGAATTTGTTTCTGCTGATAGTGTGATTCTACTAACAGTGGATTCTGCTGTTAGTTTCCACTGCTAATGTTATTGTTTCCACTGATGTGTTAACATTACCACTGCAAGTGTTATTGTTTCCAATGATAGTGTTAACATTACCACTGCTAGTGATATTGTTTCCACTGATAACCACTGATTCCTACTATTATGAAAAGTATTATGATATAATTAATGGACCGTTAATTATACATAATTCCATGGGCTAGGGTTTGAGTATTCTCTATTATAAATAGAGGTCATAATACATCTGCATGGATATACGATTATCAACACAAACCCTAAACACTTGAATACAATTCTGTTCTTGATTTGTGCCTAAAACAAGAACATCACTTGGTCTTATCCCATAGAGATATTCGTGTAACCCAGGCATAGGGTCGAATAGTTTCTATTGGAAAGTGATAACACAATTTCAAGTGAATATCCGGTACTCATTGATTATCTTTACCCTAATCTGGGAACTTGTAAACACATAATAACCAACAATCAATAGAAACTATTAGTGATAATCAATGGATGCTGCTATGAGACAAATGGCTGCTAACTTTTCCAAGTTGGAAAAGTTTGAAGGTGTTGATTTCAGAAGATGGCAAAAGAAGATGCACTTCTTGTTTTGAAGTATGAATGTGGTTTATGTTCTGACAACTGAGATTCCAGAAGATTTTGGAGATCATGCTACTATGGATCAGATGAGGGCAAGAAGCAAATGGGAGAATGATGATTATGTTTGCAGAGGTTTAATTCTCAATGGTATGTCTGATTCTCTATTTGATATTTATCAGAATGTTGAAACTTCTCAAGAACTATGGGATTCCTTGGAAGCCAAATATATGGCTGAGGATGCATCAAGTAAGAAGTTCCTTGTAAGTAATTTTAACAATTACAAAATGGTTGATTCTAGACCTGTCATGGAACAATACCATGAACTTCTTAGTATACTTGGTCGATTCACACAACACAAGATGAACATGGATGAGGCTATTTCAGTCTCTTGTATCATTGATAAATTACCTCCTTCTTGGAAAGATTTTAAGCATATGCTGAAACATAAGAAGGAGGAGTTAACTCTTGTTGAGTTGGGCAGTCACTTGCACAATGAGGATTCACTCAAAACACAAGACATTGATAAGCCAAAGAGTAGCAATGCTACTGGTCCATCAGTTGTCAATATGGTGGAGCATAACAACTCCTCCAGGAACAATGACAACAAGGGCAAGCGTAAGCATCAAGATAACACCAAATCTGATATTAATAAGAAACCAAAAGTGACTTGTTGGAAGTGTGGTAAAACTAGATACTTCAGGAAGGATTGTAAAGGTGTAAAGATTGGCAATAAAACCAATGGATCAGGCACAAGTGGAGGGAATGGTAACACCAATTCTCTGAAAGGTCAGAATATACTTAATAAGTCTTTTGAGATTTATTATGTTATATATATATTTGAAATATATTTTGTGCAGGATGATGATGTTGCGTGGTGGGTTGACTCTGGAGCAACAATTCATGTGTGTAAAGATAGAAGCTGGTTCAAGACCTATAAGTCAATGAATGATGGTTCTATTCTTCATATGGGAAGCGAGTCAACTACCCTGGTGCATGAAAAAGGATGTGTTGATTTGAAGTTTAGTTCTGGAAAGATTGTTTCTTTATTTAATGTTTTACATGTTCATGATATTAGAAAAAACTTGGTTTTTAGTAGTGTTTTGAATAATTGTGGTTATAAACAAGTGATTGAATCCGATAAGTTTATTTTATCTAAACATGGTGTGTTTATTGGTTTTGGTTATTTATGTAATCAAATGTTCAGACTTAATATTGTTTATGATAATGTTAATTCTGCTTTTATTTCAACCTATAAACTTAATGATTCAACCATATGGCATGCAAGACTTGGCCATGTACACTTTAAAAGAATGCGAGATATGTCTTAGGATAGATTAATTCTAGCCTTTGATATGGACACTGAAAAGTGTAAAACTTGCATGATGACCAAAATAACTAAGAAACCATTTCAAAGTGTAAAACGTGAAACTAAAGTTTTGGAGCTGATTTATAGTGACCTATGTGATCTTCATGCTACTCCCTCTTTGGGGAATAAGAAATACTTTGTGACTTTTATTGATGATGCTTCTAGGTTTTGTTATGTTTATTTATTACATACTAAGGATGAAGCATTAGATAAATTTAAAGTATTTAAAACTGAAGTTGAATTGCAACAAGGGTCACTAATCAAAAGATTTAGGACTGATAGGGGAGGTGAGTACATGGATACTCTGTATTTTCAGTCTGTTGGTATAATCCATGAAACGACTACCCCTTATACTCCTCAGCAAAATGGTATTTCTGAAAGGAAAAACAGGGTGCTGAAGGAAATGGTTAATTCCATGTTGTCCTATTCAGGGCCGAGTCAAGGGTTCTGGAGTGAAGCTATGTTAACAGCTTGCTATTTATTAAATAGGGTTCCCAATAAAAAGAACAAGGTTACCCCTTATGAATTCTGGACTAAAAAGAAACCCAACCTGAATTATCTTAGGGTTTGGGGTTGTAGGGCTGTTGTAAGACTCCCTAATCCAAAGCAGAAAACTTTGGGTAAAAGAGGCGTTGAATGCATCTTTGTTGGATATGCTGAGCATTCCAAGGCATATAGGTTCTATGTTATTGAACCTAATGAATCTGTTTCAATTAACTCAATAATTGAATAAAGGGATGCACTATTTGATGAGAATAGATTCTCATCAGTCCCTAGACCAAGTCAAAGGATTCTAAATGGAACTGATGACATTGGTGTATCAGAGGTCCCTGATGAATTATCATCTCAGGTCCCTGATGAGGTTGTGGAACAACAATCTGAACCTGAGCTCAGAAGGAACAATAGGGTCAGGACTCCAAAGTCATTTGGACCTGAGTTTCAATTATACTTAATTGAAGGAACAAGGAGTGAGGTCTCTGACCAATACTCTTATTGCTTCATTGTTGAGGATGATCCCAAAACATTTGAAGAAGCAATGAAGTCCCAGGATGTTGCTTTCTGGAAAGAAGCAATTAATGATGAGATGGACTCCATCATGGGCAACAACACTTATGTGTTGACTGATCTACCACCAGGTTGCAAACCTCTAGGTAGCAAATGGATTTTCAAAAAGAAAATGAAGGTAGATGGAACTGTTGAAAAGTTCAAGGCAAGACTAGTTATTCAGGGCTTTAAACAAAAGTCAGGAATAGACTATTTTGATACTTATGCTCCTGTGGCTCGTATCAGTACCATAAAATTGCTGATTGCTTTGGCATCAATTCACAATTTGATTATTCATCAGATGGATGTGAAGACAGCTTTCTTGAATGGTGACTTAGATGAGAAAGTTTATATGAACCAACCTCAGGGCTTCATCATGCCTGGCAATGAAAACAAGGTGTGTAAACTGATTAAGTCTCTTTATGGACTAAAACAGGCACCTAAGCAAAAGTTTGATGAAGTGGTTTTGTCTAGTGGTTATTTACTTAACCAGGCTAACAAATGTGTATATAGCAAATTTGATGAATCTAGTAAAGGAGTCATCATTTGTTTATATGTTGATGACATGTTGATCTTTGGCACTGACCAAAATCATGTTAACCTTACAAAGGCATTTTTGTTATCAAAGTTCTCCATGAAGGATATGGGGGAGGCTGATGTTATCCTTGGCATTATGATTAAACATGAAAGTAACAAAATTTCTATATCTCAGTCTCATTATATTGAGAAGGTGTTGAGGAAATTTAATTACTTTGAGTGTAATCCAGTGAGTACTCCTATGGATACAAGTGAGAAGCTAATGCCTAATACTGGTAAAGCTGTATCTCTACTTGTGTATTCTAGGGTGATTGGCTGCTTGATGTATGCCATGACTTGTACAAGACCTGATATTGCTTTTGTTGTGGGTAAATTGAGCAGGTATACTAGTAATCCTAGTACTCATCACTGGCAAGCAATTCAGAGGGTTTTTAAGTATTTGAAGAGAACTATGGATTATAGTCTCTCATATACTGGTTATCCTTCAGTATTAGAAGGATACACTGATGCAAGTTGGATCAGTAACACTGAAGACAATTCGTCTACTAGTGGCTGGGTATTCCTACTTGGTGGAGCTGCAATTTCTTGGGCATCCAAGAAACAAACTTGCATCACCAGTTCAACCATGGAATCTGAATTTGTGGCTTTAGCAGCTGTTGGCAAAGAAGCTGAATGGTTGAAAAATTTGCTTCTTGAGATTCCATTGTGGCCTAAACCTATAGCACCTATTTCTATCCGTTGTGATAGTGCTGCTACATTGGCAAAGGCTTATAGCCAGATGTACAATGGGAAGTCTAGACACTTAGGTGTTAGGCATAGCATGATTCGTGAGCTTATCATGAATGGGGTGATATCTATAGAGTTTGTTAAATCTCAACAAAACTTAGCTGATCACTTGACGAAGGGTTTGGCTAGAGACTTGGTTTTGAAGTCTTCTAAAGGGATGGGTTTAAGTCCAACTTAGTCACTGAATGCAAAGACACCCAAATCCCTCCTGAGGAAACTTGGGAGCTGAGTTCAATGTGGAAAGCTGAACATTTAGTGGACTGGAGCACATGTTTTACAAACATCCCAAGGTTTGTGCTTGGAACCTGCTGGAAAGGAGGATGAAGTCATAACTTCTTAATGGTTAATTTTATTTGAAAAAGTGCTAAGCAAGAGCATGAATAAAGAGGAACCACCTATGTAAATGTTGAAGTTTTGCCGCTTCAGGAAGTTTTGGACTTTTAGCTTTTACAACATTTATGAATTGGATATGGACACATGGCTTGTATAGTGTCAGGTTTATTAAAGTGTTTGAAAATGTATGTGTATTTTATCTTCAGGTATTCAAATGGGTTGAAGGGTTCAATTCTTAGAACACCCTGATTCTCGAATATTTGAACGTGTAATGTATTAAGAAGAGAATTCAATCTTCAAGATATTTTCATTTATGCATATGTTTTGTTTTGTGTTTAATTTTTTCATGCAAAGGAAGTGAAGTAAATTTGGGGAGGATTGTTGGAAAATTTAGTGCACTTGAGGGATTAATTCACACCTGGTAATGGGTTTGGAGGTACGGAGTGTACACCCATTTGGTCACTGAATCCCCTGACTCAATAGTGGTTATGTATTGATTCTGCTGATAGCATGAATCTGTTTCTGCTGATAGTGTGATTCTACTGACAGTGGATTCTGCTGCTAGTTTCCACTGCCAGTGTTATTGTTTCCACTGATGTGTTAACATTACCACTGCAAGTGTTATTGTTTCCACTGATAGTTAACATTACCACTTCTAGTGATATTGTTTCCACTGATAACCACTGATTCCTACTATTATGGAAAGTATTATGATATAATTAATGGGCCGTTAATTATACATAATTCCATGGGCTAGGGTTTGAGTATTCTCTATTATAAATAGAGGTCATAATACATCTGCACGGATATACGATTATCAACACAAACCCTAAACACTTGAATACGATTCTGTTCTTGATTTGTGCCTGATTCGTTGTGTTTTGGTGTGTGCAAAAACAATTTATCAAAATATCAACAAACGTGAAGTCCAAGTTATCGTGAGACAACTAGACGTAGAGAATTACGAGTAAACCTTTTAGGAAAAAGATTACCTCGCAATAAGTCGTGAAAGTGATATTAAAATTGGGAGACCGGGAAGTGATTTCCCGAGTCGTACCCCAACGAGGTGTGAATGGAAAGTTTCGTGAAAAGATCGAGATTAAAATCTTGTATGTTTGGTTGAGAAAGGTTATTTGGTATTGTGGTACGTTAAATTAACAAAAATTACGAATTAACGAACGAATACGTAACCTAAGTGTGAATTTACAACGGAAATGAAAATTAACACTTAAAAACTACCTAAGATACTACGGGAAACATAATAGGGAATTAGGGAATCTTAAAACGTGAGCTAGAATTAAAAACGTAAAAGTTCACTTAAATAAAACGCGAGTGCGCGAGATAAAACGTGAAACGTGAGCAAATAAAGTCCTACGAATGTGAAAATGATATTTTTACAATCCTAATGATATAAATTTTTTTTTGGAAAATTAAAATTATTTTTACAACTATTTAATTAATTACTAATTATTAATTAACTAAATTATACTAAATTACAAATAATTATGAAATTTAACTAGAAAAATGAAAATTAAATTTAGAAAAATTTAAATATTATAAAACTAATTTTAAGACAGAAAATCTATTTTTCCTACTTTTTAGTTAATTATTAATAATTAAAAACTAATTATTTAATTAATTTAAATTAAACTAAATTATAAAAAATACTAAATCAAATGAGAAAAATCTGGAAAAATTCCTAAAAATACTTCAAGTTAACAGGAACCTAGGAAAAATATAAAAAAGAGAAGTGCTTTTTGAAAAAGCAGAAAAATAAGCCAAAGGGCTTAAATAGAAGCTATCACTTTATTTATTTTTGGTTTTTCTTGATTTTTCTTTTACACAACTATTTTACAACTGATAATAAGCAACTTTTACAAAGGAACTTTTGATGGAAATTGAAAATAAACTCTGTGGACACAAATAATCTCAACAGTGAGCTTTTAAGCTTATTTGGGTTTGTGTTATTTGAAAAAGCTATAATTAGGCTGCCTTATGGACAAATAAGTTAAAAGAGATTGATAGCAACTTGAAATAGGACAAAGAAGCCAAATTAAGCACAAGAAATAAGCTGAAAACACAAATAAGCAATAACTAAAAGCCAATTGGCAATGCAGGCCTCAAACAATTATTTTGGACCACTGTGTGGTCCACAGAGGTGAGTCACAGGCCAAGATAGTTATTGATCCTCAAAATTGACCTGGTCAACTCTAGAATAAGCCAATAAGCTGAGCTTATGGCTTATTACTAGACAATTGGTGGACCCTTGAACTTGGGTCACAAAACTGAAGGCTCAGTATGCTGATTGGGACAGGACAGGTTTCAAGGCCAAATAAACAAGGAGCAAATAAGCTAGGGTGTAAAACAAGCTCAGAACTCAAAAGCTCTGCTCACAAACTTTCTAATTATCCAAACCACAGTTAGTGGGTCCCACTTACAAGCTTACAAAGGGCTGGTGAAATATGGCCTGTGGGACAGAACTGATGGAGCAGGGCATGAACTTGCCCTGCAAGCTCAAAGAAGCAGTTGAAAAAGCTACTAGAAAAAATCTTAAAAATATGCTAAGAACTAATTCCACAAGTTAAGCTGATAAGGATCAACCCCTAAAAGTCTCAGGTCCTAATTCAAACTACAAAAATCATAAAAAATCCCCCAAGAATTGGTATTCTGCTTACTTGTGGTATTTTTGACTTTTCCAATTTGTACCTCAGTTGACTTAAATGAATTTTAATCTGATCCTAATGACTTATCATGATGTTATAAGCTATGATACAACTAGATTAAGCTAAACTAACATAGTTTATGGCTAAATTGATAGTCCACCAAACCTAAACTCTTAACAGTGAAGCTGCAAGTAAAATATATGAATGATTTTGACTTTTTGTGAATTAGGTATTGATATTATGATCAATTTAACTCAAAATGACCTTAGGTGACTTGATACAACCAAAAGCAACTACACTTAATACCCTGGTCTAATACAAACAACATGAACCAAACACCCCCTTAAGGTAAACTGTTTTGCATTGTACAAAGCAAACCAAGGTTCCAATCAAATAAACTAAAGTACTAATTTAAACTAGGCTAAAATACACAAAAACATGCTGAAACAAACTTCAATCCACTACTGAAACTAATAATTCAGGTTATACTAAAAAATTGAGGAAGTCTTACAGATTGAGCAAAGTCTCAGACCAATAAGAACCAGAACCCATGCTAAAACCCTATGCTCCCATGAGCTCTAAACCCTCTTCAATCAACCTTCTTCTGCATCAAACACCAAGCATCACCATTTTCTTTATTTTATTTTGATTTTTCCTTATAATTTTCTCTATTTTTTTCTTTTTCTAAATTTTTGTTAATTCAAAGTTTCAAAGGGATTTCAAGCTCTTATGTGAGCTTCTGAGGGCATAGTTAAGCACAAAACAAGGTAATATCAAGTATTTGAAATAACAGGGAATCTAAATAAAAATTGGAAATTACTTGAAACTGAATGGAACTTGCATTAATACTGAAAAGGTTTTACAACTACACTAAGCATTTGAAAATTATATTAACTAATTGCTAAATTTAGAAAATTACATAGAGAAAAACTACTTGCCATCTCAGGCTTACAATCGATACCTATTTATACTAAAACTGAAACTATGGCTTCTTCCTTTTTTGTGCTTCTTCTCTGTGAATAAACAGCTAAGGATCACTTTTGAGCATCTTGGGAGCCAATCCCACCATTCGATTGATATTGGGACAATCTCCACCATTGATTCAGTTTATCATTTCTTTTGAAACCCTAGATTGATGTCCTGGAGGGGACAAGGAGTTGTAAAACATATGGGGGTTGACTTGTTGGGATGGTGTAGGGTGGCTGGGTAGGGTGTGTTAGAGAAAGGAGGGGGGGGGGACAAAGATGTTGGGGATAGTACAGTGGTTGGGGGCTGTATGTTTTGGCGGGGAAGAGAGGTGGAAGAAGGGTTGACCGTTTGGTTGACTCTGTTTTATTAATAACAGGTAAAGGGTGGGCTTTGGTTATTTTGGGCCTGGGGAGTGGTGGGTTGGATGTGGTATTGTGTTTGGATTGGTTAGGTTTAATAATAACACAAAAAGGTCCGTTTGGTTTTATGATATCACAAGGACCAAGTTTGTAAATATTATGAATATGAGGGACCTGAATTGTCAAAATTCCAAAGTATATCAAGGGTGTTTCTTGCCACATATCAATAATCCAAGGACCACAAATAAATTTTCCATTTTTAAAAGCACCCAGGGACTAATTTTGCCAATTTCCAAACTGCAGGACCAAATATGTAATTTTTCCAAAGTTTTCACCTAAGGATTAAATTTGATAATTTTGACTTTTAAATGCCTTAGGTTGACTTTCCTTTCAAAACAAATGCTCAGGGACTAGTTTTGTAAATTTTTGAAAGTTGGGGGACTGAAACTGCCAATTGTGCAAACTTTGTTCGTTTTTCATTGTTTTTACTCATTTTGCATCTGAAACGTATAAAATACAATCCCTGGGATATTTTCTGTATTTTGATGCATATTTGAGCGTTTTTGGATGTTTTGGCAGTTTAAATACGACAAAAATGATGAGTGTTTGAGCACTCATCAGTGCCTAAAACAAGAACATCACTTGGTCTTATCCCATAGAGATATTCGTGTAACCCAGGCATAGGGTCGAATAGTTTCTATTGGAAAGTGATAACACGATTTCAAGTGAATATCCGGTACTCATTGATTATCTTTACCCTAATCTGGGAACTTGTAAACACATAATAACCAACACGATCCCACACTAATTCACATATATGTTGATTTCAACAATCTAACGTATGACTTGATGGTAGTTTTGGTTAATGAAAATATTTGGTGTTCATAGTGATTTGAAGTTTAATGCATATGTCGTGTTTATATGTTGTTCAATAACCTGATTCTTTATTTTAGTTTTAATGTGTCTTAATTTCCCTCGGTTAGCAATATGAGTATGTATGAAGTTAATGGTACGATAACATCTATATGTGTTTTAACATAATATCCGCGTCAAGGATTGTACTAACTAGTAACATTCAGTATTTTCAGTCACACTTGGCAAACCATAACTATCAGCATTTCAAAAATTTAACGCGTCATATGCTGATTTTTTTGATATAATAGTAATATGATATTTCGGTCTTAATGGTTTAGGAAGAAGTAAACTTGTAGAAAATGCAAAACGGGCGAGTTGGTAGCGGGTCAAAATGGTTAGTTTTTCGAATGGGTCAATACAACCGTTTTGAGTTGGCTTAACTGGAACCGGAATACATAATATCTAAAAAGATTGGAAGATAAATCAATAATACTCTAGAAGTTGATAAACACCACAACAAGTGTTTTACTATCTTCCTCCAAATAGAAAGTGATATTTATAAACAAAGCAAAATAACGGAACCAGTACACACTATTAATCCTCATGATTACACATAACTAGAATCCATCTTAAAATCAACCCAAAAACGTTTCCCATACTAGAATTCATCAACAAGTCAAGCCAAAAGTGTTTCTGAACATGCTAACAGAAGGTTATGAAGGTTCTAAACTACTAATCGCATAACTTAAAATTTAGTGCACAAGAAACTAAAGATTACCCAAGATAATCACTCCAAAAATAGCCTGGATTGATAAGCTCTCAATCTTTGCTTAAGGCCTCCTTTGTACCTACCACAAGAAAACAGAACTTAACCGAATGCCAAGTCCATAGATATAACTATGAAGTACAACCATCTTGTTTGGAGCGTGTGGCCTTTGCTGTGTATTGTCTTGTGTATTTATCTTTGGTTTTTTTTTCTATATAATGATGCCATTCTAAAAAAAAAAAAAAAAAAAAAAAAACTATGAAGTACAATCATAGGGAAGATGTATGTACAATCATCAGGTTTATAGGATCAGAATATCTTCCAATTTATAGCAGTCAAAGAAACATAGAATGGGTAGCTTTTAATCGAGTTAAATACCTATGCAGTCTCTTGAATTAAGTACAAATTAGCTTGTAAATGAGGAAATTTGATAACATAAACATAACCATTAATTTTCTTGAGAAAAAAAGTAGGCATAATCTTTCTAAGTTTTATTCTTGACACGAGGTGTTTACTAGTGGTAAAACTAAACAATACACCTAATGAAAAATAAACGGAAGTTATCTTGTTGTAAACTAGAACTCGTAAAAACTAAAAAGATCGAAACACTTATTTGTAAATCGAGTGCCTCCTCAATCTTGTCTATTATCATTTCCATTAAAGGGCGTTCCTTCGAATTGAAACTAATGCACTGATATGCAATTTCTATAAACGTATGAAAAGAACTGTTATCGATCTAATCTTTTATGTAAGGATCAATTAACAAGTCCTTTCTGTAACCATAGTAGCGTCGGACCAAACTCATTAAAGGCTGTGGCTTATCATGTCCAAAGCTCCTTCAATACCATGCCGGCATCCCACTCAACAGTTCAAACATTACTACGCCAAATGAATACACATCTGATTCTGTTATGAGGACGCCACTTCCATGGTAAATAGGATCCATGTAATAATTGGTACCCGTAGCATTTGTATATAGTGTGGTTTGCTGCTGATTATTTGCAGAGTCTGATTTTAACAATCCAAAATCACAAATCTTAGCTTCTAGATTTTCATCCAGTAATATGTTTCCACTTGTGACATCTCTGAGTATAACTTTGTTTTCCTCCCCAAGACTCGAGTGAAGGTAGTCGAGTCCTTTTGCCGCCCCTAAGCAAATATTGAGGCGTTTTGCCCATGTTAGCTGACGTCTCTTATTCGGGTCTTGTAGATGATGATCAAGGCTACCATTGTTAGCATACTCGCAAACTAATATCAGCTCATCACCTTCATCACAGTAACCGATGAAAGGGATGATGTTTTGATGGTGTAACCTATAAATTAATCTATGTTCGTTAAGGAACTCTGTCTTTCCTTGGTGTTCAGAGAGTTATCCTTTTTAAACCACGTCGAATCCACCATATATCGCCAATTTGATAATTCTTACTGAAGCCACTTGTGGCCAAGCTGATCTCTTTTAGTGGAATTAGAAAATCTTCTAGCTTTTGATATTGGTGGCATTGTATTGTAGTGGTAAAATCAGTAGCTCCATGGTTCTGTCAATAAATATTAGCACAAACCATTTTGTCAAAAAATGTTTTAACCATTTTGCTAAGAGTGAATCTAATATTTTTTGAGTTCATGTTTATATACTTCATGATTGATATATAAATGGAAATACTTACTTGAATGTACAATGCTTCCTCAATCCTCTTGATGATCCTATTCATCGATGGTCGTTCCTTTAAGTTGTAACTAAGGCATCTATATGCAGTTTCTGCAAAAGTATGTAAAGAGCGGCCATCAATTTGATCTCTTATATTTGGATTGATCAATTTGTCCAATTCTTCGTCACCATAGTAACGATGGACCCTCTTTATCAGATTAGGCTTCTTTTTATAATAATAATCACAATCATCGTCAGGTTTTTTTTCCCTGAAATGGTGAACTTTTATTAACTTATGAATCAACAAATTACAATGAGATACAAAGTAGTCACATATGAACAAGCTCATATGACTGATACAAAACCAAACTACTAGATATACTGACCATACATTCAGGACATACATTCAGGAAAACAAAACTGATTCAAAAGCTCACCATTCATCTAGACTTTGCAACTACATGCTAACATCTAGGCAACCATGGAGAAATATCTCTTCATTGACTACATTTACATTAACAAACACCTTACCTAGTTCCATATGCAGCCTATACATATGACACTAGAGGCTCTTGCTAATGGCATCATCAATAAAAAATCAAAACTCCTGTTCCATTGGGTCTCAAACTACACAGAGCTACATCCTTTTCAGGCTTCACTCATGTGCACAGAGTTGCCCAAGGATACATCCCACCTTGACTACATTTCCCTTTCTCTAATTTCCATATTACATCACCATGAAAACCAGAGATTGGGCATCATCAGGTTGGCACTCCACCAAAATTCTGGCAACCTACTTTATGTAATTATCTACTGAGCTGGAATGAACAGAGCAATAAATTCAAGATTAGTTGCCACTCCAAGCACCCCTAATATGAATGATTGGTTATTCATCCATCCTTTCAATAATCACAAGTTACAAGGCCCTCAGATACACCTGGACAAAGAGAAAACTTTCATTTTCTCCTTGAACCAAACACCCCTTATAAGAACTGTTTCATAGTCTTCATTCAATTCTTTGCAAAATTCATTGTCACATTCCACCTCTGAGCTATTCTTAATACTTGGACTGTCTTCTTTACTCTAAGGCTCATCAATTGCAGTTTAACATTGTCTTCAATAATCTTCAATAATGCAAATTTATCAATCTCAGCACCAGTGAATAATATTGAATTCCTTTCCTTCCATATTTGATAAACACAAGTAGCCAATCCAATTCTTTTGAGGATGCTCCCAATTGTATTGTTGCAAGGCTCGTTAGCATACTGTTCAATCAGTGATTCCCATGAATTTGACATCCATACATTCTCCATTTTAACTTTCATAATTTCCCATATATCTTTAGAATATTCACATTCAAAGAACAAATGACTGTGTGAATCTTTCTGTAACACCCCCAAGATCGGGTCCAGCGGAAGCATACGTATAGCTGGGGTGTAACTCAATTGATATCACGACACAAGTACAAAATTTGTTTTCACTTCAATCATTTAGAGTAAAATCGTTTAACTAAAAGTATTGAGTTTACATTGTTTGAAATTAGTGCGGAAGTAGGCCCTTAAAAGTAGTTTAAAACGGTCCCCATATAAATAATCAGAGTCTTCTATGACCATGCCATGCCCTACCAAAACCTCCTGTAGCGTGCCATAAGCTAAAACCTGAAAATACATGCTAAAGTGTCAACACGAGGTTGGTGAGTTCATAGAGTTTGTTTAACAAGTAAAGCCTATAGAGAAAAGATCGCCCAGCAAAGGCATCGTAAATCCACTCAGTTACAGGTCCCGCCATAAGAGACTTGTAACCTGTGTGTTTACAACCCACTGCCAAAAGTTTTAAAGTCTACGTGAACAAAAGCAATATTAGTATCCAAATTCCCAGATAAATATAGCAAAACGGCTATATAAATAATTCAGTCAATGAGGTCATATGATAAATCAGTCAAGCGGGAAAACCCGTAATAAGGGTGATGCAAAAGGCATCGCAATTCAGTCAAGAAATGAAACAGTAATATTACGTTTGACATCACAGCCAAGTGGGGAATACCACAATACGTTTGACATCACAGCCAAGTGGGGAAAACCACAATATTACAATGGACATATAGGTCAATCAAGTAGGGAAACAAAAGTAATATGTGGACCAATAATCAATGATAAGTGTAGTTTGACCAATACATTTGGTTACGTGACCAATTCATTCGGTATGTGACCAATTCATTCGGTATGTGACCAATTCATTCGGTCGTATTACCCGTACATTCGGTTATGTGACCCGTTCATTTGGTCATGTATGTACATAGTGGGAAAGCCGGTTCATTAGGTTAAGTGTGCATAATATTGGAAAAGGCTTAGGTCCAAAGGTAAAAAGGATTAAGTGTGATGCAATTGAATATACACTACATTCGAATGAGTAAGAAATTCATAAATGGAGCAAGTAAATGTTTAACTAAGCATGTAGCAAAAACCAATTAAATCCAGTATACATTTAGATGGAAACGAGCATGTATTCTCCCCCAAAACCGTTATAAAACAAGTTAAAATAGTAGGGGCTATGACTCACCTGGAGCGATAGCAATGACGACAAGAATGGATACACGGAAAATGAGGCACGATCTCTAACCGCAACCTAATATGAGTAATAACGATCTACCTTAGATCACGACATAATGAAATGAATGCACGTGCACATGATGCCTATACCACTCGTAACTTGTAGAAATACTTGTTGTTATCAAAATATTCATTTTCCAAACCTTGGGAAAATATGGCAATTTAGAAAATAAACTAGCCGAAATCTATATATATATCGTATATATATAAGTATTAGTATTGAAATCCTCGATTTGAAATCTTTCACATAACGTCTTAAAACCATGAAATTATACTTGAAATCACTAATACTTTATTAGTTATGAATTTGGATACTTGGGTATTATTTCTAGAAATATAAGTTACTACGTAGTGGTATATTATTTTTGTACAAAAGCTGTCAAAACAATATTTATTTTGCCGTTACTGAAACGTGAATATCTTTGTCGTCGTAAGTCCGTTTTACTCGTTCTTTATATCCACGGAATCGTGAGATAAAATACTAGCATATTTTTGATAAGTCGGGATGGCTAGATTTAGTTTACGCCTCGAAACTGTCGTGACTACTGTTCATCAGCAAGGTTTTTCAGAAAAATAGTTTTCGTCGTTAAATTCGGAAAATCATATCTCCTTCGTTATTAACTCGTTTTAATCCGTTCTTTCGCCCAAGGCTTCGTTTTTGAAAGTATTTTCCAAATCTATTATCAAAAGTTACTGTGTAAATTCGGAGTTTTCTGGGTGAACCAAAATAGGACAGCATGTATTTTTATGTGTTCAAAAACCATTTTCAAGGTTTCAATCTAGTTTCTACTTCAACCAACCCACTTTCAATCACCACAAAACTAGTCTAATCCTACCATACACCTTCTTAGGATGTCATGGGTTCCTAAACATCATAACCAAGTGGATCTAACAAGGATCTAACCAAAAATCATTTCTAGGCTTCAAAAGTTATAAGTTTGTAAAATAAAGTGGTATAAGCTATCAAATGCATAAGATCTTGTATAAAAACCATATGAACATAATAAGGACTTGATAAAATTAGGAAAATTAGTTTGACATACTTACTTGAAGATTAGTGGACTAGTGGAGATGAAAAACTTGCAAAACCTTGTGTTTAAACTTCAAAACCCTAACAAGAAGTACTAATTAAACTAGAATATAACTTGATCTTCAAAAATTTATGGTTTCTTGTTGTTCTTCTTTTCTTGGTCGATCCACACACAAAAGGAGAAGAGAAAAATGAGGTTTGCTAGTTGTTTAATGTGTTAAAATGAAAAGAATATGGAAATGAATTATATATTTGTTAGTAGATATTTTGCTTATGGACAAGATCCACAATTTGTGGAGGAGACATAGGGGGGGGCGGCAACATGGAAGAAAAGAGAAGAAAAATTGGTATTGTGTAAGATATTGGGTGAATCTTAGGTAGTATTATGTAGATATTATTTGTTTTAGGTAATACCGGGTACCGAGTTAACTAAAAATAAATTTTAACGGAGTTAACCGTGACATAATAAAGTCATAAAAATTGTAAAATAATATTCCTGATGAGAATCGGAAGTTAAAATAATAATCGGGTTGAAATATCGTAAACCGACGGAGTAATAAGCTTCGACCGTGAAATATAATCATTGGTTTGAAAACACCGGGTAAATTGATATTAAAATTTTTTATATCATAAAAATGAGTATAAAATATATTGGGATCATAGTCGGGAGTGTCGGACGTGTTAGTCACATTTATATTTCGCGTATTAGTGTTTATTTAAAATAAACATACGTAATTCGTTAATTATATTAAAAATATAATTTGAATACCCTACGAGTGGAATAGTATGCAAGTGACATAATGATGATACGTGGACTATTTCTAGTCCGTATGAGATGTCCCAAATGATAATGCATAAATTCGCTCCTGAACCAATACGGTTACGCGAATTTGAATACTCGTAAACTAAATTTACGATGAAATGAGTAATGCACGTGAATAGTGAAATTTCTTCCGGAAATGAATAGTATCAAGTGAATAGTAAAAATTTCCGAATGTTTCTCGAAATGTCAAATTGACCTCAAAAACAATGAATAGTGATCGATGAATAGTAAATGGTGAATAGTAACTTGTGAATAGTAAATTGTCGAGGTTTGGAAAATGACCGGAAATTACGAGTTGTGACAGTCTTCCCTTCTAACAGGAACTTCGTCCCGAAGTTCAGTTTTGATTGGTCTCTGAAGTATATTGGTGAAAAGATGATAATAATTGAGAATTCCAGCGAACTTCCATGATAGGAATTCGACTCCGCTTCAACCGTTTGACCTAACAGTCCATGATTTCTAGTTGGTTCTCTTACCAAGTTTACGTTTGTCTTTGGGTTGGATTCCTTTCCAAATGGGACCATAAGTGACTAATCTGAAAGTCATTTCCTGGGATTTGAATAGGTGAACCATAGTTGTGTAATCCGGCTGTTCTCTAACAAGGCTCAAGTCTGATGGCCACTAAACCTACTCTGTCTGAAATATTACGTGGTCCAGTGTATATCGGGTTCAACTTTCCCAGTTTTCTGAATGATATTATGCCTTTCCTAGGCAGAACTTTCAACATGATCTGGCTACCAACTTGAAGTTTTAATGGTTTACAACTTATAGAATTTGTAATTGCTTCTTGACTTGTAGGAAATTTCTGGTTATTTCATGAATGCCTACTAGACTAGTGAGTTAGGATTTTCCAATTTCAATTCGTCAACGGATAGGGGCACTTCGACCAAAGAGTGCTTTAAATGGTATAGTCTCTAGGCTCGTGTGGTAACTATGGTTATAAAGGAATCTGATTTATGGAAAATGGTTAGTCCAACCATTTCTAGAGTCAATCACACCCGATTTGGGCATATCTCCCTATGTTTAAATCAATCTCAAATTCTGACCATTGGTCTACAAATGATAGGTGGTGTGGTTCCAAAGAGATCTTAATGAAATCGCTAGGAGTTGAGGTGAATTAAATTCCTTTATTAGGAATAATTGAAATGGGTATCATGAATCTTGTTTTGAAAGACTTACAGGGTTAAATCCGTAAAAGGGTGTTGTTGAAAATAATAGATTAGGATAAGGTTGGGATCCTCCGCAGGATGCCAGGAATTGAGTCTTTCTCCACCTACGGTGCTTAGTCTCCATTACTAAGATTTTCCTCAAGTTCTATGTCATTAAATCACAAAATCCTAAAGGTATAAGTGATGTATTATAGTGATTGATTTTCAAAGTTTGTTTTGAGAATGTGTTTTGTTCATAGACCTTCCTTGAATAAATAAATTTACAAGTTTAAGCAAACGGCTTTTTAGGTAACATCCTTCTTGATGTTTCAAAATTTAGTAGTTATACCATATAGGAAAATTTTCAACATACAGTGGATAATATGGTTTACCAAAGATCGATGTTTAAAATTTTGTAACATTCTATAGTTTTGTAAAAGATTAGCCAAAAGGAATTTGCTTGTCAAAGTAAGTACATCAGAAAAGTATTTCTTACAAGATATATGTTTTGTATAACGGTAGTTTGGAGAAAATCCATTTAAAAGTGAAAATATATTAAGAGGATAAAATAGTCAGGTATGTATATCTGCACAAAGGCATAGGTGTCTAACACGTTCGAATAAAGTCTATTGGTGAGGACATGTTCAATTTATAGTCTCGGTTAAAAGGTTGGATTTATCTCTATGGCGTTGCTTAGTGAGCACTCGTATCGAAACGAATCTTTATAATTTAGTTAAGCCAATACTTTCCAGATGATGGAATTTTTTTGGTGATTAGGCCAGTGATAGTGGTTCGAATAGTTTTGTGATATCTTGGGATTTCTGTTGAGTTTTGAATGGTCTTACTGTACCGAGGGATCCTCCTCATAGAAGGTATGGAAAGTCTTTCCTAGGGAGGCCATTGATAATATCCACTTATCAATATTGGTAGTAGTGAGTGATGGTGAGAAGGGAAGAGACTGTGACAAGTGCGACAAAACGAGATTGTGATAAAAGAAAATGTAAGTGCATTGTGTATAAATATGAAGATTCATGAAATAAAATGACTAGTTGACAAGCTTCCAATCGGTGGTTCACGAAGTGATGAAAAGTAGGAATATTATGACAACGAGAGTATACACACACGTAAATGAAGCATTTGGAAAATGAGTTGAGAATTCAATCCAGACATAATCTTATTATAACCATTCTCAGTGTTGCAAAATTCATCTCTGAGTCAGACATAGGTGGTCAGCCTATATCTCACTATCCCGGGTTGAATATAGATGACCAGTCTATATTCCACCGAGGTTCCATGAATTTTGTAATACTCAGTTCAGTTATACTAATACCATGTCCTTCCCAATACCAAGACGTTCAGAAAGACTAAGGCAGGTGACCAAACTCGAGGTCGAATGATGAAACTATGCAGGGAGAAACATAACAGGGTGACATATATGATACGTGAACATGCTTATATGAAAGACAATGATAGAAATCAACTAGAATAAGTGAGTATAATATACCAGATAATGAGACACAAATCTCATCACCTAAGTCAGCAACAAACCACAAGTGAGGCATCATCTTGGCAGGCAGGCACGTGACGGTCATATGGTTAAGTTTTTCGTAAAAGTAGCTATAGTCTAGGTTTTAAAAAAAACACTTAGTTCGCTATAGCCAAAGCTCTGGTACCAATCTGTCACACCCCCAAGATCGGGTCCAGCGGAAGCATACGTATAGCTGGGGTGTAACTCAATTGATATCACGACACAAGTACAAAATTTGTTTTCACTTCAATCATTTAGAGTAAAATCGTTTAACTAAAAGTATTGAGTTTACATTGTTTGAAATTAGTGCGGAAGTAGGCCCTTAAAAGTAGTTTAAAACGGTCCCCATATAAATAATCAGAGTCTTCTATGACCATGCCATGCCCTACCAAAACCTCCTGTAGCGTGCCATAAGCTAAAACCTGAAAATACATGCTAAAGTGTTAACACGAGGTTGGTGAGTTCATAGAGTTTGTTTAACAAGTAAAGCCTATAGAGAAAAGATCGCCCAGCAAAGGCATCGTAAATCCACTCAGTTACAGGTCCCGCCATAAGAGACTTGTAACCTGTGTGTTTACAACCCACTGCCAAAAGTTTTAAAGTCTACGTGAACAAAAGCAATATTAGTATCCAAATTCCCAGATAAATATAGCAAAACGGCTATATAAATAATTCAGTCAATGAGGTCATATGATAAATCAGTCAAGCGGGAAAACCCGTAATAAGGGTGATGCAAAAGGCATCGCAATTCAGTCAAGAAATGAAACAGTAATATTACGTTTGACATCACAGCCAAGTGGGGAATACCACAATACGTTTGACATCACAGCCAAGTGGGGAAAACCACAATATTACAATGGACATATAGGTCAATCAAGTAGGGAAACAAAAGTAATATGTGGACCAATAATCAATGATAAGTGTAGTTTGACCAATACATTTGGTTACGTGACCAATTCATTCGGTATGTGACCAATTCATTCGGTATGTGACCAATTCATTCGGTCGTATTACCCGTACATTCGGTTATGTGACCCGTTCATTTGGTCATGTATGTACATAGTGGGAAAGCCGGTTCATTAGGTTAAGTGTGCATAATATTGGAAAAGGCTTAGGTCCAAAGGTAAAAAGGATTAAGTGTGATGCAATTGAATATACACTACATTCGAATGAGTAAGAAATTCATAAATGGAGCAAGTAAATGTTTAACTAAGCATGTAGCAAAAACCAATTAAATCCAGTATACATTTAGATGGAAACGAGCATGTATTCTCCCCCAAAACCGTTATAAAACAAGTTAAAATAGTAGGGGCTATGACTCACCTGGAGCGATAGCAATGACGACAAGAATGGATACACGGAAAATGAGGCACGATCTCTAACCGCAACCTAATATGAGTAATAACGATCTACCTTAGATCACGACATAATGAAATGAATGCACGTGCACATGATGCCTATACCACTCGTAACTTGTAGAAATACTTGTTGTTATCAAAATATTCATTTTCCAAACCTTGGGAAAATATGGCAATTTAGAAAATAAACTAGCCGAAATCTATATATATATCGTATATATATAAGTATTAGTATTGAAATCCTCGATTTGAAATCTTTCACATAACGTCTTAAAACCATGAAATTATACTTGAAATCACTAATACTTTATTAGTTATGAATTTGGATACTTGGGTATTATTTCTAGAAATATAAGTTACTACGTAGTGGTATATTATTTTTGTACAAAAGCTGTCAAAACAATATTTATTTTGCCGTTACTGAAACGTGAATATCTTTGTCGTCGTAAGTCCGTTTTACTCGTTCTTTATATCCACGGAATCGTGAGATAAAATACTAGCATATTTTTGATAAGTCGGGATGGCTAGATTTAGTTTACGCCTCGAAACTGTCGTGACTACTGTTCATCAGCAAGGTTTTTCAGAAAAATAGTTTTCGTCGTTAAATTCGGAAAATCATATCTCCTTCGTTATTAACTCGTTTTAATCCGTTCTTTCGCCCAAGGCTTCGTTTTTGAAAGTATTTTCCAAATCTATTATCAAAAGTTACTGTGTAAATTCGGAGTTTTCTGGGTGAACCAAAATAGGACAGCATGTATTTTTATGTGTTCAAAAACCATTTTCAAGGTTTCAATCTAGTTTCTACTTCAACCAACCCACTTTCAATCACCACAAAACTAGTCTAATCCTACCATACACCTTCTTAGGATGTCATGGGTTCCTAAACATCATAACCAAGTGGATCTAACAAGGATCTAACCAAAAATCATTTCTAGGCTTCAAAAGTTATAAGTTTGTAAAATAAAGTGGTATAAGCTATCAAATGCATAAGATCTTGTATAAAAACCATATGAACATAATAAGGACTTGATAAAATTAGGAAAATTAGTTTGACATACTTACTTGAAGATTAGTGGACTAGTGGAGATGAAAAACTTGCAAAACCTTGTGTTTAAACTTCAAAACCCTAACAAGAAGTACTAATTAAACTAGAATATAACTTGATCTTCAAAAATTTATGGTTTCTTGTTGTTCTTCTTTTCTTGGTCGATCCACACACAAAAGGAGAAGAGAAAAATGAGGTTTGCTAGTTGTTTAATGTGTTAAAATGAAAAGAATATGGAAATGAATTATATATTTGTTAGTAGATATTTTGCTTATGGACAAGATCCACAATTTGTGGAGGAGACATAGGGGGGGGGCGGCAACATGGAAGAAAAGAGAAGAAAAATTGGTATTGTGTAAGATATTGGGTGAATCTTAGGTAGTATTATGTAGATATTATTTGTTTTAGGTAATACCGGGTACCGAGTTAACTAAAAATAAATTTTAACGGAGTTAACCGTGACATAATAAAGTCATAAAAATTGTAAAATAATATTCCTGATGAGAATCGGAAGTTAAAATAATAATCGGGTTGAAATATCGTAAACCGACGGAGTAATAAGCTTCGACCGTGAAATATAATCATTGGTTTGAAAACACCGGGTAAATTGATATTAAAATTTTTTATATCATAAAAATGAGTATAAAATATATTGGGATCATAGTCGGGAGTGTCGGACGTGTTAGTCACATTTATATTTCGCGTATTAGTGTTTATTTAAAATAAACATACGTAATTCGTTAATTATATTAAAAATATAATTTGAATACCCTACGAGTGGAATAGTATGCAAGTGACATAATGATGATACGTGGACTATTTCTAGTCCGTATGAGATGTCCCAAATGATAATGCATAAATTCGCTCCTGAACCAATACGGTTACGCGAATTTGAATACTCGTAAACTAAATTTACGATGAAATGAGTAATGCACGTGAATAGTGAAATTTCTTCCGGAAATGAATAGTATCAAGTGAATAGTAAAAATTTCCGAATGTTTCTCGAAATGTCAAATTGACCTCAAAAACAATGAATAGTGATCGATGAATAGTAAATGGTGAATAGTAACTTGTGAATAGTAAATTGTCGAGGTTTGGAAAATGACCGGAAATTACGAGTTGTGACACTTTCACTTCTTTACACAATGGGCATTTCATATTTGGATCATTATTGCATCTCATAATTCTATCTTGAGTTTGCAGCCTCCCCTTTATTGCCATCCACAGAATGAAAGCCATTCTTGGATTACACTGGGAGTACCATACAACCTTATACCACCTGACATTCCCCTGTATATTACTAATGTGTTCCCATGCCACTTTAGATGTAAACTATATAAGACTTCCATCATTACTTTTCCACTTAGCTGTATCCTCATTAACATTTAACTGTGGAACAACATAGTTAGTAAGCATTGGAAACTGAGTGTTCCACTCATCAGGCCATCTCCATCTATTGTTATCAATTAATTCACTAACAGACATGTTAAGAGATAACCTTGCATTGTGAATACTTCTAGTGGTAACAATATCAGCAATCACACCCAAGTTACTCCATTGATCATACCACACATTAGTCTTTTGCCCATTACCAATTACATTGTATATATTATTCCTCACTTTTGATCTCAAATCAAGTAAATTCTTCCACATCCAGCTGTCATTGTATTCTTCTTCAACTTGCCACAAACTCCGACCTTTAAGCTTAACTGCATGCACCCATTTTACCCACAGTGTTTCTTTGCCTGCTGCAATATTCCACAAAATTTTAATCATCAAAGCCTCATTCCACTCACTTAGCATTCTTAAACCTAGCCCACCTTGGCATTTAGGCCTGCAAACTTCTTTCCAAGCAATCTTAGCCTTCCCCCTCTTAAGATCACCCTTACACCACAAGAAACCTTTAAGAACTTTGTCAATGTCTTTCACACTGGTTTTAGGAAGTAAGAAAATAACTACCCAATAAACACTTAATGTAGACAACACAGAAGCTATAAGTTGCAACCTACCAGCATAAGAAAGATATTTGTTTTTCCAATCACCAACTCTATTCTTCACCTTATCCTCAATTTTCTTACATTCTCTGGTTCCTAATTGCTTTGTAATCCATGGCACACCCAAATACTTTACTGGAAGTTTCCCTTTTTTAAAAGGTAAAATTTGTAATATATCTCTCGTTACCTCCTCTTTCACATTTCCAAAGAAGACTGTACTTTTTGACATATTTGGAAGTAGATCATACATGTTGCTAAATTCCATAAGAGTATCTTTAATAACTGCCACAGAATCAACATCACCATTACACACCACTAGAAGATCATCAGCAAAGCAAAGGTGTGTGAGTTTAAGCTCTTTACAGCCTACATGGTACTTGAATATGCTGTTCATCTGAGTATTCTTGATCATAAGTAAAGAAAAAACCTCCATGACTAACGTAAATAAGTATTCTTGATCATCGTCAGGTTTAGTATAAGCATCAGCATCACCATTATTAATACTTGTTTGTTTAGATGTCATCAACCCACTTAAGATTTCAAACATTACCACCCCAAAAGAGTACACATCTACTTTAGTGTTGATGATATAACTTTCCTTGTAAATGGGATCCATGTATCTCTCGTAATCCTTGTAGTCATAGCCAGGGTTCCAAAGCTTCCAATCATCAGACAGTTGAGGGTTATTTATGGAGAATAATATTGACAAAGAAATTTCACTAATTCTGGCTTCCATATTCAGCTGTTATTAATTATAGGTTTATGTGCCGATTAAACTTGGAATGAGATGTTGATATGAGTATAGGAATCACTAATCATTTTATTCAACCTGAAAGAAAGGTAACACCACAAAAATCGAAGTACCTTGATGCGTGGGAATCGCACCTTGCTTTACCTCTCGAGGGATCTCGAGAAGCTTACAACCCCCACCAGGCAGTGTACCTGATCGTTGTAGTATAATATAGTGACAAGTACCGGGGGATTGATCGCTCAGCTTAGGAATAGTGTCGCTAGGGTTAGAAAACCTAATTAATAGTTCTAAAGGTGAGGGATGATTATTTTTGTATTTTTATATTTTTATGAAAGCAAGTAAAATCTCGGGTTTTGAAGGAGTGGGCGGAATTAGTTGCTAATCAACTAACCCAAAACTAAGATGCAATCAAAATAAAATAATAAAAATGAAAATAAACTAATTATACTAAAGTTGTGAGCAGTAATTGGAGAAATTGTGTTTACTTAGACTTCACTACTCCCTAGATATCTTTTACATGTTAATTACTTGTTACACTTGTATGAATGACAGATTGTATTCCTTAATACCATTCGTGGGGTGGCATACATAACTCCCCAACTCTATGAGCTCTTATCTCCTCCTACACCATGACCCAGCACAACTATAGGGATTGTAAACAGTGGCTCATGCATTAAATACAACCAATAAAGACCTAGTACGCCTCGGTTCATGTTTCTTAAGACGTTCAAGCATGTTACCATTTGGAGATCTGCCAGTTTTCTTAAGCCTAACATATAAATCATTCATTCAAAACAAGAATAGACAAGTAATCAACACATAATCAACATCTAGGTTTCATTAGATCTAAGCAAACACAAAAGAGATCTAGCCTAGCATAATGGAATTGAGATAAGAACAAGATATAAACAACCAACACATAGACATATTGATTGAATTGAAAGAACACTTATCTCAATTACAATACAAGGTCTCAAGGGTTTGGAACCCTTGAAAAACCTGTAAAAGATGCACCAAAATCGTCTTTAGGGTTTCACCAAAACTTCTCTCTTTTTAATGAAAAAACTAGAAAACTATATATAGGAAAAACAGGCTGACGGCGTCAAGAGTTACATGTGACGCCGTCACCTCGCCGCCATATACTTCCTCGGACGGCCTTGATCCACTTATGACGGCCTATGTGACGCCGTCATCAACCACGGTATTTTATTCTTGCCACTTTGACGCCGTCATGAAGGCTTCTGACGCCGTCACCACCTTCGGTAATTAATTCCTCATGTCTGACGCCGTCAAGATGGTGGTCTTGACGCCGTCACCTTGTATCTTCAGCATGGAAATTTGGTACTTAGCCGTTTTCTTCACTTTTATGCTCCAAAAACGTCCAAAATGGCTTCTTTTCCAGAATTCACTCTCCAAACACCTAAAATCACAAAAGGAACGATTTAGGGCAATATTTGATCAAATAAATTCGGATTCGGGCTTAAATGACCCCCTAAAAACGGATCATTTTTCGCCTCATCATATACCCTTACACTTGAGATTTGCTTGTCCTCAAGCAAATGAGCTTTTATTCTACTCAAAAGACAAGTTAGGGGTCATTTAACACTAATATAAAAGTAATTACAACAAATAATCGTTCCACTAAAGACCAATAGACAAGCACGGAGGTCATACACTAGCACCTCACAAATAGTGTTTAGATACTCACATCTCTCGGGTGTAATAAAGTAATATAACATTATGGAAATGGAAGATATCTCTCACTACCTGTCATAGCAAAATAGATTACCATAGGCTTGGGAAAGGATCAAACCTCCACCACATGGCGTAAGCACCTAGGATAAACTATCAAAGAGGTCTTTTAAAGGGTTGTAACGTTAGGTATAGGGATATGAATTACACGGTTTTGTTGGATAAAGGAAGTTTTACTGGTGGCGAGTTAACAATCTCGGTTAATTACATGTACAAGATGGCGTTGCTAAGCCAAGACTAGACTCGACTTAAGCTAATAAATGAAAAATAACAAAAACATAGAATGAACATAGAATGAAAATGGGATGGTAGTCCGTATGTTTTTTTTTTTTTTTTTCCTTTTTTCTATTTTTTTTTCTTTTTCTTGATTTTTTTTCGATTTTTTTTTTTTTTTTTTTTTTTTTTTTTTTTTTTTTTTTTTTTTTTTTTGCATACACTCTTACCCTACCATCCAAAATAATACATCATAGGGAATGGGAATTCCCCTTACACTTGAATCTTTACATACTTTACAATAAACTAAACTAATGACTCGAATTAAGAAAATCAAAACACTTGGAGCACTTTTAAGATTAATGTTCATATGGGGGTAATATATGATGTTCTTCCCCATTACTCCATAAAATAAGTACTTACCCATGAGTCCCAATCGTCCCAAAACAATATGTACAAGGATATGACTCGACTTAGCAACCATGTAATCAATTAGAAAGTTAACTTAGGGTTTAACAAATAACAATAATGCACTAAAAATGAGCGCATACACGGAAGGCTAAGGTGATTTGGTTGTACATTTAAGTGGGGTGTAACAAATTCTTCCTTTAAGTAAGATGCTTAAAGTTAGAAACGAAAAGATAGGCTCGGAGGGGTGTACTAGGGGTTTCGTGTACTAAAAATGAGTACAACGCTAAGGGTGTGGGAAAAATTAGTTGACTTAACTAGCCAAGTAATATGACTTAAATGGTCAAGTAATTATAATACGGGTTTAACACAAGGGTGATCCTAATGCCTCTTATCATGTAGTAAATCCTACTACACGAATGTAGTCTCACTAGCGGTCTCGGGATGCATCACTAACGCAAGTTGTAGAATCTAAATGCTACCGGTACACTCATAAGCACCAATAATAAATGCTTTTCCTATCAAAACTAAAGGCGAACCTCACATTTTTGGGTGGAAAATTTTTCTGAATATACGGTTATGTGCTAGTCATACAACCTCCTATCCATGAGACGCTTGATATGGCTAAAGTTTCACTCTTAAATGTTGTAAAAAATTTTAAATTTGGCGCTAAAATTACACTAACAAGTATTTCTCGTAGTTTTATTACACATCTACTATCAAACAAAACAAACTCAAGCGAAAGTGCATATGTAAGGTATCATCTTTTTACCCTCCCCTTACACTTAAGATGAACATTGTCCCCAATGTTCAAGTAAAGAATGTAAAAGTAAAAAAGTAAAGAGAATGAAATCAAATACTCCCCTGATTCGCTCGGTATGGATTATAGGTTGGCCAGGTTAAATCTTCCTCCAAGAAAATGAACAATCAAAGCTTCCCTTCCAGAATATAAATCATCTTCTTGTCACAAATAACCTTTAAATCCTGACAACAATAGACAAGGCAACCTCGCGTAAAATCGGCGGCATCCTATATAAGTTACTAAATCCTAGAAAACAAAGTAAGATATAATGCTTGTGGAATGAAGTTTGCAGATTTCCTGGAGATTATAAAACTTAATAATTCACAAAAACCATAAGACTCCGTTAGAAAAACAAAACCGGTAAAATTTCCAGATTTTAACTCCTGACGCCGTCAAGAGCAATACCCTGACGCTGTCAGAATGGACCTGCAGAAATTCTTATGTTAAGTTTCCGGAAAATTTCTGGAAAAACTTTGTCCTACTTCCTGGAAAATCCTGCAAAACTTCATTATGACTCAATACAAGCATTTGACTCTAACAAATACGAATATACATGTTCATTAAATATTGTGGAGAATCATGATCGGTTTGTTTCTTAAAAACATATTTGGGGTTTCCCCTTACACTTATCTTTTGCAAAAATACCTTTAGGTTGAAGTTAAGACTAGGCTAAACAACATAGTAAAGTATTTTTACTTTTTATTTTAGAAGCATGATCAACCAACAATAAAAACAAAGCATGCATACGGAAGCAAATAACAATCAAACAAATAAAAATCACACAAAACATGGGTTGCCTCCCAAGAAGCGCTTTTCTTTATTTACGAGTCTTGTAGCTAGACTCAAAGTCATTGGTTACTACGTGATCTCATCATTGGTTCCACTCTCTAGGTCGTCTTCTAAACCAGTTTTGTATTCCGGACCTAGTTGCAAGCATTCTTTGTAGAAACCAAGCATCCTATTTCTAACATACTCTACTCCTCTATGTCTATCCTCCTCATTCCTATAATAAGCCGCTTGCTTACGTTCCTTTTCGAAATTAGAGAGAAGGCGGTATTGTTCGATCTTGTAGGGCATTTGATAAGCAACCTCATCATTGTCTTTCTTGAACCTAACTATCCCTAAAGTCGGATCATAACTCATCCTAGTGGCTTCAACAAAAGGCTTCCCGAATATAATTTGGCTTAGGCAAGCATCTATCACGGGACGAGTGTCTTCCACTATCATAAAATCAATCTCATAGGTGAGATTCCCTATAATCACATGTACTCCCTTAACCCTTCCTGCAAAATTACTTATCCAATTTTTACCGGGCATCATCCTAAAATTGAGTTGCTTCTTCATCACCCAATTGTAATAGGTCCTAGTCATGATGTTTACGGGGGATCTAAGGTCGATGTAAGCTTTCCATATATGCATGTGCCCGATATTGCATGGGATGTTAATGTTAGAGGGGTCTCCCATTTTGATAAGGGGGTCGCCAAAGATATATGTTCTCTCGGGACTATCGAATAAATTCTTATGGTATTCCCGTTCTTCCTTGGTTGGCAACTTATCAAAGTATTTCTCTATAGGTTCTATCTCCTCCAATTCCTCATCCTTATTAACCTCAACTTCCCTACTCTCATCCTCACTATTGGCTTCTACTCTAACTTCATCCTTGTCACTCTCCTCTATCTCCCTATCTATCGGCTTAATGGTGACAACATTGACAAAGTGGACATGTTTGGATGATGAGGGGTCCTTAACTTGGATTCCACTATTGGTGTCCCTAGTGTCCTTCCTAGGTGTGACTAATGTTTGGTTGTTGAGGGCTTTCAACAAGTTGTCAATTTTGTTGGTCATCTCCGTTTGTTGTTGGTTGAATTCGGTTTCAAACCTAGCTATGCGAGCTTCTTGAGATGCCATGAATTTAGACATCAATCCTTCAAGATTGTTGGTACTACCATAGTTGTTAGAAGGATTGTTGTTGAAAGTACGGTTGGATGGTGGACCGTTTGATTGGTAACGATTAGGCGGATTGGAAGAATTTGGTTGATTTTGTTTCCACCTAAGGTTTGGGTGATTTTTCCATGAGGGGTTGTATGAATCACCGTATGTGTTTGGCTCGGGCTTGAAAGTGTACCACTTATCTCCCACTTCGTCGGTACGCGTGGATGCGTAGTCCGCAAAAGCTGTTCCGGGGAGTTCCACACAATCACGAGTGTCATGGGGACCACTACATAATTCGCATGAAGAAGTGATTTTGTTCACTTGGCTTGAATGCTTCGGAGCTTCGTAAGATTTCATGAGAAACTTGACTTGGTCCTCAAGTTCCATGATCCTACGGTCGGGAGTGCTTGAATTATTCGAAGGCAAAGATATTGCCTTGACCGTTTTGTTCAAATCACGGGGGTCATTCCAACTTTCGTTGTCATAGAGAGCAAGATCTTCTATGAGTTCCCATGATTGTTCCGCACTAAGATCACGTAGCTTACCATCGGCCGATTGGTCAATGGTTCGCCTCGTGGAGATGTCGATATGGTCATAGAAAATTTGGACTTGGAGCCAAAGATCTATGCCATGATGAGGGACTTTTTGGAGTAAGTCCTTGAAACGAGTCCATGCTTCATAAAGAGATTCATTTTGACGTTGTTGGAACATCAAGATGTCATTCCTAAGTTTAGTAGTTCTCCCCGGTGGGAAAAATTGAGCAAGGAAACGAGTGGTGAGATCATCCCATGTGGTGATGGATCCCGCGGGTAAACGCTCAAGCCATTGACTAGCTTGATCCCGTAGAGAGAATTGGAATAGGCGTAAACGGGTAGTCTCTCTAGTTTCAACACCTAGGTCTATGGAATCTACGATTTTGAGGAAGTCCTTAAGGTGTTGGTTTGGATCTTCAGAACGAAGTCCATGGAATGCACATCCGCTTTGCACCAACCGGATGGTGTCGGATCGCAAGGGGGTCACATTGTCTCCGGTGAGCTCAATGGTGTTTCGGTAGCCTTGGTGGCTAGGTCGGGAATACTCTCCTAAGGTTCGGGGCCTAAGGGGTTCTAATGGTGGGTTTTGTTGTGGTGGGATGATGGGTTCAAAGATGTTACCACCTTCCATGATGTCGGATGGTAAAGAGTTACGAACAAAGGCACGAAGAAATAAGATAGACTAAAGAAGACCTAAAAATAAAAATAAAAATCTTACTAGAAAGGAATCTAGCAAGTAGACCTAATAAAAAGAAATCCTAACCTAGACAATAACTATTCCCTGGGCTGCGGCGCCAAAAACTTGATGCGTGGGAATCGCACCTTGCTTTACCTCTCGAGGGATCTCGAGAAGCTTACAACCCCCACCAGGCAGTGTACCTGATCGTTGTAGTATAGTATAGTGACAAGTACCGGGGGATTGATCGTTCAGCTTAGGAATAGTGTCGCTAGGGTTAGAAAACCTAATTAATAGTTCTAAAGGTGAGGGATGATTATTTTTGTATTTTTATATTTTTATGAAAGCAAGTAAAATCTCGGGTTTTGAAGGAGTGGGCGGAATTAGTTGCTAATCAACTAACCCAAAACTAAGATGCAATCAAAATAAAATAATAAAAATGAAAATAAACTAATTATACTAAAGTTGTGAGCAGTAATTGGAGAAATTGTGTTTACTTAGACTTCACTACTCCCTAGATATCTTTTACATGTTAATTACTTGTTACACTTGTATGAATGACGGATTGTATTCCTTAATACCATTCGTGGGGTGGCATACATAACTCCCCAACTCTATGAGCTCTTATCTCCTCCTACACCATGACCCAGCACAACTATAGGGATTGTAAACAGTGGCTCATGCATTAAATACAACCAATAAAGACCTAGTACGCCTCGGTTCATGTTTCTTAAGACGTTCAAGCATGTTACCATTTGGAGATCTGCCAGTTTTCTTAAGCCTAACATATAAATCATTCATTCAAAACAAGAATAGACAAGTAATCAACACATAATCAACATCTGGGTTTCATTAGATCTAAGCAAACACAAAAGAGATCTAGCCTAGCATAATGGAATTGAGATAAGAACAAGATATAAACAACCAACACATAGACATATTGATTGAATTGAAAGAACACTTATCTCAATTACAATACAAGGTCTCAAGGGTTTGGAACCCTTGAAAAACCTGTAAAAGATGCACCAAAATCGTCTTTAGGGTTTCACCAAAACTTCTCTCTTTTTAATGAAAAAACTAGAAAACTATATATAGGAAAAACAGGCTGACGGCGTCAAGAGTTACATGTGACGCCGTCACCTCGCCGCCATATACTTCCTCGGACGGCCTTGATCCTCTTATGACGGCCTATGTGACGCCGTCATCAACCACGGTATTTTATTCTTGCCACTTTGACGCCGTCATGAAGGCTTCTGACGCCGTCACCACCTTCGGTAATTAATTCCTCATGTCTGACGCCGTCAAGATGGTGGTCTTGACGCCGTCACCTTGTATCTTCAGCATGGAAATTTGGTACTTAGCCGTTTTCTTCACTTTTATGCTCCAAAAACGTCCAAAATGGCTTCTTTTCCAGAATTCACTCTCCAAACACCTAAAATCACAAAAGGAACGATTTAGGGCAATATTTGATCAAATAAATTCGGATTCGGGCTTAAATGACCCCCTAAAAACGGATCATTTTTCGCCTCATCATACCTACAATATCTCTTGTACATTTGTCTCCGCCACACATGGACTATCTTCTTTGTCACTTTGTGTATAAATAACTCTGATACTTGTTGAACCCGACCATAAACACAAAATCTTAAAACCTCACCCCCAACAGATAAGATGTTTGGATCATTGTCGGATGAAGTTGAAGTGAAGGTGGCAGCAGAAAAAGCATGGCAGATGTATGGCACATTAGAACTTGCAGATATCGCTGCTAAAAACATCCTTGAGAGCCTCGAAGTTATTGAAGGTGATGGTGGAGTTGGTACCATTTTTAAGGTCACCTTTAAACCAGGTACCCGTTATAATAACAAGATACTAGTACCTATCACTTATACAGAGATTTACCATGGATGGTTCTTTGTTTTTGGTTGTCTAAATTCAAAACTTATAAGAGCTGTGCCATGTCAAAATTCAAAATATAGTTTGTTTAAAACCAGCAATTTTCTGGCACGAGTTGCTTGATGCAACATTTGTATCCAAATTTACTTTTATTACAATTAAGCTATTGGTTCAAACATGGTTACAAAATCATGTCGTTGATAATGTTGTATATATCGTTAAATAGAATATTTGGATAATTTAATGGGATAAAAGTACACTTTGGCAACTTTTGGCCTGTTTTCTATTCGACATTCTGTTTATGTACTACTTTAACCTATTAGACAGCGTAATACGAATCGCGTTTATTAATAAATAGGTTGATATGACACAAATGCTGATTCTTTCTTATCTTTTTGTAGGGTCTGGGATTTCGTATTACAAAGAAAAATTCACATTGATCGATAATGAGAAGAGGGTGAAAGAAGCAAAGATCATAGAAGGAGGCTTTATAGATTTTGGATTTACACTTTATCGAGTTTGGTTTGAGGTAAAGGACAATCCGAATGACAATACTGGTTCATCATGTCTCATCAAAACAACAGTCGAGTACGAGGTTAAGGAGGAGCATGCTGCCAATGCATCATTTGTCACCATCGAGCCCTTTGTTTTTTTTGGTGCCAAAGGTGAATATATCTTGTGAAAAGCTTATTTTTAATATCCTAAACAATAAGCTTTTGTGATCGTTTATGAGCTCTAGGATGTTAAGCCTTTGATCTAGGAATTTGGCTATTACGAGCACAATGATAATATTGATAGAATATTCTATGAAAGAAACAATATTATCAAAACAAGGTTTTTCTAACTTCTCCGTTTGTTATTCCAACTAGCCCCAATGCTATGTGATCAATTATAGCACGGTTTACAATCTAACAGGGATCAAAGATCCTTGAGGCTAAACAAACCTAACAACAACAGACCCCTTGTCTGATGTTCCCACACACACTCTTTTAGATGCTTTACATTTTAACACACTTGGTGTTGTTGTATTTTGTAAGTACGAAGCAGCTTGGTGATGTTCACTTTGTTTCACTGTGAAGCATATATTTTTTATCTAAAGGGGTGTGATCTCCTTTTTATAGAACAAAGGAGATCATTACAAAATTGATAAGCTTTGTCATCTACTATCTAGCTTATGACTAGGATGTCAGTCAACACGTATCAATGTTTACAACTCATTTAGAGTGTTCAATTTGATGACTGATGAAAGATATTATCTAGAGGATATACTTGACTTTTATGCACATAATATCTTCTTTCATCCTTATCCATTCAGTAGTATGACTCATTGATCAGCAACAGTTTCATTTGTACTAGCAGCAGAATCTAGCAGTAGAATTCATCAGCAGAATCCATCAGCAGAATTGCACTAGCAACATTCATCAGCAGAAATGTATCATCAGTAGAATCCATCAGCAGAATTGCATCATCAGCAGAAACACACTTATCATATTTTGCTTATCATTTCAGTATTCTTCATCTTTCATTCTTCTTGTTTCTGATCATCAAATCTATGGAATATTTAATTCCTAACAATCTTCCCCTATTTGATGATTACAAAACAAAAACATTCTTGTACGAATTTCTCTAGACGAAGTAGAGAAATTGAGATAACTAAATCTCACCATGAATGAAACTATACTGTCTTCCCCTTAATTTATGCTATCCACCACATGTCTTCCCCTTTTTATTATCAACAAATAGAGAATATTACAAATATGATCTTTACAGCTATGAACTAATACTACACATCCAATCTATCCTTCTATTATCTCAAATTACCCTCCATTAAGTTTTCCGCACTAAAAATGAACTTGAGACAGTAAAAATCTAAACCATCAGTAGCAATACTAATCAACAGTAGTAAGAATCAATAACTTTCCCTTTGGTGATGCACATATATAATAAATGGTTGAACACTTGAACATTTAAGCTTCCCCTGAAACCCATATGTTAACCATTTGAATCTCCATTTCTGTAGGCTTTTATGACTTGATGAAGAAAAACCAATCATTACTAACTTGATGTTGAAGTGAAAGAAACCAACCTTGTGTCTTATATCTTGTACTGAATCTGACTTCGAACGTATACCCATCCTTGATGTATAGGGAGACCTCAATCTCATAAAAATAAAACTCATTTTCTATGAGACACTGAGCACTACAATGTAACTCCTTTAAGTGTTTGTCATTTCGTAGTCACTTGAACGAACGAACAAGTTATCTTTAAAGTGTACACATCACCTTAAGATATGATAAGAACACAACCTTGAAAAATTTCACTTCATCTTCAAATAAGGAACAAATAACTTTCTTTACCAATAATAACTTGATAAACAAGCCTTTTTATCTTTTAAGAACCAACTCTCTTTAACAAAAACCTTTTCTTTTCCTAGATCCAGAGCTCCCTCACTCTGATACCAACTGTGAAAAGCTTATTTTTAATATCCTAAACAATAAGCTTTTGTGATCGTTTATGAGCTCTAGGATGTTAAGCCTTTGATCTAGGAATTTGGCTATTACGAGCACAATGATAATATTGACGGAATATTCTACGAAAGAAACAATATTATCAAAACAAGGTTTTTCTAACTTCTTCGTTTGTTATTCCAACTAGTCCCAATGCTATGTGATCAATTATAGCACGGTTTACAATCTAACAGGGATCAAAGATCCTTGAGGCTAAACAAACCTAACAACAACAGACCCCTTGTCTGATGTTCCCACACACACTCTTTTAGATGCTTTACATTTTAACACACTTGGTGTTGTTGTATTTTGTAAGTACGAAGCAGCTTGGTGATGTTCACTTTGTTTCACTGTGAAGCATATATTTTTTATCTAAAGGGGTGTGATCTCCTTTTTATAGAACAAAGGAGATCATTACAAAATTGATAAGCTTTGTCATCTACTATCTAGCTTATGACTAGGATGTCAGTCAACACGTATCAATGTTTACAACTCATTTAGAGTGTTCAATTTGATGACTGATGAAAGATATTATCTAGAGGATATACTTGACTTTTATGCACATAATATCTTCTTTCATCCTTATCCATTCAGTAGTATGACTCATTGATCAGCAACAGTTTCATTTGTACTAGCAGCAGAATCTAGCAGTAGAATTCATCAGCAGAATCCATCAGCAGAATTGCACTAGCAACATTCATCAGCAGAAATGTATCATCAGTAGAATCCATCAGCAGAATTGCATCATCAGCAGAAACACACTTATCATATTTTGCTTATCATTTCAGTATTCTTCATCTTTCATTCTTCTTGTTTCTGATCATCAAATCTATGGAATATTTAATTCCTAACAATCTTCCCCTATTTGATGATTACAAAACAAAAACATTCTTGTACGAATTTCTCTAGACGAAGTAGAGAAATTGAGATAACTAAATCTCACCATGAATGAAACTATACTGTCTTCCCCTTAATTTATGCTATCCACCACATGTCTTCCCCTTTTTATTATCAACAAATAGAGAATATTACAAATATGATCTTTACAGCTATGAACTAATACTACACATCCAATCTATCCTTCTATTATCTCAAATTACCCTCCATTAAGTTTTCCGCACTAAAAATGAACTTGAGACAGTAAAAATCTAAACCATCAGTAGCAATACTAATCAACAGTAGTAAGAATCAATAACTTTCCCTTTGGTGATGCACATATATAATAAATGGTTGAACACTTGAACATTTAAGCTTCCCCTGAAACCCATATGTTAACCATTTGAATCTCCATTTCTGTAGGCTTTTATGACTTGATGAAGAAAAACCAATCATTACTAACTTGATGTTGAAGTGAAAGAAACCAACCTTGTGTCTTATATCTTGTACTGAATCTGACTTCGAACGTATACCCATCCTTGATGTATAGGGAGACCTCAATCTCATAAAAATAAAACTCATTTTCTATGAGACACTGAGCACTACAATGTAACTCCTTTAAGTGTTTGTCATTTCGTAGTCACTTGAACGAACGAACAAGTTATCTTTAAAGTGTACACATCACCTTAAGATATGATAAGAACACAACCTTGAAAAATTTCACTTCATCTTCAAATAAGGAACAAATAACTTTCTTTACCAATAATAACTTGATAAACAAGCCTTTTTATCTTTTAAGAACCAACTCTCTTTAACAAAAACCTTTTCTTTTCCTAGATCCAGAGCTCCCTCACTCTGATACCAACTGTGAAAAGCTTATTTTTAATATCCTAAACAATAAGCTTTTGTGATCGTTTATGAGCTCTAGGATGTTAAGCCTTTGATCTAGGAATTTGGCTATTACGAGCACAATGATAATATTGACGGAATATTCTACGAAAGAAACAATATTATCAAAACAAGGTTTTTCTAACTTCTCCGTTTGTTATTCCAACTAGTCCCAATGCTATGTGATCAATTATAGCACGGTTTACAATCTAACAGGGATCAAAGATCCTTGAGGCTAAACAAACCTAACAACAACAGACCCCTTGTCTGATGTTCCCACACACACTCTTTTAGATGCTTTACATTTTAACACACTTGGTGTTGTTGTATTTTGTAAGTACGAAGCACCTTGGTGATGTTCACTTTGTTTCACTGTGAAGCATATATTTTTTTATCTAAAGGGGTGTGATCTCCTTTTTATAGAACAAAGGAGATCATTACAAAATTGATAAGCTTTGTCATCTACTATCTAGCTTATGACTAGGATGTCAGTCAACACGTATCAATGTTTACAACTCATTTAGAGTGTTCAATTTGATGACTGATGAAAGATATTATCTAGAGGATATACTTGACTTTTATGCACATAATATCTTCTTTCATCCTTATCCATTCAGTAGTATGACTCATTGATCAGCAACAGTTTCATTTGTACTAGCAGCAGAATCCAGCAGTAGAATTCATCAGCAGAATTGCACTAGCAGCATTCATCAGCAGAAATGCATCATCAGCAGAATCCATCAGCAGAATTGCATTATCAGTAGAAACACACTTAGCATATTTTGCTTATCATTTCAGTATTCTTCATCTTTCATTCTTCTTGTTTCTGATCATCAAATCTATGGAATATTTAATTCCTAACATATCTTATTAATCACAAAGAAATAATACATCACTAAGAATAGAGTATAGACAGGCCTATACTCTATGAATAGAATACCACATATAGAATGCTTGCAACATAATACCATCAAAGCAACAAACCACTAAGATACAATGGCTATAGACCGAGCTCAGAACCACTAGCATGCAGGCAAACTAACTCCAGTTTGCATCTTTCCTGCAGCTTCCATTTACCTTTATGGCACCAAGAACCATCTAACTACATTTTTATAACTCTTTCCCAACAAGGTCATTCAACCTGCCACCACAATGACCAAGTCAGGACAAGAGAATGGCATCGTTAGGAACCCATTACCCCTCCACTACAAGAGCTATACCAACTGTGCTACATTTCCATCTCTAGAATGGCTTCACACAGTTGGGAACGCATACCTTGGGTGAGACCCGACCAATCCTCCTTAGCAATGTATAACTAGGACCATGTAGGTTCATCTTGCACACCTCACAATTCCTAGTAACATACATTACCACACCATGATCACTTACTGATAAGATGTAGTTTTAGAGGTTTAAGTATTCTAAAGAAATACTCGTGAAAGTATTTCCCCGGGTCGTGTTCCGTATGAAGGATTGAATGGAATCGTGGTTCGTGAAGTGAATGGTGATAAAAGTGATAATTGATTCGTTGTGTTTTGGTGTGTGCAAACAACAATTATCAAAATATCAACAAACGTGGGGTCTAAGTTATCGTGAGACAACTATACGTGGAGGAATACGAGTAAACCTTTTAGGAAAAAGATTACCTCGCAAAACTCGTGAAAGTAATATTAAATTGTGAGACCGGGAAGTGATTTCCCGGGTCGTACCCCAACGAGGTGTGAATGGAAAGCTTCGAATGAGATTGGGATTAAAATCTTGTACGATTGGAAGGATTATTTGGTTTTACGATACGTTAAATTAACGAAATTGGAAAATTAACGAACGAAGGTGAGAATAATTTAACCTAAGGGTAAACTAAAGATAATTACAAAACTAGGGAAGTCCTAAAACACTACGGGAAACAACTTTAGGTATCGGGAACCCTAAACGCAAACTAAATTAAAAACGTAACGTTTATTTAAAAATAAACGTCAACGTACTAAATAAAACGTGAAATTTAAGTTCTAAACATCCTACGGGTTTACGAATAATTTTCTAACGTACTAAAAGACAAAAGAAAATTTTTGAAAAAAGAAAATTAATTTTTCAATAAAAACTATATTTATTACGAATTAAATACTAATTAATACAAATTAAATCCTAATAATTAATTTAACAAACCTAAAAATCTGAAACTTTTTTGAAAAATATTACAAGTTAATATCAAACCAAGGAAATTATAAAAAGCCAAAACACAATGTCGAAATAAGCAGAAAATAAGCTTGTGAAAACTGAAAAGCTAAATTAAGCCAAACTCAAAACCCCTAATAAATATGTTATGTTGCAAGTAATGTTTGAAAAAGACTCAAGGGCGCGTTGGTTAAGTGTTGTGTGTTGAGTTTGTGAACTGAGTGGGCTGGGTTCGAATCCCACCCATGTCAGTTTTTTGCAACTTTATTATTTTTTTTTCTTTTTACTCTAAACACAGGCACATATATTCAAACTCAAATCTTCCTTTTTCTTGTAAACCAGATTTTCACCAAGTAAATCAAGGTTTACTCAAATTTGCAAAAGTTTTTGTTTTACTTGTGTGTGTCTACTGCCAAATCGACCCCCACAAATCCAACAAATTTAAACAAGCTTAAGGCTTGAATAAGCTCAACAACAACAACAATTTTTATAACAACAACAAGATTAACCAGCAACAAGAAACAATTATAGGATCAATACTAACTACAAATGGAACAAGCTCAGCTGATCTAACAGCAGCAGAACACAAACATAAGCCAAACCATGGCTTCAAATAAACATTCTAAATAAGCCGTAAGGGAAAATTAAAAGCAAACATCTAAACATTACCTAAAAGACTTTCAAAAGCAACAAAGTTTACAACCTAGGGCCAAGAGTTGATTCTTTAAATGTTAATTGAATTTTAGCAAAAATCTGACACAGGGTTAAAATGGCTCAACAGGGTCACTATAAGCACTTGCACAAGCTCAAGGAAAAATCAAAAAAATAAGTTACTTGTGGATTCCTGTAGCTAAGCTGGCATACTTCAACTTTTCAAGGTTTTAGGTCCTAATTCTAAATACAAAATTCTCCAAAAATCCTAGAAGTTTTGGATTTTCTGCAAAGGAGTAAGTTTTGACTTTTCTAATTTTCTACCCTAGTTGACTAATTTGAAATTGTGAGCAACCTAGCCTACTGATTATGATGTTTCAGTATAAGAGGAAGTTAAACTGAGCTAAATTAGCTACTCTAAAGCTAACATGAAGGTTTGTATGCTCAAAGTGGTAGGTACGACTTGAGCTTCTTGTGCTTCATACTTTGAAGTTAGGGTTTCATCAGGCATCTCTTGACCTTGTGATTAAATCCTCACCATTTGATTGCCTCAAAAGTGTTCCTTGCCGTTGATTTAAGTTTTGGCGCCAAACTATGTTGGGTGGATTGCCAACGTGGAGGATGGTAGGTAGGGTTTGTGAGGTGGGGGAAAAAGATAGTGGGATGGGGAAGAGGAGTGGAGAGTGATGGGAGGATGGTGATGGTTGTGTTTGGAATGTTGTAGGTCACCGGGGGGTGGGGGGAAGGGGATGAAAGGGATGGAGATTTGTTTGACCTGTTTGACTGGTATGGTTTTTTTATTTGTTTTTCGTTTTTAATATTAGGTGTGAAGGTGGTGTGGGCTTGTGGGATTTTGTTTTGGGCCAAGGGGTGTGGTGTAGGCTAAAATGGGTGTGTGGACTGGGCTTTGGGATTGTAATAGTAACCAGGAGTCCGTTTGGTATCATGAGTATCATAAGGACCATTGTTGTAACTTTGCTGAAAATTGAGGGACATTGTTTGCCAGATTTCCAAACTCAATTCAAGGTACCATTCCTGTCAAGTTAGATAAACCAAAGGACCAAAAATACAATTTTCCAAATTTGAAACACCAGGGACCAAAATTGCCAATTTGCCAAAGTACAGGGACCAAATGTGTAATTTTCCAAAGCTTTTCACCCAAAGATCATTTGTGATGTTATTTTACTTTTAAAGAGTTTGGGTTGACTTTTCTTTAAAATAAATACTCAGGGACTAGTTTTGTCAAATTTTGAAAGTTGGGGGACTGAAACTGCCAATTATGCAAATTTTGTTCATTTTTCGTTTGTTTTCACTCGTTTTGCATCAGAAACATATAAAACACGATCATTGGGATTTTATTCGTATTTTGGTACGTTTTTGAGTGTTTTTAATCGTTTTGCAGTTCAGATTTGACTAAAAATGATGAGTATTTACACACTCATCAATCCCCCACACTAAACTATTTCTAGTCCCTAGCAATCTTTTTGAGAAAAATTAATGGATTTGAAGTCTCTTTACCAAAAGCCATCACTTCTGGAGTAGCCGAATGTTTTGATTCAAGTAAGAACTATGGTCCATCCGATAACTATATGATTTTTAGCAAACCACCAGCTTTCAACGGTTTTGATTTGTCTTTACCAGGAGCCGTTTGCTTCTGGACTAGCCAACTCTTGATGGAACAGTCAACATCTTGGTGAGTTGATTACCAATTATGGTTTTTCCACTCCCTTTACCACAAGCCATAATCTTGCGGGCTAGCCAACTCATTTACTATTGAGGATATGGCGAGTTGAGGTACCATACAATTTTGGGCAAATTGTAAGCCATCAACGGGTTTGAGTTATCTTTACCAAGAGCCGTTTGCTCCTGGATTAGCCAATCCTTTTATCGTTTAGACACGGCGGATTGATAACCACAAAATTTTTTGAAATAAAGTGATTTTTTTTTCAAATTTTTGGCCAAAAACGGGGGTACTAGACGGTATAATTTGATACAATTCGCTAGAATTCCCCCCCCCCCCCCCACACTTAGAATTGAATATTGTCCTCAATATTCAAAGTCCCGGCTATTATGCCGAATCTTTGAATGAAAGAAGATAATATTAGAAGCTTACTGTGGGAACGTCATCTTTCATTTTTCACTTTATTTATACAAACACACATTTTTTATTTTATTTTTATTTTTTATTTATTATTTTTTTTGTGAAAGTATATACATTGCAAATAGCTGCAGGGGGTGGCCACTCCCCCACACTTGGGTGTTAGAAAGTAGAAAGAAATCATAGACATGGGTGAAAACCCATGTTGTTGCTACTATTTTTGTTTATCGAGTCGCTAGCTTGACTCGATCCCCGAATTTATTGGTCCATGGGGAAAGTTTGGAGGTCCGGGACAATGGGTGGTATGTCCCCTCCAAAATAATGCTTCAACCGATGCCCATTTACTTTAAAGTTTGGACCGTCATGTTGAGATAACTCGACGGTGCCATAAGGAAAAACTTTGGCAACGGTGAAAGGTCAAGTCCACCGGGTTTTAAGCTTACCCGAAAATATTTTTAATCTAGAGTTAAAAAGAAGGACTCGGTCACCAACGTTGAAAACGCGGTTCTTGATTTTGGAGTCGTGGATCTTCTTTGTTTTCTCTTTATAGATTAAAGAGTTTTCGTAAGCTTGATCACGAAATTCATTTAGTTCATTGAGTTGAACTTTCCTATGATCACCCGCAGACTTAAGATCGAAGTTGGCATTCTTCAAAGCCCAATAAGCTTTGTGCTCGAGCTCAATCGGTAGATGACATGCTTTTCCATACACGAGCTTATACGGAGTACACCCGATGGGTGTTTTATAAGCCGTGCGAAAAGCCCATAGAGCGTCATCTAATTTATGATCCGACCAAGAGGCACGGTTTTCGCCTACAGTTCTTTCAAGAATTATTTTCAAACCACGGTTTGAAACCTCCACTTGCCCACTTGTTTGTGGGTGATAAGTGGTGGCAAGTCGGTGAGTGACACCATACTTGAGCATGACTTTTGCAAATTGCTCATTGCAAAAGTGAGTACCCGCGATCACTAATGATAGCGCGGGGAGTTCCAAACCTAGAGAAGAGAGATTTCAAAAACTTTACAACTACTCGGGCATCGTTGGTTGGGAGAGATTTGGCTTCGAACCATTTTGACAAGTAGTCAACGGCCACGAGTATGTACTTGTTCCCTCGTGAAGACGGGAACGGCCCCATAAAGTCTATGCCCCAAACATCAAAGATCTCACAAACTTGGATGACATTTTGTGGTATTTCATCCCGTTGTGTTATCTTTCCTTGACGTTGACACGAGTCACAAGATTTGACTAGGTCATGGGAGTCTTTGTAAATGGTGGGCCAATAAAAACCGGACTCAAATGCTTTTCGAGCGGTGTAGTTCGGGTCATGATGTCCCCCGGTGGGTCCATTATGACAAGCCTTAAGGATTTCCATGGCTTCTTGGCCATGAACACACCTACGAATAACCTGATCTGCACAGATCTTAAACAGATAGGGATCGTCCCAAAAGTAATGATTCACATCTTTGAAAAATTTGTTCTTTTGGTGGGACGACATCCCGTTAACAATGAAATTCCCCGCATGGTAGTTTGCAAAGTCGGCAAACCATGGGGTACTAGAATCACCACGAGAGGAAATCACATTAAGTGTCTCGAGAGGAAACATTTCATTTATTTCCTTTTTCTCAAGAACACCTTGATGAGGATTTTCCAATCGGGAAAGATGGTCAGCAGCGAGGTTCTCGGCTCCTTTTTTTTTTTTTTTTTTTTTTTTTTTTTTTTTTTTTTAATCAAGAATGATGATATCAAATTCTTGTAGGAGGAGAACCCAACGGAGCAATCTCAGCTTTGCGTCTTGTTTGGCAAAGAGATATTTAAGAGCCGAGTGATCCGTGTACACTATGCATTTAGTCAAGATCAAGTATGGCTGAAACTTCTCAAACGCATACACCACGGCTAGTAATTCTTTTTCCGTTGTGGTGTAGTGAGCTTGAGCTTCGGTCAAGGTTTTGCTTGCATAATGAATCGGCTGAAAATGTTTGGTTTTTCGTTGCCCCAAGACCGCACCTATTGCAAAGTCACTTGCATCACACATAAGTTCGAAAGGTAGGTCCTGTTAGGAATACGATTATTCATATGAAGACTCGGTCACCCCGAGTATAGTTTAGCATATTGTAGCTCGTAGTAATTATCATAGTAGTTAGTATATAGAGTAGTATTAGTTAGTATTTGTAGAGTCGGGTCGGGTCTCTTTCCCACTGTCAGCCCGCTCTACAACTCGTTTCAAGGGGCGTTTCCATTGTAACTATATATACCCTTTCCCACCCAAGGGAAAGGGTTGGACCTTTCATTTCACAATCTAATATATCACAAGTTTCTCTCAAGGTTCCTTTACTTTCTCTCTCTAACTTCTCAGTAAAACATAACCTATAATCAATCTAATCACTAAACCATCCATGTTCTCATATTGGAGTATATTACAATTGGTATCAGAGCGCCATAGTTCTATCCTAGGATTGTTGGTATGCTCGAATTTATAGTGTGGTTTGTGAGTTTAGTATGGTTCGAATGGCTTTAGTAGTTTTCTCACTTGTTTGATCTCGTTAGGCGTTTCTCTTGGCATTCTTGTTGTACTTTCTTGCTTAAAAGTAGTATAGACACCTTGTAGTAACCTTGGTTTAGTCATTTCATCACTTGTGTGGACATTGGTGGCATTTCGAAAGTTATTTCTTGCTAGCAAGTTGGTATTTCCTGGTAGAGTGTTGGCATATTTTTGTAGCGAGTTGAGGTTAGAGGTTTGGCGGGTTGCTATTTTTGGACTTTAAGACAAAACGCTAGACAGTGATGTTTCTGTCCTATTCGTCTAGCGAGTTGAGTAACCAGCTCGTTGGCATTACTAGAGATTTGATCAGATTAGCGAGTTACTACCTCTAGCGAGTTGAGGCTTTAGCGATTTGAAAATAGCGAATTGAGCAGTCAGCGTTTTGTCAGATTAGTGACTTGTCTACTTGCGAGTTGATACATTCTAGCGAGTTGGTTCCTGTTCAGCGAGTTGGTGAAAGTAGTAGCGATTTGTTGATCAAACTTGTGTAATTTGTGTTACTAAGTCTTATCTATTCACCTCATCATGACAAGTACTCAATCTAATGCTGTTCTGATTTCAACTGGACTGCCTCAAATCTCTGAAGGAGGTGCTGAATGCTTCAAGCTACTTCACTCCTACATTGAAAGACTCTTTGAAAAATCAGGCTACTCAAGAGGGTATCAACGTGCTTTTGTGATACTCTTTGGACATGACATTGAATCATTCACAGTTACCATGAATCTGTACTTAGATCAACTACAACGACAAATTAACAAAGCTGACTTCTCTGGTAACGGTTGTACTGCTGCATTGGGGGTGATTCTTAAGCAATTCCAAGCATTCATTGACTCAAGATTCACAATGGAGTATGACCATGACTCTCATATGACGAGTAAATGGTTTGTTGATCACACTGGATTAGATGTGGATGCATTCAGAGTCACTTTACTTTAGATTTCGGGGAATGTCAAGAAGTTTATCAAGGAACGTACACACCTCCTATCAACAAGTGAGACTGCTGCAGCTGAATGTACTTTCATTGAATCTCTCTATATCCTCTCTACACATGAGGTGAATACTTCACATCAACAGGTCACAGGACAACATCCTGCCTTAGAGGTTCATGCTTTTAACTGCGAAAAGGATCCTGATCAGAATTTACCCATCTATGATTCGTGTCCACTGGAAGAGACTGATAATAATGTCACATCTAATTCAATCTACACGAATCCTGTTTGGGAGAATTGTGATCAGGATACTACGATAGGTGATGTGTCAAATCCTTTGGTTTCAAACAACCTCACAAAATCAAATGAAACGGTTGATATGCATGTTTTTAAAGAATTGTCCAACAGATTTTCTCAATTAGAAAAGCACTGCATTTCTCTTGAAATTGCAATGCAACACAATGAAGAACAATTTCTAATCAACCAACCACGCAAGTATTCAGAACTATCTGAACTTCGCGAATATTTCATGATTAACGAGTTAAAAGCTCAAATTGAAACCAAGGATCAGACAATCAACCGCCTCAAGCAACATATTAATGTTATGAATGCCATGTGTAGTAACCTTAAGGTCAATGCCACACACAATATCAACACTGACTCAAAAAATTATGCTGAGCTAGTACACAAGGTAAAAGTGTTGCAGAATGAAAATGAATCTTTGAAAAGACACAGAAAAACTCTTAATGAATTTATCAAAGATGAGAAATCTAAAACTGTTGTACACACAAAGTCTTTAATTGCACAAAATGATGAGGTCAATACTAAACTGCAGAAGAAAAACCTCGAGATTACCACATTAAAACATGAATTGTGCAAACTAAACATGAAAAATGTGAACACTAAGTTTGATAACTCTTCCACTGTGCAAGCACCTTTGAACCTGTCACATAGAAAACCCAGGTCTACTAGGCAATTGTCTGCTTTTCGTTCTAATAGATCCAAGGTTAATATATCAAGGTGTGATCCTCAAATTGATACTAAACAAGAATTATCAAAACCAGTCACTTCACAACGTCATCATAAGGTTATGTCACTTCACAAGAACCCCATCAGGAAAGACAAACATCTCATTGGGCTTAGTTCACTCTCTATACGGCAGTCCTCCTGTGGACTTGGTAGGTCAGATTATAAGCACTCCAAAACTTGCCTTAAGTGGGTTCCTACTGGTAGAATCTTTAAGATGATTGGGTGTAGTTGGATACCAATGAGGGTTATGGTAAACCCCAATTGTTACTGTGTGACCACCACTGCACGGGACTCTAATAACACTAACTCATATCAAAACAAGCACTATTGTCATGTTGGTGTAGGGTCTTCTGGTCTATATGCAGGATCCCTATCAGAGAACCTCAAAGTTTGGCGACCTAAATGCCTTCTCTCTACAGAGACAGGGATTCAGGCAATCAGACGATGTTGAAAAGTGCATGATGACTCCTGGTCACTCTCTAATCAGGACTCGGACTTCAGTGATGGTGATGTGTAAGAACGACTGAGCTCGTTCACTCGGTATCCTTTGTACATATATATATGTATACATATACTAATAAATGTAGTAATAGATTACCCATAAACCCTTGTGGTTTCAATTTTTTTTTTCATTGGCATGTCTTCTGGCATCGATAACATTTACGGTCCTAGAAATGTCATTCAATAATGGCACGGGTTCTTAAATGAAGTTCGAACAGAAGTTGAAAACCTGCCATCATGGCTTGCTATTATCTCTGATAGCGACCCACTCTTTCACTTAATACTCATGCATCCTTCATTCAATCAACAACCTCTGTGTAGGTTTTACACTACGGTCATTGATTGAGGGGGAGAGTGTTTTTCTGTAATATGAATGGTTCTTGTCTTATGCATCTGTGGTGTTAATATGTGGTATATTTATGCATATGTGGTGTTAATATCTGTGATATTAATATCTGGTCATGATTTTATTTGTGCAATCGTGGTTTCTGGTCATGATTAAATTATTCTTATATGTTTTAGTTGAGTCGTTTGCAAGTAGAGGGGCTGATAGGTCATTTGGTGTAAGATAAAAGGATTTCAATTAAGTAGAGGGTCTATTTTGTCATTTTTTAAAAGTTAAAAAAAGGGGTATATATATTTATAAGAGTAATAGCGAGTTGTGTTTGTCTCTCCAATCTTTCCAACTCGCTGCCCCCCCCTCTTGTTTTTTTATTGATTCCTTCTCGTGTTGCTCTATCAGGTTTTGATCTTATTCTTGTGTTATACTTATTACCTGATCATGTAACACTCGATTAAGCGGTCATCTTTTTATACTTAGGTCGTCCCCTTCCTGCGATTGGTGATTAAGTGGTGTGTGCTCGTTTTTTTGTGATTTGTGCTGGGTTTTTACTTGTTTATTCGGTATGATACTATCCCACATTCTGCTCCTTGATTATCTCTACGTATATGTATACCTAGTGATTTTGCCCTATATTGTGCCTCTCGAATTATTTGTGTTGTGGGTGAATATGTAGTCAATATTGTGATGTATACGTTTGCTGTGATGATCCTGTTAGCTAGATTATTCGCGTAGGTGAAATGTTGTTTGGGATTTGTATAAGTTCATCATAGCGAGTTGGCAAAATTTCTTGGTAGCGAGTTGATGAGATTTCTTGGTAGCGAGTTGTTCTAATTACTGGTAGCGTGTTGACTGACTCATCAGTATAGCGAGTTGACTGATTCATCAGTATAGCGAGTTGACCAATATTCATTATAGCAAGTTGGTGTAATTTCTTGGTAGCGAGTTGATAAGATTTCTAAGTAGCGAGTTGATGAGACTTCTTGTTAGCGAGTCGATAAGATTTCGTGGTAGAGAGTTGGACCAATTCAGGATAGTGAGTTGACTACTTATCCCATTAGCGTGTTGATGAATCACTGCATAGCGAGTTGACTTCCTATCCCATTAGCGAGTTGATGTAACACAGAATAGCGAGTTGACAGATTTTACTGATAGCGTGTTGACTTCTACTCCTGTTAGCGTGATGATCTCAATTCATGAGTAGTGAGTTGACCATAAGTCGTGACAGCGTGTTGCTTCATAAATTGCGCATTGATTGATATTAATGCTGGCATGTTAATACGAGTTTGTTTTTCTTTTGGTAATTTTCTAGTTGAGAGAAATTCCAAAGTGCATGTTGTCTTGAATCATGTGTTGCTATCTATGGTCTTACCCAAATATGTCTCATTGTTATGTGGATATACATGTTATGAATATGATGCACTTAATGGGTGTGTGGTGGTTAGTGGCATGTATGTATTCTGTAACTCAAGTGTCATCATTCCGGGATATGTGCTTACTATTCTCAATCATTGTATGCACTACTTACAAGTTACGTTTCATGCTCTGCTGCTCTCTCTCTTGTCATTGTTTGAGTATCTCTTACTGATGACCCGTCTAACCACTAACTATACATGTGTGTCTATTGTGGTATGTTATAGTGGTTGTGCAGATAAATGGCGGATGCTAATATTCCTACTGAGTTGGAGTCAGTTACACCACCTCCCACTCGCACAGATGATGAGATATTGCCACACAATGAATGGGTATCTATTGGGAAGAGCAATCTCTACATTGACATTGATAAACCTCAGAACAATCCCACCTACAAGATTGCCGTGGATATCTTGAAAAACACATCTTTCTTCAAGGCATTCACGGTTTCCTCATCGATTCCATCCATATACATCCAACAATTCTGGAACACCATGACTCAAAACAAGGAAAACAACACTTATCAGTGTCAACTCGATGAACAATGGTTCAAAATAAACAAAGAAACGCTCAGGAATGCTCTCCAGAACAACCCAATCATTCCAAACAAACCTTTCTCATTCCCACCAAACCCTGAAGCCCTCCTACAGTTTGTGAATGATCTAGGGTACCCAAATGAGGTCACCACACTTTCATCCATGTCCACTAATGAAATGTACCAACCCTGGAGAGTCCTTATCACGCTTATCAACTTATGTCTCACTGGGAAGACATCGGGACATGAGAGACTGCGTGCCCTTGCACTGCAAATACTGTGGGGTATTGTGAAGGGGAAAGACATTGACTTTGCTGAACGTATATGGGAGGAATTTGCTCACTCCATTAATACCTTCTTAGATGACAAGATGAAGCTGGAGGCTCACAAAGAAAGCAAAAAATGGAAATCCAAGTCTCTAATTCCTAGTATCAGATTTACTAAGCTGATCATACTTCATCTACAACAATGTCACAATCTACACCCTAGACCTGAATCCTCAGTGCACCTGGCATCCAATGAACACTGTATGGGAAACCTCAAGTTTGTTGCTAAGGGGATGGATCATGAAGTGTTTGGAATGGATATACCTGAAGTTCTTGTCTCCAACAATATCCTTGAAGCACCTTACTACAAGAGCTATCTGAACAAAGTTGCTTTGTATCGCAAACAATCCACCGTCAAGACCACCACAAGCAAAGCTACATCAAAGAAACGCAAAGAAGTCTCAACCACTGAGATGGCATCTGGTGGCATAAAGAAACACAAAAGAACCAAAACTGTTAGCAAATCCGGGTCCAAGAAACCCAAGAAAGCTAAAGCTACAGTTTTAGATGACAATCCACATGAAATGCTGTCCCCAACTGAAGCTGCTGGTATTGAAAGGGCTGTCGAAGAAAGTCTCAAAACCAGTGAGACACATCCTGGTCCACCATTGACAGGTGTCAGCATTAATGAGCTGGTACCTGAGAAACTTAAGCAACTACCAGATACTGTCGGGAAAGGAAAGAGTGTTGTTATTGATGAACAAGCTGCACACACACTCCTTCATATTTCATCACCTGCTTCAAAACTTAAAGAACCTCGGTACGAATTCAAAAAACGGTCCCCAGAATCATCCAAACCTAAAGAGGTTTCCTTTGAAGATACACAGGAGCAACTACAGAGTCATGAACCTCTCATCGAATCCAGCGACTCTGAATCTGATCTTAATGTCTCTAAGAAGGAAGAAAAGACGCCTGTCACTACCACCGGGGATACATCTTCCAGGGACTTGCCTCCACCAGAATTCGGACCCTCCACTGAACCCCACTCGACACTGCAAGATGACTTTGTTGCATCTATCTACCCTGGGGTTCAAGAGAATCTTAAGATGAAATCTGACGAACAAAAGTTGATTGTTGAACCCGATACTTCGACAGGAACTCTCTCCTCATACAAACAATTAGATCATGATTACACTTTTGGGGATCACGATGCTGATGACAATCCTGAAGGGAAGGAGACCTCTAAACCTACCAATGAGAGCGAAGTCATCTCTATGGTAGATGTTCCCATTGTACAGTATGTGTCTACTATACCCACAGTGACCATGCCGAATCCCACCTCTGCTGCAGACACTCCCACCATCCCACCTAGTACGATTGAGAACCTGTCAACTCAAGTTGTTAAGGCACTATCTACTGCTGAAAAAGCAAATGTTGAAATTCTAGACATCAAATCTACACTTGAGAAGCATCGGGATGTTCTTAAAGATCTCCAAAAGCTCAACCTGTATCAAGCGTCTAGAATCTCTAATCTTGAGCTGACCAACGTTGATACTTTGGTGCGTGAAGCTGTTGAAGAACAGATGTCCTTTGCTGTTAAAAAGGCCATGGACGCACCACTCAAAGCACGATTCAGAGACTTATCCACGTATGACATGAAAGATCTGCTACAGCAACAAATATTTGAAACAGATCATCACAAGGAACATGTGGCACACCAACAGTTGTATGAGTCACTAGAAAGGTCTATGAAGATTGATGACGCCAATGAGCTGGAACAAAACTTGGCTGAAGAACGAATAAGAAAGAAACATAAGTAAAGCATCCCTAAACCACCATCAGAGGATCCTCCTCATCCACCTTCAGGATCCGCTGGAGCACCTGGGTCGTCTGGTGGTGCAAGTACCTTCCAATCTATGCAGCCACCTCACGCACCACAACCTCCCTCTCAGAAGGGTCAACCTGACTCCACCACTGAATCCGGTCAACCCAAGTCTTCCCAACATGCCATTTACAAAGCATGGACTACTACTGAAACCCGACATATACCTTCAATCTCTGTAGAACATGATCTGGGTTGTGACTCTGGATCTCCTCACGAAGACCCCTCATCTGCTGAAGAGGAAGATGATGACAATGAAGACACGGTTCCTCATGAACCTAAAAGGGATCAATGGTGGAAATCGTTCACACAAAGAGATGGGTCTCCGTCCACCCCTGTAACGGTTACTGATGATGTAATTAACACATGGTGGAAACACAATGAAGCAGAACAAGAGTCTCTTTCACCTAAGCCTGAGTGGATGATCACCTCTGACACTCAATCTGTTCCTGATAACAACTGGGCATATGCTGTTGCAGATAACTTTGTTCCTCCTCCCGCTAATTCCCTACTTGCTCAGACAGGAGATATGGGTACATTCATCCAATGGTACTGTAAGAAAAAAGGAATATCCAAACTTACCACAAAGGATTTAGAGGGCCCCGCTTACGAGATTGTCAAAGCTTTCTATCCTGATATCGTGCACCTACAATATCAAATGGAAGAATGCCACAAGATGCTTACTGATAAAGTTGAAGATAACATCCTTGATTACAACCACGGAAAACCACTCCCTCTTGGAGGGTCCCCTGGTCGTCTCACACTTCAAGCCGACTTCTTCTTTAACAACGACCTTGAGTATCTGTGCTCTGGCAACAAAATAACACTATCCATCAACAAGATGAAAGCTGCTCGCTACACTAATGTTGGTTTGGAACAAATGGTGCCAGATACAATGTGGTGTGATGAAGAGTGCAAGTATGATGTTGCAGCATCCTTTGGTATCTCTCACTGGTGGTACAGAAAGCGTGAATTCTACATCGCAAGACACACAGCTGCTGGTGACCCCAAAGCTGCTTACTCTAGAAGAAGGATTCTAAGTGTCATTCATGTTGAAATCTTTCCTACCTGTGGATACAATTACTTGAAAAGGATTGTTCTTAGAAGATCACGTTATTGGGAGCATGTCATATCCGAGGGTGACTTTAAGTATCTTCACCCTAATGACTTTGAAGATCTTTTCCTGCTTCATCTCCAAGGAAAATTGGATCACCTTCCTGCACTTGAAAGAAGAACGCTTGTATCTGCAGTCACTCAATGGATTCATGGGCTAAAGATTTCCAGCTTGGTATTGAAAGTTATCAGACTCACCTCAATCTCACTAGACCTCGATGGGAAGCCAGGGACATGGAATTCAAGAGAGATTACTCGATCATTGAGTCACCTAGAGCAGTGGTCTTTACTGACTGCTTCAACACTCGAATGCTCATGAGACTTAACGAAATCCATCATTTCAGTGATGGAACGCTTACACAAGTAGAAGCAGCTCTGGATGTCAGGGATAAAGAATACCGAATTGCTAAGGATGTTAAGTACACTACCTTCTGGAGTGCTGAGATGTTCCAAAGAAACAAGCACTTTCTTCACGCCATCAGAAAACTCTTGCTTGAAAGACGAATTTTCCGCAGTTTGGAATGCTTTGTTGGTGGGAGAATTCGTGAAGGAGACTACAGGCTAATGGAACGTACCATCTAATCTTGTGTTATTTTGATATGTAATATTTGGTACTATGTTGGTTTGTAACTATATAATCATGTGAACTTATGTGTGGTTGTGTTCTTGATTTTGTTATATCTCTCAATATGGTTTGCTATTACTTCAGATAGCAACCCGGTCTTAGTATTGGGGAAAGTTCGTCGCCAAAAAGACGACTGTTCCTAACAAAGGCATAAATTACTTTATATTTGTGCCTTTCCGATCTGATGTACGCTTAAGTGCATCATTTCTGGTAAAAGAAGAGAAGTCTTCTTTACATCCCAAATACTTATCCTTCAAAGATTCTTCGGGAAAGTACTTGCTCTAAACTTGGTGGTACCATGGTTTTTGAAGATCAAACAAACCTGAAGAGTTGTTCAAAATTTACCACTCAATCGATGCTATAAAAAATTAATACTTTATGCAAAATGTTTAATTTTAAAATGTGTCATCGATTGAGGGGGAGAATGATTTCAAAAACCATACATCATCAAAACAATGATCTTTGTGCATAACTTCAAGTGGATTAAGTGCAATTGTTATGTGTTAGTATATGAATTTTTCATGAGTTTATCGCTAAACTCAAAATCATTTATAAACTCATCATCTCTAACATATAACATACTCCCTCAAGGTTTGAGGGGGAGCCTAAAATGTCGTCTCAAAATCAGTCATTCTTAAAAATGTCACATCCTTCTCCAAAACTTTATACTTATTTAAATCACTTAGGATCACAAATCTCAAATTGATTTGAAATTTTTGATCGGGGGAGAAGATGTGGTTTAAATATGAAAAACTGATTCAAAAGTGATGTTTTTTTGAACATGAAAACAAAAATCTGCTCTTTCCTATGTGCCAAACTCTTTCGCATATCAATGCACATATTGAGGGGGAGCAAAATGGTTTGTGTAAAAGGATCCTTGCATCTCATATGAGTGCATCTTAGATTTGAATCATGAATTGACGAAACAAAATTGTCTTGAATCGAAAGGACTAGTCCTGGACGGGTAATAACTTCAAGCTGGTTCAACCAGTGATGTAAGCGTGTCTCGAAGAGGACTAGTTTAAGTAGAATGTACCGTTTCGAGAAACCTTGGGTGAACCTGATCGGGCCGGGTAATAACTTCAAGCTAGTTTATCTAGTGATGTAAGCGTGTCTCGAATGCCCGGTCATGATCACTTAAGGTAGATCAATTCAAAAAGTACAACTCTTCCCGACATGTGCAAATTTTCAAATCAATACATATGAGCACATGTTAAGGGGGAGCATTTGAAAATGACAAAACTCTCAATGTGTTAACAAAAGGTGTTTCTCAATCATAAACACATTGAGAGAATTTTTCAATGATTTGGTAAATGGCAACATAGGATAGTCATGGAGCTATAAGGTGGCTAAGGCTAGGTAAACCGTCCTATGATCCGCCAGAGCCGGAGGGATCTACCCATGGACAATACCCAATAGATAGTATTAGAAAGTCCGTAGGTATGATTATGAAATAAAGGAGAAATGTGAGAATGGAGAAAGAAGGGGTTGAAGAATTAAAAAGAAATGAAATGAGATAGGGTGAAAAGAAATAGCCCTCCAATTATTCAACCTTAGGGCAGAAACCGGGTTCAATTCATAATCTACTGATGGTTGCTAAGACGACATTGGTATTGAAGACAAGACGTCATGGACCCAGTGACGCACTGCACTAAACCTTCTAGCCACTCAAGTTCTCTTAAAAGAACTTGTTTCATTCTCACGGGGAATCGGTGTAATCTATCAACTCATCTCTTAGAGATGGTCGATATTGAAGCAGGAGACCTCTCCCTAATCTCCGCATAGGAATACCAAATGTACTTATTGAGTCTAGAGCCTCGAGATACATTAAAAGATCTCATAGGAACACGTGCTACTTCTACCCTGGTTGTTCAACATTAAGAACACCAGTGGTAAACTTATGAGTCCTACGCAGATCTTAGCAATATGCCAGAACATTCATGAGGGATGTTGCTTTAGTAACTCCCAGTGAGTGAATGGAAATTCCTTCCAGGGTCAACATCAAGCAGCCCTGAAAGCAGGTCACTTAGGTAATTCCTTGTGGATTACGCTTAGTGGTCGCGACGGTTTCTAACAGTCAACAGTCGTGGAGTGATCTCCAGCGACTCGCCCAATCGTTGATCTACTTAGGTAGTTCGTGTAAATCCTTTCAGGGTTTGCCGATTGGGAACAGTCTTGGTAAGGGTTAGAAGGAGTCTTCACACTATGCTGTTGACGATCTCTAATTCCAAACCTATAAGCACCGGATGATTTGTTGCTAACTGTCTACTTGCAGGAATTTCTAACGGTTGCGGGTGATTGCAGAAAAGATGCAGATCCATCAACACATGCTCACACTTCAACTTCATAACTCAAAAGATATCATGATCATTGAATGGGCTTCAACCGTGCTTCCTCAACTTTGATGAAGAAGATCATGATCCTGAAAAGTATGAGCATGCCAACACAAAGACGTTCATTTCACATGGAGACATTCCTACTCCAAGATGACTTTCAAACATTCTTTTGGATGATGCAGCTGATGTTATTTCCAAAGATCATCCATCACATTTAAGGTGTCATCTAGAGTCTTCTACTTAAAGCACAAAGATCTCAACAATGAAGAATCATAAGGCTACGAGCTACAAAGATGTCATCAAAGATCTGAATGCTATGACTCAACATTTATTTTCCAGGGTGACCTCCCTTAGGGGGAGATTGTTAGGAATACGATTATTCATATGAAGACTCGGTCACCCCGAGTATAGTTTAGCATATTGTAGCTCGTAGTAATTATCATAGTAGTTAGTATATAGAGTAGTATTAGTTAGTATTTGTAGAGTCGGGTCGGGTCTCTTACCCACTGTCAGCCCACTCTACAGCCCGTTTCAAGGGGCATTTCCATTGTAACTATATATACCCTTTCCCACCCAAGGGAAAGGGTTGGACCTTTCATTTCACAATCTAATATATCACAAGTTTCTCTCAAGGTTCCTTCACTTTCTCTCTCTAACTTCTCACTAAAACATAACCTAGAATCAATCTAATCACTAAACCATCCATGTTCTCATATTAGAGTATATTACAGGTCCCAATCGGGGGCAACTAGAATTGGTGCTTCGGTAAGCTTTTTCTTGAGAGTTTGAAAAGCTTCGATGCACTCATCAGAAAAGACAAACGGAGTCTCTTTTTCAAGAAGTCGGGTCATAGGCCTAGCTATCTTCGAGAAATCTTGAATGAATCTATGATAGAAGCCGGCATGACCCAGAAAACTCCGAACACCTTTAATAGTAGTGGGAGGAGGAAGCTTAGCAATGACATCGATTTTAGCTTTATCAACCTCAATCCCGCTCTTAGAAAGCTTATGGCCAAGGACAATTCCTTCTTTGACCATGAAATGACTTTTCTCCCAATTTAGACTAAGATTTGTATCTTCACACCTTTGAAGCATTTTGTCTAAATTGGCGAGACATGATTCGAATAAATTCCCAATGACCGAAAAATCATCCATGAAGACCTCCATTGTTTTCTCGATCATGTCGTGAAAAATGGCCATCATGCATCTTTGAAACATGCCCGGAGCATTGCACAAGCCAAAAGGCATGCGTCGATAAGCAAATGTTCCATATGGACACGTGGAAGTCGTTTTTTCTTGATCTTGAGGATCGATGGGAATTTGTAAATAACCCGAAAAACCGTCAAGGAAACAATAATATTCGTTTCCCGCCAATCTTTCGAGCATTTGATCCATAAAAGGTAGAGGGAAGTGGTGTGATGAGTGTGTAAATACTCATCATTTTTATTGTATTTGAACTGTCAAAACATCCAAAAACACTCAAATACGCATCAAAATACTAAAAATATCCCAGGATTGTGTTTTATATGTTTCTGATGCAAAATGTTTAAAAACAAATGAAAAACGAACAAAGTTTGCATAATTGGCAGTTTCAGTCCCTCAAGTTTCAAAATTGACAAAACTAGTCCCTGGAGGTTTGAAATAAAAGAAAAGTCAACCCAAGTCCTTTGGAATTCAAAAATTGTCAAAACAAGTCCTTGGGTGAAAAGTTTGAGAAAATCACATGTTTGGTCCCTGTACTTTGCAATTTGGCAAATATAGTCCCTGGTTTTCAAAATTGGAAAATTATTCAAATAAGGACTTATGGAATTGTAATATGGCTTGAATGGTCCTTGTAATATCTTTTGGAAATTTGCATTTTCAGCCCTTCAAGAATCTAGAAACTACATATTTGGTCCTTGGGCTAAAAATAAACTACAAACCAAACATACACTCTTAATACTAAATCCCACCAAATCCAAATATAACCCAAGCCCACTTCCATCCTTTGGCCCATCTCCTCCTTCAGCCCACTTCACTTTCAAAGTAATAAAACGGGGTCAACCCTGACCTTTGACCGTCTCTTCCACATCACCACCCCACTCACCTGCAAACAGCCAAGCAAACCATCATCACCCCTAGCCCTTCTCCCCTGCAACACTCCAAACCCCCCTGCCTACTCAAACAAACGCAAAACTCCAAATTTATCCCCTGGCATCAATTATCCAGAGAAAGAGTCAAAAGAAAGTTTTGGCGCCAAAACTATTAAACGGCCAAGATCAAGTGACAGTTATCCAATGGTCAAATAGATTGCTGGGAAGAGTCCAAGGGTGCCCCAAACCCTAATTGGGAGCTATAAAAGAGAAAGAGAAGCAGGGAGCATGGTGTGTAGGTTTTAGCTTAATTTTAAATTATGTCGAATTTATGTTTTCAGTCCAAATTAGTTTAAGAAACTTGTAATCTTGGTTGTAATTGTGTAAGTTTGGAGTTTTACTATTAATAAATTCAAGTCTCAGTTGATTTTTCAGCTTGTGAGTTTCAATTTATTTCAAATTCTCAAAAAGTTTGGTTGTTATTTCTAGCATTTGTCTTGGACTTCCTTAGAATCACATAGGTTCCCAAAAGCTTATTAAAGCTTGTAGAGACCATAAAATCCAGAATTAGTATAACAAAATCAAAAATATGATTGTGGTCAATATAGGTCAACTGTGGTGAATTTGAGGTTGGTACATGGTATTCAGAGACAATGCAGGGGAAGTTTGGAGGATGCTAAGCCTATCTAAAGATAGGCTACTTTGGAAAACCCTTTGTTCTTGCTAAGGGTACCTTGTAAGCTTCAATTTTTATTTTTATTTATTTGAATATTTTGATTTTACTGTGGCATTGGTTGTAGATTAGTGTAATAAACTTAGTTATTAATGTTTGATGATTAATCATGTTTGATAGTGACGTTATTACTCAGTTTGTAGTTTATAGGATGGTTGATTGAGATTTGGTCCTAACTGTCTAAATTTTCTATATTGGTTTATGTGATTAGCCCAAGTGGAAATTACCTTCTAATGCTTAAAAGCTGTTTACTAGATGCTATTGGACCTATCTTAAACTCACTTGCTCATTGGAACTTTAAAAATCATTGAATCCTTTTGAAAAAGCTTAGCAGAAATTCCTTAAGGGGTGTTTGGTTTAAGATTGTTGGATATGTTCTTGTTGTTTTTTGCTGCTACCATTGGTTGGAACAGGCTTCATTAGGTATTACTAGATCACCTAGGCATATAAACAGTTAGTTTAAAGTAAAAAGTCAAAATTTCCTATTTAACTAAAAAATTTGTTTGTATAAGTAGTTTTAGAATCTAGGATCTTACAATCTTTTAGTAATAGAGTTCATTTAGGTTTAGTAACTCAAATAGTAGCTTAATATATCAGTTAGGTCCAGATTTAAGCAGTAAAAGTTCACAAGAGTCAAAGTGTTCATCAAAACCTAAAAGTCAAAATGTATAACTGTCAAAATGGGCAAATATCTCAGATCATGCACAAAGAAATTTAGGGACTGGGAATAAGAAATTCTTGTGGATTTGAGTTCTTTGTTAGCTTGTGTATCAGTTTCAAAAAGAAATTTGGGCTTTGGAACTCATTTGATCATTGTAATTTGGCTCAAAAGTTGGCCTGTTGAGCAAAAAGCTCCCCTGCACCACCCAGTTAACCATTTTCTTTTTGACCATAGCTTGTTTACAAATTGATCTAATGGCTTATGATGGGGTGATTTGGGAAGCCTGTTAGGAGGGCTTCTCTGGTTTATCTTTTGTTTTTCCTCATCAGCTTATTATCACCCTTAATTTTGCCCTGACCATACCCTACATACTGAGTATCAGTGTGGTAGGCTCTTTTACAAGCCCAATCATAAGCTCATTTCTGAGCTTCAGCTTGTGTTTCTTGGCTCTTTGTGAAGCCTAGCTACCAATTTCAAAGTTACAATCCATGGAAAGCTTTTTCAAGCTGGTTCATTAGGGCTGCAAGCAGCTTCTAATCTGTCCCATTTCACTGAGTGCAACCAATACTCAGTGAATCCAAGGTTTTTCATAAGCTGCTCATAAACTCTCCAGTGGGTCCTACCCTGAGAGTTCTGGCATTTTGAAAAGCCTACCACCTCTGCTAGCTACCTCAGTCCTCACCTAGTGCTTATCAGCTCATCTCATAAGCTCAATTAGCCCTTGAAGTTGACTGCAGGCCTGCCTGTTTGGGTCAGTTTTGTGGGATTGCTTATTTGCTGAAGATAGCTTATTTTGTTAGATTTTCTTGTTGATTTGAATTCACTTAAGTTCCTTTTAGCTGTTTACACCTTATTTTCTAGCTTTTGTTCACTGCATTGCTTATTTGAGCTTATTTACCCCACAATCAAGCCAAAAGCTCAACTGTTTGGCTTATTTGAGTGCACACTGCTTATTTCTGAGTTTCATAAAAAGTTCTTTCACAAAAACGGCTTATTTTCAGTAGTTAATCAGTTTTGTAAAAGAAAATTAAGAAAAAGACAAAAATAAATAAAGTGATAGCTTCTATTTAAGCCATTTGGCTTATTTTTCTGCTTATTTATAAACACTTCTCATTTTTAATTTTTTCTTAGGCTTCTTATAACTAAAAATAATTTTAGAAATTTTTTCAGATTTTTCTTTTGTCATTTAGTAATTTTTATAATTTAATTTTGTTTAAATTAATTAAATAATTAGTTTTAATTAATAATTAATAATTGAAAAGTAAAAAAAATAGGTTTTCTGTTTTAAAATTAGTTTTATAATATTTTAGATTTTTCTAAATTTAATTTTCATTTTTCTAGGTAATTTTCATAATTAATTAATAATTAGTATAATTTAGTTAATTAAAAAGTAATTAATAATTAGTAATTAATTAATAGTAATTAATTAAATAGTTGTAAAAATAATTTTAATTTTCTAAAAATTTTCTTATTACATTAGGATTGTAAAAATATAATTTTCACGTTAGTAGGACTTTATTTACTCTCGTTTCACTTTTTATTTTGCGCGTTCGCGTTTATTTTGAACTCAAACGCGCGTTTTTTGGTTTACACACGTTTCTAGGTTATCTGATCATCAGTAATTCTTTAAATAGTGTTTCTAAGCCATTCTCAATCATAATCTCATAGTTTAATCATAATAATCAAATTCCTGATCCTCTTGTTAAATCACCCGATCACTTAAAACGTTTTTGATTACAATTGCTTACCTCGCTGGGACATAACGACCCGGGAATACCCTGTACTCCTTGGTTAGTTGGTTTTAGACGTTTGAATTGGTTGACCATCACCTATTCAACTTGGTTGACCGTTTGGGACCAACCAAAATTTGGCGCCGCTGCCGGGGAGGTAGCTGCGTAATCAAAACGTTTCTTTGAGATTAGTGCTTTTTCATTCGTCACTGTATAAACACCACCAACTTTTTGTAAATTTAAATCATAAAACAAAAACGTCATTAACACTTTTCCTAAAGTGATAACAACACCAAAAAAAAAAAAAAAAAAAAAATCAAAAACAAACAAAATAGATCATTACGTTTTCTATATCGTGTTTCTTTTAAGGTGATTCTTAAAGAGATACGATTTTGGTAAACGAAACGACACCAAAAATTTTGTCCAAAAGTTATTAACCCATACACAAAAAACCCAAAAACATTCGTCTCTTTCTTGTGAATAATAATTCTACATAAAAATAAACCGTCGCAAACCAAGACAGAACACCTACTAACTGGGGGTGTGAACATAATAAGTTCCCAAACAAAAGATAAAAACTTGCCTTTGTATCCTTGTGAGTGGTGTACCTTTCTTAAAGAAGCCACTTGCTTGTGATTATTGGTTTAAGTTCACTGTTGATTTGCCTTAATTTTGTTTTGATTGGTTTTTATCCCTAGTGCATGCGCACTCGTTCTTCTAGGTCTACTAGCCCATTACGTGAGCTTGTAAGAAAACCTAGAAGACCTCGTAGACGTTCAGCACCAACAGTCGGATCTGAGATCCGTACTGTTTCCACTCCAGCTGTCACCATGGCGGAAGACCGCCCCATGTGTGAGCTTCTCCAAGTACCCATCGAGGGTTACGGAGATGCCATTGTTGTTCCAGCCATCGTGGCTGATAGTTTTGAGCTCAAAACCGGGTTACTTAATCTTGTAACCTCAAGTCAATTCTACGGTTTTGAGAGGGACGATCCTCATGCTCACATTCAATGGTTCAATAAAATCACATCAACCATCAAATACAAGAATGTCCCCTGTGAAGCAATCAAGCTTCTTCTCTTCCCATTCTCCCTAGAGGGTCAAGCCCGGATTTGGCTTGAGAAAGAACCCCCTCGCTCAATTGAGATATGGGAAGATTTGGTAAAAAAGTTTGTGAATGAATTCTTCCCACCTTCAAAGACCACGAGTCTTAAGAACGAGATCACCAAATTCACTCAAAAATATGATGAATCATTTGGTGAAGCGTGGGATTGTTTCAAAGAATTACTTCACAAGTGTCCACATCATGGTTTCTCAGAGTTGATGCAACTCGATACTTTTTACAATGGCGTGAGCCAAGCTGATCAGGATTCACTCAATGCCTCCGTGGGAGGTAATTTCTTGACTAGAACCACCAAAGAAGCTTTGAAAATCATTGAAAATAAGTCCAAGGTCCTCTCTACACGAAGCAAGCCGGTTGTTTCTCAAATTAATGCGGCTCCTTCCACTTCATCTTCTATGAGTCAATCTAGCATGGATGCTAAGATTGACAAGCTCACTGAAGCTATTCAAGCTTTGGTTCTCACCCAAACAAAGAAAGTTTCATTTCCACAACATCCTCCACCTGCTGAGGTTAAAAAAGTGGAAGTCTGTGTGACTTGTGGTGGGCCGCATGCCTACTACAATTGCACAGCTACTGATGGTTCCCCATATGAAGCTCATGCTATAGCCGGGTCTTCAAATCAAGGAGGCAATCAATATCGCCCTCCTATGGACCCGAACTATCGTCCTAATCATTACCCTGGACCGCCTGGTTTTAATCAAAACCAAAATGTCCAAAACCGTAACCAGAATCAAAATAGAATGAACCAAGGTTATCAAAACCAAGGTAATTTCAATCAGGGTCACGGTTTTCAAAGTCAAAACCAAGGTTTCCAAAATCAAGGAAACTTTAATCGGAACCAAGTTCAGGGTAACCCCAATCAAGGGTACTTTCATGAAAATAACAACCAGAATCAAAGGAATTTCCAACACCAAACTCAAGGAAATTTCCAAAATCAAGGTCCCAACCAAAACAATCGTGCTCCAAATGTTCCTAACAATCAAGCCATTGTTCCAACTGGGCCTTCATCTGACGAGTTGTTGAAACAATTCATTAAGTCCCAAGAAGAATTGAACAAGTTGTTGGTTAGCCAGATTTCTGACATCAAGAAGTCTTTAAATGATCGACCCTCGGGCTCAGGTACTACTTTACTTAGCAACACGAGCTCTAATCCGAGGTGCGATGCAAAAGCGATCACAACTCGTAGTGGTGCTTCATATAATGAACCCGCGATTCCTACTACCTCTTCTTCCTCTCCTCCAAAGGTAGTGGAACGTGAACCTGAGGTGACAAAGGACAAGGTGCAATCTAATAATCCACGAAGTACCGCACATGTCCACCCTCAGGTTGTCCCAGAAACCATGCCAAAACCTGGAGTTATCTTTGATCCACCTGAGACTCCAGTTGAGAACCCTAAATCCAAAACTTCTATTCCTTACCCATCACGCTTGAATGAGCAAAAGCTCCGCGAAAAGGCTAGTCACCAAATGAATAAGTTCTTCCAAATCTTTCAAGATTTGCACTTTGACATTAGCTTCGCGGATGCTATAATCTTGATGCCCAAATTTGCATCAACAATCAAGAATTTGTTAAGTAATAAGGAAAAACTCTTTGAGATGGCAAGAACTCCTCTAAATGAGAATTGCTCAGCAGTTCTTTTGAAAAAGCTTCCCGAGAAGCTTGGAGATCCCGGAAAATTCCTCATTCCATGTATTTTTCCTGGGATGGTTGAATGCTTTGCCTTGGCTGATCTTGGTGCTAGCATTAACCTTATGCCATATTCTGTGTGGAAGAAACTATCTCTTCCCGAACTTACTCCCACGTGCATGACTTTAGAGCTTGCCGATCGTTCAATATCACGTCCTCTCGGCATTGCTGAGGATGTGTTCGTTAAACTAGGAAAGTTCCATTTTCCGGCAGATTTTGTGATTGTTGACTTTGATGCCGATTCAAGGGTCCCTCTAATTCTTGGAAGGGGATTCCTTAGAACTGGGCGTGCTCTCATTGATGTATTTGAGCAAGAGATCACATTGCGTGTTGGAACTGAAGCTGTAACCTTCAACCTCGATCAAACTTCGAGGTACTCCTCCAATTATGACTCTGAATCGGTAAACCAAATAGATGTCATTGATATTACTGCTGAGGAGTACGCTCAAGAGGTTTTAGGTTTCATTGATGATTCTTCGAGTGAAAACCTCACTCAATCTTCTCATCCCATCATTGCTAATTCTTCTCCTTCCCTCACTCCGTTTGAGGGAAGTGACTTCATCTTAGAAGAAATTGAGGCCTTTCTCAAAAGTGATTCGATTCCCGATGGAATCAATAACCAAAAAATTGACCCTGAGAGGGATATTCTCTTACTGGAGAAATTACTAAACGAAGATCCCTCTCCTCTTCCTGTTCTACCACAACAACTTCATAAAGAGGAAGTCAAAAATGTTGAGAGAACTGATGACTTTCCTATGGTTGAGCTTAAGGACTTGCCGCCTCATCTTGAATACGCATTTCTGGAGGGTGATGATAAATTACCTGGCATAATTGCTAAAGATTTAAGTGTTGAGGAAAAGGCTGCTCTAATAAAGGTTTTGAAGTCTCATAACCAAGCAATTGCTTGGTGACTCTCTGACATCAAGGGCATTGACCCTGAATTTTGTACCCACAAGATTTTAATGGAGGATGACTTCAAACCAGCAGTCCAACAACAAATAAGGGTGAATCCCAAAATTCATGAGGTTATCAAACAAGAAGTTTTAAAACTTCTTGATGCCGGATTGATTTACCCTACTCGGACAGTCCTTGGGTTAGCCCAATTCATTGTGTTCCAAAAAAGGGTGGCATTACTGTTGTCACAAACGAGGAAAATGAGTTGATCCCAACTCGATTGGTTACGGGTTGGCATGTCTGCATTGACTATCGCAAGTTAAATGACGCCACCCGTAAAGACCATTTTCCTCTGCCCTTTATGGATCAAATGCTCGAGAGATTAGCGGGGAATGAGTACTATTGCTTCCTCGATGGTTTCTCGGGTTACTTTCAGATTCCCATTGATCCGCAAGATCAAGAGAAGACCACTTTTACGTGCCCCTATGGAACGTTTGCTTATAAACGTATGCCATTTGGTTTATGTAATGCTCCAGGCACGTTTCAAAGATGTATGATGGCCATATTTTCCGACATGATCAGGAAAACTATGGAGGTCTTCATGGACGATTTTTCGGTCATTGGGGATTCGTTTCAATCATGTCTCTCCCATTTAGACAACATGCTCAAACGTTGTGAAGACACAAAGTTATGTCTAAATTGGGAGAAGAGTCACTTTATGGTCAAAGAGGGCATTGTCCTCAGCCATAAAATTTCTAAGAATGGGATTGAGGTTGACAAAGCCAAAATCGATGTCATTGCAAAATTACCTCATCCCAATACCGTCAAAGGTATTAGGAGTTTTTTGGGTCATGCTGGTTTCTATCGTAGGTTTATTCATGATTTTTCCAAGATCGCCCAGCCTATGACCCATCTCCTCGAAAAGGATGCTCCTTTTATCTTCTCACCTGAGTGCTTAGAAGCTTTTGAAACTCTAAAGAAAAAGCTTACTGAGGCACCAATTCTTGTTGCCCCCGATTGGGACTTGCCCTTTGAACTTATGTGTGATGCTAGTGATTATGCAATAGGAGCAGTCTTGGGGCAACGCAGGTCTAAACACTTTCAGCCTATACACTATGCAAGCAAAACAATGACCGAGGCTCAAAGTCATTACACCACCACTGAAAAAGAATTATTAGCTGTGGTGTATGCCTTTGAAAAATTCCGGTCATATTTGATCTTGACCAAAAGCATAGTGTATACGGATCACTCGGCTTTGAAGTACCTTTTTGGAAAACAAGATGCAAAGCCGAGACTACTTCGTTGGGTTCTCCTCCTACAAGAATTTGATATCATAATTCGTGATAAAAAAGGAGCTGAGAACCTAGCTGCTGATCATCTCTCCCGTTTGGAAAACCCCCACCAAGATGTCTTCGAAAAGAAGGAAATTAATGAAACCTTCCCTCTCGAGACACTCAATGCGGTTGCCTTTCGTGGAGATTCTGTTACCCCATGGTTTGCCGATTTTGCAAACTACCTTGCGGGTAACTTTGTGGTAAAAGGGATGTCATCCCAACAAAAGAACAAGTTTTTTAAGGATGTCAAACATCATTTCTAGGACGACCCCTACCTTTTCAAAATCTGTGTGGATCAAGTCATCCGGCGGTGTGTATATGGTCAAGAAGCCACTGAAATTCTCAAGGCTTGCCATGCTGGTCCCACGGGGGGCCACCACAATCCAAGCTACACCGCCAAAAAGGTGTTTGACTCCGGTTTCTATTGGCCCACGATTTATAAGGATGCCCAAGAATTGGTCAAATCCTGTGACACTTGTCAACGTCACGGGAATATTTCACAAAAGAATGAAATGCCACAAAATGCAATCCAAGTTTGTGAAATATTTGACGTATGGGGCATCGACTTTATGGAGCCATTTCCATCATCTCATAGAAATAAGTACATACTCGTGGCTGTTGACTATTTGTCAAAATGGGTGGAAGCGAAAGCTTTACCCACAAATGATGCCCGAGTTGTTGTAAAATTCTTGAAAGCTCTTTTTGCTCGATTTGGAACTCCACGTGCTATAATTAGTGATCGTGGTACGCATTTTTGCAATGACAAATTTGATAAAGTCATGCAAAAGTATGGTGTGACTCATCGTCTTTCTACTGCGTACCACCCTCAAACAAGTGGACAAGTAGAAGTTTCCAATCGAGGCATCAAGAGAATATTGGAAAGAACCGTTGGTGAAAATCGTGCATCTTGGTCGGATAAACAAGATGATGCACTTTGGGCTTTCCGTACAGCTTACAAAACACCCATCGGGTGTACGCCTTACAAGCTTGTGTATGGGAAAGCGTGCCATCTTCCGATCGAGCTTGAGCATAAAGCCTATTGGGCTCTCAAGCATGCAAATTTTGACCTAAAAACTGCGGGTGATCATCGGAAAGTTCAATTGAATGAATTAAATGAACTTCGTGATCAAGCTTACGAGAACTCTTTGATCTATAAGGAAAAGACAAAGAAGATAGACGACTCAAAAATCAAAAACCGCGTTTTCAACGTTGGTGATCGAGTCCTTCTTTTCAACTCTAGACTCAAGATCTTCTCGGGAAAGCTCAAAACCCGATGGATTGGTCCATTCACTATCGTTAAGGTTTATCCTTATGGCACCGTCGAATTATCTCAAAATGACGGTCCTAATTTCAAAGTGAATGGACATCGTTTGAAACATTACTTTGGAGAGGACATACCATCCATGGTTGTCTCGGATCTCCAAACCTTCCCCAAGGACAATTAAATTCGGGGATCGAGTCAAGCTAGCGACTCGATAAACAAAAACAGTAGCAACAACATGGGTTTTCACCCATGTCTCTGATTTCTTTCTACTTTCTAACACCCAAGTGTGGGGGAGTGGCCGTCCCCTGTAGCTATTTGAAATGTATATATCTTTGAAAAAAAAAGAAAAAGAAAAAAAATGTGTGATTGTATGTACAGATAAATAAAGTGAAAAATGCAAAACGATAATTTCCGCAGTTAGTTTAGAATGTTATCTTTTTACGTTCATAGATTCGGCATAATATCCGGGACTTTGAATATTGAGGACAATATTCAATTCTATGTGTGTGGGGGGGGGGGGGGGGGAATTCTAGCGAATTTTATCACCAAATACTTTCTAAGTACCCCCATTTTGGCCCAAAATTTTCAAAATTTTTTTTTCACTTTATTTCAAATTTTTTTTGGTTATCAGTCCGCCGTGTCTAAATGACAAAAGGATTGGCTAATCCAGGAGCAAACGGCTCTTGGTAAAGATATCTCAAATCCGTTGATGGCTTGCAATTTTCCCAAAATTGTATGGTAAATCAACTCGCCATATCCAAAAAAGTAAATGAGTTGACTAGCCCGAAAGATTATGGCTTGTGGTAAAGGCAGTGGAAAAACCATAATTGGTAATCAGCTCACCAAGATGTTGACTATTCCATCAAGAGTTGGCTAGTCCAGAAGCAAACGACTTTTGGTAAAGACAAATCAAATCCGTTGACAGCTGGTGGTTTACTCAAAATCACATGGTTATCAGGTGGACCATAGTTCTTACTTGAATCGATACATCTGGCTACTCCAGAAGTGATGGCTTTTGGTAAAGAGTTTAAAATCCATTAAGTTTTTCTCAAAAGATTGCTAGGGACTAGCAATAGTTTAGTGTGGGGGATTGATGAGTGTGTAAATACTCATCATTTTTATCGTATCTGAACTGCCAAAACATCCAAAAACACTCAAATACGCATCAAAATACTGAAAATATCCCAGGATTGTGTTTTATATGTTTCTGATGAAAAATGTTTAAAAACAAATGAAAAACGAACAAAGTTTGCATAATTGGCAGTTACAGTCCCTCAAGTCCTTGGGTGAAAAGTTTGAGAAAATTACATGTTTGGTCCTTGTACTTTGCAATTTGGCAAATATAGTCCCTGGTTTTCAAAATTGGAAAATTATTCAAATAAGGACTTATGGAATTGTAATATGGCTTGAATGGTCCTTGTAATATCTTTTGGAAATTTGCATTTTCAGCCCTTCAAGAATCTAGAAACTACATATTTGGTCCTTGGGCTAAAAATAAACTACAAACCAAACATACACTCTTAATACTAAATCCCACCCAATCCAAATATAACCCAAGCCCACTTCCATCCTTTGGCCCATCTCCTCCCTCAGCCCACTTCACTTTCAAAGTAATAAAACGGGGTCAACCCTGACCTTTGACCGTCTCTTCCACATCACCACCCCACTCACCTGCAAACAGCCAAGCAAACCATCATCACCCCTAGCCCTTCTCCCCTGCAACACTCTAAACCCCCCTGCCTACTCAAACAAACGCAAAACTCCAAATTTATCCCCCTGGCATCAATTATCCAGAGAAAGAGTCAAAAGAAAGTTTTGGCGCCAAAACTATTAAACGGCCAAGATCAAGTGACAGTTATCCAATGGTCAAAGAGATTGCTGGGAAGAGTCCAAGGGTGCCCCAAACCCTAATTGGGAGCTATAAAAGAGAAAGAGAAGCAGGGAGCATGGTGTGTAGGTTTTAGCTTAATTTTAAATTATGTCAAATTTATGTTTTCAGTCCAAATTAGTTTAAGAAACTTGTAATCTTGGTTGTAATTGTGTAAGTTTGGAGTTTTACTATTAATAAATTCAAGTCTCAGTTGATTTTTCAGCTTGTGAGTTTCAATTTATTTCAAATTCTCAAAAAGTTTGGTTGTTATTTCTAGCATTTGTCTTGGGCTTCCTTAGGATCACATAGGTTCCCAAAAGCTTATTAAAGCTTGTAGAGACCATAAAATCCAGAATTAGTATAAAAAAAATAAAAAATATGATTGTGGTCAATATAGGTCAACTGTGGTGGATTTGAGGTTGGTACATGGTATTCATAGACAATGCAGGGGAATTTTGGAGGATGCTAAGCCTATCTAAAGATAGGCTACTTTGGAAAACCCTTTGTTCTTGCTAAGGGTACCTTGTAAGCTTCAATTTTTATTTTTATTTATTTGAATATTTTGATTTTACTATGGCATTGGTTGTAGATTAGTGTAATAAACTTAGTTATTAATGTTTGATGATTAATCATGTTTGATAGTGAGGTTATTACTCAGTTTGTAGTTTATAGGATGGTTGATTGATATTTGGTCCTAACTGTCTAAATTTTCTATATTGGTTTATGTGATTAGCCCAAGTGGAAATTACCTTCTAATGCTTAAAAGCTGTTTACTAGATGCTATTGGACCTATCTTAAACTCACTTGCTCATTGGAACTTTAAAAATCATTGAATCCTTTTGAAAAAGCTTAGCAGAAATTCCTTAAGGGGTGTTTGGTTTAAGATTGTTGGATATGTTCTTGTTGTTTTTTGCTGCTAGCATTGGTTGGAACAGGCTTCATTAGGTATTACTAGATCACCTAGGCATATAAACAGTTAGTTTAAAGTAAAAAGTCAAAATTTCCTATTTAACTCAAAAATCTGTTTGTATAAGTAGTTTTAGAATCTAGGATCTTACAATCTTTTAGTAATAGAGTTCATTTAGGTTTAGTAACTTAAATAGTAGCTTAATATATCAGTTAGGTCCAAATTTAAGCAGTAAAAGTTCACAAGAGTCAAAGTGTTCATAAAAACCTAAAAGTCAAAATGTATAACTGTCAAAATGGGCAAATATCTCAGATCATGCACAAAGAAATTTAGGGACTGGGAATAAGAAATTCTTGTGGATTTGAGTTCTTTGTTAGCTTGTGTATCTGTTTCAAAAAGAAATTTGGGCTTTGGAACTCATTTGATCATTGTAATTTGGCTCAAAAGTTGGCCTGTTGAGCAAAAAGCTCCCCTGCACCACCCAGTTAACCATTTTCTTTTTGACCATAGCTTGTTTACAAATTGATCTAATGGCTTGTGATGGGATGATTTGGGAAGCCTGTTAGGAGGGCTTGTCTGGTTTATCTTTTGTTTTTCCTCATCAGCTTATTAGTTAGCTTATTATCACCCTTAATTTTGCCCTGACCATACCCTGCATACTAAGTATCAGTGTGGTAGGCTCTTTTACAAGCCCAATCATAAGCTCATTTCTGAGCTTCAGCTTGTGTTTCTTGGCTCTTTCTGAAGCCTAGCTACCAATTTCAAAGTTACAATCCATGGAAAGCTTTTTCAAGCTGGTTCATTAGGGCTGCAAGCAGCTTCTAATCTGTCCCATTTCACTGAGTACAACCAATACTCAGTGAATCCAAGGTTTTTCATAAGCTGCTCATAAGCTCTCCAGTGGGTCCTACCCTGAGAGTTTTGGCATTTTGGAAAGTCTACCACCTCTGCTAGCTACCTCAGTCCTCACCTAGTGCTTATCAGCTCATCTCATAAGCTCAATTAGCCCTTGAAGTTGACAGCAGGCCTGCCTATTTGGGTCAGTTTTGTGGGATTGCTTATTTGCTGAAGATAGCTTATTTTGTTAGATTTTTTTGTTGATTTGAATTCACTTAAGTTCCTTTTATCTGTTTACACCTTATTTTCTAGCTTTTGTTCACTGCATTGCTTATTTGAGCTTATTTACCCCATAATCAAGCCAAAAGCTCAACTGTTTGGCTTATTTGAGTGCACACTGCTTATTTCTGAGTTTCATAAAAAGTTCTTTCACAAAAAGTGCTTATTTTCAGTAGTTAATCAGTTTTGTAAAAGAAAATTAAGAAAAAGACAAAAATAAATAAAGTGATAGCTTCTATTTAAGCCATTTGGCTTATTTTTCTACTTATTTATAAGCACTTCTCATTTTTCAATTTTTCTTAGGCTTCTTATAACTAAAAATAATTTTAGGAATTTTTTCAGATTTTTCTTTTGTCATTTAGTATTTTTTATAATTTAATTTAGTTTAAATTAATTAAATAATTAGTTTTAATTAATAATTAATATTTAAAAAGTAAAAAAAATAGGTTTTCTGTTTTAAAATTAGGTTTATAATATTTTAGATTTTTCTAAATTTAATTTTCATTTTTCTAGGTAATTTTCATAATTAATTAATAATTAGTGTACTTTAGTTAATTAAAAAGTAATTAATAATTAGTAATTAATTAATAGTAATTAATTAAATAGTTGTAAAAATAATTTTAATTTTCTAAAAATTTTATTATTACATTAGGATTGTAAAAATATAATTTTCACGTTCGTAGGACTTTATTTGCTCTCGTTTCACTTTTTATTTTGCGCGTTCGCGTTTATTTTGAACTCAAACGCGCGTTTTTAGGTTTACTCACGTTTCTAGGTTATCTGATCATCAGTAATTCTTTCAATAGTGTTTCTAAGCCATTCTCAATCATAATCTCGTAGTTTAATCATAATAATCAAATTCCTGATCCTCCTGTTAAATCACCCGATCACTTAAAACATTTTTGATTACAATTGCTTACTTCGCTGGGACATAACGACCCGGGAATACCCTGTACTCCTTGGTTAGTTGGTTTTAGACGTTTGACTTGGTTGACCATCACCTGTTCAAATTAGTTGACCGTTTGGGACCAACCATCGTGTTTACGGGTGGTGTCGTTTAATTTTTGATAATCAATGCAAACGCGCCAACCCGTTACCAATCGAGTAGGAATTAACTCATTATCATTATTTTTAACAAAAGTTATGCCACCCTTCTTGGGCACACAATGAACGGGACTCACCCAAGGACTATCCGAGATAGGGTTAATCAAACCGGCATCAAGAAGTTTTATGACCTCTTGCTTGATAACCTCATGAATTTTAGGATTTACCCTTCTTTGTTGTTGAACCGCCGGTTTAAAGTCATCCTCCATCAAAATCTTGTGCATACAAAATTCCGGGTTAATACCCTTGATGTCGGAAAGTCTCCAAGTAATGGCTCGCTTGTGTGACTTTAAAACCTTGAGAAGAGCGGCTTTGTTTTCCTCATTCAAGTCCTTAGCAATTATGACGGGAAACTTATCGTCACCCTCCAAAAATGCGTACTCGAGATGAGGCGGAAGTTCCTTGAGTTCGACCTCAGGAAAGTCATCAGTTTCTTCAACATCTTTGACTTCCATGTTATGAAGTTCTTTTGGAGGAAGAGATGATGGATCATCATTAAGCAACTTCTCAAGTAGAAGTATGTCTTCCTCGGGATTGATAGAATCATGATCAACACGAGAATCACATGACAAACAAGCTTCAATTTCTTCCAAAATGAAGTCACCTCCCAAAAATGGAGTAAGAGAAGGGGGAGAGACATCAATGGTAGAATCAATTTATCCTTGCACATTTAACACTTCTTCAAAATAATCATCGCTTGCAAAATCGATGACATCAAGTCGGTTAATTTCTTCTCGTTCAAGTTCGAGAAGATCTTTTGAAGTGTTTTCAATGTTAATGACCAACGTTTCATCGCCAACTCTTAGAGTCATTTCTCCTTCGAAGACGTCGATTAATGCACGATCCGTTTTTAAGAACGGTCTTCCCAAAATAAGGGGAACACGAGGATCGGCATCAAAATCAACGACTACGAAGTCGGCAGGAAAATGGAACTTGCCAACCTTCACAAAGACATCTTCAGCAATACCCTTCGGAATTGTAACCGATCGGGTTGCTAATTCTAGAGTCATTCTTGTTGGTGTAAGCTCGGGAAGTGAAAGTTTTTGCCAAATAGAGAACGACATGAGATTTATGCTAGCGCCAAGATCGGCCAAGGCGAAGCACTCTTCAAGCTTTTGGAAATCACATGGAATGAGAAATTTTCCGGGGTCTCCTAATTTTTTGGGAAGTTTCTTTAGAAGCACCGCCGAACAATTTTCATTCAAACGAGTTTTAGTGAGTTCAAACAATTTCTCTTTGTTACTTAGAAGACTCTTGAAAGTGGAAGCAAACTTGGGCATATAGAGAAGAGCATCCGCGAAACTAATGTCGAAGTGTAACTTTTGAAATATCTCAAGAAATTTCTTCATTTGATCATTAGTTTGCTCACGGAGTCTTTGATCGTTTAAACGCGAAGGATAAGGTATTGAAGCTTTTGGTTGAACGGGATTTTCTGGAGGTTCAAAAACAATTCCTGGTTTGGACTTGGTTTTTGGGACAACATGAGGTTGGACGTGTGCGGTACTTTGTAGGCTAGTAATTTGCACTTTGTCCTTTGTAGCCTCAGGTTCACGTTCCACTACCTTAGGAGGAGAAGTAGATGAGGTAGTAGGAATCGTAGGTCCATCATAAGAAACACCACTACGGGTTGTGATCGCCTTTACATCACCCTTCGGGTTGGCGATCGTGTTTCTTGGTAGCGTTCCCGATCCCGAAGGTCGATCATTTAAAGACTTCTTTAGTTCAGAAATCTGACCGATCAACAACCTGTTTGTTTCTTCTTGAGCTTTCATAAATTGTTTCAATAACTCATCGGTTCATGATGGAGTTTGAACAACGGCTTGATTTTCATGAGAAAAATTTTGAGCTCGGTTGTTTTGATTGAAACCTTGATTTTGAAAATTTCCATGGTTTTGGTTACCATGAAAATTGTTTCCTTGATTGAAATTACCATAACCTTGGTTTCTATTCAAGTTTGCTTGATTTTGAGAACCTTGATTGTAATTTCCCCCTTGATTTGGAAATTGATTCATAGGGGCCTGAAATTGGTTTTGAACATTCAGATTTCTTTGTTGTTGATTTTGATTGAATCGATTTGGATTATTGGGTTGAGAAAAACCGGGTGGACCACTTTGATTGTTAGCACGGTAATTTGGTTCCATTTGAGGACGGTATTGGTTACCTCCTTGATTAGAACTACCGGCTATCGCATTAACTTCAAATGGATTGCCATCGGTGGCAGTACAATTGTAGTAAGCGTGTGGACCACCACAAGTAACACAAACGTCAACCTTTTTGACTTCAGCAGGTTGAGAAGAAACTTTCTTTGTTTTGGTGAGAACTAAAGCATGAATAGCTTCCGTGAGCTTGTCAAGCCTAGCATTGGTGCTAGATTGAGCCACGGGTGATGAGGTAGAAGGACCAACATTCACTTGAGAAACAACCGATTTGCTTCATGGAATGCGGACCTTAGACTTATTCTCAATGACCATCAAATCATCTTTGGTGGTTCGATTCAAGAAATTACCTCCCGCGGAGGCATTGAGAGAGTCTTGATCAACTTGGCTCACACCATTATAGAAAGTGTCGAGTTGCATCAACTCGGAGAAACCATGATGAGGACATTTACGAAGCATGTCCTTATAACGATCCCATGCCTCACCGAATGATTCATCGAATTTCTGCATGAATTTCATGATCTCATTCTTGAGGGCTGTGGTTTTAGAAGGAGGAAAGAACTCATTCACAAACTTCTTAACCAAATCTTCCCATGTTTCAATTGATCGAGGGGGTTGTTTGTCTAGCCAATTTTTGGCAGCCCCATTGAGGGAAAACGGGAAGAGAAGAAGTTTGATAGCTTCCTCAGGGACATTTTTGCATTTGATGGTGGACGTGATTTTGTTAAACCATCGAATGTGATCTTGAGGATCGTCCCTCTCGAAACCATAGAATTGACGCGAGGTGACTAAGTTTATCAACCCCGTCTTAAGCTCGAAATTGTCAGCCACGATGGCTGGAATGATGATAGCATCTCCGTAACCCTCGATGGGTGCTTGAAGAAGCTCATTCATAGTGGGCTCAGCCGCCATGATGGGAATAGTACGAATCTTGGGTTCGACTATTCGATTGGTACGTCGTTGATTACGCCTTCTTCTTGGAATATTATTAAGCGATTGCAAAGGACTTGTTGACGTAGAAGAACGCGTGCACATGCACCACAAAAAATATCAATTAAAACAATACCACTTTAACGAAAAGGGAACTTAAACCAATAATCAAGAACGCAAGGTTGACCTTTAAGGATAAACGTACAAGGAGCGGGAGAAAAGAATGGATTTCTCACTAGGGAGAAGTTCGTTGGATCGCCCTATACCGTTTCGACTCCTCTTAGCGTATGTTTATCGATTAAAAGTTTTCCAAAACTCAAGTGATACAAAGGAAAGTTTTGATCTTTAGTTTTGGAACTTATTATGGTCACACCCCCAGTTGGTAGGTGTTCTGCCTTGGTTTGCGGTGGTAAGATTTTAATGTTGTTATTATTAAACAAAGAAACGGGAAAATCTTTTTGTGTTTTTCTTAACTTCTAAAGATATAATACATATATAGGAACAAAAAAAAAATATTTATGGTTTTTTATAAGTTTTATGAAAACTTAACTTCTTGCGAAGGTTCTACAAGACTAATCGTCTAAACCTTATCGAGACTTTCGACACACAGCCTCCCTGGCAGCGGCGCCATTTGATTCGTTGTGTTTTGGTGTGTGCAAACAACAATTATCAAAATATCAACAAACGTGGGGTCTAAGTTATCGTGAGACAACTAGACGTGGAGGAATACGAGTAAACCTTTTAGGAAAAAGATTACCTCGCAAAACTCGTGAAAGTGATAATAAATTGTGAGACCGGGAAGTGATTTCCCGGGTCGTACCCCAACGAGGTGTGAATGGAAAGCTTCGAATGGGATTGGGATTAAAATCTTGTACGATTGGAAGGATTATTTGGTTTTACGATACATTAAATTAACGAAATTGGAAAATTAACGAACGAAGGTGAGAATAATTTAACCTAAGGGTAAACTAAAGGTAATTACAAAACTAGGGAAGTCCTAAAACACTACGGGAAACAAATTTGGGTATCGGGAACCCTAAACGCAAACTAAATGAAAAACGTAATGTTTATTTAAAAATAAACGTCAACGTACTAAATAAAACGTGAAATTTAAGTTCTAAACATCCTATGGGTTTACGAATAATTTTCTAACGTACTAAAAGACAAAAGAAAATTTTTGAAAAAAGAAAATTAATTTTTCAGTTAAAACTATATTTATTACGAATTAAATACTAATTAATACAAATTAAATCCTAATAATTAATTTAACAAACCTAAAAATCTGAAACTTTTTAGAAAAATATTACAAGTTAATATCAAACCAAGGAAATTATAAAAAGCCAAAACACTATGTCGAAATAAGCAGAAAATAAGCTTGTGAAAACTGAAAAGCTAAATTAAGCCAAACTCAAAACCCCTATTAAATATGTTATGTTGCAAGTAGTGTTTGAAAAAGACCCAAGGGCGCGTTGGTTAAGTGTTGTGTGTTGAGTTTGTGAATTGAGTGGACTGGGTTCGAATCCCACCCATGTCAGTTTTTTGCAACTTTATTATTTTTTTTTCTTTTTACTCTAAACACAGGCACATATATTCAAACTCAAATCTTCCTTTTTCTTGTAAACCAGATTTTCACCAAGTAAATCAAGGTTTACTCAAATTTGCAAAAGTTTTTGTTTTACTTGTGTGTGTCTACTACCAAATCGACCCCCACAAATCCAACAAATTTAAACAAGCTTAAGGCTTGAATAAGCTCAACAACAACAACAATTTTTATAACAACAACAAGATTAACCAGCAACAAGAAACAATTATAGGATCAATACTAACTACAAATGGAACAAGCTCAGCTGATCTAACAGCAGCAGAACACAAACATAAGCCAAACCATGGCTTCAAATAAACATTCTAAATAAGCCGTAAGGGAAAATTAAAAGCAAACATCTAAACATTACCTAAAAGACTTTCAAAAGCAACAAAGTTTACAACCTAGGGCCAAGAGTTGATTCTTTAAATGTTAATTGAATTTTAGCAAAAATCTGACACAGGGTTAAAATGGCTCAACAGGGTCACTATAAGCACTTGCACAAGCTCAAGGAAAAATCAAAAAAATAAGTTACTTGTGGATTCCTGTAGCTAAGCTGGCATACTTCAACTTTTCAAGGTTTTAGGTCCTAATTCTAAATACAAAATTCACCAAAAATCCTAGAAGTTTTGGATTTTCTACAAAGGAGTAAGTTTTGACTTTTCTAATTTTCTACCCTAGTTGACTAATTTGAAATTGTGAGCAACCTAGCCTACTGATTATGATGTTTCAGTATGAGAGGAAGTTAAACTGAGCTAAATTAGCTACTCTAAAGCTAACATGAAGGTTTGTATTCTCAATACTTCAACATAAATTTAAAATGCAATACAATTTGAGATAACTCAAGTAATAATTAAAATGCAATACAAGAAATTTAAAACTTTGAATGAAAATGCGAATTGGATATAACTTGAAAGAGACTTTAATTAACTTAAAATTTTGAAAAATACAATGTTAACTTAACACTAAAGCAGAAAAAGATACAAGAAAAGGATGCCATTTAGGCTTACATGAATCTCCTATTTATACTACAAAGTGGTAGGTACGACTTGAGCTTCTTGTGCTTCATACTTTGAAGTTAGGGTTTCATCAGGCATCTCTTGACCTTGTGATTAAATCCTCACCATTTGATTGCCTCAGAAGTGTTCCTTGTCGTTGAATTAAGTTTTGGCGCCAAACTATGTTGGGTGGATTGCCAACGTGGAGGATGGTAGGTAGGGTTTGTAAGGTGGGGGAAAAAGATAGTGGGACGGGGAAGATGAGTGGAGAGTGATGGGAGGATGGTGATGGTTGTGTTTGGAATGTTGCAGGTCAAGGGGGGAGGGAAGGGGATGGAGATTTGTTTGACCTGTGTTTGACTGGTATGGTTTTTTTATTTGTTTTTCTTTTTTAATATTAGGTGTGAAGGTGGTGTGGGCTTGTGGGATTTTGTTTTGGGCCAAGGGGTGTGGTGTAGGCTAAAATGGGTGTGTGGACTGGGCTTTGGGATTATAATAGTAACCAGGAGTCCGTTTGGTATCATGAGTATCATAAGGACCATTGTTGTAACTTTGCTGAAAATTGAGGGACATTGTTTGCCAGATTTCCAAACTCAATTCAAGGGACCATTCCTGTCAAGTTAGATAAACCAAAGGACCAAAAATACAATTTTCCAAATTTGAAACACCAGGGACCAAAATTGCCAATTTGCCAAAGTACAGGGACCAATTGTGTAATTTTCCAAAGCTTTTCACCCAAAGATCATTTGTGATGTTATTTGACTTTTAAAGAGTTTGGGTTGACTTTTCTTTAAAATAAATACTCAGGGACTAGTTTTGTCAAATTTTGAAGGTTGGGGGACTGAAACTGCCAATTATGCAAATTTTGTTCATTTTTCGTTTGTTTTCACTCGTTTTGCATCAGAAACATATAAAACACGATCTTTGGGATTTTCTTCGTATTTTGGTGCGTTTTGAGTGTTTTTAATCGTTTTGCAGTTCAGATTTGACTAAAAATGATGAGTATTTACACACTCATCAATAATTTGGAATTTTACACTACAATATATGAATTAACAACTAAAAACAACAAATAAAGCAATAACGTAAAAGATAAAAAGACTAAAACGTAATCTAAACGCGAGAACTAATTGAAATAAACGTACGTATGCAAGATAAAAGGTGAAATCTAGGCTATGCTAATCCTACGGGCATAAAAATGAGTTTTCTATGTTCCTAAGAACGGTGGCAGTGGTAGCGGTATGCCCATCGGCATGGAGCATACCGCCGGTGAACACCGCCGCCACCCCAGCGGTATGCTCCATCGGCAAGGCTCAGCGGCAAAATATGATTCCACGGCATGGAGCGGTTTGAGGAAAATAGATACGTTGGGGATTAAATTTTGGACTGTTGGGCTGAAAAAAAGAAAGAAAAGAGATTGCTGCTGGGTTATATTTAAGAGATTGCTGCTGAGTTATACAAAAGAAAGAAAAGAGATTGAAGAAGATGACCATATATATATATATATATATATATATATATATATATATATATATATATATATATATATATATATATATATATATATATATATATATATATATATATATATATATATATATATATATATTGGGTTATAATTAAGTGTGGTATGGGTTGGGCTGGACTATTGGACCAAACAACAATTTTAACATTTTTTCTTTTTTGTTTATAAATTTTTGTTTTGTATTTTTTTTAATAAAAATGTTTTTTGTACATTAATTTAATGAATAAAATATTAGTTAAGGTTTTTATTGAATGAAATATTAGTTAAGGGGTAAAAAAATAAAAAAATAAAATTAGTTGGGAGGTATGAAAAAGACATGGTTGCCACTAAAAAGGGGTTGGGAGGTATGAAAAAAGTATGAATGAGGTGGAATGATATTATTGGTGGATTTGGGAGGTATAGATGATTTCGGAAGCATGAATGCCACCATCCTAATGATAAAAGAAAATTATGAGAAAAAGAAGATTATTTTTTTTTTACTTTTTATTTATTTAATATGAATTAAAAGCTATAATAAAGAAATTAAATGTTTAAAAATAGCAAACAAATTTGGAAAATTATAAAATTTAGCAGAAAACTAGTTGGAGTTAATCTAAATGGAGGAAAAATAATAAATCTAAAATTGCTTTTAGGAATAAGCTAAAATAAGCCAAAACAGTTTTTATAAACAAATAAGAAAATGGGAATTAGAAAAGGATGAAAGACTAGAATGTGGAAAATGTTTGAGAAAAATCCCAAGGGTGCGTATGGTTGAGGCATGTATGGTTGTGTCTGTAAGTTGTGAGACCAGGGTTCGACCCCTGGTTTTACCACTTTTTATTTTCTTCTTATTTTCCAAATTTTATTTTAAAAGCATAAAGACAAACATTTTTTAAAACTAAAACTTTTTGTGAAAAGCTGTAATTAAGCAGATAAATACACAACTAAGAAACAGTTTATAAAAAAAAAAAAAAAAACTAAAACTAAGGCATTATTGAATCTAGATAACTATTTAAAAGCTACTTCAAGTTTAATTAAGGGAAAACAAGCTAAGTTAAAAAGGGGAAAAAATAAATAAGCACTAAGGACCTTATATAAGCAGTTTACTGAGCTTACCAAGCACAAAATAAGTAAATATACAACTAAGGGATGCTGAGAAAAATATACTAAGTGAGGAGCTAAAGAACCTAAAACAAGCTGCTAAGAGATAAACTACCTCTAAACTAAGCTCACCCAGTTCACAAATAGCTACCAAGGAAACGGCAAACCAAATTTTGGGACAAAAAGGAGCTTAAATGAGCTAGATAAAGCAGCTGATGTAGGGTGAGTAACTGAGTTTGGACATATATGAACTGATGGTGCAGGGCACCATACAGCCAAATTGGCTTATTACAGCCCAAGAAAGCACTTATGTAGGCCTAATTAAGGAAACCAAATAAGCTACAACTAGCAATATGAGCACTGATACAGAAAACCTATACTACGAGCATTTTGGAAAAACAAAAATCAATCAAAATTCTACTCTAAAATAGCAGATAATGAACAATGACGAAACTAAAGTGGACAAGTAATTGGTGGTGCAGGGGACACTTAGCTCAAACAGGCCAAACTAAGCCAATGAAAAGCCAACAAGTAAAAATCACAAAAACGAGAGAAAATATGGACTAACAAGCCAAGCTATCAAATATTAAATCCCCAAAATCTCAGAGCATTTGGTTGAAAATTGAGCAAACTAAAATTTAAAACTAAAATGGGTTTGAAGAAGGTTTTGGAACTTTTGACTTTTTTCTGTTGCACTTTTGTTTTGACTTAAGTGAAAATCTAATGATCTAAACTTAATCTAAATGAAATAATAAACTGATTTTAGACTTGATTATCCTAAGTATAACATTAATCTACCTACATCTAAGATTGTAGCAGCTAAAAATCCACAATGAACACAGAAATGAAGAGTACAACTAATTTTGACTATTTAATAAAAGACCCATGAATTTTAATGCTTGATTAACTATTATTAACCTATTTTGAGCTAATTGAGTTAAATTTAACCACTACAAACACATTAAACACAGAAATTCAGATTTTACCAAACACCCTTATATTCTCACTGTTTTTGGTATTTTAATGAATAATGACTATTAAAGCTAACTTTTTGTGTGTGTGTGTGTGTGCGCGCGCAAATGGTGAATATTATATTAACTCTTCAAAGAATATACATCATAAGAATAGAGATAAAGATTTAGACATCACCCAAATCTTGTATAAAGTTACATCAGATACTAACAGTAATACATCCATGTATCCACATTTCATTAGATATCAGAAACAACACCTATATATCTGATAATACATGACTGCTATTCCAAGTGATCCAAATCTAATCCAAGCTGCACTTTAACAGAAACCATGCCAACTTAGACATTTAATTCACCATTTATGCACCTATTTCTAGCTACATTTCCCTTCTTCTATCCACCATAACCACTCAACCTGCCACCATAGTGATTAAAGTAGAAGAGAAGAAAGGCATCACTAGGAACCCCATAACCCCTCCACTCAAGGGCTCTTCCAAATGTGCTACATTTCCATCTTTACAAATGGCTTCACACATTTAGAAACACTCTCCTTGAGTGAGGACCAACCATTACCTCCTGTGATAGTGTATTGAATGGACCAAGAAGGATCATCTTTCACTCCTCTCTATTCCATTCATCATACACCATCCTCCTAGACCATTTACCCTTCACAATGGGGACCCTACTTTGTGGTACATTCATACCAGTTAAGCCTCCTACTTAGCCTTACTCAATTGTCTAATTTCCTCCCTAGTCCAAATTGAACAATCAAGAGGTTAACATAGGTACAACTAGACCAGTTAGAACTCCAAGATACTAGGTATCACACCATTGTAATGGTCTGAATTTAAAGATTAGTGGTACACATTTTGACAAATACCACTGAAAGCCACTGATCCAAACACCCCTTAACGTGTATATTCAAAACTGTCACAACATACATTGACTAGAACCTCCATACCTCATCAACCTTACTATCCTTATTCACATTCTGAATCCATTGTAAACTTTATTCCCCATTCATTTTCAGTATCTTTCACAACATTTGATCTTTTCACTTTTAGACTAATTAACCTGGTCTTCACTGTATCACAAATTATCTTGAATAAATCTTCCACATTTTTCTTCTCATCTCTAAATAACCTATTATTACAGATTAGTAAATCTTCCAAACACCCCTTCCCAATCAGACCCAGAATTGTGCATTTTTAGTTTTTGCAGAACCATACTCCACAGCTTATTAGTAAAGGAGCAATTAAAAAATAATTGATCATGTGAATCCATATCACAATAACATAGAAGACATACCATTAGATCACAGCTTCCCCATTTTCTCAATTTATCTTGAGTAGGCAATTTATTCTGGACTGCTAACCACAAAACAAATGCATGTTTTGGTATGTTTTGAGAAAACCAAATTAATTTGCTCCATCCAACCAGGCAACTACCATCATTTAGATCATTATAAGTCTGTTTAGTAGAGAACTTACAAACTGATCCATCATTCTTTCTCCACACTACCATATCTCTTCTACCATGCATAATTTCAAGTTGTTGGATTTGTGTGATCATAGGAAATTTATGATACCATTCTTGAGGCCATTGACCATTTTCATTTTCCACAAACTCTTTAACTGTCATTTTGGCACTGAATCTAGCATCATATAAGTCCATATATGATATATATATGTTCAAAGATCCCACATGAGACCACATATCAAACCAAATAGATGTTTTAGCACCATCCCTAATTTAACAATCAAATGATTTCTAGCTTCATGTCTTAACCTGAGTATATTCCTCCAACCCCAACTATCACTAGTTTCCTCATTAATCTCCCAAAAACTTCTCCCTTTAAGCTTATAGGTGTTGATCCATTTAACCCACATAGAATTCTTATCCACAGCCACATGCCACAAATGCTTAACAATCATTGCCTTATTCCAAATACTCAAATCTCTCAGACCAAGACCTCCTTGTGACTTTGGCTTACACACATTTTTCCAAGCTACCCTAGCTCTTCTATTAGCCTTTTCACACCGATTCCATAAGAAACCTTTAAGAAGACTATTAATATCATCAATAACTGCTTGAGGTAAAAGGAAAATAGTTGCCCAGTACACATGTATAGACTCTAGGATTGAAGCCACAAGCTGTAATCTTCCTGCATAGGAAAGACTATTATTCTTCCAGTTCAGGACTCTATTTCTCACTTTATCAATCAAGCTTTTACACTCCTTCACTCCAATTCTTTTAGTGATTAAAGGAACTCCTAGATATTTCACAAGAAGTTTCTCAATTTTAAATGGAACAATGCTCAAAATATCTTTTTGATCTTCTTCCTTGACACTTTCAAAAATGATGGTACTCTTGCTATAATTAGGAAGTAAACCAGACACAGCTCAAAATTCTTCAATTACCTCCTTTATAACTTTTACAAAAAGCTTATCACCATGGCAGAACATCAAGAAATCTTCAGCAAAATAGACATGAGTGATTTTCAACTTTTTGCAACCAAAATGATACTGAAACAAACTATTATTCTCCACTTTTCTGATCATGAATAAGTTGAGGATTTCCATGACCAATGTGAACAAATAAGGGGACATAGGGTCTCCTTGTCTAAGTCCTCTTCCCCCTTTAAAATATCCACAACTCTCACCATTCACACACACTGAGAAAGATGTTGTAGACACACAGTTCATTATCCATTTGATCATATTAACATGAAAACCAAAACCTTTAAGAATGTCTTCCAAAAATCTCCAATTAACAGTATCATAAGCTTTTTGAAGATATATCTTCAAAGCAACTCTACTTGGCCCATCCTTTCTACCATATCCTTTCAACAACTCTTGTGAGATTAAGATATTATCTTGAATATGTCTATTAGGGATGAAAGCACATTGATTATTACTAACTAACTTTCCAAGACACACCTTCATTCTTTCTGAGATTATTTTGCTTATGCACTTATATACCACATTAAAACAAGCTATAGGCCTATAATCAGGCACTTTAGCTGCGATTTGGGTTTTAGGTACCAAAGCAATAATAGTTGAGTTAATTTCATTGAGGATCTTCCTAGTCACAAAAAATTCTCTAATAGCTGAACATACATCACTTTCAACCATATCCCAAGCTTTTTTTATAGAACTTTGAAGAGAATCCATCTGGTCCTGGAGCTCTGTTGTCATCAATAAGGAACATAGCATTTTAAAGCTAACTTTACCTATGCAGAATGATACAGATATGCTAAATTAAGTGTGTCAAAACTTAAATGATGCAGCAACTAGTGCTATAGTAAACTTAAATTAAGTATGACAACATCTAACTTGTCAGCGTTCTTCTAGAAGGCTTGTACAATACCAAAACTACCCTTAATTGCTGTAATTTTGTACGGGTGAAATTAGGGTTCTTGTGAACAGTAGAATTTGGGGAAAGGGGGCGCAGGTAAAGTTATTATATGATTGTTTGACTGGTATTTATTAGGTTGACCGGGTTGGGGATAAGTTGTGGATCGGGTGAAGGTTAAAAATGATGGTGGGCTGTTGTGTGTTGGGCTTTGGCTGTATTTTGGGTTTATTATTAGTGGATCCGGTTATGTAAGGTTTTAAGTTTATTAGTGTAAAATAAATCAAGGTCCAAAATGTAAATTCTGAAAGTATAGGGAATGGTAAAACATCAAGAGGTCATCTGCAAAGCAAACATGAGTGATCTTAAGCTGTTTTCACCCAAAATGGAATTTGAACTTACTATCTTGCTCCACTTTCCTTTGAACAATCACTGACAGAACTTCCATAACAAGAGTAAAGAGGTACGGGGACATAGGATCACCTTGTCTAAGACCTCTACCCCTCTTGAAATAACCATGACTCTCACCATTAATACAGTTAGAGAAGGAAGTAGATGTCACACATTTCATGATCCAATTAACCATTTTAGGATGAAAGCTAAAATTCCTCAGAATATCTTCTAAGAATCTCCAATTCACTGTATCATAGGCTTTCTGAATATCCACTTTCAAAGCTATTCTCTTTGGCCCTTCTTTCCTGTCATAACTCCTAAATAGTTCTTGAGCCAGAAGTATATTGTCTTGAATTTGTCTATTTGGAATGAATGCACTTTGATTCTGACTTACAAGGTTTCCAAGACAACCCTTCATTCTTTCAGTTAATATCATACTAATACACTTATAGAGGACATTGTAACAAACAATGGGCCTGAAATCTGAAACTTTAGCAGGTGTTTGGATCTTAGATACCAAAGTTATGATAGTAGAGTTAATTTCCTTTAGCAGCTTCCCTGTTTCAAAGAATTCCCTAATGGCATTGCATACATCCTTACCAATGATACCCCATGCTTTTTTGTAAAAACATGATGAGAAGCCATCTGGACCAGGTGCTTTGTTATCCTCAATTTGAAACATAGCTTTCCTAATCTCCTTATCACTTACCCTTTTGATCATGTTCTCAGCATCATTAGATGATAGTTTGTTATCCTTATGCAGTTCGCAAATGAACATCTTTTAAGTTCTAGTTAGGCCCAACAATGTCTTAGAGTAAATAAGAGAAATTGTCCCTGTATTAGGTAAAAATAACGAAAATCACTCCTTGTCGTTGCTATTTGAATAAATGGTCTATACTTGAATCGTTTGGTCTCACTCTTGGTCTCCTGCTCATACCAACATATCGACCAAAAACGGAATTAATGCTTGAGTGACCAAAAGAAAAAACAAATAGAGAGCAATGGACGTTTTGTGCAAATAGTATCGAGAAAGAGCGATTTCTGCTATTTGAACCAACCACATATACAATTCATGTAATTTACTCATATCTTTATTACAGATGTTTCCTAACATAAATAAATTGCGTCCTTTATCTAAGATAAATAAAATCACAATACAACTGTTATTCTTGTGACTTAAATCACATAGTATGATAAACTTATTCTAATCCGAACACTAAGTGACACCAAAATAGCGGGTGTTATCACCTCAGACTATACCCGCTGTCTGATGAGATTCTTTTTTTATGATGTTACAGATAGACCCATTGTCATGTTGCCTTGATCAAACCAACATTGTAAAACAACCAATATGTTTAGAACATTGTCGGAAGAAGTAGAAGTTAAGGTAACAGCAAGCAAAACATGGCGGGTTTTCAGCTCACTTGAGCTTGGAAACATTGTGGCTAAACATTGTTGTCCCAACTTCTAGATCGATATATGAGTTGCAAGTAAATAATGAATAAGTAAATTTGTATTATTGTCTAATTTTTCTAACCTTTTGTATCGTTACATGTATATACGTATATATAGGTTGTGAATCGACATGATCCAACCATTGTGTCTTTTTGAAAAGGTTTAACTAACATAACTAACTTCTGTAACTACCTTTTGTAACCGCCATAACTGACTTTCGGTTACAAACTTTCTAACTAACATTTTTGGTCCTTCGAGTTTTTAAGAAGCAATGGAGCAAGATTATTTGGTTCACATTCTCCTCCTTAATCTTGATCGTTGCTTCTTCCTAAATCTTGAACTCCGAGCATTTGTTGCATTGTCGTGAACTTTAATCTTGGTAGAGCCTTTGTTAGTATATATGCTCTTTGTAGTTCTCTGCTAACGTGTTCCACATTGATGTGTCCATTCTCTACGCATTCTCGAATGAAATGATAGCGAATGTCGATGTGTTTACTTCTTCCATGAAAAACTGGGTTCTTGACTAGTGCTATTGCTGAAACGTTATCTACCTTCAATGTTATCTTCTTTTCTTCACTTCCAGTTAATTCACTAAGTAATCTTTTTAACCATAAGGCTTGACATGCTGCTGCAGTAGCCGCCATAAATTCTGATTCACATGATGATAGCGCCACTATCGGTTGCTTCTGAGTACACCAGATAATGGGTGACTCTCCAAAATAAAATACTATCCCAGTAGTTCCTTTTCCTTGATCAGTGTTGATTCCATAACTACTGTCGCTGTAACATATAATCTTGCAGCCACCTTCTTTCTTGTAAATTATGCCATGCTCCTTTGTTCCTTTGATATATCGAATTACTTGCTTTACCGCCTTCAGATGATGTTCCTTCGGGTCTTGCATCCATCTGCTGAGTAGTCCGACTGAATAACTAAGATATGGTCTTGTATGCAGTAAGTACCTGAGACTTCCAATTAAGCTTCTGTAGTAAGTTGCGTCAACTGAGTTACCATCTTCCGCCTTGACCAACTTAGTACCAGGATCCATTGGTATCTTCGTATCATTACTATCCATCATACTTGTTTCCTTCAAGATCTTGTTAATATAACCTGTTTGCTTGATTGTAATCTCTCCTCCTGTCTGTGTAACTTCTATCCCTAGGTAATAAGCTAACAATCCTAAGTCGCTCATTTCAAACTTTTCTTCCATATGGGATTTAAATACTTCTAATTCCTTCCTTGGAGTGCCCGTGATTATCAAATCATCTACATAAACTCCAACTATAATCGTAGAAGTCTTGTATCTCTTCGTATAAACTGCTTATTTGAGATTACATTTCTTAAAATCTAATGACTTTAATGTTTTATCAAGCTTCACATTCCATGCTCTCGGTGCTTGTCTTAAACCATATAAAGCTTTAATAAGCTTATATACTTTTCCTGAATTTCCTGGCTGTACAAATCCTTCAGGTTGTGTAACGTAGACTTCTTCTTTTAATTCTCCATGTAAAAATGCTGATTTTACATCCAAGTGATGAACTTGCCAACCATGATATGCTGCTAATGCTAATATCAATCGTACTATTTCTATCCTAGCAACTGGGGCAAATACTTCATCGAAGTCTATTCCTTGTTCTTATACATATCCTTTTGCTACTAAACGTGCCTTATATCTAATGATCTTTCCTTGTGCATCCCTCTTGGTTTTAAAAACCCATTTGAGTCCAATTGCTTTCTGATTTTCTGGCAATGTAGTAAGAATCCATGTGTTATTCTTATTTATTGAATCCAATTCAATTTCCATGGCCTCAATCCCTTTATTATCTACTGATGCTTCCTTAAAGTTATGAGGTTCTTCTTCTGTGAAGAATAAACTTGGTCTTTCCACTATACTTGTAGTTTCATAGATTTATGCTAAACCTTTGAATCCTCGTATTGGTCTATGATCATATCTTTCGTTTGAGCTCTCTAATGAACTAATAGTAGCCTCTACTTCTTCGTCTGAGTTAGGGTGGTGAGTGTATGTTGGTGGTGTAATTGGTGTAACTGGATCTGGTATTGCATCTGGTTCATGATACGTATTATCAATGTTATCATTGATTTCAATGTTGACTGGTGTAACATTCTCATTGTCAACTCCTTCTACCACAAAACTAGCCCAAAATGTGTCTTGTGTGTTCGTATCTTCTCCATCCTTATCCTAATTCCACGGTTTTGTTTCCATAAACTTAACATCCCTACTAACATGTTTCTTTTTTGCTATCGGATCATATAACCTACATGCTTTTGATCCTTCCTCTACTCCTAAGTAAATCATTGGTATGCTTCTGTCATCCAGCTTCTTTATGTGAGGTATCGTTATCTTTGCATAAGTTGTGCATTCGAATATTCTTAGGTTTTCCAAATTTGGTTTTCTATTGTAGAGTGCCTCATATGGAGTTTTATCTATCAGGGCTTTTGTAGGTACCCTATTGAGTATGTAAATGACATGTTTCACTGCTTTCGCCTAAAAAGTTAAGGGTAACTTCATGGCTTTCATCATACTCCTAGTTGTTGATAACACTGTCCTATTTCATCTCTCCACTACTCCATTCTGCTGTGGTGAGTAAGGTGCTGTCAAATGTCGTGCTATTCCATTCTTTTTACAGTAATTTGTGAATTCATTAGATGTAAATTCACCCCCTCTATCTATTCTTAGCATCCTCACTTTCATTCTCATTTCCATTTCTATTTTCTGTCTAAATTCCTTGAAAGTACTAAGTGCTTGATCTTTCGATGTAAGAAAGTAAGCCCACATAAAACGTGTACAATTGTCTACTAACAAGAATATGAGTTTCTTGCCTGAGTGTGTTGTTGGACTAATAGGACCACAGAGGTCTCCATATACTAAGTCCAATGGGTTCTTTGATCTGAATTTAGCTTTGTTTGGAAATGGTGTTCTACTGTGTTTTCCTAATAAACATGCATCACAAATCTGTCTGGCATGATTTATTCTTGGTATTCCATCCACTAGACCCTTCCTAGTCATCTTGTTGATATCATCAAAGTTCAGATGACCTAATCTAGCATGCCATAACCATGCTTGGTTATCTATGTTTGCTAAGAGACATATAGGTGTGTCTATTTGTAGTCTAATACTGTAAAGTCTATTCTTAGATCTTTCTACCTTCATCAACAATTTCCTGCTCTTATCATACAAAGTCAATTTATCTCCGTCCATTACGACCTTACAACCTATCTCCGTAAGTTGTCCTAGACTTAGTATGTTGCTCTTAAGGTTTGGTATATAATATACATCCGATACTACCTTCTGTTCTTGATTTCTACAACCTAACAATATAGAGCCTTTTCCCTTTATCTGTACATACGATCCATCTCCAAAACGTACTCGTCCTGTTACGCTCTCATCAATATCCTTAAAATGACCCCTAGTACCCGTCATGTGGTTACTTGCACCGTTATCTAAATACCATATGCTTGCATCCTTTGAAGCATATTTCCCTGGTTGAATTTGGCCTTCATTCAACAACACTTCCTCGTATTTTGTTTCGTGCATAGTCATTAATAGTGATGGTTCATCGTCTTCTAAGATAAGGTTTGATTGTTCCTGATCTGTTGATTTTACTCTACAAGTACTCATATAATGTCCAAGTTTGTTACATTTAAAACATTTAACATTACTCAAATCCGTGTTATTTGTATTCCTATTTGGGTTTCCCTTATGATTTGAGTTTCCTACTTGTGAGTTATTTCTATTTTTATTATTCCGCCAGTTTCCTCGTGAATAATTTGATCTACCTCCGCGCTTATTAAATCGCTTTCCTTTTCCTGAGTGTTCGCCATGTGCGACTAGTAAGTTATCCTGGCTTTCAACTTGTCCTCCCTTCCGGAGTTTTATTCTTTCCTCAAACGCCTTGAGTTTTCCAGTGATCTCATCTAGGGTAATGTCGTCTAGATCACTTGTCTGTTCTATGGATGCTACTATCTGAATGAATCTATCGGGTGTGGAGTCTAATAGTTTTCTAACTAAAAGTGATTCATCTATTGTTTTCCCTAGTTCCTTTGCTTTCGTGACATATCTGTTTAACATGTCTGCAAATGCATCCACCGTCTCATCTTCCTTCATCTGAAGTGAGTGAAATCCAATCATCAATGATTGTAATCGTGCTTGCTGCACTCTTTCTTCTCCAACGTGTCGTTTCTTTAACGATTCCCATAATTCCTTAGCCGTTTTACAACCCGCTACTTGTAAAATCACATCTTCCAACAATGCTTGATATAACAAGGCCGTTGTTGCCTTATCTTTCTTATCATCTAATTGTGTGTTTTCCTTAGGTTCTATTGTTTCCCACAAACCATGTGCTTCTAGTGTTACTTTAATTTGTATAGCCTATACCGTGTAATTTGTGTTTTTCAACTTAGGGCATTGGTATTGTGCAATAGGTGTTAAGGGTTTTAATTTAGTTGATGTGCTTGCATCGTCGGCCATCTTAAAAGTATTAATTATCTTCACTTTCTATTATGTATGGGAATTATTCTTCCTAGTATGGTATCTCTTCTACTATGGGAATATATATAGTTTTTGGGAATCCTAATAATACGGGATCAATAATAGTTTTCGGGATCTCCTAATAGTATAAACTAACAAGATCTATACTATTCTAATATGAATTGAAATCCAGAAAATTTAGAAACTTGTGACCTCGTTATTGTGTTAAATACAAGTTGTATTCCCTTGTTTTGTTAGTAAGAATCATTCACCAACGTTTGTTATTCCCACTTCGTTCTTTTGTTATCTCTTGCCTCGTTGTTTTCCCTTTCCAAATCGACTTCAATTTTCAAGCAAAACCTCCTGGATTCTTTTATTTGCCTTCCTACTGTTTTTGATTCGAGCCAAAACCAAAACACCAAAGTTCCTTTTTCCTTTGTTGAATTGTTGTTGTTGTTTTTTTTAACCCAACGAGCCTAAAAAAAAAAAAAAAAATCCAATAGCCTCCTAGCCTTATTCAAATTCTTTCTTGAATCAAAACAAGTCTCGGCCTCCTTTGTTCTTGTTGTTGTCGAATGTTTTTCAATAATTCGACACAAGCAATACAAATTTATACCACACTACACGTTATCCTTTTCCTTTTGTGTGTTGTTCTTGATTTCAGTCCTTCGAAATTCCTAAGAAACTTTCTACACACAATATTTGGTACCACACCTTGGTAACCAAATCGATCCAGTAAACAGTCCTTCATCTTTGAATTCCAATGAAACAAATCAGTCCTTCGTTTGTTTCTCCTTCGTTGTTGTTATTCTTGTGTCGATCTGACACCTACTCCACACACTTTCCTTGAGTACTCCTTCTTCTTCTACGTATATGATTTTCTTCTACAACAACGTTTCATGCGCTTCTAGAAACTGCGTCTTATAATGCTTTGTGCTTTTGTCTACAAACCGGTTTTCGCACAAAGTCTCCACTTCTTCCTCGACACCAATAACGTTTGATGTTATACGCTTGCAACTTCTAACATACAATAGATCGTGCATTATCTCTTCTACGTTTCTCCTTATTCACACTTGTTGTTTTCCTTGGAAGATTAAAGAAAACAAATCGTCTCTCTCGTAGAAAAGAAAAACAGCGGTGTCTCTTCTTTTCTCTGCGTCTCTCTTGGCTTCTCGTTAATGGTTATGTGATGTAGAAACATAAAATGTTTTGATGTATGAACCCTTGCTCTTGATGCCAATTGTTGTCCCAACTTCTAGATATGAGTTGCAAGTAAATAATGAATAAGTAAATTTGTATTATTGTCTAATTTTTCTAACCTTTTGTATCGTTACATGTATATACGTATATATAGGTTGTGAATCGACATGATCCAACCATTGTGTCGTTTTGAAAAGGTTTAACTAACATAACTAACTTCTGTAACTACCTTTTGTAACCGCCATAACTAACTTTCGGTTACAAACTTTCTAACTAACATTTTTGGTCCTTCGAGTTTTTAAGAAGCAATGGAGCGAGATTATTTGGTTCACAAACATTTCCTTGATAAACTCGAAATCGTTGAAGGTGATGGTGGTGTTGGTACTGTTCTCAAGCTTACCTACAAGCCCGGTATGTGTCTATAACATATGCTCATTCTAATTAGTTATATACTAAACAGTTAACACCAATGTGAAAACATATCTTTTAAACATATGAAAAATATCAAGTGGGTTGGGTCAAGATCCTTATAAATTTATGTAACAAGCCAAAAGGCTAAATGAGTATTGGGTCATAATATATTAGTACACAGAATAAAATGCTTGATGATCTGGTGTTACGTGTTTAGGGTATGGATTTTCATCCTACAAAGAAAAACTCACAAAGATAGACAATGAAAATATGGTGAAAGAAGTAGAGATTGTGGAAGGAGGGTTTCTCGATCTTGGATTTAGTCTTTACAGAGTAAGGTTTGAGATCAAAGTGAACCCAAAGGACGAAAAGGGTTCATCATCTTTGGTGAAAACAACAATAGAGTACGACCTTAAGGAAGAGGCTACTTCACACGTCTCCTTAGTCACCATCGATCCGTGGATAATAGTTATGCAGCTTGCTAATGAACATCTCGTCAACTCTAAATGAGTAATTCTACATGGGCTGTTAATCCTATATGTTCATATGGAAAAATTCAATTCTTGTGAGTTGCATAAGTTGATCAAGGAGCAAGTTTGGCGTGACTCGATAATATTCAATAAAATTGAACGGATTTTAGCCAACAAATAAGTGTGTTGCAGTAGAGAAATCTAAAACACATTGAGACATGTTAGGATCAAAATATATAAGTTCTGCCACTCGAATAATGTTCAATTCGTAAAGAGTTCACTTCAATACAAATTTGAAAGTAATTGTCAGTATAACCAATGATCAGTTTTCTAATATATCTATTTAGTCCATACACAATGCGACACATAGTCACATAATCACCTAAGAACTTAACATACACATTTTAAGCCAATCATCTAAATAACCTAACATGTACTATCGTTTTCTACAAAGAAGATGCTCCACCTAATTATGGATACCTGTTGATGATATTAATCTTTTACTTCTTGATCTAACGAATACACTCCATTTGCCATTTTTCATTTCGACTAATTTGATCAAATCAACTTTCTCTAAATAATGTGGTTTGTACATTAAGCAAAATGTTTGGAACGTTATCAGAAGAAGTAGAAGTTAAGGTTGAAGCAAGCAAAGCTTGGCAGTTTTTCAGCTCACTTGAGCTTGGAAAAGCTGTGGGTGAACATTTTCTCGAGAAACTAGAACTCCTACAAGGTGATGGTGGTGTTGGTAGTGTTCTCAAATGCGCATATAAACCGGGTATGTGGCATTAAAGTGTTACTTATAGTATTTTGAACGGTGAAAAACATTACACTTATGATTAATTAGCTACGACCATGCGTTTTGGTTTTTATGTATAACATAGCATACATACTGTATAGGTGTGTTTATTTTGAAACTGATTATCCGATTTGGAATGAAAGAGACATGATCAAATAGTCAACTGTAATATCATGTTTTAAGGTACGAAGTTTGGATGTTTTTGTTTGACTTGTTACATGGAGTAGTAATCAAATTATCAACTGTTTGAGCGTTTGACATAGACGGCCGGTTCCTGATAGCTAAAAATAACGATCACATATATTGAAGAACTTTTTATAATCTGTTTGTATGCAAGTTCTCCTTAATGATAAAAAAGAGCCTTTCAATCCAAACACCCTTGAAACCATGTTGAGGGATCGAATCACTAGATCATGATTCGACCAGGTTTTGGTACTTTAAAATTAACTTTTAAGTAGAGGGTGTTGAGTAAAGTTTTAGTACGGGTTAGTTCAATCAAATAAAAGTTAGACTGTCAACGAGGCCTCTAATGTTTTAAGTAGTTAAAACGAGTCGTGTTTAGCACACTGACCAAATTTTACACTCTGATAAATTAAAATCACCCTTCAAATTAATATCTGAAATGATTGATAGCGTCGTTTCAAATGGGTAGAATATGGGAGTTCAATAATTGATGATGAGAACATGGTGAAAGAAGTAGAAGTTTTGGAAGGAAGGTTTCTCGATATTGGATTTAATCTCTATAGATTAAGGTTTGAGGTCAAAGCGAACCCTAAGGACGTAACCGGTTCATCTTGTGTTGTGAAATCGACCATTGAGTATGAGGTTAAGGAAGAGGCAGCTTTAAACACCACCCTAGTCGCCATAGATCAATTGATGGTCATTATGAAGGTTGCCATTGAGCATCTCTTGAATTATACTTGAGTATGACAATGGGAGTTTGATCGTGTCGCTACGCCCAATGTTAGCTTTTCACTTATTACGACTTGCACACACTGCAAGTTAAGGACCATATATGCAAACCTTGATGCGCAACTTATTCAAATCCAGCATATATAAACTTCATAAAAGTGTTTTGGTTTATGCCAAATGGGTCTCCATCCATAAGCTAAAAATATATTCTTTTGGTAATCTTGATGTTTAACTTTTAACCTAAATGTGTGCTTGGATCCGGAATGTTAAAAGATATGAACAGTTTTAGGATCAAATGAGAAATACAATTAAAATGAAAACGATGAGAAGAAACAAATATCGGCAACATCTACTAACAAATCATTCACAAGTGAATTGTAGCTATGAAATTCATTAAAAGCTAAATATAGAGATAGACTGATTGGCGGCAGGTCTTCTCTGTTGCAACATAAGATAACACATGTTTTAAGTTTCATGTTTTCTACCGGGTATCATAAGCGGACCTAGGGGGTTTCTGGGCGTTCACATGAATCGAATGGATGTTCTGGGCGTTCACATGAATCGAATGGATGTTAAGTTCGCCTCCTAGTGTAGTTTTTGTTTTGTTAAAAATCTTGATTTCTCCAAAAATGAACATTTTTTAAAAGAAATACATATTTAAAATGTTTATTAGTTTAATGATATCGTACATTTTTGTTCATTATTATTTCTTTTTATACCCGTAAAAAAAGTTGTTCAAAAGTGACTTGGATTTGTGGGTCCGCCCCGATCAGTACCATTAACCACTTAAAACACATCATTAAAAATAGGTATAATTCCATATATATACCCAATACTTTCTACATATAAACTACAACGTTAACACATCCATGGCATAGCTGTAAGGTTTTGACAAGTAGAACATTCGATTCCCAATAGCACAGGTTAAAATTTTGATTTTGTTAATGTAATGGATTTGATTAAATTGGTTGCTTTTTTTTCTCTATAAATTATCAATTTAACCTTTTTATTTAGAAAAGAAACAATAAAAAACTAAATTTATAGATAAGACTCCGTAATAGTTTCTGATCATATCTTATATAACCACCTTTATACGTTTTTATCTTATTATAATGCAAAATTCTGATGATATTATCATGTATGTTTGCTTGCATGCTACGTACTACTATGACTATATAAACAGCCATGCATGCATAACCCTTTTTTATGTTAGTAAATTTAGTACACTTGAGGGATCAATTCACACCTGGTAATGGGTATGGAGGTACGGAGTATATACCCATTTGGTCACTGAATCCCCTGACTCAATTGTGGTTATGTATTGATCAAGGTACTGCTTGATCAAGGTACTGCTAGTAGACTCTGTTGCTAGTGTTATGAATCTGCTGCTAGTTGATTCTGCTACCAGTTGATTCTGCTGCTGATAGTGTGATTCCACTGAAGTGTGATTCTACTGATAGTAGATTCAGCTGCTAGTGTGTTTCCACTGATGTGTTAACGTTACCACTGCAAGGGTTATTGTTTCCACTGCAAGGGTTGCTGTTACCACTGATAGTGTTAACATTACCACTGCTAGTGATAATGTTTCCACTGATAACCACTGATCCTATAATTATGGAAATTATTATGTTATAATTAATGGGCCGTTAATTATGCATAATTCCATGGGCTAGGGTTTTGAGTATTCTCTATTATAAATAGAGGTCACATCATTCTGCATGGATATACGTTTTAAGATACAACTCTAAACACAAAACCCTAAACACTCTTATACGCATCTGGTTCTTGGTTTGTGCCTAAAGCAAGAACATCACTTGGTCTTATCCCATAGAGATATTCGTGTAACCCAGGCATAGGGTCGAATAGTTTCTATTGGAAAGTGATACCACGATTTCAAGTGAATATCCGGTACCTTCATTGATTATCTTAACCCTAATCTGGGAACTGTTTTGCAGCTAAACAACCAACAATCAATAGAAACTATTAGTGATAATCAATGGCTGCTGCTATGAGACAAATGGCTGCTAACTTTTCCAAGTTGGAAAAGTTTGAAGGTGTTGATTTCAGAAGATGGCAAAAGAAGATGCACTTCTTGTTGTCAAGTATGAATGTGGTGTATGTTCTCACGACTGAGATTCCAGAAGATCATGGAGATGATGCTACTATGGATCAGATGAGGGCAAGGAGCAAGTGGGAGAATGATGACTACATATGCAGAGGTTTAATTCTCAATGGTATGTCTGATTCTCTATTTGATATTTATCAGAATGTTGAAACTTCTCAAGAACTATGGGATTCCTTGGAAGCCAAGTATATGGCCGAGGATGCATCAAGTAAGAAGTTCCTTGTAAGTAATTTTAACAATTACAAAATGGTTGATTCTAGACCTGTCATGGAACAATACAATGAACTTCTTAGTATACTTGGTCGATTCACACAACACAAGATGAACATGGATGAGGCTATTTCAGTCTCTTGTATCATCGATAAACTACCTCCTTCTTGGAAAGAATTCAAACATATGCTTAAGCATAAGAAGGAGGAGTTAAGTCTTGTTGAGTTGGGCAGTCACTTGCGCATTGAGGATTCACTCAAAGCTCAAGACATTGACAAGCCAAAGAGTAGCACTGCTACTGGTCCATCAGTTGTCAATATGGTGGAGCATAACAACTCTACCAAGTACAATGACAACAAGGGCAAATGTAAGCATCAAGATAACACCAAATCTGATCTTAACAAGAAACCTAAGGTGACTTGTTGGAAGTGTGGGAAACCTGGACACTTCAGGAAAGATTGCAAGGGTGGTAAAGTTGGAAACAAATCCAATGGATCAGGCACAAGTGGAGGGAATGGTAACACCAATTCTCTGAAAGGTCAGAATGTGTTTAATAAGTCTTTTAAGATTTATTATGTTACATATATATCTGACATTTACTTTGTGCAGGATGATGATGTTGTGTGGTGGGTTGACTCTGGAGCAACAATTCATGTGTGTAAAGATAGAAGCTGGTTCAAGACCTACAAGTCAATGAATGATGGTTCTATTCTTCACATGGGAAACGAGTCAACAGCCCTGGTGCATGGAAAAGGATGTGTTGAGTTGAAGTTTAGTTCTGGAAAGATTGTTTCTTTGTTTAATGTTTTACATGTTCCTGATATTAGAAAGAATTTGGTTTCTAGTAGTGTTTTGAATAATTGTGGTTATAAACAGGTTATTGAATCTGATAAGTTTGTTTTATCTAAAAATGGTGTGTTTATTGGTTTTGGTTATTTATGTAATCAAATGTTCAGACTTAACATTGTTCATGATAATATTGATTCTGCTTTTATATCTACATCTAAACTTTATGATTCAAACCTATGGCATGCAAGACTTGGCCATGTACATTTTAAAAGAATGCAAGATATGTCTAAGGATGGGTTAATTCCAGCTTTTGATATGAACACTGAAAAGTGTAAAACTTGTATGTTGAACAAGATAACTAAGAAACCTTTTCAAGGAGTAAAACGTGAAACTAAAGTTTTGGAGTTAATTCACAGTGACCTTTGTGATTTACATGCTACTCCCTCTTTGGGGAATAAAAAATACTTTGTGACTTTTATTGATGATGCTTCTAGGTTTTGTCATGTTTATTTATTACATTCTAAAGATGAAGCATTAGATAAATTTAAAGTATTTAAAACTGAAGTTGAATTGCAACAAAGTTCCCTGATCAAAAGATTAAGGACTGATAGGGGAGGTGAGTACATGGATACTCTGTATTTTCAGTCTGTTGGTATAATCCATGAAACGACTGCCCCTTATACTCCTCAGCAAAATGGTATTTCTGAAAGGAAAAACAGGGTGCTGAAGGAGATGGTTAATTCCATGTTGTCCTATTCAGGGCTGAGTCAAGGGTTCTGGGGTGAAGCTATGTTAACAGCTTGCTATTTATTAAATAGGGTTCCCAACAAAAGGAACAAAGTTACCCCTTATGAACTTTGGACTAAAAAGAAACCTAACCTTAATTATCTTAGGATATGGGGTTGTAGGGTTGTTCTAAGACTCCCTGATCCAAAGCAGAAAACTTTGGGTGAAAGAAGCATTGAATGCATCTTTGTTGGATATGCTGAGCATTCCAAGGCATATAGGTTTTATGTTATAGAACCTAATGAGTCTGTTTCAATTAACTCAATAATTGAATCAAGGGATGCAATCTTTGATGAGAACAGATTCTCATCTATCCCTAGACCAAGTCAAAGGATTCCAAATGGAACCAATGACAATGGTGTTTCAGAGGTTCTTGCTGATGAGGTTCCTACTGATGAGGTTCCTGCTGATGAGGTTCCTGCTGAGGTTGTGGAACAACAACCTGAACCTGAGCTCAGAAGGAGCAATAGGGTGAGGACTCCAAAGTCATTTGGACCTGAGTTTCAATTATACTTAATTGAAGGTACAAGGAGTGAGGTCTCTGACCAATACTCCTATTGCTTCATTGTGGAGGATGATCCCAAAACATTTGAAGAAGCAATGAAGTCCCAGGATGTTGCTTTCTGGAAAGAAGCTATTAATGATGAGATGGACTCTATCATGGGCAATAACACTTATGTGTTGACTGATCTACCACCTGGTTGCAAACCTTTAGGTAGCAAATGGATTTTCAAAAAGAAAATGAAGGTAGATGGAACTGTTGAAAAGTTCAAGGCAAGATTAGTTATTCAAGGCTTTAAACAAAAGTCAGGAATAGACTACTTTGATACTTATGCTCCAGTGGCACGCATCAGTACCATAAGATTGCTGATTGCTTTGGCATCAATTCACAATTTGATTATTCATCAGATGGATGTGAACACAGCTTTCTTGAATGGTGATTTAGATGAGGAGGTTTACATGAACCAACCTCAGGGCTTCATCATGCCTGGCAATGAAAACAAGGTGTGTAAACTGATTAAGTCTCTTTATGGACTAAAACAGGCACCTAAGCAATGGCATCAAAAGTTTGATGAGGTGGTTTTGTCTAGTGGTTATTTACTTAATCAAGCTGACAAATGTGTATATAGCAAATTTGATGAATCTAGTAAAGGAGTCATCATTTGTTTATATGTTGATGACATGTTGATCTTTGGCACTGACCAAAATCAAGTTGATCTTACAAAAGAATTTTTGTCATCAAAGTTCTCCATGAAGGATATGGGGGAGGCAGATGTTATCCTTGGCATTAGGATTAAACATGAAAGTAACAAAATTTCTATTTCACAGTCTCATTACATTGAGAAGGTGTTAAAGAAATTTAATTACTTTGATTGTACTCCAGTGAGTACTCCTATGGATACAAGTGAGAAGCTAATGCCTAATACTGGCAAAGCTGTATCTCAACTTGAGTATTCTAGGGTGATTGGCTGCTTGATGTATGCCATGACTTGTACAAGACCTGACATTGCTTTTGCTGTGGGTAAACTGAGCAGGTATACTAGTAATCCTAGTGCTCATCATTGGCAAGCAATTCAGAGGGTCTTTAAGTATTTGAAGAGAACTGTGGATTATAGTCTCTCATATACTGGTTATCCTTCAGTATTAGAAGGATACACTGATGCAAGTTGGATCAGTAACACTGAAGACAATTCGTCTACAAGTGGCTGGGTATTCCTACTTGGTGGAGGTGCAATTTCTTGGGCATCCAAGAAACAAACTTGCATTACCAGTTCAACCATGGAATCTGAATTTGTGGCTATAGCTGCTGCTGGCAAAGAAGCTGAATGGTTGAAAAACTTGCTTCTTGAGATTCCATTGTGGTCTAAACCTATAGCACCTATTTCTATCCGTTGTGATAGTGCTGCTACATTGGCAAAGGCTTATAGCCAGATATACAATGGGAAGTCTAGACACTTAGGTGTTAGGCATAGCATGATTCGTGAGCTTATCATGAATGGGGTGGTATCTATAGTGTTTGTTAAATCTCAACAAAACTTAGCTGATCACTTGACGAAGCGTTTGGCTAGAGACTTGGTTTTGAAGTCTGCTAAAGGGATGGGTTTAAGTCCAACATAGTCACTGAATGCAAGGATACCCAACTCCCTTCTAAGGAAACTTGGAAGTTGAGTTCAATGTGGAAAGCTGATCATTTGGTGGACTGAAGCACATGTATCATATACATCCCAAGGTTGTGCTTGTTACCTGCTGAAAGGAGGATGAAGTCTTCACTTCTTAATGGTTAATTTTCTTTGAAAAAGTGCTAAGCAGGAGCATGAATTAAAGATGAACCACCTATGTAAATGTTGAAGTTTTGCCGCTTCAGGAAGCTTTTGGACTTTTAGCTTTTACAACATTTATGAATTGGATATGGACACATAGCTTGTATAGTGTCAGGAGTATTTTAGTGTTTGAAAACTTGTGTGTATTTATCATTAGGTATTCAAATGGGTTGAAGGGTTCAATTCTTAGAACACCCTGATTCTCGAATATTTGAAAGTATATGTACTAATGTGGAAATTCAATCCTCAGGATATTTTCATTTATGCACTTGTTTTGGTTTGTGTTTGAATTTTCATGCAAAGGTAGTGAACTAAATTTGGGGAGGATTGTTAGTAAATTTAGTACACTTGAGGGATCAATTCGCACCTGGTAATGGGTATGGAGGTATGGAGTATACACCCATTTGGTCACTGAATCCCCTGACTCAATTGTGGTTATGTATTGATCAAGGTACTGCTTGATCAAGGTACTGCTAGTAGACTCTGCTGCTAGTGTTATGAATCTGCTGCTAGTTGATTCTGCTACTAGTTGATTCTACTGCTGATAGTGTGATTCCACTGAAGTGTGATTCTACTGATAGTAGATTCAGCTGCTAGTGTGTTTCCACTGATGTGTTAACGTTACCACTGCATGGGTTATTGTTTCCACTGCAAGGGTTGCTGTTACCACTGATAGTGTTAACATTACCACTGCTAGTGATAATGTTTCCACTGATAACCACTGATCCTATAATTATGGAAATTATTATGTTATAATTAATGGGCCATTAATTATGCATAATTCCATGGGCTAGGGTTTTGAGTATTCTCTATTAGAAATAGAGGTCACATCATTCTGCATGGATATATGTTTTAAGATACAACTTTAAACACAAAACCCTAAACACTCTTATACGCATCTGGTTCTTGGTTTGTGCCTAAAGCAAGAACATCACTTGGTCTTATCCCATAGAGATATTCGTGTAACCCAGGCATAGGGTCGAATAGTTTCTATTGGAAAGTGATACCACGATTTCAAGTGAATATCCGGTACCTTCATTGATTATCTTAACCCTAATCTGGGAACTGTTTTGCAGCTAAACAACCAACATTTTATTCACTCGACCAACTTTTTTGCAAGTTTTCTAAACCCTGCGCACAATGGCCTACAACAACCACGAACAACATGATTATGCTGATTCGCTTGAACCTGGCTAGCGCTTTTGTCCAACTGATGTGGAGCTCATTGTTTACTACTTGAAACCAAAGATTGATACAGGAAGACGACACCCCAAATGCCGGTATTATGAGGTCAATATATACGACTATGATCCTGATGAACTTACAGGTTAGTAAATATCTTTGTTAGTTTGGGTTTCAATTGTTGAGTACGAGTATTATGTTGTTTCTTTTCTTTTTTTCTTGAACGGTTTAATATTTTATTAAGACTATCAAGAAGCTAAGTTAGAATAGCAATTTACAATGAGTTCATACAGGTAATACTTTGTTTCTAAATTAATCAGAAATCTGTTTCTTGATACAACAGCAAAACCAGAATATCGCTCTTGTGAAAACAAGTGGTACTTTTTGATGCCTTGGGAGCGAAAACACCCTAATGGAAACCGATCGAATAGGAAAACCAAGAGTGGCGGAACTTGGAAGAAAAGTCAAAAGGGTAAACCGCAGCGTTATGACATGAATCAAGTTGTTGGAACGAAAACATGTTTATTTTATATTGAGGAGAAGGGTAACAAGACGGATTGGCTAATGCATGAATATACCACGGATAATTCCAATATCCCAATAGGAAGCCAAGAACAAAAAGAGGACAGTAACAAGGTAATTTATTATTTTCTAAAAGCTTAGTTGATCACTAAATTCTCTCATAAACTGCCTTTTATCTGTTATATATATGTTCATATGATTTGTAAAAGATTGTTGTTGTCTATTCATGCAGTTGACTCGGTGGGTGCTATGTAAGATTTACAAGAAGGTGACAAAACCTGCTAATAATAACGTCGGAGATCAAGAATAGGCATTCGAAGAACAAAACCAACAACTTCAAGATGAACCTTCGCCCAGATGTAGAAGACTACCACTGAACCAAGAAAGCAATCAATGGAATGGACCACAACACATTCCAGTTCAGGAAACTAATTACCACTCAGAGACAGATGTTCAAATGGCATTACCTGTGCAGTTTATGCTCATTTCAAATCAACAATCAGACCTTAACATTGTCCATGTAGGGGCTTCTCAGACTTTTCCTACAATAAGTATGAGCACGAGTCCGAATTCAGTCACCATGCAACCAATGGCTATGTAATGTGGTTCAAAGTTGACACAACCAGCAGTTCAAGACCCTCAAGCTTTTGCAATGGATCAAGTTCAACAGTCAATCGGGAATTCAACTTTGATGTATTATCAGAATCAATCAATGCCAACGTCAACCAATCGTTTTCAATTTTCATGTGGAGCTTCTTGTTCTTCTTCAAAGGGACCTCCTCCTGCTATTGTAGAACCAGGTGACAATGATATGGCGCCGGTGCCTCATGGGGAGGATATTTATGATGATCTTGCTCCATTGGATTACTTCATGACATCTCCTGCTCCCAGTGGCGCAGCTTTTAAGGGGCCGGGGGGGCGCCCGACCCCCCGAATTTTTTTTTGCGATGTAGGGGTATATAGTTTTCATGTAGAAAAATTTCGGTATATTCGGTTTCGACCCCCCGAAAATTTCAGTATACCTGAAATATAGCCTTAGGAAAAAAAAATTTAGATCCCGACCCCCCACTTAAAAATTCCAAGCTTCGCCACTGCCTGCTCCATCCTTAGCGGTTCAAATGGACACCAGCTCGAATCCTATGGCCATGCAACAAATGGCTTCTTCACAGACTTTAAGCGACGAGGTCCTACAACAACACATTCAGAACTCCTACGATGATACTCCAAATCTTTTTAATCAATCAATGATAGTTCCTGAAAATGATTATAGCTATCCTGATAAACTAATTAGCGAAGATGCTATGGGCTACCATCCTTCTGAATATCTTTCTTTAGATTTCTTGGACGAATCGGATGATCTTTGACTGTAAAATTACACATGTCATGTGTAATCCCTTTTAGTTTGATGTTAAGAATTGTAAAAATTAACGTATAAATATTAATATGTAAATGACTAGTATCGAACGCGAGACCTCGGGATTGCACACAATACAAACGAGAATCAAATATTAATAAATATTAATAGTTATGTATATTTATTAATAACACAAGTTTAAGGATTAACGCGGCAGGCAGAACCCGTGCTACGCACGGGCTTAGAATCTAATTGTTAATCGAGTATTCTTTCTGTATATTGGCGAGTGTATACTTAATTATTGTTTAGTATGTTGTATGAAATGTTTTAACTTTCTTGTATAAAAATTTAAAAGTGTTTGATGCTGTTTTGATTTTGTGTTGTTGTATTCTATATATGGACTTTTGATTATTAAGGTGTAATGGTTTTGTTTCTTTTGGCCTATTACTTATTTGCATGATAAAAAAATAGATTTGTTTCTTTTGGTCTATTACTTAGCCCTACAATACTTGTCTATTAGATGGTTTTTGCATGGTAATATGAAGCACACGGGGTATATCTAATTGGTCATAGTTTAATGTGCGTTAAATATTTTAGTTATTAAGTTTGCAAGTTAAAGTTTGTGTAATAATGTATATATAATAATGTCACATAAACTGTATAAAAATCGTTACAAACCTTTTTAGCTTCATCTCATTTTATTTTACAACTAATTTTATTAAAAATTAACATTGAAGTCTAACTAATATTAATAAATTTTATCAAAAAACTCAATTCTAAATAGCTAACTAAATTAATATTAATTAACACACTATTAGTAATTCCTCAAACCTTTGGACTCCACTATTATGTCTTAAACTTAATTTTTTTAATTTACAAATGGGTTTGAGCAAAAATTATATACTTTTTCTTTTATATTCATTATTCAAGTTCATGCTTACATAAACTAATCATGCTAAAAACTATCATTTAACCATTTAAATGTTGCTTTACATACATGCTCGTGCACATTTTCTTTAATCAATTCACACATGTGAGGTACATCAATATAAAACACACATAAATTACTTGTATATGAAAATGCATTAACATAATACATATATCTATATATATTGCATTAGGTTAAATCATAAATTATTCTTGCAACATTTTCAACTTCATCTCAATCCATAACCGACTTTTAATTGTATACTAATTACTAAATATCATGTGATAAATTCCGGCAAGCCTTGCACTTCCGTCTCGATGTTGTATATACTTCACATTAAATGCGCCGGTTTTATTTTTCGATAAAAGTTTGAACTTTTGCTTATGTTTCAAACTCAACTTTTTTATTTGATATTATAATTTACAAACGGATTTAAGTCAAAATTATGTATTTATTCCTTTCTATTCATTACTCAATGTGATATTTTTAATATGTCGTATTTTGCTATTATGGCAAACTCATTTAATTGGCGTAAATATTGGTTTCTCACTAATGATTTTATATATAGAAAAAGAAAACACTTTGCGATGCACGACCTTCTTCTCTTCAATAATAATTCAATTGCACGACCTTAAAGTTGCAAAAATGAGAACTATTCTAAAATACCATTAAAACATTGATACATAACTATTTTAGCAAAGATGCACCAAAATATTATATATTAATACAAGTTAACATTAAATTGACTAATAACCAAGTCATGCATGAGAAATAGATTACTGATACACAATTAAATTTTTGACACGTATACATTAAAATCTCAAAAAATTAATTTCTTGTACATAAATTGATACACATAATACACAACAACCACTAAAATCTTGATATACAATAGTAAACCTTGATACACATTACACGTTCAATCAAAGTGTATCACTTAGTTTACGTCAATTTTCATAAGAAAACCCATCAAATCTTTAACAATTTTAGTTGTAATTAATTATGTTTTTATTTTCTTTTAAGTTGAGTGTCATTTGTGAGATTTTGGTTGGTTCTTATTTTTACAATTTTAAGAAAGTTCTCATTTGATCTCAATTCTATATATATATATATATATATATATATATATATATATATATATATATATATATATATAGTGAGACTTTCTTACGAGAACCATCTTATCTGCGAGAACTGAGAGAACCATCAAAAACATACATGCACACCTTCAATAATTGTACTTTTGCACATATGTTCTAAAAACAACATATATGTTTTTAAAAAAAGCATAGTTGTTCTAAAGAATTTGATAAGAAATTGGAGATACAAAATTTTTCTTTGAAGGTGTGCATGTATGTTCTTATAATTCGTGCAACGACAATATTGAGGCCATTTGTAAGGTTTTTGTGAAAAAGAGGATGAACTGATGATGATATTGAAGAACATAGGTGGATAATTATGATTATTGATGGTTTGCGTGGATTTTTATTTTATTTTAAAAGGCGTGCATGTATGTTTTCTATGGTTCTCTCAGTTCTCGCAGATAAGATGGTTCTCGTAAGAAAGTCTCCCTATATATATATATATATATATATATATATATATATAGAGAGAGAGAGAGAGAGAGGATCAGGTACGTTTTTGTCTTTTAGTGCGGATGGTACGGACGAATCCCAGCCCTCCATCTAGTCAACCATCTGAAAAAGACGGAGTGACAATATCGTAAATATCCCGTCTTTTTTTAAAATCATTACTATCATATTAGCTTTTTTTCTGAAAAAAATTCAAAAAAATCTGAAAAAATTAAAAAAATAAAGAGGACAACAAATAATTAAGAATCGCTGAAAAAAATTTTAAAAAAAACCGTTTTCATCGTTAAAGGTATTGTGATATTAGCGTCTGATTTTGACTTTTTTACAAAAGTCATGATCTGATCTTGACAAAGTTAAGATCAGATCTTGACTTTTGTAAAAAAGTCATTTTGATATCACATAAACTTTTTTTTAATAATAAATTTAGTATAACAATAACTTTTTTAATATCATAAAAACTTTTTCTTAATAAAAATTATTAATATTACCGTAACTATCATGTGTTTTTTAATATCAAGATTCATTTTTATATTAAAAAAAGCTTAGTATCACGGTTGGTTTATAATATAAATGTTTTATAAATATCACCGTATCATAATATCGTTAATATCACCATAATTATCATGCTTTCTTAATATCAAAGTTAATTTTCTTAATATGACCGTAACTTTTCTTAATATCATAATAAAAAAAACAGTGATATTAAGTTTTTTTACAAATATCAAAGTAACTTTTTAAGTAAATATCGTTAACATCACAGTAGAACTCATAATATTGTTAATATTGTGGTAGGACTCATAATCACAAAAACAAAAAAGTGCTCAGAAAAATCTGAAAAAATTAAAAAATGAAAGAAGACAACAATAGTAAGGAGCCCTCAAAAGGAAAAAAAATTAAAAAAAAATCATTTGCATGGTCAATTGGTACCGTGATAATAGCGTGTGTGTGTGTGATTAGATCTAGATCAGATCTGGATGGACGGTCCAGATCTGTCCGTACGTCCGCACTAAAATCCAAAATCCGCACGTGATCCTCACTCTCTCTCTCTCTCTCTCTATATATATATATATATATATATATATATATATATATATGTATATATATATATATATATATATATATATATATATATATATATATATATATATATCACAATCACCTAAATATGTAAGAAACAAAGAAAATAGTTGGTATCACAATCTTTGGTTCCATTTATCTAAGCATGCATGATCTTGTGTGATTTTCATGGTACCTGCGTATGATAACTAAATTAAGAAAAAAAAGAAGACCAAGTTAATTACAAAGATCTAAAAGATGTGTTAATCATCTATAAAATGTTGCAAAAGAGAATTTACATACCGCTACCAACAATCAAACATCTTAAAGATATGTGAATCATCTTCAAATGTACATACTAAATGTGATTTTGGCCGGTTTATATAGGCATGAATTAGGTTAAATAATTAATTATTCTTGCAACGTTTCGCAACCCTTGCACACTTCATCTAACCGAATTTTAATTCTGTACTAAATGCTATGTGATCAATTCGGGCAACCCTTGCACTTCATCTCCTTTCATGATTGTATATTTATTATGAGGCTGCATTAAATTCCGAGCATTAGCTATCTTGTACTCTATGCAACTACTAAACGACTCCAACTTGTTTCTAACTCAACAAAGAAAATAGTTGGTATCACAATCTTTGGTTCCATTTATCTAAGCATGCATGATCTTGTGTGATTTTCATGGTACCTGCGTATAATAACTAAATTAAGAAAAAAAGAAGACCAAGGTAATTACAAAGATCTAAAAGATGTGTGAATCATCTCCAAAATGTTGCAAAAGAGAATTTACATACCGCTACCAACAATCAAAGATCTTAAAGATATGTGAATCATCTTCAAATGTACATACTAAATGTGATTTTTGTCGGTTTATATAGGCATGAATTAGGTTAAATGATTAATTATTCTTGCAACATTTCACAACCCTTGCACTTCATCTAACCGAATTTTAATTCTATACTAAATGCTATGTGATCAATTCGGGCAACCCTTGCACTTCATCTCCTTTCATGATTGTATAGTTATTATGAGGCTGCATTGAATTCCGAGCATTAGTTATCTTGTACTCTATGCAACTACTAAACGACTCCAACTTGTTTCTAACTCTACAAACTCTATCATCATAACTCCACATTAAATTTAGGGACTGAATCTTATAGTATTATAGATGATCATTAGTTATTAAATGTATGGACTAACTATCGCGAATTGGCAAGGAAAATGACTAGATTGAAACTTGGTGGCAAGAAGGATCCGGAATACCCATCTTGGGTGTATGGCCGGTCGATCAAGCCCAAGGAGGGGCAACCCATTGCCCTAACTTGCTCTCCAAGTTTTCTATAGTATATATACAAACCCAAGGGTCATTCATTGATTGGTGCTAAACAGTCAACTAATTTAACCAATAGGAATGATCAATAAAGTCAAACAGTTTAAACCAATGCTCCGTGGAGTGTAATGTCTCCCGGGATACCAACTAGCCGTGAAATCTGAAATAAGAAGACTTTGTGACCAGGTGAATTGAACAGAAAAAAGGGTTCAAGTGATTACACTACTGAAATATAAGTGAAAATAGCTTTAATAAGCTATATCAACAAATACGTGAAATCAAATAACCTAAAAACGTAAAGGAACTGGAAAACGCGTACGTTTAATATTTAAAATAAACGTGAACGTTCCAATTAAAAAGTGAAACTTTATCAATATAAGTCCCACGAATGTGAAATTTATATTTTTTGAATCCTAAAAATAAAAGAAAATTATTGGAAATTTAAAATTATTTTTATAACTATTTAATTAATTATTATTAATTAATAATTATTTTTAATTATTTAATATTACACTAAAATACAAGAAATTATGAAATAAACCTAGAGAAATAAAATTTTAACTTAGAAAAATCTAAAATAGCCTAAAACTTATTTTAGAAATGAAATTATATTTTTTACACTTTTTATCTATTTATTATTAATTATTAACTATTATTTAATTAATTTAAGTTAAATTAAATTCTAATAAATACTAAATGAACAATGAAAATTATGAAACTTTTTCTAAAAATATTTTATGAATACAGGAACCTAGGAAAATTATAAAATTGAGAAGTGCTTAATGAATAAGCAGAAAAATAAGCCAAATGGCTTAAGTAGAAGCTATCACTTTTTGTATTTTTGGTTTTTCTTGGATTTTCTTTTTCAAAACTATTTATATACTGATTATAAGCAACTTTTAAAAAGACAAAAGTTTTGGAAATAAAAAATAAGCACTTTTAGAAACTCAAGTGCTTAACAGTTTAACACTTGAAGCTTATTAGGACTTTTGATGTGGAATAAGTTACTTAAGCAGCTACACTACTGTACCACATAACAAAATAAGCCAACTAATAATGATAATAACTAGAAATAAGCACAGGGGAACCAAATAAGCACACACAATAAGATGCAATCAACAAATAAGCACTTAGCTTATTTGACAGGCCACAAAGGCCAAAAGAGGTCTACTGCAGGCCTTGGTGGGGGCCACCAGGGGGTTCAGGAGTCCAAAATTAAGGTTGAACCTTCAAGATGGACTGGTGGTCTATCAATTGAGCCAATAAGCAGACCAATAAGCCCACTAATAAGCTCGGAATGAGCACTAGAAATAAGCCAATAAACGTGAGATACTAGTGTGCATGGTAAAACATGCCACTTACAAGCCTGTGTGGGGTCCACACAAGAGGTCAAGGATCTAATTAAAAGCCTAAATCTTAAAGATAACCTAGAGGGCTTTTAAATAAGCAAAAAATTAGATCCTAACTCCTAATAATAAGCTAGATATGATGGATTGAAAATAAGCCAAAAACCCGAGGTCTCAAAATGCTTGGTGAAATGAACAAGTTAAATGCACTGATTCCTAGGTCCAATTAAGTTCACAAGTGCAAAATAAGCATTGATTTAGCGAGTTGGCTTATTGTGGTTTCCAAAAAGCCAAAAAGCTAAGGGTGGGGCCCACTAATGAACTAGCTATGGACTTATGAAAATGGTGTATCTATACTGATGACTCAGTACACAAGGGAAAAATAAGCAAACTTAAAGGCCAAAATAAGCTATCTATATGAGAACTGAGTTCTAATTTAAAACTTGATCTATAAAGATAAGCTGTAGAGCTTTTCAAAAAGCTAAAAATCAAACCCTAATGTTTTCAAATGCACCCAGGAGGGGGGTTTGAAGTTTGACCAAAAATTACAAGTGCCTTGGTGCAGGGTACTTACCTGCCCTGCAGGTCTTTTCACAGGGTGAAATAAGCACTTCAAAAAAATCTAAAAAATAAGATGACCATGTGATTCACTAGTTCAGGTGATGAACTTCAATTTGTGAAAAGCTCAGACCTTAAAACTAAACACAAAATTCAGGAAAAATCCTTGAATTTTTTTTTCTGCAAGGCACTTTGAATTTGACTTTTTTGATTTTACTCCTACTTTGACTAAAATGAGTTTTAATCTTGATTTATCAACTGAATATGAGTAGTTAAGCTATATTAAGACTAAAATAAGCTACAATACCTATTTATGAGTTGAAATGATGCATGTGCTAACTGAAATCCTTCACAGAAGGTGATTAGGCCAAATTTAAAGTGGTTTTGACTTTACAAGCTTACAACCACCTAAAACCTTGTTGTTCTGGACTACTTAGGTATTAAGAAAGATGTTGGAACAAGCTTTGGCCACTGAGTCCCACAAAGACACAACCACACAGTCTATACCAAACAACACTTATATTTTATGATTTTATAGAAACTTGAATAAACTAAAGCCAAAGTCTAATTTTTGAATCAAAAATGATCTAAATAGCTATAATGAAACAGAATAACCAATAATAAGCCACAAACAAACACTAATAATAAAAAATTCAGGTTTAAAGAAAAGTGCTTACAAAGCCTTCCAAGCCAAATCAAAGAATCAGGACCACAGTACCACTCCTATTGGTTTTCCACAAAACCTCTAACCCAGTGCAATCCATAAGCCACCCTACTTCATTGCTTTCTTCTTGATCTTCACTATTTTTTATTTATTTTTTCTGATTTTATATGAATTTTTGAATTTACCACTACAATTTCTTTTAAGGTTTCTAATAGCTTACAGAAGCTATATGGGAGCTTATATGAGCTTATTTGTCCTTAACATGAACTACAAACAACATTTAAGCTATTTGAAATCTTTGAACAAGAAATTGCATAAACTGAAAATTCAAACTGAAACTTAAAATTGATTGATGAAATGAGTTTAAGATACACTGATGATACTTAAAATATTGCTTTTAAACTGGAAATTACACTGGAAATTGATACAAATAATTAAACGACAACTAAAAACTAAAATTAAACTAAATATCTTTCTCTTTGCTTCCCCTTCTTTCTTTATAGACTTTCTGAGACACCCACATGCTTCTGAACATTTCCCATCACTAAACTCAGCTGTTGGATGAGTGAAAGTGATCCCAGCCGTTTAAACAACTTTTGGTGCCAAATCTGGGACAGGTGGATTGGGGTTATTTCAGGGCAATTAAAGAATTGTGGAGTGTTGTGGAGGTGGAAGGGACAAGTTTGGATAGTAAGGATTGAGTTGGGGGCAAGTTGCCCACAAAAACAGGGCTGTGAGTATGGAGGTGGAGTGTATATTGGTGGGGAAGCATTAAATGCCTCATGGGTGTGAATTATGAGGGGGGGGGGATGTGGTGGATGATGTAGAGTAGCTAGCTGGGGGTGAAGGTGGCTCAAAACCACCATGGTTTTGGGTAGCAGGGGTGAAGGAGGAGGATGTACAGTGATGGTGGTATGAAGGGGTGAGTTGACCGGGTTTTGACCCTGTTTAAATATTTAAGGGGTGTTGGGCTTGAGATTTTGGGAACTGGGCCAGCAAAAGGGGTGGGTTTGGTTTTTATTTTGGGTTTAATATAGATAGGGTCCGGTTTGGTTAAGTAGATAAACACAAGAACCATTTTTGTAATATTTGGATTTTTAGGGGCTGAGATGTAACTTTTCATAAGATGCCATAAGGACCAAATTGTCATGTTTGAATAACCCAAGGACCAAAGTTTATATTTTCCAAATTTAAAACTCCAAGGGCCATTTTTGCTATGTTTGAAACTTCAGGGACTAATCTTGACATTTGATGAAAAGTTTTATTCAAGGACCAATTTTGATAACTTTGAATATTACAGGGACCTTGAACGATAATTTTTAATATTTTTAATACCAGGGACTATTTTTGCCAATTTGTGAAAGTTCAAGGACTGAAACTGCCAAGTGTGCAAACTTAGATCATTATTTATCTGCTTTCCATCCTTTTGCACTTGAAACATATAAAAACACTTTCCAAGAATATTTTCTGTATTTTTGAGGCATTTCAGTGTGTTTTTAATTGTTTTTGCAGTTTAGATGGGACAAAAATGATGAGTATTTAGACACTCATCAATCCCCACACTAAACTATTGCTAGTCCCTAGCAATCTTTTATGAAAAATTTAATGGATTTGATGTCTCTTTACCAATAGCCATTACTTCTGGAGTAGCCAAGTGTTTCAGTTCAAGTAAGAACTATGGTACACTGATAACCATATGATTTTTAGCAAACCATAAGCTGTCAACGGTTTTGATTTGTCTTTACCAGAAGTCGTTTGCTTCTGGACTAGCCAACTCTTGATGCAGTTATTATCATCTTGGTGAGTTGATTACCAATTATGGTTTTTCACTGCCTTTACCACAAGTCATAACCTTGTGGGCTAGCCAACTCTTTACTTTTTAAGATATGGAGAGCTGAATACCATACAATTTTTGGCAAATTGTCAGCCATAAACGGATTTGAGCTATCTTTACCAAGAGCCATTTGCTCCTGGATTAGCCAGTCCTTATGTGGGTTAGACATGGCGGACTGATAACCATTTGGCGTGTTAGTGCAACGCACTTCCACTAAGTGAAAAATTTAAAAATTTTGGTAAAAAATGGGGGTACTAGAAGGTAAAATGTGATCAAATTTGCTAGATTCCCCCCCTACACTTAGAATTGAATATTGTCCTCAATATTCAAAGCACCGGCTATTATGCCGACCCTTTGAATGTAAAAAGGCAATATTATTAGCTAGATGTGGGAATACCAATTTTTCACTTTATTTATTTATATATACATTTATACACACACATTTTTTTTTTGTTTTTTTTCATATACATATATACATGGTAACAATAGCATGGCCCACTCCCCCACACTTGGGTGTTAGAATAGAGAAAGAAGACAGAAACATGAGTGAGAACTCATGTGGTGCTAATGTTTTTATTCACTGAGTCACTAGCTTGACTCGACCTCGCATTCATTGGTTCATGGGGAATGTTTGGAGATCTGGGACAACCATGGATGGTACGTCCTCTCCAAAGTAATGTTTCAACCGATGCCCATTCACTTTGAAACATGGACCGTCATTTTGAGATAACTCAACGGTACCATATGGATAAACCTTAGTGATAATGAATGGGCCAGTCCAACGGGTTTTGAGTTTACCCGAGAAGATCTTTAATCTAGAATTAAAGAGAAGGACTCGATCACCAACGTTAAAAACACGGTTCTTTATTTTTGAGTCATGTATCTTCTATGTCTTTTCTTTATAGATCAAAGAGTTCTCGTAAGCTTGATCACGTAGTTCATTTAATTCATTCATTTGAACTTTCCGGTGATTACCCGCAGTTTTGATGTCAAAGTTAGCATGTTTCAAGGCCCAGTAGGCTTTGTGCTCAAGTTCCATCGGAAGATGACATGCCTTTCTGTACATAAGCTTGTAAGGCGTACACCCAATGGGTGTTTTGTAAGCTGTACGAAAGGCCCATAGTGCGTCATTCAATTTATCCGACCAGGCAGCACGGTTTTCTCCTACAGTCCTCTCAAGTATCCTTTTGATACCACTATTTGAAACCTCCACTTGCCCAATTGTTTGTGGGTGATACGCGGTAGAAAGACGGTGAGTTACACCATACTTTTGCATGACTTTATCAAATTTGTCATTGCAGAAATGTGTACCACGATCACTTATGATAGTACGTGGAGTTCCAAAATGGGCAAAAAGAGATTTCAGGAATTTCACAACAACTCGGGCATCATTTGTGGGTAAAGCTTTTGCTTCAACCCATTTTGACAAGTAGTCAATAGCCACAAGTATGTATTTATTTCCTCTAGATGATGGAAATGGCCCCATAAAGTCAATGCCCAAGATATCAAAGATTTCACAGACTTGAATGACATTTTGTGGCATCTCATTTCTTTGTGAAATATTACCGTGACGTTGACAAGCGTCACATGTTTTAATGAGATCCTGGGCATCTTTATAAATTGTGGGGCAGAAGAATTCGGAATCAAACACCTTTTTGGCGGTGTAATTGGGACTATGATGGCCCCCAGTGGGTCCAGCATGGCAAGCCTTGAGAATTTCAATGGCTTCTTGTCCATAAACACCCCATTGGATGACTTGATTCGCACAGATTTTGAATAATTAGGGGTCGTCCCAGAAGTAATGTTTGATATTGATACGTGGGAATCGCACC